>CM038142.1:114665542-115265542 GCA_021437245.1 Aegilops speltoides
GAAATGATAAGTGGTTTTCAGAAGGTTTTCCGCAAGCACAAATTGTAGGTATAGATAGTTTTGTGATAAGATAAATTGTAACGAGTAACAAGCAATGAAAGTAAATAAAGTGAGAAGGTGGCCCAACTTTTGTAGCAAAGGATAATCCTGGACAATTTCTTATAATGAGAAAAGAGCTCCCGAGGACACATGGGAATTATCGCTGTTATTTCATCACGCCATATGATTCGCGTCGTGACTTTGATAATTTGATATGTGGGTGGACCGATGCTTGGGTACTACCTTTACTTGGACAAGCATCCCACTTATGATTAACCCCTATTTCAAGCATCCGCAACTACAAAAGAAGTATTAAGGTAAACCTAACCACAACATTAAACATATGGATCCAAATCAGCCCTCTAAGCAACACATAAACTAGGGTTTAAGCTTCGTCACTTTAGCAACCCATCATCTACTTATTACTTCCCAATGCCTTCCTCTAGGCCCAAATAATGGTGAAGTGTCATGTAGTCGACGTTCACATAACACCACTAGAGGAAAAGACAACATACATCTCATCAAAATATTGAACGAATACCAAATTCACATGACTACTAATAGCAAGACTTCACCCATGTCCTCGGACAAACGTAACTACTCACAAAGCATATTCATGTTCATAATCGAGGAGTAATAATATGCATTAAGGATCTCAACATATGATCTTCCACCAAGTAAACCAATTAGCATCAACTACAAGGAGTAATAACACTATTAGCAACCCATGTACCAATTTGTGGTTTGGATACAAGATTGGATACAAGAGATGAACTAGGGTTTTGAGAGGAGATGGTGCCGGTGAAGATGTTGATGGAGATTGACCCTCCGATGAGAGGATCGTTAGTGATGACGATGGTGTTGATTTCCTCCCTGAGGGAACTGCCCCTAGAACAGCCACGAGCCCTAGATTGGTTCCGCAAGGTTCCGCCTGCAAGCGAGTATCGCCCCAAGCTTTCCTACCATTTTTTCCAGGATAAAAGCTTCATATAGCGTAAGATGGACACCGAGGGCCACCAGGGGCCCAGGAGACAGGGGCGCGCCAAGAGGGGTGGGCACGCCCCACCTTCCCCGCCAGTGTGGGCCCCGAGGTGTTTCTTCGATCAATAATTTTATTAATTCTAAAAGTAAGTTTCATGGAGTTTCGTGATTTTGGAGCAAGTAGAGTAGGTTTCAATGTTTGCTCTTTTCCACCGATCTCACCCGCATTCCTCTCCATGGTAAACCTTGTAAAATAAGAGAGAATAGCCATAAGTATTGAGATATAATGTAATAACAACCCATAATGCAATAAATATTGATATAAAAGCATGATGCAAAATGGACGATCAACTCCCCAAGCTTAGACCTCGCTTGTCCTCAAGCGGAAGCAAATCGAAAAATATGTCCACATGTTTAGAGATAAAGGTGTCGATAAAAATAAAATACTGACATGAGGGCATCATGATCATTATTATAATAGCAGCATAAATAGATTTTATCGATGATTTCTTATGTTCAAGTAACAATCAATTCACAATGTCAAGCATGGTTCGAAACTTCATTGGGAGCTAAGAAGCTATAATCTCCTATTGAAGCAATTGCAATTTATCATAACATCGAAAGAGCCAAGAATAGAGCTTTTCAGCAAGTCCACACACTCAACTATCATGTAGTCTTCACAATTGCTAACACTCACGCAATACTTGTGGTTATGGAGTTTCAACAGACAATGAGAAAGATAGGGGCTTATTGTGTTGCTCCCAACATATTCACCTTTAGGTGATGTCAACAATAATAGTCCATGCTAACTTACATCCAATTGATATATATATATCATGATATTTCTAACACGAAGAGCTTGCCAAAGGATAAAATGAAAAGGAAAGGTGAAGATCACCTTGACTCAAGCATAAAGTAAAAACATAAAGTAAAAGATAGGCCCTTCGCAGAGGGAAGCAGAGGTTGTCATGTGGCTTAGGGTTGATGCATGAAATCTTAATGCAAAAGAATGTCACTTTATATTGCCACTTGTACATGGACCTTTATTATGCTTGTTGCTTTTATTGCTTCCACAACAAGATCATATAAAGCTTATTTTCTCTGCACTAATAAGTCATACATATTTAGATAGCAAATTTTATTGCTCTGCAACATGACAACTTACTTGAAGGATCTTACTCAATCCATAGGTAGGTATGGTGGACTCTCATGGCAAACCTGGTTTGAGGATATTTGGAAGCACAAGTAGTATCTCTACTTGGTGCAAGGAATTTGGCTAGCATGAGGGGAAAGGCAAGCTCAACAGTTTGGAAGGTCAATCACAATATACTTTAACGGAGATGTGAGAAAACATAAACCATTACGTTGTCTTCCTTGTCCAACATCAACTCTTTAGCATGTCATACTTAATGAGCGCTTCACAATCATAAAAGATGTCCAAAATAATATATTTGTATGTGAAACCTCTCTTCCTTATTACTTCCTATTAATTGCAACGATGACCAAAATTACGCTTACCAACTCTCAACAACTTTTATGCCTCATACTTTCTATAGGTGAAGACATCACTAACCATAAGATCAATATGAACTCTTTATTTCTACTTTCTCAAGATCATAGCAAGATAGCAAAGCCCTTGACTCAACACTAATCTTTATTATAGAAAGCTCACGGACTCGATTACATAAAGAGATTACAAAGCAAAACTCAAAACTACTTGATACTAAAACTTCAATCTACTAGATCAAGATACTACTAAAAGGATCGAACTAAATAAAACAAGAAAGATAGGAGTGTGATGGTGATACGATATCGGGCACCTCCCCGTGCTTGGTAGTTGCCAAGGGAGTGCCCATACCCATGTGATTATGTCTCCTTCTTCACTGGTTGGTGTTATGATCTTCTTGGCGATGATGCCCTTAGGATACGATTCTCCTCCTTGAGCTTATTGACTTGTTGTTTGAGGTCCATAATTTCTTTGTGAGCTTCGAACGCTAAAGCTCCCTTTACCCAAGGATGTTGATAGCTTCGAGAACAAGTGACGCTTTTTTCATATTTCCATAAGAAAGAAATCTAAAGTTGGAAGGATGATCGAATTTGGAATAGCCGAGCTATGTAGTTCCCCATCATGAATTATGCTTGGAGACGAGAGGTAACTTCTGATCTTCCTCCATGGCATCTATCCTTTCAAGTCGGCCTCCATCTCATCCTCCGCTGATGGTCCAAAGTGGTAAGCATCGCTATTTGCTCGACTCGTGCGTGAGACACCACTCCCCGACCGACTTTGAGAAGACATCTTGCTCTTAAACCGCAACAAGAACAACTCAAACGAAAACAGAGGATATTTATGGATACGGTGGTCAAAACATTCGGAGTTTATATAATGAATTTTACCACCAAAATACGAACGCAGAAGAAACGAGTCCGGAGGCACGAGGTGGCCACGAGACAGGGGCGCTTAGAAGTGTGGGCGCCCACCCTCGTGGAGGCCTCTGTCCTTCCCGACTACTTCTTTTCTTTCTAGAATTCTTAAATATTCCAAAATAATAAAATTGCCATTAGAATTGTTTTGAGTCGGTTTACTTACCGCACTACATACCTATTCTTTTCGAGTCTCGAACATCTCGAAAGTGTCCCTTATGTATTCCTCCAGGGTTACGGTTTCAATAATATTAGTTTCAACATTGATAGGATTACCTAAGATATAATGTTTAATTCTTTGACCATTCACCACCCTCGGACTTGTGCCTTTGAAGTTGTTGATTTTTATGGCACCAGAACGATAGACCTCCTCAATAACGTAAGGACCTTCCCATTTAGAGAGAAGTTTTCCTGCAAAAATCTTAAACGAGAGTTGAATAATAACACATAATCACCTACGTTAAACTCACGCTTTTGTATCCTTTTGTCATGCCAGCGTTTGACTTTTTCTTTGAATAGCTTGGCATTCTCATAGGCTTGGGCTCTCCATTCATCAAGTGAGCTAATATCAAACAACCTCTTCTCACCGGCAAGTTTGAAGTCATAGTTGAGCTCTTTAATAGCCCAATATGCTTTATGTTCAAGTTCAAGAGGTAAATGACATGCTTTTTCATAAACCATCTTATACGGAGACATACCCATAGGATTTTTGTATGCAGTTCTATAGGCCCATAATGCATCATCAAGTTTTTTGGACCAATTCTTTCTAGATCTATTGACAGTTTTTGCAAAATTAATTTGAGCTCTCTATTGCTCAACTCTACTTGGCCACTAGATCATGGATGATAAGGAGATGCGATTCTATGATTAACATCATACTTAGCAAGCATCTTACGGAAAGCACCATGAATAAAATGTGAACCACCATCATTCATAAGATATCTAGGGACTCCAAACCTCGTAAAAATAACTTTTAAGCATTTTAATAGAAGTGTTATCATCAAGACTACTAGTTGGAATAGCTTCTACCCACTTAGTAACGTAATCAATAGCAACTAAAATATGTGTGTAACCATTAGAGGCAGTGAAAAGGTCCCATATAATCAAAGCCCCAAACATCAAACGGTTCAATAACAAGAGAATAATTCATAGGCATTTCTTGACGCCTACTAATATTACCATTCTTTGACATTCATCACAAGATAAGACAAACTTACGGCATCTTTGAAGAGAGTAGGCCAATAAAAACCAGATTGCAAGACCTTATGTGCGTTCTATCTCGAGCATGGTGTCCTCCATATGATTCAGAGTGACACTTATGTAGGATATGTTCCTGCTCATGCTCAGTACACAACGCCTAATAACACCATCTACTCCTTCTTTATAAAGGTGTGGGTGATCCCGTAGTAATGTCTTAAATCATAAAAGAACTTTTTTCTTTGCTGGTATGTGAAACTAGGAGGTATAAATTTAGCAACAATGTAATTAGCATAATCAGCATACCAAGGAGCAAGACGAGAAGCATTAACGATCGCTAATTGTTCATCGAAAGCTATCATCAATAGGCAGGGTCATCAAGAACATTCTCTAACCTAGACAAGTTGTCTCGAACGGGTTCTCAGCTCCTTTCTATCAATAATATGCAAATCAAATTCTTGGAGCAAGAGAACCCATCTAATGAGTCTAGGCTTAGCATCTTTCTTTTCCATAAGGTATTTCATAGCAAGATGATCAGGTGAATAGTAACTTTGGAATCAACTATATAAGGTCTAAACTTATCACATGCAAACACAATGCTAAGAATTCTTTTCAAGTAGCATAATTTCTCCGGCAAGATCAAGAGTCTTACTAGCATACCGATAACATTCAATTTCTTATCAACTCTTTGCCCTGCATCAGCACCCACAAAGATAATCACTAGCATCACACATAATTTTAAAGGGTAAATCCAATCGACTGAACAATAGGTGCAAGGATAAAAGCTTTCTTAAGTATTTCAAATGCTTCTACACAATCATCATCAAAGACAAAAGGAATATCTTTTGCAATAAATTAGTTAGAGGCCTAGATATTTTAGAAAAGTCCTTAATGAACCTCCTATAAAACCGCATGACCAAGGAAACTTATACCTTTTATGTCCTTGGGACATGGCATCTTTCAATAGCATCACTTTGGCTTTATCAACTTCAATACCTCTCTCGGAGATCTTGTGCCCCAAGACAATGCCTTCATTAACCATAAAGTGACACTTTTCCCAATTCAAGACGAGCCTAGTGTTTTCACATCTCTACAAAACTCGATCAAGGTTGCTTAAGCAATCATCAAAAGAGGATCCATAAACGGAGAAGTCATCCATGAATACCTCACAAATCTTTTCACAAAAGTCAGAGAATATAGCCATCATACATCTTTGAAAGGTAGCAGGTGCATTACATAAACCAAAAGGCATACGTCTATAAGCAAAAGTACCGAAAGGGCAAGTAAAAGTAGTTTTAGATTGATCCTTCGCTGACACAGGTATCCGCGAGAAACCAGAATAACTATCTAGAAAGCAGAAATGTGTGTGTTTGGATAGTCTTTCTAGCATTTGATCAATAAAAGGTAAAGGGTAATTATCTTTCTTAGTAGCTGATACGTCTCCAACGTATCTATAATTTTTGATTGCTCCATGCTACTTTATCTACTGATTTGGACTATAATGGGCTTTATTTCCAATTTTATATTATTTTTGGGACTAACCTATTAACCGGAGGTCCACCTGACTGTCGCTTTTTCTTTTCAGATTTCAAGAAATAGAATATCAAACGGAGTCCAAATGGAATGAAACCTTCGGGAACGTGATTTTCTCATCAGATAAGATCCAGGAGACTTGGAACCTCCGTCAAGAAAGCCACGAGGCGGTCACGAGGGTGGAGGGCATGCCTCCCGGCGCGCCTCTACCTGTGGGCCCTGAGCTCCACCGACGATTCTTCCTCCTATATATACCCACGATCCCTCAGATGATCAAAGCAGAGCCAAAACCTAATTCCACCTCCGCAACCTTCTCAGATCCACGAGATCCCATCTTGGGCCTGTCCGATTCACGAGGGGGCATCCACCATGGAGGGCTTTACATCATCACCATAGCCCTCCGATGAAGTGTGAGTAGTTTACTGCACTCCGGGTCCATAGCTAGTAGCTAGATGTCTTCTCTCTTTTGATCTCAATACAATGTTCTCTCCTCTCTCGTGAGATCTATTCGATGTAATCTTATTTTATGTGTGTTTGTTGAGACCGATGAATTGTGGGTTTATGATCCAAGATTATCTTTGGAAAATATTTGATTCTTCTCTCAATTCTTTTATGTATGATTGAGTTATCTTTGCAAGTCTCTTCAATTATCCGCTTGGTTTTGCCAACTAGATTGGTAGTTCTTGCAATGGGAGAAGTGCATGGCTTTGGGTTCAATCTTATGTGTCCTTACTCAAAGGATGTAAAGAGTTGCAAGGCACGATTGTATTGTTGCCATCGAGGATAACAAGATGGGTTTTTATCATATTGCATGAATTTATCCTCTACCTCATGTCATCTTGCTTAAAGCGCTACTCGCTTTTAACTTAATACTCTAGATGCATGCCGATAGCGGTCGATGAGTGGAGTAATAGTAGTAGATGCGTAATCGCTTGATCTACTTGTCACGGACGTGATGCCTATATACATGATCATTGCCTCAGATATACTTATAACTATGCTCGCTCGCAATTGCTCAACAGCTATTTGTTCACCCATCGAGAATACTTATGCTCTTGAGAGAAGCCACTAGTGAAACCTATGGCCCCTGGTCTATTCTCATCATATCAATCTATATCACTTTATTTACTTGCTTTGTTTTTACTTTGCCTTTACTTTTTACTTTGCATCTTTATACCAAAAATACCAAAAATATCATTTCTATCGATCTCACTCGTAAGTGACCGTGAAGGGATTGACAACCCTAAGCGTTGGTTGCAAGTTTCTATCGTGGTTGTGCAGTGACGAGGGACTTGCGAGAACCTCCACCGGATTGATACCTTGGTTCTCAAAACCGAGGGAAATACTTACGCCATCGTCTGCATCATCCCTTCCTCTTCGTGGAAAACCAACGCAAGCTCGAGACGAGCACTAAGGATTTCGCGCGCTGTCGGGAGGCTTACGCAAAAGTCAACATACCAAGTACCCATCACAATCCCTATCTCTCGCATTACATTATTTGCCATTTGCCTCTCATTTTCCTCTCCCCACTTCACCCTTGCCGCTTTTTGCCCTCCCTTTCCCAATCTCCTCCTCTTTCCAGCTTGCCTTTTTCCTTTGCCTTCTGCTTGTTTGTGTGTTGATTACTTGTTGCCATGGCGCAAGATAATACCAAATTGTGTGATTAATACCAATAATAATGATTTCCTTAGTAATTCGATTGCTCCTCTTAATAATGATGAGTCTTGTGAAATCAATACCGCTTTGTTGAATCTTGTTATGAAAGATCAATTCCGCCGAGGAGTCCTCGACTAGGGGTATCCGGACATGGATTATCATCGTCCACGACTCAAGACTACAAGATACACGATTGAAGACTCATCCCGTGTCCGGATGGGACTTTCCTTGGCGGAAGGCAATCTTATGATACGGATATGTAGATCTCCTACCATTGTAACCAACTCGTAACCCTAGCCCTCTCCTGTCTATATAAACCGGAGGGTTTTAGTCCAGAGGACACAACATCCATTACAACAATCATACCATAGGCTAGCTTCTAGGGTTTAGCCTCCTTGATCTCGTGGTAGATCCACTCTTGTAATACACATCATCAATATTAATCAAGCAGGACGTAGGGTTTTACCTCCATTAAGAGGGCCCAACATGGGTAAAACATCATGTCCCTTGTCTCCTGTACCATCCGCCTAGACGCACGCTCGGGACCCCTACCCGAGATCCGCCGGTTTTGACAACCGACATTGGTGCTTTCATTGAGAGTTCCTCTGTCGCCACCGATAGGCTCGATGGCTTCTCCAATCAATCAATAACGCCGCCGTGGTGAGACTTTTTCCCCGGACGGATCTTCAGATTCGGGCGCCAAGACTCGGGGCTAATTCACTTGGCCATCCGAGCAGATCGAAGCTACGCCCATGGTCCGTCGTTCTAAGCCTAAACTTCACGGCCGACATCCATGGGGACTTGATCTTCGACGGACTCGAGCACACCGAGCATGCCGACCGTCACGATGGGCATGATTTAGCTCGCCGGACAAGGCCTTGGTGGCCGACATGAATCCGCCCGCCTCACCCGAGTCGACGCTCAGACGAGGACCGGTGGTTGGACACCGCCGGGCTGCAACTTCCGCATGGCGATGGAGCCGAACTCGACCTTGTCCCTATAAAGCTCGTGGACTGAGGTGCCGGACTCGCCGACCAACCTCCAACACCCCGCCAATCGAATCCGACACCGATCATGGAGTTCACCGCTATGACATCTTTCAAAGACTCACCCTTGGCTACATTCTAAATTCGCTAAAGCATCTCTCTATCCAGAGAACCCCCGGATTATGGCAGTGATGGTTGGGACGCGACAACGAAGAAATTCAAAGCCCACCCACCACCCACTTTGTAGCCATCGTCGACAATCTAACCGACATGTTAGACTACGACTCAAGACATCGACGGTATGGACGATGATGCCGAGACGATCAAGAACCAGCGCCACAGAGCATTGAGGCCACCGCAACCCATGATGTATATATGGTGGATACCTAAAGGAAGCGATAACGAGGACCAACGGGCGCTGCAAAGGATAATCCCCCGATAAACAACCAAAACGGCGATGCAGACGCGCCCAAAGTCCCGCCGACAACAACAGCCCTAATGACCCAAAGAATAGAGCAGGGCAAACCAAAGGATCTATTAACATGCAGCCAAGCAACCATCCAAACAGACGAATCGGATAATCAATCCATGCTCGCGTAAACCAACACTAGATGACCTCACGACACACCACCGAAGAATAAGAGCCTTCGCAAAAGACTCGCCGCCACGCAAGAAGTCTCAAGAAGGAAAACGAAGCTCAAAACAGCGAAGACATACTGTAATGAGGTGGAGCAAAGTGCTCAAAACCGCAGACAAATACGACAATGGCCATCAATCAAAGAGCTACCGCGCAAGCTGCCGCTGACTTGACGAGGAAGCCATAGAGCCCACAACAAAAAAACAAAGAGGCTGCCTGCGGATAGACGGCCGATGATAGGCCAAAACTATAAGTGGCGCCAGCACAAGCCGCCCATGATCCTCGGGAAACAGATGGCCCAACCAGTCAATTTACGGCCAAAAAGAGGGCCCCAGTGAAGCAACACAACACGCCAAGTGTCCAAGACAGCGGTACACCCAATATGGGCGCCAGACACCCACTATGTTTCACTAATGAGGTGCTGGATCATGAATTCTCAGCAGGTTTAAACCCATAAACATAGAGGCTTACGACGAACAATGCACTCGGAGTCCGGATAGAGGATTATATACTACACATACACATGGCTAGAGGAGATGACCTCCACGCCATAAAATACCTACCCTCAAGCTCAAAGGGCCAGCCGGCATTGGCTCAAAAGCCTCGCAGAAACACTGGAAGTTGGGAAGAGCTTGAGGACGCTAGAGCAAATTTTCAAGGGACTTATGTCCGCTCCGGATGCGATTTACCAAGTCATATAACTCAACAGCCCGGAGAGTCAGCGTAAATTTCGAACAGGTTCCTCACTAAAAGAACTAAATAGTCGATCGTCCGGACGCCAAGCTTTAGCAGCTTTCAAACACAACGTCCCGAGACGAATGGTCACGTACACCTCGCCAAGAGAAGCCGAGGACAATGTCTCGCGCTAACAAGTTCTCATGACCCGCTATGGGGAAGATAGTCTAGCAAGATGCAGCACCAAACCCAAGTACATCCGAGATCGAGATGGAAACGAAAACACGACGCAGAAAAAGATCAGCTCCTAATAAAGAGAAAAGCCCAAAGAACACGGCGTCAACGCCGGATTCAAAAGCTCGCGCCAAACAACAAAACACGCCTTAAGGGTAACAAGGATGAGCTATCCAACTTAAACAAAATTTTGGATCGGATATGTCAAATCCACAAGACTTCTAAGGCTCGCAAACCACACCCACCGAGATTGTTGGGTTTTCAAACAGTCCGCCAACTCAACGCTGAACACAAGGGGCTTGACGATCAAGCGAGGACGATGATAAACCCCACTAGCAGAGCACCGAAAACAAAAGACTTTCCCACAAGAAGTCAAAGCAAGAACTCACTTCATGTGATAATACGGAAAACAATGCGCACCCGCTAAATGGGTCTCAGACGGTCCACCCCAGCGAACCTCGAGATTGGATATCAAAACCAATCACTTTCGACCACCGGATTATTCTAGAAGCGCTCAAATGCACGATGGACTGCCCCGATATTGGATCCTATAATCGATGGACTACAATTTACACAAGTCCCGGATGGACGAGGCAGCGATTTAAACCGCTATATCCAAACACAATCCGCAAGTTGGGGATAGACCTTACTAAAATTCGACATAGCCGCACTTCCTTTAAAGGAGTGACGCCAGTCCTTATGCCAAGTGCAGTGCTCCTTATTACTAGAAGTTGTGTTCGGGTCACCGAACAACTTCCGACGCGAAAAACTAATCTTTCATGTCGTCCCATTCAAAAATAGCTATCAAGCACTATTGGGACGTGAAGCTTTTGTCCGCTTCAACGCCATACCACATTACGCATCTCTTACACTTAAAATGCCCGTCCACGGGCATCATTTCATTACGAGGGTCATTTAAAGACCCTGACACGGCTAGACGAGCCTCGACATAAATAAGCTAGGGTTTCTAGCCGCACACCCCTTCACAAGGGCGCGATAAGCAACAATGAGCTAATATAGACTCCGCTTACTTATTTATTAATATTTTTCATATACTTTTTTTTGCACGATTTCCTTTCAAACTAAGTTCCTCTCTTTTACGATGAACAACGTGGGTTAAATTTCTTTTTAAAGGGACAATAATTAAGGGTTTTAAAAGGGTTTTGTTTTAATTTAAAAAGGAATTTTTAAGGATCCCGGGGAATGAAACCAAACTTTTCATATTTTTAAATTGCCCTTTCTTCAAAAACCCAACCCCAAAGGGTTTCCCTCTTTGGGTTTTTAGTTTTAAAAAAATTTTTTTTTCCTATTAACCCTTTTATTTAAAAATTTGGGACCCTTTAATTCCCCAACCCGGGAAAAACCCCAAAAAAAAAAGAAAACCCAAATTTTTGGGGAAAACCAGTTTTCCCCATGAAGCTTCTTTAACCACTACCCTTTAAAGGGAAATTTTAAATTTACTTTTTTATAAAAGGGTTTCAAACCTTTTGTTTTAAAAAGGGTTTTTGGAACACTTATTTTTTGGGTTTTTAAAAGTTTGTTTTATGATCCCCAAAGTTTAAATGAATTTTAAAAAACCCCTAAAAATTTTTTAAAAGAAAAACCCCAAGTTTTCCTTAAATTTGTTGGTTTTTAAAAATAAAATTTTTTCTTTGGGAAAATCTTTTTGGGGGTTTTTTTTTATTTCCCTTCCGATTTTAAAGGGTTTCCTTTGTTTTTGGGAGGGTTTTTAAAAAATTTTTTTCTTTTTGGGATTTATCCCTTTAGTATTGGTTTAAAACCTCCCTTTAAAATCTTTTTCATTTTACCGGAAGAGGAATGTGTTTTGCCTCAAAGGCTTCCTTTATATTTATAAATTGGGTTTTTTAAAATTAAATAAAATTTTGAAATAATTTAAAACCCCCATTTTTGGTTTTAAAATTTTTAAAAAGGAGAAACAGAAACCTTGGGGTTTTTAATAAACCTTTTTTTTAAAAACCCCAAAATTGCTTTTTTTTTTCCCCCTTTTTTCTTTGATTTAACCCCAAAAAAATTTTTTCCAAAAATTTAAAAAATTCCCCCTTTTTCTAAGGACCCTTTTGGGGTTTGCCCAAACCCCGGGGTTTCCCATTTGGGCTTTCTTTTTCCCCCCAGGGAAATTTTGGACCCCCCTTGGGCCTTTTTTCAAGGGAAAAAGGTTCCCTAAACCCTTTTTGGGAAAACCGGGAATTTTTGATAAACAGAATTTATTTCCCCAAAATTTTATAAAATTTTACCCTTTCCTAAAATTTTCCCTTTTTTCTACTTTAATTAAAAATAAACCTCCCCGGGCAACTTGGGTCCCATCGGGGGGGATTTAAAAAGGGGGGTTTAAAAATTTTTTAATTTTTTATTTTGGGTTTTTAAAACCCTCTTTGGGTTTTTCCAACTTTATTCCTTATTTTTTGGGGAAAGTGGGAATGCCAAAATTTTGATTTTTAAATTCCCAAGAATTTTTTTCTTTTTCAAAAATTTTTTCCCTTTTCTCAAAGGGGTTTTTAAAAACCCCCAAGGATAAAATTCCAAAAAGGGTAAAGGGTTTTTTTTTAAAACCCCTTTTACCTTTAAAAATTTTTAAAAATTCAACTAAGGGGGGGGGTGGGCCCAACCCTATTTCAAACCTTCCTTTACATACTTTTCAAAAACAAATTTTTTCCCCTTGATCCCCCCAAAAACCAAGCCCCAAAATTTTAAAATTTTTTATTTACTTTCTTTGAAACTTTGTTACTTTTCTTTGGGAATTAAACCCCTTTAACCAAAATTTATTCTTCAATCACGGGCAAAAGGGATTTAAAAGGGTTTTTTCCCCAAATTTTTTGGGTCATTTTTGGTTTAACCGGGAAACCCCCAAAAATCAAACCTTTTCCCTTAAACACCAGATTCAAATTTTAAAAAACCCCTTTTTTTTTAATAACTTTTTTAAAAAATTTAAATAAAATATTTCTTTTAAAACTAAAATTTTCAAAAACATTTATTTGGTTTGAAAACCCAAATTTCCAAAGGTTTTAAAATGGTTTCCCCCTTTAAAAATTAATTTTTTTTCTAAACCAACTTTTTCCCTTTTCCCAAACAAAAGGGGCCCTAAAAAATTTAATTTCCCTCCCTTTTAAACCCAAAGGAACTTTAAAACCCATTTAAAAAGTTTCCAAAATTTGGGTTTTAAGTTTAAACCTTTAAAAAATTTTTTAAAAACAAATTTTGGAATTTTTCTTCAAAAAAATTTAACAAAAATAATTTAAAACCTTTATATATCATTTTTTAAACTGTAAATTGCTATTTTTTCCAAAGGGAAAAGAATTTTTCCAAACCTTTCTTAAAATTTAAGAAATAACCAAAAATTACAAAAGTTATTTTGGGAAAGCAAAAAAAGGTAACCCCAAAAAAAACATTTAATTAAAAAGTTTTTAAACCCATAAATTAGGGTTAAAATTTATTTCCCGGGAAAACCCAATTTAAAAAAAAGGGCTAACCTTTCCCAAAAAAGTTTAAATTGAAAACCCAAAAAATAAAGGGCCCAAAAATTAATTTTCAATATTAAAACGAATAAAAAAAAAAAACCAGGTAAAAATTAGAATTTATCTGAACCTTTAAAAAAATTAAAGTTCCTTTTTCCAAAAAAATTTTAATAATAAGGAACCCAAAACAGGTAAACTTTTTTTCCAAAACCCAATTTAAAAATTTCAAAACCAAAAATTATCAGTTCAAAAAAGAACCTTCCTTTTAAAAATAAAAAACCAAAGTTTAAAATAAAACATCCAAAAAAAACCCTTTCCTTTGTTACCCAAAAATATTAAATTTAGTTCAAAAAACCAAGAAAAATTTGGGAAATTATTAAAAAAGGGTTAAAAAATTCTCCCGGGGAAATTTCCCCAAAAACCCCTAAAGGAATTTTCCCCCAAAAATGGAAACAAGTTTAAAAATTTAAAACCCAAAAAAAAATTTTTTCCCTTCCCAAATATCCCAAAGCCTTTAATTGGAAAAAGTTTTAAAAATTTTGGGCCCTCTTGGGGGAACCCAAAACCTTTCAAAGAAAGGGTTTAACAAGAAGGGAAAATTTAGCCCTTTTTAAAGGTTTTTTTCCCGCCCCCCGTTGGGGAATTAAAAAGGGAAATGTAAAGGGAAATAAAACCCAAATAAAATAAATTAAACCCAAAAGGGGAATTTGAAAAGGGTTTGGTTTTTTGGAAAAATTTGAGGAAAGGGGGTAAAAGTAAATTTTAAATCCCAAGCAATTTGATAAATAAAAGGGTTTTTTTAAATTTGGGACAAAAATTTTAAAAAAAAACCCCCTTTTTTAAAAATTTAACCCCAAAAATTTTTTAGAAAAAAATGATTTTAAAATTTTACCCCCTATTGGGAAACAAAATTTTGTTTCCCTTTTGCACCCACAAAAATATTAAAAACCCCAAGTTTTTAACCAAAAAATTAAACCCCAAAAATAAATGGGAATTTCACCCTAGAAAAACAATTCCCAATCCTTCCCTTCCCAAAAAATAATTAAATTCAATTTCATAAACCCAAGGAAAAAACATTCCTCCAAAAAAGAAACCAAATTACAATTTAAAAGCAAATTCAATTTCCCCAAAAATAAAAAATTTAAATTTCTGTTATTTAAAAGAAAAATTTAAAAAAACACCAAGGGTAATACACACTACAAAGGGTACCAATTTGGGTTTGGATAAAACAAGAGATGAAATTTTAAGGGTTTTAGGGAAGATTTGGGGTTTTTTGGGGATTTTTTAAGAGGGGTTTTCGAGGGTTGGGAAAACCCCCTCCCCGAGGGAGGTTCCCCGCAACGGGACATCGACGCTTATGGACGATGATGCCGAGACATCAGACCAAAACCACGGGCACGAAGGCCACCCCATATGACGCCATGGTGGATACCCAAAAGAAGGGATGGCGAAAAGCAAAGGAGGAAGATTCTAAAGAAGCAACCCAAACGGGCCGCCCGCCGCCTAAATCCCGCCACAACAAGAATGGAGATTCCGCGGGAGATAATAACACCCGAGGTGCCAAGACAAACCTCCAACAAGACTCGACAGAGGATGTAGCAAGCCCTCCGAAAGGGCGGCAGATGAAAAGGTTGAGGATCACAACTATAACCTCCTCCAAGACAAACAAGCAATGACGATTTAACTCGAGGAGCCCGCCAACAAGAGTTTTAAAACAAGCTCATCGCTACAAAGAAGAAGCCCAAGAAGGAGAAACGGAAGCTCAACACAGGGAAGACGCTCCCAATAAGATGGAGCAAAGTACTAAGACCGAGATAAACACGGCAACGGCCACCAATCAAGAGCTACCCGGCGGGTGCCTTTGATTCGAAGGAGGCCATAAAGCCCCCACGCCCAATGGCCCAGCCAGTCCATCTACTACCCAAAAAGACAGCCCAATAAGCAAAGGAACACGCTTGTCCACGACCTGCACGCATAAGGGGCGCCGCACCCACTATGCTTCACAGAGGTGCCGGATCATGAATTCCCAGCAGGTTTAAACCCATAAACATAGAAGCCTCGGAACAAACACTGAGTCGATAGAAGATATATATAAATACCAAGGAGACGATTCCACGCCATAAAATATCTACCCTCAAGCTCAAAGGGCCACCCGCCATTGACTCAAAAGCCTCCCTAAAACATCTGTTGGGAGCTCGAGGAAGCGCTCGAGAAATTTTCAAGGACTTATGTCCCCCCGAAGATGACCTAAGTCACATAACTCAATAGCCCGAGAGTCCATGAAATTTGGAAGGTTCCTTACCAAAAGAACTAAATAGTCGATCGTCCGGACGCCAAGCCTTAGCAGCTTTTTGCACAATGTCCGAGACAATGGTTTCGCCAACCCTTTCCAAGAGAAACCGAGGACAATGACCGGATTAACCCTCATGACCCGCCGGAGAGGATAGGGTGGCAAGATGCAAGCACCAAACCCAAGTACATCCGAGATAAGAGATGGAAATGGAAATCACGGCAAAAAGAGCAAATAAAGAGAAAAGCCCAAAGAGCACGGCGCCAATGCCGGGTTTAAAAGCTCACCCAATAATAAAGCTCAACCTCAAGGACGACAAGAAACCGTCTAACCTACACAAAATTCGGTCGGATATGTCAACCCATTCTAAGGCCCGCAAATCCCACCCACGGATATTTGTTTTCAAACCCCGACTAAACCGAACTAAGGGGCTCGACCCGGTTTAAGAAGATAAACCACAAATAGGCACCGAAAACAAAAGACTTTCCCCAAGGGGCAAAGAAAACCACTTTATTGAAAAAAACAGCGCACACTTTCTAAAAGAGCTCCAGTCCAACCCAAGAGATCAGAGATTGGATATCAAACCAATCACTTTACCATCCGACTACTCCGTTTCGAACCGGAAGGACTCCCGATATTGAACCGATAAAGACGGATACTTCACAAACGCCCTAATGGACGGAGGGTGACTTAAACCCGCTATATTCAAACACAATCCGTTTGATGGGGATAGATCCTAAAAATTCGACACAAACAGACTTCCTTCAAAGGAGTTGCGCCAGCCCACGCCAAGAGCAAGGCTCGATATTATTAGAAGTCGGTTCGGATTCCGAACAATTTCCACGAAAAAATTTTCCATATCGCCCCATTTAAAAGTGAATATCAAGCACTATTGGGACGAAGTCTTTTGTCCGCCAACGCCATACCGACAGGCCTCTTACACTTAAGATGCCCGGTCCACATGGCACCATTTCAAAGGCGAGGGTCACCTAAAGACCCGGACTCGATAGACAATCCGACTCAAGTTAGGGGCCCCCAGCCGCATACCCTTTAATAAGGGTCAAGACAACTAAACGCGGTTTCATATAAACCTAGCTTTAATTATTTAACTTACTTTTTTTGCATATTTTCCGCACTAACGCTTTTAAAACTAAAATGTTCCTTTTCCTACAGATGAACAAACGGCGCTGCCCGATAACGGACAACGGAGACACGCGCAGACGCGAGGGGACCCGCCCAAGGATTCTTTTCGATTAAGACCCACGACCTTTTTATTATTTCCTCGTTGTTAATCTCCCGGCTTCCTCCTATAGCCAGCGAGTCGACGCTTTGGCATCGGGCCGAAAGACAATGCCCGCATGACACAAGGCTTAGGGCGATTCCCATCATAAAGTCCAACACCCGGAGTGTTCCGCCCTGTTGGGCATTATATGCATCAGCCCAATCATGTCTTTGGTCAAATGTTTTTGCTGCCCCTGTTTTGCTGCCTTACGCTCAGACCCCGCTAACGCGACATTGAGAATATCGCGACAGCCCCGCTTTGGGCAGCACCTCAAGAGAGAAAGCCAAACCGACCGTCATGATATAGCGAGTCCGGTCACCACTTGATCGACTACCAATGTTTAGAATTTCCCGCTAAAGGGGGCCGCTTCCCGACAGCACAACGACCTCGAACCGAGATGTGCGGGTCACAGGGGCTATATCGTAGCCCCACCTCGAGCCCATTGGCTAAGTGAAAGAAATAAAGCACCATAGTCCGGATTGCCGTCCACGCACCACCTCCTTATAACAGACCGAGACGCGGATTAGTGTGAAAAGGCCTTATTTTTAAACACCCCAAAGACTTGTGCAAGGGGCCAAGTCAAGACTTTTCGTTATACACAAGTATACGAAATGGCGACAGAGAAGTCTTGCTACTTGGAAGCACAAGTATAAAAAGATTCATACTATAATCGTTATAAAAGTTAATGCGTCAATTGAACGACATTTTTCGAAAGCACCGCGATTTATTAACGAGCCACAAGATAACTTCCCCAAAATAATGCTCGGCAGGCCGTTCCCATCCAACCTTGGGCAAGAACGGCGGCATCCATCTCCAACCCCACACGGGCCAGACCGCTCCATGCGGCCGACTGCTTATCTCCTTGATATGCCACCCCAAGGAATGCCGCAGAGGCCGAATAGTCCGTTTGACCTCTTCGCCACACATGGGCCAATGTCCCATAGCCCCGACATTTATTCGCCGCCCATTCGCCAACCTGTCTGAAATGAAGAGGGTGATCCGGACGGAATTGAGTCCAATATAACTCTTCCACCCGTGATCCCCCGCCCGAATGCTTAACCCAACGACTCGCAGCCAAGTCCATTAAGGATCCTCCAACTCCACCTTTAAATTTAGCATACTTGGCATCCATAAACCCGACGATAAGAACGGCTTGCCACCGTGATTTCTGGCGCAGCTCCTTTCATAGCCCGGGATTGGTAACGGGCATCCTTGGCTTCGGCGGCCTTCTTTGTCTTCCCGCCCAATAGGCGCCTTTTCAAGAGCCTCCACGGCGGTAGCATCCTTAAATTTCCCTGCCACCCCGCCTGCTAGGCAGGGCTTTTCGCCCAACTCGGCCCCTCAGCCGATCACCCTTCGGCCTGCCTTAGCTTGTGCAAGCTCGCCCAAGGTTTCCACAGGCCGACCGCCGTAAACAGATATAACTTATCGAGGAGGGCTTTAACCCACTCAATAAACCGCCGGGAATTTATTTATTTTGATGCCGTCCCGAGACAAGGGGTCGTTCGCCATGTCCACTATCGACTCCCCGCAAAACCGATCATCCGGCCTCGACCATTCGCCACCGGACAAGACGGGCGATTCACACCGAGATATTTCGATATCCGGCATTGCCGCCTTCGAAACCCAGAAGTCTCAGGGCTACTATCTAAAGGTATTTTATATGCGTAATCAAAAGACAAAGGTGCATCATTTTATACCTCAAATCCCGCCAAGAAGCTCAAGAAAAGCCGCCAAAATTTCCAACCACCGGACGCATTAACGCTGTGATCTTCAAATGGACGCCCCCAAGCAAACTCTTCGCCTTCCCCCGGATTCTCGTGGGTGTTGAACTTTTGGCCCCTCCGGACCAGGGACGCCCCGTGATTTAACTTCGGGCTTGCCGCCATCGGCGGCGCTGCGGGAGGCGACGCTTCCATCTCTAAGAAGATCCCCGAGGATGAACTCATCTCGAGACGGCCGATCCGAATCGCGATATAAATATCGTTACCCAGGCCGCAAAGGTATTTCCTTATTAAACTTTTCTCCATACTCACGCTCGTTGAGGGCTGGTCCTTGGCATGATTGTGCGCCCGATTCTTCCCGGACGGACTCCTGGGGATTTCTTGCCACGCTTAGGGGCCGGGACCTCCATCTTTGAGGGGTCCTTCTTTCCCTTCGGAGGATCCTTGGTTCCTCCTCCGCCTTTGGACGGCGATTAGCTCCTTTATCTCTGCCGCCCCGGGCGAACTCCAACATTCTCGACCAAAGACGGCTGGCGTCTCCGGGGGGGCCGACACCTTATCGCCTTGATCGCCCACCCATTCCTATAAAGAATAAAAGGGTCGAGATGATTTTGAAGGCATACAGTAAAATGTCCGAGCTCGAGCATTTACCGAGTATCCGGCGATCGCGCTTAAGCCTCGCCCTCCCAATCCACACGCCCGGGTCCAAGAACAGCTTGTACATCTCGGGGTGTTATGCCCATAAAATGCGGAGAATACGAGGTCCCTCCGATTGAACTCCCATAGACGGAGAGGACGAGTTTGGGTAGGAGGTGCCGACTAGCATGACTTGCATCACCTTGACCAGGCCGATCTCCCTTGTTTGGAGGTCTCGAACGCCTCGAAGGCGGGCACGCCCGACGGCCCCGCTGAGCTCCTTGGTCCCCACCATTATTGGTGGAGGTCCCCGGGGAAGGAGGGCGGCGGCTTTGCCCCTTGGAGCGGTGATGGAACCACCCGGCCCACAATCGCCCTCTTGAAGGAACTCGAGCCACCCGACCTTCTTGCTTATGATCGCCGCCACACTCCCTGACGCCTCGATCATTTCGCCCACTTGAATGTTTTCACCAAGGCCGGGGGGGATAACACGGAGGAAGGCCTCGCAGAATAATGAATGCGGAGATATGGAGGATGGACCGAGCCGTCGGGAAGTCCAGCCCGAGAAGAACAGAGCCCTCACGAAAGGATCCGGCTGAAGCCTAATCCCGACGGAGGTGAGATGGAACGACGATTCGGGCCAGCCTGGGGCACGCCTGCCTAGGGCAAACCGAAAAAGAGGCCTGATTTGGCCTCACACAACCTATGTCCTCCTGGACGGAGGAGGGCATCCACCCCCCGAGGTCGGAGGACATTGTTGGATCCGCTAATCAAGTTAGGTGTTGGAGCGGGAGCGAGGAAAGATTCGGCGAGGTTGAAAGACAAGGAAGGCCTTGGTCCTCTTATAAAGGGGGAAGAAATACCGGGCTGTCTCCCGGACCGCTTGAGATTCCCTTCGATAGAGGAGGCGGGCGACGGAACTTGGGTTAAGACGCTGATGAGGAGAAAAAGGGAACACGACCGCTCCGACGTTGGAAACCGCCGCTAAACGTGGAGGGAATAATAAAAACGACCCAAACTAGGGCTTCACGGTGATGTCACGCATAATACGCCCCAGATTGACGGTTATGTTTTATTCTTTACGCTGGAATGTGGAATTTATTTTGCAGAGTCAACCTATCCCGGGTATTCATTACCTTCCCGGATTATTCAAGAGAAGAACCCGCCTTGCAATGCCGAACATGATGCACCCGACTTATCGCTTAAGACCGGTTCAGGGCTAAGAGGGAGTCCGGATAGGGGGGTTCCCGGCCGACATCAATATCCGGACTCCCTGCACGAAGATAGAAGATTGAAGACTCCCGTGTCCCAAGGTACTTTCCTTGGCGGAAGGCAAGCTTAAACGGATATGTAGATCTCCTACCATTGTAACCGACTTGTAATCCTAGCCTCCGGGTCTATATAAACCGGAGGGCCTTAGTCCATAGGGGACAACATTACATCTCAACAATCATACCATAGGCTAGCTTCTAGGGTTTAGCCTCCTTGATCTCGTGGTAGATCTACTTTGTACTACCCATATCATCAATATTAATCGAGCAGATGGGGTATTACCTCCATCGAGAGGGCCCAACTCGGGTAAAACATTGTGTCCTCGTCCTTTACCATCCGCCTAGACGCACGCCACCCCACCCGAGATCCGCCGGTTTTGACACCCACTACCCTCCTGTCTATATAAACCGGAGGGTTTTAGTCCGAGGACACAACATCCATTACAACAATCATACCATAGGCTAGCTTCTAGGTTTAGCCTTTGATCTCGTAGATCCACTCTTGTAATACACATCATCAATATTAATCAAGCAGACGAGGGTTTTACTTCCATCAAGACGGCCCAACCGGGTAAAACATCGTTCCCTTGTCTCCTATTACCATCCGCCTAGACGATAGTTCGACCCCTACCCGAGATCCGCCGTTTTGAAACCACCCCTTCCTAGTGAAGATGCCGCTACTCATCTAAACAATTTTGTTGATTTGTGGATATGCAAGAAGAAAGATAGATAACAATATTGTCAAATTGAATTTATTTCCGCTTTCACTTAGAGATCGTATAAAGTTTGGTTTTTTCTTTGCCAAAAAATAGTATTGATTCTTGGAACAAGTGCAAAGATGCTTTTATCTCTAAGTATTTTCCTCCCGCTAAGATTATCACTCTTAGGAACGATATCATGAATTTTAAACAACTTGATCATGAGCATCTTGCCCAATCTTGGGAAAGAATGAAATTAATGTTCAATGCCTACTCATGGTTTGAATTTATGGATGATCATACAAAAATTATATGCCGATTAAATTTTGCTTCTAGAAATCTTTTAGATTCCCCTGGAGGCACTTTTTATGGAAATTACGTTAGGATGCTACCAAATTGCTTGATAATATTAGCTAATTATTCTCAATGGCACAATCAAAGATCTTCTAGTAAAAAGTGATGCTATAGAAGAAAAATGTTTTGAGGAAAATATGGATGAACTTATGAAGATGTTTGTCCAAAATACCCCTTGATCCTAATGATATGCCTTTATCTACCTTGCTTGAGAATAATAATGAATCTATGGATGTGAATTTTGTTGGTAGGAATAGTTTTGGAAACAACGCTATAGAGGGAATATTAATCCTAGGCCTTATCCTAGCAATCCTTCTAATAATTATGGAAATTCCTACAACAACTCTTATGGAAATTTTAATAAGATGCCCTTGAATTTGAGAGTAGTGTTAAAGAGTTTATGAATTCACAAAAGAATTTTAATACTTTCTTGAAGAGAAATTGCTTAAAGCGATGATTTGGCTAGGAACGTTGATAGAATTTCTCTTGAAATTGATTCTTTAAAGCTTAGATCTATTTCATAAGCATGATATCAATGAGTCTTCCATTGATGAGTGCAAAGAAAGAACCGCTAGGATGCGGTTTCCAAATATGCCTTTATTAAAGCGTGTTCTTCTAATCCCTATGAAAATCAAGGTGAAGATCTAAAAGTTATTGATGGCCCCCATCAAATCTTTGTTTTGAATATGAATCTTGATGAATCTGAATATGATCTTCCTTTACCTAGAAGGCTCTAAGAATTCAGAGTTTCTAGATCTTGATGATGAAATTGATGAAAGTGGATTGAAATAAATAGAAACCGTGATGTCGCTAAACCCAGATTTTGGATCTCAAAGGAATTTAATTATGAAAATTGTTCTTTGATTGGTTGTATTTTTGTTGCAACCGTTAGAATCTCCTCATGCTTATAATCAAAATAAGGCCTTTATAACACATTATTGATGCTTTGATACAATCTTATGAAGAAAACTTGAGTTAAAAGTTTCTATCTCTAGAAAACTCTATGATGAGGGAACCTACTATTAAAATTAAAATTAAAGACTTTGAGTTTCATGTTTTGTGTGATTTGGGTGCTAGTGTCTCTACTATTCCCAAAACTTTATGGATTTGAGATTTGGATTTTGATGATTGTTTCTAAACTTGCATCTTGCGATTCCACTATTAAAAAGCCTATGGTAAGAATGATGTTCTTATTGTTGCAAATAGGAATTATGTGCCCGTAGATTTTATCATACTTGATATAGATTGCAATCCTTCATGTCCTATTATTCTTGGTAGACCTTTCCTTAGAACGATTGGTGCAATTATTGATATGAAGGAAGGAACATTAGATTCCAATTTCCTTAAAGAAGGGTCTGGAACACTTCCTAGAAAGAAAATAAAATTACCATATGAATCTATCATGAGAGCCCAAATGGATTGCCTACCAAAGATGGCAATACCAGATCTATCCTTGCTTTTATGCCTAGCTGCCGGGTTTATAGCCTTGTTGGGAGGCAACCCAGTTTTATTTTGTTTTTTTTTTTTATTCTGTTTATCAAAAATAATCCATCTACCTTCTGTTTGGATGTGGTTTTATGTTTTAATTAGATTTTGTGGTAGGACCTATAGGATAACCACGATGATAGTCGATTTGATTCTGCTGAAAAACAGAAACTTTAGCTCACAGATTAGCTGTCATTTTTACTGGAGAGTGCTTTTGTGATGATTCTTTTGATGATGATCAATAAACAAATTGTCTAGGACTTTCTATTTTGGTAGAATTTTTAGAGTTCCAGAAGTTTGGTTAGTTACAGATTACTACAGACTGTTCTGTTTTTGACAGATTTTTTTGGTGGTTTGCTTATTTTGATGAATGTATGGCTAGTAAATTAGTTTATAAACGATAGAGAAGTTGGAATACATTAGGTTTAACACCAATATAAATAAATAATGAGTTCATTACAGTACCTTGAAGTAGTCTTTGTTTTCTTTCTAACGGAGCTCATGAGATTTCTTTGAGTTTTGTGTTGTGAAGTTTTCAAGTTTTGGGTGAATTTTTGATGGATTATGGAACAAGGAGTGGCAAGAGTTTAAGCTTGGGGATGCCCATGGCACCCCCAAGATAATCCTAGGACACCAAAAGTCAAAGCTGGGGATGCCCCTGAAGGCATCCCCTTTCCCCACTTCCATCGGTAATTTACTTGAGCTATATTTTTATTCACCAACATGATATGTGTTTTGCTTGGAGCGCCTTTATTATTTGTGTCTTTGCCATACATGAATTGAAATTTGTTAGAATACTCTATGTTCTTCACTTATCTTTTTGATCTTGATAGTTTTGCTCATAGTGCTTCACTTATATCTTTTGAGCGTGATAATTTTTGCTCTAGTGCTTCACTTAGATCTTTTAGAGCACGGTGGGATTTGTTTTAAAGAAACTTGATCTCCATGCTTCACTTAGATTATTTTGAGAGTCTTTAATAGCATGGTAATTTGCTTAATGTTAATATACTTGGTATTCAAGATGTGAAGCTTTTTTGAGTGTGTTGAATACTAAGATAAGTTTGATGTTGATAATTGTTTTGAGATATGAAGGTGATAATATTAGAGTCATGATAGTTGAGTAGTTGTGAATTTAAGGAATACTTGTGTCAAGTTTGGATTCCTGAGATGCACGATGGGAACCGTTATGGATGAACTCGAGCATGATTTATTTATTGATTGTCTTCCTTATGGGTTTGGGGACGAGCGATGGTCTTTTCCTACCAATCTATCCCCAGGAGCATGGATAATACTTTGCTTTGATAACTTCTAGATTTTTGCAAAAGTATATGATTTCTTTATGACTAATGTTGAGTCCATGGATTATACACACTTTTTCCCATCCTTCCACCTTTGCTAGCCTCTCTAATACCGCAAGACCTTTCCCGTATCATACACCCACCATAAACCTTCCTCAAAACAGCCACCATACCTACCTATCATGGCATTTCCATAGCCATTCGAGATATATTGCCATGCAACTTTCCACTGCCCCTTATTATGACACGCCCATCATTGTCATATTGCTAGCATGATCATGTAGTTGACATCGATTGGCAAAAGCCACCTTCATAATTCTTCCATACATGTCACCATGTTTCATTGATATCCCACACGGAGGCATCCATATAGAGTCATATTTGCTCTAAGTATCGAGTTGTAATTGTTGAGTTGTAAGAAAAAATAAAAGGGTGATGATCATCATTATTAGAGCATTGTCCCGTGAGGAAAGGATGATGGAGTCTATGATTCCCCACAAGTCGGGATGAGACTCTAAAAAAAGAGGAATAAAAAAAGAGAAAAGGCCCAAATAAAAAAAATGAGAGAAAAGAGAGAAGGGACAATGCTACTATCCTTTTACCACACTTGTGCTTCAAAGTAGCACCATGATCTTCATGATAGAGAGTCTCCATTTCCCACTTTCATATACTAGTGGGAATTTTTCATTATAGAACTTGGCTTGTATATTCCAATGATGGGCTTCTCAAAATGCCCTAGGTCTTCGTGGAGGGGGTTGATGCACACCCACTTAGTTTCTTTTGTTGAGCTTTCATATACTTATAGCTCTAGTGCATCCGCTGCATGGCAATCCCTACTCACCACATTGATATCTATTGATGGGCATCTCCATAGCCCGTTGATACGCCTAGTTGATGTGAGACTATCTTCCCTTGTCTTCCCAGCCACCGCTCTATTCCACATATAGTTATATCCATGGCTCACGCCATGTATTTGTGAAGATTGAAAAAGTTTTGAAAATGTTAAAGTATTAAACAATTGCTTGGCTTGTCATCGGGTTGTGCATGATTTAAATACTTTGTGGGGGAAGATGGAGCATAGCCAACTATATGATTTTGTAGGATAACTTTCTTTTGGCCATGTTATTTTGAGAAGACATAATTGCTTTGTTAGTATGCTTGAAGTATTGTTATTTTTATGTCAATATGAACTTTTGTCTTGAATCTTGGATGTGAATATTCATACCATGATTAAGAAGATTTACATTGAGATTATGCCAAAGTATCACTCCGCATCAAAAATTTTTTTTTATCATTTACCTACCGAGGACAGTAGGAATTGCTTAGATGCTTGATACGCCCAACGATCTATAATTTTTGATTGTCGCTACTTTATCTATTTTGGACTATAATGGGCTTTTATTTTCCCTTTATACTATTTTGGGACTAACCTATTAACCGGAGGCCCAGAATTGTGCTTTTTTTTTTCAAGATTTCAAGAAAAGAATATCAAACGGAGTCCAAACGGAATGAAACCTTCGAACGTGATTTTCATCGATAAGATCCAGAGACTTGGACCTCCCAAAAAGACGAGGCGGCCACGAGGGTGGAGGGCCCCTGGCGTTTCTCACCGGGGCCCTCGAGCTCCACCGACGCATTCCCTCCTATATTACCACATATCCTCGATGATCAAAACATGAGCCAAAAACCTAATTCCACCACCGCAACCTTCGATCCACGAGATCCCATCTTGGGGCCTGTCCAGTTCACGGGGGGATCCACCATAGGGGCTTCTACATCATCACCATAGCCCTCCGATGAAGTGTGAGAGTTTTCGACCCGGGTCCATAGCTAGTAGCTAGATGGCTTTTTCTTTTTGGATCTCAATACAATGTCTCTCTGGAGATCTATTCATGTAATCTTCTTTTTATGTGTGTTTGTTGAGACCGATGAATTGTGGGTTTATGATCCAAAGATTATCTATGGAAAATATTTGATTCTTCTCTAATTCTTTTATGTATGATTGAGTTATCTTTGCAAGTCTCTTCAATTATCCGCTTGGTTTGGCCAACTAGATTGGTAGTTCTTGCAATGGGAGAAGTGCATGGCTTTGGGTTCAATCTTGCGGTCCTTACCAAGGATGAAAGAGTTGCACGAATTGTTGCCATCGAGGATAACAAGATGGGGTTTTATCATATTGATGAATTCATCCCCTACATCATGTCATCTTGCTTAAAGCCCTACCGCTTTTAACTCAATACTCCATGCCGGATACCCGATGAGTGGAGTAATAGTAGTAGATGGAATCGTTCGACTACTTGTCACGACGTGATGCCTATATACATGATCATTGCCTAGATATACCATAACTACTCCACAATTGCTCAACAGAATTTGTTCACCCATCAGAATAGATGTCTTGGAGAAGCTACTAGTGAAACCTATGGCCCCGGTCATTATATCATATCAATCTATATTACTTTATTTACTTGCTTTGTTTTTACTTTTTTATTTTTTACTTTGTATCTTTATACCAAATATACCAAAAATATTATTCTATCGATCTCACTCGTAAGGACCGGAAGGGATTGACAACCCCTTGCCGGTTAAGTTGCTATCGGGTTGCAGGACTTGTGCGTGACCTCCATGATCGATACCTTGGTTCTCAAAACCGAGGGAAATACTTACGCCATCGTTCATCATCCTTCCTCTTCAGGGAAAACCAACGCAAGCTCGAGATGTAGCAAGAGCTTTATTTAATTTACGAAATCAACTACCATCCTATAACCTGTAATAATTCTTTTTGGATCAATTCATCTTTATCATTAGGAATGACATTAATACCTCCCTTTTAGGAACACAATGGAGGGCTTACCCAATCACATCAACGGATAAATTATACCCCTCAAGGAGCTTTAGTATCTTTTCACCACTTCTTTCATTTTGGGATTCAATCGTCATTGAGGATCTCTAACCGGTTTGGCACCCCCTCCAAATTAATTTTGTGTTGGCATAACGGGGACTAATGCCCTTGAGATCATCCGAGTATATCCAATAGCAAAGACGGTTTCTTCGTAGTTTTCAATAATCCTTCTTCTTGCTCAAAGGTTATCACTAATAATAAAGGAATATTTTCTTTCATCAAATAAGATAAACAAACACGGATCACCTTGGGTGGAGGGGATCCCCAAGAATTTCAACAAGGTTGTGTTTCAAGATAGGTTCCCATTTAAGGAACACTTCATCTATTTCCTTTTTCCTTCATAAACATATCATTTTCATGGACAAATATTGTTCTAATGGATCGAGGGAGGCACGGCAATAGAAGCAAGACCAATAATCTCATCCTTACTAGGTGATTCTTTCCACGAGGTTGTCTACAAACATAGCAAAATTAAACTCATGAGACATACCCTCTAACCAAGGACAAAGATCCTTTTCGCAATCAATCTTGGCATTAAAAAGATTTAAGAAGGGCTACCAAAATAATGGGACAAAAGTCATCTTGGGGGAACCAAGAACAAGAAAATCAACAGGATATTTAACCTTCACACAAGACTTCAACATCTCTAAAATCCCAACCGGTTTAATGGTATCCCTATTAGCAAGCTTAATAGTAAATCAATTATTTATATTAGCGGTGAAATATCATGCATAATTTCTTTATATAAGTCATAAGGTATTGACTAGCACTAGCACCCATATCACATAAGCCATGATAACATTGATCTCCTATCTTAACAAAATAAGGCATGCCTACCATAGGTCTATGTATCTTAGTATCCGGTCTAACAATATTAGCGCCTCACCACGTAAATAAATAACATGCCCATCTAAATCATCATCCAAGAGATCTTTAACCATAGCAATACTAGGTTCAACTTTGATTTGCTCAGAGGTGTATAAGTCCTAGTATTACCTTTATGAACAAAAATGGGTTTTAGCATGATCCTTTATCCTCACAGAAAAGGAGGTTTTCAACATAAGTAGTAGGAACAACAGATCACTATAGGTGACATTTTTTCTTCAACTGTAATAGGTGCAACTACTTTACTTCAGCGGAGGATTATATTCAAACCACTTTCTTTAGGGAGATCAACGGAGTAACAAAAGATTCACAAAGAAGCTACTATCTGAGTCAAGTCCATATTTAGCGCTAAATCCATGAAAAGCATCAAGATCCATAAAAGATTTAACACAATCAAACTTAGGTGTCATACCTAACTCCTACCATCGCGGAACCCCAATCTTCGAGTTATGCTTAATTCTTTCCAATAAGTCCCATTTGAATTCAATAGTCTTCAAAGATATAAGAACCAAAGAAGAAGTATCGGCATGTTTATCATTGAGAGAAAGACGAGCATACAAATTTTGAATGATCATTTCCGAGAGCCATGATTGGGGCATGAATATAGTGACCTAAGCCTCCCCAAGCTTGAGCAACGCTTTCCCTTCGTGAGGCCGAAATTATATATGTAATTACGATCACGATGAACAAGATGCATAGGATAGAACTTCGTGAAATTCCAACTTCAATCGCTTATAATTCCAAGATCCCGATCATCACATAGCCTATACCATGTCAATGCATCCCCTTCAAAGATAAAGGAAGACCTTCCTTTGACAACATCATCGGAATACCCAAGCTTAAATAATCCACAAACTTCATCGACAAAGATAAGGGGTAAATCGATGCAATGTTCCATCTCCCAAATGGATTAGCTAGCCTTCTATCATACCGGAATATCAAAGTAAATATTTTCAAAAGTTCAAGGTTGAGGAGCAACTTTTTTCCGGTCGGGTGAAGATACCCCAAACAAGCCCCTCAAAGGATTAGTTTCATAGTGACAAGTAATGAAAATTTCAGCACACTATATAAATGTTTCTTACCAAGTTCCACTCACCAAAGCGCTACACTCCCGGCAACGGTGTTTAAAAGAGTCTGCGACTCAAGTGTAGGGGATCTATCATAGTCCTTTCGATAAGTAAGAGTGTCGAACCCAACAAGAGCGTAGGAAATGATAAGCGGTTTTCAAGAAGGTTTTCTCCGCAAGCACAAATTGTAGGTAATAGATAGTTTTGTGATAAGATAAATTGTAACGAGTAACAAGCAATGAAAGTAAATAAAAAGCAAGGTAGCCCAATCCTTTTGTAGCAAATGATAAGCCCGACAATTTCTTATAATGAGAAAAGAGCTCCCGAGGACACATGGGAATTATCGTCAAGAAAGTTTTCATCACGCCATATGATTGTTTCGACTTTGATAATTTGATATGGGGTGGACCGTGTTGGGTACTACCTTATTGGACAAGCATCCCACTTATGATTAACCCCTATTTCAAGCATCCGCACCAAAAGAAGTATTAAGGTAAACCTAACCATAGCATTAAACATATGGATCCAAATCAGCCCTCAGGCAACACATAAACTAGGGTTTAAGTTTCACCTCTAGCAACCCATCATCTACTTATTATTCCCAATGCCTTCGCTTAGGCCCAAATAATGGTGAAGTGTCATGTAGTCGATGTTCACATAACACCAAGAGGAAAAGACAACATACATCTCATCAAAATATCGAATGAATACCAAATTCACATGACTACTAATAGCAAGATTCACCCATGTCCTCGAACAAACGTAACTACCACAAAGCATATTCATGTTCACAATCATAGGAGTAATAATATGCATTAAGGATTCCGGCATATGATCTTCCACCAAGTAAACCAATTAGCATCAACTACAAGGAGTAATCAACACTACTAGCAACCCAGTTACCAATTTGTGGTTTGGATACAGATTGGAACAAGAGATGAACTAGGGTTTTGAGAGGAGATGGTGCCGTGAAGATGTTGATGGAGATCACCCTCCCAATGAGAGGATTGTTGGTGATGACGATGGTGTGATTTCCTCCAGGGAAGTGTCCCCGAACAGCCGGAGCCTAGATTGGTTCCCAAGGTTCCCGGGGGAGTTTTGTCCCGAAGCTTGCCCACCATTTTTTCCAGGTAAAAAATAGCGTAAGATGGACACCGGAGGGCCTGGGGCCCGAGACGGGGCACCAAGGGGGGGCGCCCACCCTCCCCGGCCGGGTGTGGGCCCCGAGGTGTTTCTTCCACTAAATTTTATTAATTCCAAAAGTAAGTTTCGGGAGTTTCGGATTTTTGGAGAGAATAGGTTTCCAATGTTTGCCTTTTCCATTATTCCCAACCAAGATTCCCCTCTTCATGGTAAACCTTGTAAAATAAGAGAGAAAGCCATAAGTATTGAGATATAATGTAATAACAGCCCATAATGCAATAAATATTGATATAAAAGCATGATGCAAAATGGACGATCAGCCAAAGACCGCCCAAGGGCGAGCCCGGTTTCTCCTATGATGGGGGTGAGGGCCTCCACGGGGCGGGCAGCCTCCCTCCTGGGATTTGAGAGGTTACCGATAGTCCCGGGTCAATGACGCCATCGCCGATGGCCGCCCCTTTAAAACTAGGTGGGATGGGGAGTGACCATAAGAACTTCCCACAGGTCACAGCCCCGCCTCAAAGTGTATCTACTGCGGGCTGGTCGATGGACCCGGAAGCACGGGCTCGAATTGCCCACTTGGGGGTGAACGTCGAGAGCCAGAACCCCCCGAGGCTGACGCAGACGCTTTGGCACGACATCCAGCAAGGGGAAGACGACGCAGGATCGACGACACCCGACCATGGGAGGACCCCAGCCCCTGAAGTGCATTTAACCACGGATCGGAGAGCCCCGAATTGAGGGGGGCCTCGGAGAAAAGGAGTCCCGGGGGAAGTGAGCGAGGTGCATCTAGTGCCACCCCTAGTTGGTTTTGGAGTATTGACGACAAAGTTGGTTGAGGGACTAATGCGTTTGTGAGAATTGCAGATAACGCAGTAGTGTCCTCATTGATTCTTTACCCACCAAGATGACCCCTAAAATGTATGAAGACATTGAAGACAATGGTGGTATGAGAAGATATTTATATTAAGACTATGACATGAGAAGACATTGGAAGACTATGGAGCGTGAATACGGTGGTTTTTGTTGTTTTTTTTTTGTTGAGTCTAGGAACCACCGCATCAAGGGGGTCCAAGTGAACAAGTCGAGGATCAAGGATGCTCAAAAATCCTATGTCTTCGAAAGCGAAGACAATGAGAGCAAATCTTATCCAGAGTGGATGAGTCATTTGTTTGAGCCCAAGTAAAGTTGTCGTGTGTTTGAAATCACCGTGGAACACGTGTCGTTCCTTAGTTAACCGGGTTTTCCAATCAGGGGTCCCGGGCTATAAATATCCCACCCCACCATAAACCGGGTGCCAGAGTGCACGGTTTTTCGCTTGAGAGCAACCCACCCGCCTTTGGAGAGAGGAACTTGGAGACAAAGCCCAAACACCCGAGCCAAAGAGTGTTAGGCATCATTGAAGTCTTTCGTCGGGACCAAGACTTATTACACTTGAGGACGTGAATCCCCACTGGTTAGGCGTCCGCTCGAGCATCCAAGAGTCATTGTGGATTACCGGAACAAAGTCCGGAAGGTTTGGAAGTCACCTTGAAGACTTACCAGAGTGATTGGGCGAGGAGGTGTCCAGCTCAAGGAATAGGTGAAGACACGGCCTTCCAGTTAAATCTCAGCCTCCCTAACCGAGCATAGTCACAAAGAATGAACGGTCCAACAAACCGTGTCTTCAACAAGAACGGTTCTATCCCTTTCCATTCTTTTTAAGTTTGTCTTCGTGAAGTCATTGCCTATCCTATAAGCTTGACTTCATTGCTTGACTACTATTGTTGATTGACTTCATACTATCTTCCATCCCGATCCTTACTACTTAGCTTTTTCCCGGGTTTCACATCATTGCATACTTGACTATGGTTTCACGTATTTATCTTCCCGATATCAATTAGGGCATTTTTTGTTTGTCTTCAAACTTCCAAGTTTTGAAGACTTTCATAAAATCGCTTATTTACCCCCCTAGTCGATACTAGCACTTTCAATTAGTATCGAGCGAGGTACCCTTGTTCTGGTGATTCTTTTAACCACCGGAGTTTTAGCTATGTCGACGCAGGATTGAGGAACATATCTGCCCCACCTTTGACGGTCATGAGTATCCCGATGGAAGGCCATGATGAAGAAGCGACTCATGGCTATGGATGTAACTATGGACCATCCCGATTGGCCTCATCGATCTATGCAAGATGGCCGAGGCCGGACATTCGCAGACATTACGAACCTTACCGGGGATGTCATTCCTCATCTGCCCCAAATCAGCAGAATGTTATGCACCTCAATCACGCCGGTAACTGGGATCGGTTCGAGGTCTATGAAGGTCATCGATCCCATGATCCTTGGTTTGAGGACTACAAGGAGTTCTTAAGGAGATGACCTTTGACCTAATCGCCATCATCTTCATCATGCCTCATGGCAAGGGGTGATAAGGTAACGAATGCTACCCTCCAAACTAGTGATGATGAATCGTGATGAATTTGGCCCCGTAGTCAAACTTGCTTTTGCCACTAAACAACAAAGATTCTTGGAAAGGGTTCAAGACATGCTTAGTAAGAGGGGATATGTTAAGAAATGGATCCAAAAAGATCCGAGAGTTTCAGACTTCATTCCAAGTTTGACCCTTCAAGATCAACATAATGCTCTTTCCGATCATGAGAAGCTTTCAATGTCTTCAAAAAGCAAGACCTTGAAAAGATAAGAGGGATTATGAAGATCCTTAGAAGGAGCGCGATTCATTACTTGCTCGTAAAATCAGCGCCAACAAAGAATTTGAACCACCATGTCTAAATGCATTGAGCGTGATAACACTACATCCCGGCAATGTTCCACCGCGCACGTTTTATTGTCTTCACCTACTCATGTGGTTACTAACCCTCTCGAGGATACCACGCTATTGTCGATGAAAATGCTATGTTGAAGACATTGCTTGAAAAGGGATGTATAAGAGTTCAAGGGCATCGACACTCCATGTCCTCAAAAAGGATTCAACCAAACCCAGGAAAGAGGGTTGGGTTCGGAGGAATGAATGTTGATGGCTCAGATCGAAGCCCGAGAAGACCCCAAACCACATGGGTTGCCCAGGAACCTTCAAGAGATCCATCCACTTTATCGGCTTTACTTGTGCTAATCCTATTATCATTGATGAATTTTGATGCAAACTATAAGTGTTCAAGAATCGATGGTGAAGTGTTTCTGTACATTGGTACTAATCGGAATGGACCACCATGAAGAAGATCGGGTACCTAAGTAGTAATTGAGAATCTTCCCGTGAATGTCGCCATGACACCACCAAGGAAGAAGACAAACCCTGCACCTATAGCTTCATATGGCCCAAAGGTTATAGATACGGACTCACTTGAGTCACCCTAACGCCAATGTTTTGGGAAATCATACTGGATTTATGAATATGAGCCAGGTCTTCGAACCGCTATGTTCATAGGACTAAGAACTTTTTGCTTATTCATATGAGTATCATGCATCTCCCCAAGGCTATTTGCTAGGGCTCCAAAGCCAAAATTCCCGATGTCGACTTAGACTCATTGTTCTAAACCACCCCTAAAATGTGGGTGGTGAAGAAGAACTAACTTTTTCGCAGAAAAGGTCTCAAAAATCTATGGCCCGATGCTATTTGGGGACCTAAAACACATTAAGGACGATGAAAATGTCATTCTATATACTTCACATCCAATCCACTTATACTATGTATCCTAATCTTGATCTAAGCTATGACAATCCCTATATGCGCAAATGCTTATGCTTCACAACACCGTAAAGCCTATCCTCCTAATCGCACGAGGGTACATCACCAAAAGCTTCGAATGGATTATGGGGGATGCACAAATCATATGATGGTGATCAAAGTCTTCTCATGGACTCAACTTACGCCCATCCGACAAGAGTCACATCACATTTGTTTAACGGTAAAAGCAAGGTATTGGGTCTAGGTAGAGTTGCAATCTCAAAGGATCAACACATGTATAGTGATGGTTGAATCCTTGGTTTCAACTTTTCTTTCAATGCTTTGTGACTTGAACATGATTGTGATATTCGAAAATATCGCTTTGTACTAATGGAATCGGTCTCTAGTCTTTAAGGGTATCAAAAGATGATCTGCATGGTAGATTTTCAACGTCCACGTTTCGATGTCTTGTCACAAAAGCTTGAAGCCTCGCTTCAAAGGTCAGAGCCGCATGAGGAACTTACACTCACTTGTCAAGAAGAAGTATGTCATTGGCATCAAGATGTGAAGTTCAAGAAGGATCATCTGTGGTGCCCCAAAGTCGAAGATGACTAGGCAAAACACCAAGACAATCATGACCACATCTCAACCCTTTGAGCTGTTACAATGGACTTATTTGGACCTACTCACTACTCCACCCTCACAAAAACCCTTGTCTCTATGGCTTCGCCATTGTTATGACTACCAAGATACACATGGGTTCATATAACTTACAAGACAAGTTCAAGATGTCTTCAGACGCCCCAATCGAGCAATGAACAATTATGGTGTGAAGATCAAGCATATCGGTGATAATGGCACTAAATTCAAGAACACCAAGACTATATCTGAACAATAGGAATCACTCATGAGTTCTCTCGCCCATAACACCTCAAAAAATGGTATCATTGAACGAAGAAGACCTCATTGAGATGGCTCAACAATGCTCGATGAATACAAGACACCAAGAAAGTTTCGCCCGGTTATTGATACAAAGATGTCACATCATCAACCATGTGTACATCCATAAGCTTCCAACAAAACATCCTATGAGCTTTCCCATCGCAAGAAGCCAAATGTCTTACCAGAGTATTTGAGCTAAGTGCGGATCAAGGATCCCCATCACAAGTCAAAATTTGCACCTAAAGCTCACGAAGGCTTTGCTTGGCTACGAAAGGACTCGACCCTACGAGTCTTCAACCTTATCTCTACAAAATCCAAAACTTGGATGTGAAATTTGATGAAACCAATGGTTCACAAGAGAGATTTCGCAAGTACACTTGATGAAGCTCCTCCGCTAATCTATCGCTGATGGGAACCGTGAAATCATGCCCTCCAAGACAACCCAAGAGGAACTTACCATCTCGCACCAACAACTCAAGACAATGCTCGACAAGACAATGCTCCAATGATCAATATCAAAAAGAGCAAAGTCTTCCCCCGCCTTGTGTTCAAATAAGTTAAATTGAGAAGAAATCGCAACATCAATACCTGGCCAATCACCAAACAACGTTACAAATTAGGCATTTTCATTTGGCAAATGAAAAGAAATTGTCAACCTTTATGGAACCGAATGGTTCGTACAAGAAGAACTTCAAACAGCTCGCTGAATAATGTTTGGGAACTTTCAAGAACCTCGACCTCCAAGCATAACATTATTGGCAAAATGGATATATCGAAACAAGAAGATGAGATGGTCAAGTCCAAAAAAAAACAGCCTTGTGGTAAGGAATCTCTTAAGGTTATTCGAAAATTTGCTGTTGGGGAAGCATTTCCAATTTCCTACGCCAACCAAAACATTTGCATACAAAGGGGAAGAGTGTTTCAATCAAGAGAAGAAGAATATAGTCGTAACCCCGGTTTAAGATCAAAACATTCCCGATTGGTTCTTAAACAAAGCACGATGGCCTCAAACAAGCTCCCGGCAGGTTGATGTCAAAGCTTCAAAGCAAAGGCTTAAACCAGGGATCCTGACCCACATCTTCACAAGACATTGTAGCCTATTTGGCCAAATATTTGGAGACAAATCTTCCACCAAACCAAGATCCATAGTTTGGATACTGAGAAGAGAATTCTGTCCATGATGGGTGGCCCGGTTCTTCCTTAGCCTTCAAATTTCCAAAAAAATCTGGGGAAGGGCATTTTAAAAATTTCCCCACCCCACCAAATCATGGTATATACAACAGGGGAATTTCAGACCAGCCGGGAACCTACGCAAATAAGGAAGTGCAGCCTTTGGTCCAACCGATCCCCCCATTCGACCTCCAATTCTTGCACCAAAACCGGAGACCACCCCGGCCCATAAAAAAGCTGGGAGGGTTCCACAAGCGACGGGGGTACATCTTGATGTTAATCCGGAGGCTTGCAACAACAAAGACCGGGTGTAAAACGGGAGGGGCACCGACATGGAAGGAACGTTCAAATCAACTTGTTTGGTTTAGGGCCCCTCCCCTTTGATAAAAGGAGCAAGGGGGTCGGCCCCCGAGGGACCCCGAAGTCCACTCCCACCGGATAACTTTATATTGGATTAAGGGAAAAAAATTTTTTTATTGGCGGGAGGGGGGCCTCCCCGCCGGCCCTTCCTCTTTCCCTCATGGCCCACTAAGGTATTAACCCCAGGGTTCCAGAACCCCCTTTGGATAAAATCCCGATTTCACCCAAATTAACTAAACATGGCTTAATTATCAATCTTTATTTCGACCATTTGAGACTATGCCCTGTCCACCGGACTAACTTCTTCTACTCAAAATAACAAACTTAATATCCGCATCGAAACCTTGTTGGACCTTTACTTAAACCGTAACATACCGAGAACATTCCTAATCCAATAGGGATATGCCCTAGGTTCCTACATATTTACGAAATCTTTATCATGATCGCAAAAACATACTTTTCCTTTGCATGGGTTTATTTATTTTCGCCGGTTCGTTTTGGATCCAATACCTGTTAACAAGGCAAGTTTCTTTACTGCCGAATACTCATCTCGAACTAACTATTAGTTGCAATGTTTGAAGGCTTAATATGTGCATTAAGAGGGCCGAAACCTCCCACATTAGTGCAAATCTAATCTCAAAATAGCCAACCCAACAATACCTTTAGAACCAGGCACCTTTATAATCACCCGCCATTGTAAACGCTTGGACACACAAAGGTTTCCAAACGGAGTTGCAAACCATAGATGGAACTGATGTCATGGGAAAACAATAGAACAACAAACTCTGGTGCTAACTAACAATTCTTAATACCTTAAAATGAGGCCTTTTAATCAAATCAATTTTTCATTTGGAAACTAACCATTTTGATTAACAAGCTACGTAGAGGCATCTAGTACCTGCTTGTCAATTCACAAGTATTTGTTTCCAATCTTTCTGAAAATAAACTTTTCATGTTAAGGAAATAAAAATAACTTTTTTTCTCTGGATATTTCCTTCAGCCTCCCATTCCTGATCTAATCTAGTCCTCAATTGATTAACATGTAGTTACATCTCATGTGATTAACACCCATAGTTACTCGATGTAAACACCCGGGTTTAATGATTCAATTAGTTCCTCGCTATGTGATTAACACCCAAAGATCAATGTGATATTTTTCTTGGAGAGAATCTTAGTCAACTTTTCACATTCGGGATCCTTAGTATTTTGCAATTTTCTTGTTAAATTCCACGAGCACTTGCTAACTCCCATTTCAACAGCTAGTGAGACTTAGGTACCGCGGTGTAAAACTTGATGAGTAACCCTTACTTTAACCTTTGACTTCCAAACGAAAACAATCCTTATTATAAGGAAAGACCGCTTCAAGGATTACCCAATCACTATTATCCCCTTGCCAAATCGAGGGATACATAATCCTCACAATGGCTACTTTTAAACCTATGGTCAACTAGGAAACTTTCTTTCTTTTATCTTCCCCCGGGTCGGGTTTTGAGCTTCCACACACCTTGTAACCGTGCAAAACATTTCGACGCTTTTGAACTTTCAAAATCTTGAAGGAGCTCAAAAAACTTACGCCGCCGATTACCAAGATCGGCTTAATATTAAGCAGTTCCCGAGGCTTTCTTTAAAAACCTTTCAAACACCCTTTATCGCAAATTCTACAATTCCCCATCTCAAAGTCACACAAACTTTTAGAAATGTCGAGTCCCCATCACTTTCAGTAAAACGTTACCAAGTCCAGAAAACTAAGCTTTGATCAACTTTCAAAGCGATATTCCAACCCAAGCGCAACCTGATGGATCCTCAGCGCACTTTTTTAACACATTTAGGCGACAAAACCCGGGACCTCAACTCTTTTTAATAACCCTTAAGGAATGCGACATCCGCCAAATTTCAAATCATAAAGCGAATTGTAAAGACGACAGCTTAAGCATCCCAGGGTGAAAGGCTATCGAGTAATCCCTTTAACTTGTCGAAACCCCAAAGTGAGCGGAAAGTAACCGCGCCCCTTCTTTCTTGAAACCCTTGTTTTCAGCGCCAACCCGGCAAGTAACCAAAGCCACACGTTTTCATACATGGATCCCACCATTTCATGGCCTCGCCATTTCTGTCGGGCCATTACTTCCATAGTTCGGGTTCACATGGCATTACAGATTCCGCAGGTTAGCACCCTTGGCGGATCTCACCGTTTCCACGAGATTCTATAACGCCGTTCGATCCACTTAGCCCCGCGGAGTACAAACGATTTGGATGAACCTTTCCAATAAGGAGAAGGACAATTACCTCTCGTTCATTTCCCCCACCATTCTTTCGGAAAAAACCCTTCTAGAAAGGATCCATTTTTGAAGTTGTTTTCCTTCTTTGGGGAATTCCCTAGGTTAAACCGCCAAGGGGCCTTAACCCGCTATAGTGTAATAGAAAGGCCCAAGGCCCTAGTTGGTTTGGGATTGAGCCGTAAACCCCATGTATAAACGATTGGTTAAATGGAACCAACCGGGGATACAGCCGGTTACCAAAACCGACGGCCATTATAAGGGAGACCGGCGTTCAAGGGGGAGCCACAACCGGCCTGGCGGCTTATTTGCCCCTGCCATCGGACTCATCAATTCCATAAATAACGGGTTTATTTGGAAAATAGTATAAAACCCTGTTTTGTATCCGCTTTAACCCGCAAGTAAACCCGAGCGATGGTCCACGACTAAGCCTTAGTTAGGAACGGTGACAAATCCACGACCTCGCCAGGGCACGAAGGGACGTTTGGAGGGCAAGCTAAAACTGTTAGCCGGGCCGGATGAAAGGCGCCCGCCGGATTTCATCGAGATGGATTAGGCCGATTCAAAATACGGATACCGGGTCCCTTGCGAACCGCCATGGGCAAGTCGGAGGGCCTGTGGGCATCCGCACCACCGGGAAACGGCCAAACAAGACAAAGCCCGGGAAACCGCCGTGAAGCAGTTCGCACACCCATGGAGGGGATCGAGGTTTTCACACGGGAACCGCTGCTTTTCCGGCGGGAATTTCGCGAGAGCCATCTTGACCAGGGTAGAAGACAGGTGTTCCGGGCCGCGTTGACCCCCGAGCTAAAGGTTAGTCTTATGGAGAGAAGCAAATCTTAAGGAAAAGAATTTCGGTCGCGGGCCAAGGGAAGGCCCGTGCCGCCCGGGTTTCAAGTTTTAAAGATCCTTTTGAAGTTGTAGCACTATGGGGAAACAATCCGCAGTCAGACTCATAACGCAGAAAATGGTAAAGACGATACCAAGTAAAGCGGATTAGTGGGGGAGAAAAGAGCGTGTCCGGAGGGGGTTTTAAGACAAGTTACAAATATGCCCTTTGAAAGGCCCCAAGAGGGAAGGCAAGTCAAATCGGCCCGCCATCGATTTGCCCAAAACCCTTTTCACTTCGACCCGGACCCAAGAACCCCCAAAGCAGGGGAAACCGGATTGAGGCACCAAGCGGACGAGGTCCAACCCTACCGATGGAGCCCCCCGAACAGGCCGCCGGGGATACACCCCGGCCTTACTCCAACCCAGGCAACCTTTGCGGGGCCTGAAACGATTGGCGATAAAGGGATTACAAGGCCTTAACAGGTTAAGGAGCCCCCGATCGAGATCCAGCAGAAGCTTTCTTGGCCCGATCGATTCAATTCAGTGGCCCAAGCCGGAGAAAAAAGGGGGATAACCGCCCTTCGTAAGCTGGCTAAGGCCCAGGCAATCACCGTGGCGGGTAATGCTCAATTGGGGATCGGCCGAAGGCTGTTAGAGACAATGAGGGATAAACAAAGCGCTTAATTGAAGGAGTCACATCCGTAGTGGCTTAATCCCCGCCATGGTTTTGGCTCGCAAGGATTTTAAAGGGAAGGTCCAAATTAAGCAATCATCCCCGGGTTTAGAGTTTAAGATGGCCATGGGATGAGTGTTATAAGCCGGAGAAAGTACTTACCTATAGGAGGGAGCGACTTTTGGTTGAAAAGCTTGGGCCTAAACGGCCATTCCGCCCGGCCCGGTTTTCCGTTCAAGGAACATGTAAGCACCAATCCAAGTGACCCGGCCTGTAGAAGAAGGGGAGAAAACCCCTTACCCGGTTAATTTTGCACTTAGGTCAAGCCAGGGATCTAACATTGGTAAGTTTGGTTTTTGGGGCATGAAGCTTCAATATAGGGAACCTCATGGGTTGGTAAAATTCCGATTCCAAAAACAAGGATCCGGAAAGACGGGACGCAGAAAAAAAGAACGAACCCAAGCAGGATTTCAAATTATGGAACGGGGCAAGCCGGGGGAACCTTTACCAACACTAATCCAGGAGGTCCGGGCAAGGCGGGGTCCAATGCTATCAAACCGTTAAATTTTGTTGTCCCTTGCCCCGCATGGAACGGGAACCCCCGGCTCATCTTTGGAAAGATTGAATTAGCGGTTAAAATTGGCTTCCGTTGACCAGGGTCTGGGTTCAGACCCCTATGGGCCAAGTCGAGGAGTGGATAACCAAGGCTTCAATAACCGGAGTAATCGGGGAAAGAAAAGCAAGAAAAGTTTGGCCAAAAACTGCAACAAGTTACCCTTTTCAAACCAGTTGGAAAGCGGATCAATTCCAAACCGGGGCTCGCTGCCCTTTGCCCAATTTTGGTTCACGCCCATGATGGAGGAGAGGCCACCCGGTTGATAATCCGGCATTTGGCTTTTGGTGATCCCCGGGGGCTTAAGTTTCAAAGTTTAAAAAGCAAATCAATAAGATTAGACCTTTCCGTCGCATGGGTTACGTAAAGATCTCGAGTCCAATAGGTGTTCCATGGTGTAGTACCGCAAATTGCTTATCCTATTGGAAATAGCCCGGGGATGTGGCCTTTAAAGAGATTTGGTAAAAGCAACTTTTAAGTGGTGAAAACCACCAACGTTAGGGGGACTGCAAGTTATGGCAACCAATCACTTCATCAAAATGCCGGGTTAAAAGATAATAAAGGATAACCGCCAAGACTTTGGAAGGAGGAAGGAGATCGCTTATGAAAGGCGGTCTTCACGGAGGGTTAAAATTTTTAAAGGACAAGTTGTCCGGCAGTTGCCCTTTGAAGAAGCCCATCGGCAAATGGATTCAAGCAAACGGCAAGGACCAAGCTTTTCTTTGGGTCAATTGCCCAAGCGCCCATATCGCCAACCCATCCCTGGGAAGGCCCATGAAGCATCCCGGAGAACCGGACCTTTTGGAAACCATCCGAATGGGAGGGAATGCCAGCCCCTTTGGGATCCAAGAAAACCGTAAACAGCCCCGCCGGTTTAACGAAGAAAGAGCGGCCATAAGAAGTAGCCAAGCTTCCCGCTTTAAGATGTTTCATCCAATGGTTCTAATCCGTGCGGGCCAAGAAAACGGCCGGGGAAAAGGGGATACCAGACTTAAACTTTCCGTCCCTTTGCTCTCCCCGATTATCGATTATTATGCCCGCAAAGCGGGTTCTTTTTGGGTACTGGATTTCGTAAGGGCGTTTAACCAAAACCGGGCTTATAACCTTGGTTGCTTGTACATGCCTTTGGGCTAAGAGTCCCAAGCTATTTATCCCTTTGTCGAATTGCTTGCTGTTCCCCAATGCAGCTTTGGGATGAATTTGGGAAATCAAGAAAAGGGAACGCTGTGGAAGTTTAAGGAGCCCCACAACCTCATGATTTATAAGATATGTTTGCCAAGTGTGTTTTTGGTGTTTTCCCCGGCAATTATTGGGTTTGGTGCTAAAGAGGAATTGACTAATCCGAAAAATTAACCTCACCTTGGAAACCAAGGTACAACGGTTTCAACCTTTGGGGGATTATGCATTGGCTTTACCCCGAAGAAGGCTATTCCATCCGTATGCCAGGAAGACAATCATTTTTCATCCACCCAAATTTGAGGTAAACGGCAATTTTAACCCCGGGTTTTCCCCTTCCCGGCTGGGAACCACTTTTTTTGGGGCCAATACGAAAGGGAGGGCCATTGGGGAGCGGGGGGGAAAGGCCCGCAACGGCCGTTTTTTATCAATTTTTTAATCCAAGAGGTTCCGATTCGGTTTTAGTTAGGTGTTTTTTTCCACCAACTGAAAAATTTTCCAAGGACCTATTAAAAAGGGAGTTAGTTTTGGGGATATATAAAAAGGCGACCCGGGATTCAAAAGGGCCACGAGCTTGGGGCCCATGGGTCAAGCCCACGGCCCGTGAAATCCCCTTGGATTTATTAAGCCGGAGGAGTTCAAGCACCGAAAAGGGTACATGACATACTTTAGGACCCGCTTGAAGGTCGGGGCGGGCCTTTAACCCCCGGGTGAAAGTTTTGTTCCCCTTGCTTAAGCCCCGACAAAACAAAAGAAAGGCCCAGGTTTCGGAGGCTAAGGAAGAACAAGCCGGTTAAGTGATTTTTGGGGACCCGGGGCCGAATTGGGGCCTTGGGACAAGGACCCCCTGGCGATACGCGGAATTATACAGTTGTTAAAGGTACCAAGGGTTTGGTGGGAAGAACAAGCGGGAGCTTTAACCCTTTGGGTTTCCGAAACCTCCACCAATGCTTTTTGAGCCTTGAAATGGGAAAGCCCCCGTGAAGCGGATTTGGACTGATCCGGGGTGTTGGTCTTAATCTACCGATTGGAATTCCATTGCATTAAGTGGGAGTTCAAAAGTGAGGGGGATTTTCCGGAAGTCAGGTTTTTGGTAGTTGCTTTGAAACCACGCTTTAACCGTGTTTCCAGGAAGGTTTGAAATTTTACGGGTCCGAAATTACCAGCCTTCAAAGTCCCTATTTAAGGCCCCCCAATTTTAGGGAACCCCCGAAAGGCAAAGGTGGATGGGGTCTTTCCACGGTTTATTAAGAAAGATTGGGATTCCCTAACTGGCCATTTAAATTTGGGGCTGGAAGGTCGGTTTAAAGTCCAAAGAAGAAACCCCCGTTATGGCGGGACGTTCACCAAGGGGTTGAAGGAACCCGAATTGATGCGCAAAAATGACGTTACAAAAGGTGTTTTCCGGGCTTTTTTCCCCAAAGTTTAATTCTAATCTTCCGGGGCTATAAAGGATTCCTAACTACATTCCCTTGTGTTTCCGCACTCCCCCCAACGGGAAGGGTTAACGAAATTTACTCCCAAGGGTTATTGGCCCTTTGGGGTTGAAGACTCCCATAAATTATAAACCCCAGCCAAACGGCTCATTACCGCCTTTCTTATGGTTTAAAGGGGGTTTTAAAGTATTCCCACCCCGGGTGGGCTTATTTGGGGCAATGAACGGCAGAAGACCTTTGGACCAGTGAGAGGGGAAGGCGGGCGTTTAAAGAAACCCGTTTCCAAACCGGTTAAAACCAGGGCTTTGAAGGGATTTTGGTTTCTACCAAACCGCATGTATTTCACGTCTTTGGGAAGGACCCTTTTGGGAAGAATCCCAAGGTTTACTTATCCGTTAATTCAGACCAAAGACTCACGACCCCAAAAACCAAAGGGGGAAAAGCTCTCTTCACCTTATAACTTGATTCCGCTCCTTTTTTGACAAGCTAACAATGTTAATTATTTATATAAAAAATCGGGCCCGACCTTTTTTTTCCCAAAGTTTTTATAAATTTTTTTTCCCGCAAGCCTTAGATTTTTTCCCCTAATTCCCTGGGGGAAAAGGGGGGCCCCTGCCTTCCCTTTTTTCCCCCGGGTTTTTTTAAACCCAAAATTAAAAGACATTAAAGGGAAGGGGGGAAAAGGTTTTGGGCGGGCCCCCACCCTTCCCCCCTTCCCCCAAAAGGGTTTTCCCAAAAAAATTTTTTAAAACCCAAAATAAAATTTTAAAAAATTTTTTAAATAATATTTCCAAGGGGCCTTTTTTCCCAAAATTTACCCACCAAACCCTCTTTGGAAAAAATTGGGTTAAAAAAGCCAAAATTTGGAAATTAAAACCCCAAAGGGGAAAAATGAAAAGCCAAAGGAAAATTTAAAGTCACCCCCTTTTCCCAAAAGGGGGGCCGGCCCCTTTTTGGGGTTTTTGGGGGGTAAATTTTGCCGGGAGGTTTTTCCCGGATTTGATAAACAAAAGTTGGGTCGAAAAAGGGGGGGAGGCACTAAAAAGGGCCCAAAAGGGGGGGGGGGAAAACCAAAAACCCCAAAAGGGCCAAATTTCTTAAAGGAATACAGGCTTATACCCGGGTTGGGTGACACATTTGAACAAGCCCCCAAAAAGAGTACCTTTCCCCAAAACACCACCCAAAATTTGAAGAAAAAGGGGGATGAAAAAAAGGGAGGCATGGGAAAAAGAAAAACTTTTGGGTTTTTTTGGGGTCGGAACCCATTTAAAGGGGCCCGGGAAAAGTAGGGGGCCAATGGAAAGTTTGGGCAAAGGGCAAATTGTTTACCCTTTTGGGTTTTGGGTTTAAAAATTTTGAGGGAAATGCGTTTTGTAAAAATTGAATTTCCCGGGAAGGCAAATTTTTTAAACCCCCCAAAAATTTACCGTTAACAAAAACTTGGGTGGGAAAATTTGAGACAAAAAAAACAAAGCCAAAAAGGTTAATCTTTGGTTTTTTCCTTTTTACAAATTTTAAACCGTGGAATTCCCCAAAACTGTTTAAATTTCCCAAAGTAAAGGCTTTAATTAAAAAGGCAAAGGGAAATAAGCATTAAAAAGGTAAATTCGAAAGTGTGGTGGTTTTAAATCCCCTTTAAATTCCCTTTAAAGTCCCAATAGGGTCCGTAAAACCCGCCCCAAAAACCGGGTTTAAAGTAAAGGTTTTTTTCCCTTTTAAAAACCCCCAAACCTTTTAAAGGGTTTTCAGGCCCAAAACCAAAAAACCCCCCAAAAATTTTCGCTTTGTTTCCCCTTTTCCCACTTAACTTAATTACTGGTTAAAGGGAAAATTTAAAGGGATTTTTTTTTGAAATCCAATTTAAGTTTATAAAACCGGTTTTTTGGGCGAAAAGGGCCTTAATTTGGAAAATAAACCCGTTCCCGGGTTAAATTTAAACCCCTACAAAATTAAAAAAACACCCGGGGTCAAAATTCTTTAAAAAGGGTTAAACCCTTTTCTCTTTTTAATTTGTTTCGGATGTCTCTAATGCATGATCCCAAAACGATATTGGTAAGAAACATCATAGATTGTACTATATTCAATAAAGTACGGTTATGACGTTCGGACACACCATTATGATGTGGTGTTCCAGGTGGCATGAATTTGTGAAACTATTTCACATTGTTTTAATTGAAGACCAAACTCGTAACTCAAATATTTGTCTCCGCGATCAGATCATAGAAACCTTATTTTCTTGTCACGATGATTTTTCCACTTCATTCTGAAATTCTTTGAACCTTTCAACTATTTCAGACTTATGTTTCATCAAGTAGATATACCCATATCTACTCAAATCATCTGTGAAGGTCGAAAATAACGATACCCGCCATGAGCCTTAACACTCATTGGATCGCATACATCAGTATGTATTATTTCCAATAAGTCGCTTGTTTCGCTTCCATCGTTCAAGAACGGAGTCTTAGTCATCTTGCCCATGAGGCATGGTTCGCAAGCATCAAGTGATTCATAATCAAGTGATTCCAAAATCCCATCAAGATGGAGTTTCTTCATGCGCTTTACACCATTATGACTCTAAACGGTAGTGCCACAAATAAGTTGCACTATCATTATTAACTTTGCATCTTTTGGTTTCAATATTATGAATATGTGTATCACTACGATCGAGATCCAACAAACCATTTTCATTGGGTGTATGACCATAGAAGGTTTTATTCATGTAAATGTAACAACAATTATTCTCTAACTTACATGAATAAATCAGATTGCAATAAACATGATCAAATCATATTCATGCTCAACGCAAACACCAAATAACATTTATTTAGGTTCAACACTAATCCCGAAGTATAGGAGTGTGCGATGATGATCATATCAATCTTGGAACTACTTCCAACACTCATCGCCACTTTCCTTCAACTAGTCTCTGCTTATTCGCAACTCCCGCTTTGAAGTTACTACTTAGCAACCGAACCAAGTACCAAACACCGAGAGGTTGCTATAAACACTAGTAAAGTACACATCAATAACATGTATATCAAATATACTTATGTTCACTTTGCCATCCTTCTTATCCGCCAATCACTTGGGGTAGTTCTCGCTTCAAAGAACCATTCCCTTTGCAAGAGAAGCACTTAGTCTCGTGCTTAGATCCAGACTTGGGCTTCTTCACTTGAGCAGCAACTTGTTTGCCGCTCTTCTTGAAGTTCCCTTCTATCCCTTTGCCCTTTCTTGAAACTAGTGGTCTTGTTAACCATCAACACTTGATGTTCTTTCTTGATTTCTACCTTCATCGATTTCATCATCATGAAAAACTCGGAATCATTTTCATCATCCCTTGCATACTATAGTTCATCACGAAGTTCTACTAACTTGGTGATGGTGACTAGAGAATTCGTCAATCACTATCTTATCCGGAAGATTAACTCCCACTTGATTCAAGCGATTGTAGTACCTGCATAACTCGAGCACATGCTCACTAGTTGAGCGATTCTCTCCATCTTTTAGCTATAGAACTTGTTGGAGACTTCATATCTCTCAACTCGGTATTTGCTTGAAATATTAACTTCAACTCCTCGAACATCTTATATGGTCCATGACGCTCAAAACGCCTTTGAAGTCCCGATTCTAAGCCATAAAGCATGGTGCACAAAACTATCAAGTAGTCATCATATTGAGCTAGCCAAACGCTCATAACGCCTCGATCCGCTTCCTCGCAATAGGTCCGTCACCTAGCGTGCATTAAGGACATAACTTTTTCAGGCAGCAATGAGGATAAACCTCGATCACGGATCAAATCCGCATCATTGCTACTAACATTTTTCAACACAGTTTTCTAGGAACATATCAAAATAAACATATGAAAGCATCAACGCGAGCTATTGATCAACATAATTTGCAAAATACTACCAGACTAAGTTCATGATAAATTTAAGTTCAATTAATCATATTACTTAAGAACTCCCACTTAGATGACACATCTCTAGTCATCTAAGTGATCACGTGATCCAAATCAACTAAACCATAACCCATCATCACGTGAGATGGAGTAGTTTTCAATGGTGAACATCTTATGTTGATCATATCTACTATATGATTCACGCCGACCTTTCGGTCTCCGCCATGTCTCGCATATGCTAGGCTCGCCAAGTATAACTCGAGTATTCGCGGTGCAAAACTGGCTTGCACCCGCTGTAGATGGACGAGAGCTTATCACACCCGATCATCACGTGGTGTCTCAAGACGATTTAACTTTGGCAACGGTGCATACCGGGAGAACACTACTTGATAATTTTTAGTGAGAGATCATCTTAAAATGCTACCGCCAATCAAAGCAAGATAAGATGCATAAAGGATAAACATCACATGCAATCAATATAAGTGATATGATATGGCCATCATCATCTTGTGCTTGTGATTCCATCTTCAAGCAACCGTCGTGATCACCATCGCCACCGCGCGACACCTTGATCTCCATCGTAGCATCGTTGTCGCTACGCCATCTATTGCTTCTACGACTATTGCTATCGCTTAGTGATAAAGTAAGGCAATTACAGTATGCTTTGCATTTCATACAATAAAGCGACAACCATATGGCTCCACCGATTGTCGATAACTTCGTTACAAAACATGATCATCTCATACAATAAAATATAGCATCACGCCTTGACCATATCACATCACAACATGCCCTGCAAAACAAGTTAGACGCCCTCTACTTTGTTGTTGCAAATATTACGTGGCTGCTACGGGCTTAAGCAAGAACCAATCTCACCCACGATCAAAACCACAACGACATTTCAAATAGACTCGCTTTTAACCTTCACAAGGACCGGGCGAGCCACACTCGGTTCAACTAAAGTGAGAGAGAGACAGACACCCGCCAATCACCTTTAAGCACGAAAGTGCGTGAACGGTGAAACCAGTCTCGTAAGCGCGCACGCTAATGTCGGTCCAGCCGCTTCATCTCACAATACCGCTGAACCAAAGTATGACATGTGGAAGGCAAGATGACTTGTATCGTCCACAACTCACTTGTGTTCTACTCATGCAAAACATCAAACCATAAAACCTAGGCTCGATGCCACAGCTTGGGGAACGGTAATTTCAAAAATTTCCTACGCACACGCAAGATCATGGTGATGCATAGCAGCGAGAGGGGAGAGTGTTGTCTACGCACTGTAGACCAAAGCGGAAGCGCTGACGCAACGTTGAGGAAGTAGTCGACGCCTTCCGGTCCAACCGATCCAAGCACCGCATTCGCACCTCCGAAGTTCTTGACACACGACAGCTCGATGACGCACTCCGGCCCGATCCAGCAAAGCTGGGAGGAGTTCCACAAGACGACGGGCAGGACGATCTTGATGTTCAATCGCCGCAGGCTTCGCCTAAGCACCGCTACAATATGACCGAGGTGTAATATCGTGGAGGGGGGCACCGCACACGGCTAAGGAACGATCTCAAGGATCAACTTGTGTGTTCTAGGCTGCCCCCCTGCCCCCGTATATAAAGGAGCAAGGGGTGCGGCCGGCCCTAGGAGGAGGCGCCTGAGGAGTCCTACTCCCACCGGGAGTAGGACTCCCTTTCCTAGTTGGATTAGGACTTGGGGGAGGGAAAGAGGGAGGGGGCGCCGCCTCTCCTTGTCCTATTCGGACTAGGGGGGGAGGCCTGCCCCCGGCCGGCCCTTCCTCTTCTCCCTCATGGCCCACTAAGGCTCATTAACCCCGGAGGGTTCAGTAACCCCTGTTCCAGAAAACTCGATTTCACCCTAACCATTCCAACTCCAAACATAGGCTTCCAATATATCAATCTTTATGTCTCGACCATTTCGAGACTCCTCGTCATGCCCGTGATCACATCCGGACACCGAACTTCTTCGTACATCAAAATACACAAACTCATAATATAATCGCCATCGAAACCTTGCTGCATGGACCTACGGTTCGAGAACAATGTAGACATGACCGAGACACGCTCTCCGTCAATAACCAATAGCGGACCTGGATGCCCATATTGGTTCCTACATATTCTACGAAGATCTTTATCGGTCGATCGCATAACAAACATACGGTGTTCCTTTGTCATCGGTATGTTTTGCCCGAGATTCGATCGTCAGTATCCAATACCTAGTTCAATCAAGCATCGGCAAGTCTCTTTACTCGTCCGAATACATCATCTCGCAACTAACTCATTAGTTGCAATGCTTGCAAGGCTTAAGTGATGTGCATTACCGAGAGGGCCTAGAGATACCTCTCCGACATTCGGAGGACAAATCCTAATTTCAAATACGCCAACCCAACAAGTACCTTTGGAGACACCAGAGAGCACCTTTATAATCACCCATTCATGCTAGGACGCTTTGGTAGCACACAAAGTGTTCCTCCGTAAACGGAGTTGCATAATCTCATAGTCATAGGAACATGTATAAGTCATGGAGAAAGCAATAGCAACATACTAAACGATCGTGGTGCTAAGCTAACGGAATGGGTCATGTCAATCAGATCATTCAACCAATGATGTGACCTTGTTAATCAAATAACAACTCCTTGTTCATGGTTAGGAAACATAACCATCTTTGATTAACAAGCTAGTCAAGTAGAGGCATACTAGTGACACTGCTTGTCTATGTATTCACACATGTATTATGTTTCCGTTAATACAATTCTAGCATGAATAATAAACATTTATCATGATATAAGGAAATAAATAATAACTTTATTATTGCCTCTAGGGCATATTTCCTTCAATGGCATCTTCATATCTCAAGAAAAATACCTCAAAGATTGTCTGAAGAAGTTTGGAATGGAAGACCGCAAAGGTTACACGACGCCAATGTCAGCCAAACACCATCTTGGTCCCGACGACAATGGTAAAGAGTTCGATCAAAAGGTATACCGCTCCATGATTGGTTCTTTGCTTTATCTATGTGCATCTAGGCCAGATATTATGCTTAGTGTTTGCATGTGTGCTCGATTCCAAGCGGCACCAAAGGAATCACATCACTTAGCTGTGAAGCGAATTCTTCAATATTTGGCTTACACCCCAACACTCGGATTACGGTACCCAAAGGGCTCAAAATTTGATTTGGTTGGTTTCGCGGATGCTGATTATGCTGGTGACAAGGTGGATCGCAAGTCTACATCAGGCACATGTCACTTTCTTGGTCGATCACTTGTCTGTTGGTCTTCAAAGAAGCGTAACTATGTATCACTCTCAATCGCTGAATCAATACATTGTCTGCCGATCCTCGTTGTGCTCAGCTTCTATGGATGAAGCAAACTCTCAAGGACTATGGCATCAATTTGAAACAAGTACCTCTCTTCATGACAACGAAAGTGCCATCAAGATAGCCAACAATCCAGTCCAAAGACTCAAGACAAAGCACATTGAAATTGCCATCACTTTCTCGAGATCATGTCATGAAGAAAGATATCGACATCATTCATGTCAACACCAAGAGCAATCGCGATATCTTCACAAAGCCCTAGGATGAGAAAAGGTTTTGCAAGTTACGGTGTGAGCTAAATATCTTGGAATCCTCTAATGTCCCTGTGATCAGCACACATCCTAACACTTATGCATGTTGATGACTTAGATGTGCAACACATGAAGTAATGTATATCTTCAATCAATGAAGACTTACACTCTGAGTGTGAATACATTAACATGGAATATGACTTCGGAGTGCCACGATAATTGTGTGCCGTGTCTGGGTCTAATACTTCCTATACGATGGGTAACGCCACCACCAAATTTCTCTATTTGAAGTGTTTCACTCATGGCGTTATTTTTGCAATGACTTCGCATTTGGTTTGTCTTTAGTTTCAATTTATCTTCATGATTTTCTTCACTGTGATGATTTGATTGCTTTCTGATATATATATAATATATACAAGTGTTCTGTCCTCTACAGCATTCACTTATAGCTATATCTTCAAGTTGAATCTTTTGAACTAAGTGAATGTGATCGGACCCTAACCTCTCTATGCTTTCAATCTCAAACTCTATCTGTCCAAATCATATGCATTCTATTGAAACTGTCGAATGTCTTCTCAAGGCCCTAGTCGCCAGGAAGGCAGAGATAAACATTAAGTCTATTTTAAATAACTTATCTTTATTGTTGAAATCCGAAGAAGCCGGAACAACCATCCGACATGCCTGGTGGGCGTGGGAACGTGGGACAACTCTGAGTAAGTTGCATGCTTGCCACGTGCCCCTCAGATGTAAACCGCCAGGGGCACCAGCGTAATTGCGGTGTGCCGCACACCTACTTATAAATACTTGTCCCCTGCGGTAAAGAAATCCTTCTTCCACCTCTCCACTTCGTCAAAACCCTAGCGCCACCGCTAGATCTCGACGATGTCGGCGACGAATCGCTTAGCTGCCGCGACTTCTCCGACGCCGTCCTCACGCCGGCCACGGACATCGTCCTCTCCGCCATTGCCGTAGGTGTCCTCCGTCGCCAAGTTAGGGCACGGTGGGCTGAACTGCTCGGTCTCCTATTCATCTCATCTAGCAGTTCTTCGTGCGGTAATTATATCTCTATTTTTACCACCTTTTTGATCTTCAAGATTCATCCTATTTACCAAAAGTGGTTTTTGCTTACACAATGTTAGATCTATTCTGTCTGCATCTCATACTGCCTAGTCTATTCACTTAGATTTCATATCTAGTTTGATTCCTCACTTGTACTTATTCACGGATTCGTTCAAATCTGGAACCAACTCACCCTAATCTTCGCATCATGAGGTCAATGTCTTCAAACTGATTTATCTTCAAAATCTTCTGAGAATGCATATGACCTCTTCCCCTTCCCTCGCATCTCTAATGTCATCATAGGTACATGTCCATGGGATAATCCTTGGTTCTCATAGTCCGATTCGCTTGAAGAATACTTACAACATCACATTAATTCTCCGAAGCGCCTCGCTGACCAGCAAGTTTAATTCTCAAGCCATTAAACATATTGAAGCCATTCAGTTTGAAGTTCATGGCTGCAGAAAAATCAGCAAGGAAAGGTGGCAGACAGCGCCGAGAATGAACATCCAAAGATCTGCCTGATGACCTAGCAGAGCTCTACAAGACAGATCCTGAAGAGACTTATCATCAGTGCAAGACACGAATCCAATGGATTCGACGCTATTGGGCTGAAGAATGGTTCAAGTACAAATTCGTGACCAAGGAATATGCAGAGAAGAATGCTATCAAGAGACCTTGGGGTGATATTCTCTATCGAGGCCTTCAACCCAAGAACTGAGCTGAAGCTATTGCGCAAGGCTTCTATCCTTGCATGGTCCGTGGACCTCATCCTGAGAACGCCGATCCCACATCATTACTCTGGTGTCATGACGATGCTCTCTTCAAGCGCAACTTTCAGTACACCATGGCTTCGGCCAAGAAAAACAAGAAGTCATTGGGATTAGACTTCAACCCTGGTCCCTCTGCTCCCCGTGCTGACGGCTCACGTGATGCGGAACCTAATGTCTTCGTCCCCTTCTCCAACCTCAATGGCCTCATCACCTACATCTTGGTCCAAGGTTCCAGGGTAGATCATTTCGATAATGATGTCGACATCGATGAAGCCCCAGCCTCCTCCTCCGTCGAAGTATAAAAGAAGCCAAAGGCTTCAAGATCACCGCACCTCCAAAAGCTTCTCGCATGGTTAATCGCCATCGCACCTCCTCAAGACAAGCAGTGCGATCAAGATCAATCACGATCTCCCAGAGAACGGAGAAGAAAAAGCAAATTGTCGCATACCGATCAAACCTTGACTCGCCGCCATTCTCGCGGAAGAACCCATTGATCTGTCCAGTGATGAAGATCTAGCAGATGATGCCCTTGAGCAACTGATCAAGAGCAAGGAAGAAGCAGAAATCTTCAACAACTTGCCTCTCTTTGATGTGGCAATCATCCATAACTTCATTGATGAGTGGTTTGACACACCAAATCTCACCTTTGAAGATCTGCAACTTCCCATTGGCCTCAGCGTCTCCTTCAATGGCTCCATTGCTTCGGAGCTAGCTCTCGCTCAGCGCATCATTGAGCTGAAGAACAAGATTGACTATGAAAAGTCTCGGTTCAAGAAGCATGTGGCAAAGCTCAGTGTGCAAGATGTGAGAAACTTCAAGGTCATGCTGCATGAGCTTAAAGAAGCTTTTCTCAAGAAGCGTGAAGAAGCTCAAGGCTCTCGTGAGCGCATGAAGAGTTTGGTCGATATGTGTGCTTGCCTACAATGAGGCAGAGAAGCGCAAATCTCTTGGCCGCCTCCGCATTGACCCTGAATGGCTGCAAAGAAGAAGAAGCCATCTACCGCTTCCACTTGCGCCTTCAAGTCAAGAAGCCCTCGATTATCTTCCCAAGCAAAGATGACTGCTCGAAGCCAAAGGTCTTGTCAACCGCCTGTAATGTAAGAAGACAGGCTACCGTGGTCAAGCCGTAAAAAGGAAGAATCCTGAAGCTCGTGATGCTGCTCCCCCAAGAAGAAGCGCAAGACCAAGAAGACTAGGGCTGCTCCCACAGAGCCCTTAGTTGTTGAACCCATTTCAAAGGTTCGCCTCAAGGCCTCAACATCAAGAAAGAAGAATGATAGTTCATGAGCCCGCTTCCACAGAGGCTCATGAAGTCAAGATATTCCAGCAATTGAACCCACCGCTGTTGAAGACATTGGTCAAGATGACAATGTTGAAGATGATGAAGTTCTTCCTCGATCAACACAACATGGTATCATCGCCGTTCTACGAACAGCGAACTCATCAAGATTGGTCGCCCTTCCGACGCCAACTCGCCAGATGCATCGTGGGCTGATCACCCACAACAACAAGACTCCCAAGTACTCCCCAACAACAACAACAACAACAAGCTACACCGCCAGGCAAGAAGAAGATGAAGACTTTGAGGCCCAACCAACTCCATCTCCAAAGGCGCTGCAAGATTTCGCAGCTTCGCAAAGGACAAAGGCCTCAAGTCCTCCGCCGAGCGCTCCAGAAGGAGAAGTGCAACGCCAACCTGTTGCACGCCAAGTATTTTCTCAACCCACTCCAACCGTGAATGTCTCCGCTCAAGCACAAGCTGCTGAAGACATTCCGCTGCATCACCGATGAAAATCAAGAAGACGATGTGTCCCTACTCCCCGCTTATTGAAGAAGATGTTCTCGATGTGAACGTGCCAGTGCCCGACCCTCCTGTTCATCAAGTGGAGGTTGACAATGTTGAAGCTGCCACCACCAACGCCAATGAAGCCAATGATGTACTCATGGCTGAAGCTAATGTGGAGCTTGAACCAACCAAGGTGCTCGGCTAATCAGCAATCGCCTCCTCGGCACTGTTCAGCAAGCATGAAGCCTCACTGCTGCCATCGCTCCCTGCTCCGCCACCAAGGCCCCATAAAATTGAGCAAGCATACAATCGTGGTCAGCTAACCACTGTTCGATGGCCCATTCTGGTACCTCCGCCTACTGCCTCTGAACCTCAATTTGATTATCATGTTGAGCATAGGCCTCAGGTCCAGAAGCCAAAGCCAAGACTGCCAAGGTTTCCAGGTACTACAAACTCACCAGGGTCTTTCAATGCTAATGGCTTCAAAAGCCACAATACCTTCTTTGACAGCGCCAAGAACCCCTACTCAAAGCCAAGGATATCATCGATCGCTTCGAGCTATCAATGGGTTATTACTCTGCTGCTCAGATGATCAAGGGCGATTTTCCTCATATGCGCTTTGACACCGGGCCATTGTCGGACTGTCGTGCTTAGAAGAAGCACTTGATTGCTTTCGTGATGCCGGGTCCGCTCAACTTTGTGATGCATAAAGAACACTGGAAAGAAGAACTATTGCTTCAATTCTATGCTACTCTACACATTCGCGGCTACAACAGAGATATCAAGACATGGGTAATCGAGTGGATGAACGGAAATGTTCATCATGAAGCCAAAGCTCTGGATATCATTGAGCTTACAGGCCTAGCCACTCCTGGAGAACTATATGTGTTGGGGAACGTTGCAGAAAATTAAAATTTTTCCTACGGTTTCACCAAGATCCATCTATGAGTTCATCTAAGAAAAGAGTCAAGGGAGTGAGTTTGCATCTACATTCCACTTGTAGATCACGTGCGGAAGCTTGCAAGGGGATGGTGATGATGGAGTCGTACTTGATGTGATTCAGATCACCGATGTCCAAGTGCTGAATCGACAAAGACTCTCCAAGATTCAACACACGACGGACGGGAGACGCTCCTCCTTCTTGATCCAGCAAGGGAAGGAGAGGTTGAGGAAGATCGCCCAACGGCAGACGACGACGTGGTGGTGTTGGTGCAAGAAGATCTGGCTGTGGCTTTGCAAGCACGTGAACGGAGGAGGAGATGTGCTGGGAGGGAGGGCTGCGCCTTGAGATGTGTGCAGCAGCCTCCCTCACCCCTCTATTTATAGGGAAGGGCAGAATACCCTCTAGATGGGATCTAGAGGGGGCGGCCAGGAGGGGACTTGCCCCACAAGCAGGGGGCGCCTTAGGGTTCCCCAACCCTAGGCGCATGGGCCCAAGGTGGGGCGCGCCAGCCTCCAGGCTGGCTCCTCCTCTTATGCCCATGTGGCCCTCCAGAGGGGTGGCCCTCCGGTGGACCCCCGAACCTTTCCTGTGGTCCCGATAACACCGATAGACCCTCAAACTTTCCGTGTCCGTATGACAACTTCCCATATATAAAATTTCACCTCCGCACCATTCCGAACTCCTCGTGACATCCGGATCTCATCCGGACTCAACAACATTCGTAGTCACATACTAGTCTTCCTAATCACCCTAGCGCCACCGAACCTTATGTGAAGACCCTACGGGTTTGGGAGACATGCGCATATGACCGAGACCACTCTCCGGTCAATAACCAACAACGGATCCGATACCCATGTTGGCTCCTACATGCACCTCGATGATTTCATCGGTTGAACCACGATGTCGAGGATTCGATCAAACCCCGTGATACAATTCCTTTGTCAATCGGTACGTTATTTGCCCGAGACTCGATCGTCGGTATCCCAATACCTTGTTCACCTCGTTATACGCAAGTCACTTTACTCGCATCAGAATGCATGATCCCGGCCAACACCTTGGTCACCTTGAGCTCATTATGATGATGCATTACCGAGTGGGCCCAGAGATACCTCTCCGTCATACACGGAGTGACAAATCCCAGCCTCGATCCCGTCAACCCAATAGACACTTTCGAGATACCGTAGTGCACCTTTATAGTCACCCGCTTACGCCAGACGCTTGATACACCCAAAGCACTCCTACGGTATCGGAGTTACACGATCTCATGGTCGAAGGAAGAGATACTTGACATTGGCAAAGCTCTAGCAAACTAACTACACGATCTTTGTGCTATGCTTAGGATTGTCTTGTCCATCACATCATTCTCCTAATGATGTGATCCCGTTATCAACGACATCCAATGTCCATAGTCAGAAACCATGACTATCTGCTGATCACAACGAGCTAGTCAACTAGAGGCTCACTAGGGACATATTGTGGTCTATGTATTCACACGTGTATTACGATTTCCGGATAATACAGTTATAGCATGAATAAAAGACAATTATCATGAACAATGAAATATAATTATACTTTTATTGTTGCCTCTAGGGCATATTTCCAACAGTCTCCCACTTGCACTAGAGTCACCAATCTAGTTACATTGTGATGAATCGAACACCCATAGAGTTCTGGTGTTGATTATGTTTTCCTCGCGAGAGAGGTTTAGTCAACGGATCTGCGACATTCAGATCCGTATGTACTTTGCAAATTTCTATGTCTCCATCTTGAACATTTTCATGGATGGAGTTGAAACGATGCTTGATGTGCCTGGTCTTCTTGTGAAACCTGGGCTCCTTGGCAAGGGCAATAGCTCCAGTGTTGTCACAGAAGAGTTTGATTGGCCCCGATGCATTGGGTATGACTCCTAGGTCGGTGATGAACTCCTTCACCCAAATCGCTTCATGCGCCGCCTCCGAGGCTGCCATGTACTCCGCTTCACACGAGATCCTCGCCACGACGCTTCGCTTGGTACTGCACCACCATCGCTTCCACCATTCAACATATACACGATCCCGTTTGTGACTTAGAGTCATCCAGATCCGAGTCGGCTAGCGCCGACGTAACCCTTTACGACGAGCTCTTCGCTCCTCCATAAACGAGAAACATGTCCTTTGTCCTTTTCGTGTACTTCAGATATTCTTGACCGCTGTTCAGTTGTTCCTTGCGGGATTACTTTGGTATCTTGCTACCAAACTTACGGCAAGGTTTACATCAGGCCTGGTACAAAGCATGGCATACATAATGGATCCTATGGCTGAAGCATAGGGGATGACAATCATCTCTTCTTTATCTTTTGCCGTGGTCGGTGACTGAGCCGAGCTCAATCTCACACCTTGTAACATAGGCAAGAACCCTTTCTTGGACTAATCCATTTTGAACCTTTTCAAAATCTTATCAAGGTATGTGCTTTGTGAAAGACCTATGAGGCGTCTCGATCTATCTCTATAGATATTGATGCCTAATATATAAGCAGCTTCTCCAAGGTCCTTCATTGAAAAACACTTATTCAAGTAGACCTTAATGTTGTCCAGAAGTTTTACATCATTTCCCATCAAGAGTATGTCATCTACATATAATATGAAAAATGCTACAGAGCTCCCACTCACTTTCTTGTAAACGCAGGCTTCTCCATAAGTCTGCATAAACCCAAACTCTTTGATCATCTCATCAAAGCGAATGTTCCAACTCCGAGATGCTTGCACCAGCCCATAAATGGATCGCTGGAGCTTGCATACTTTGTTAGCGTTCTTAGGATCGACAAAACCTTCCGGCTGCATCATATACAGCTCTTCCTTAAGATGTCCATTAAGGAATGCCGCTTGACGCCCATCCGCCATATCTCATAATCATAGTATGCGGCAATTGCTAACATGATTCGGACGGACTTCACTTCGCCACGGAGAGAATGTCTCGTCAGAAGTCAATCCCTTGAACTTGTCGATAACCCTTAGCGACAAGTCGAGCTTTATAGATGGTAACATTACCATCCGCGTCCGCCTTCTTCTTAAAAATCCATTGGTTTTCTATCGTCACGATCATCGGCAAGTCTGTCAAAGTCCATACTTTGTTTTCATACATGGATTCTATCTCGGATTTCATGGCTTCAAGCCATTTGTTGAATTGGTCCGCCATCGCAGGACGCTTGGGATAATTACGCCACAAGAATCCTCCGCTAATGATGCCACGCCACCACGATTACCGCTGTTAGTCTTATGATGATTCAAATTCGCTCAAGATTCAAATTTAAAATATAGGCAAACCGTAAAAGTTTTCAAACATTAAAACTAAATTGTTCATCATGTGGCAATTAATCCCTAACTAATTGAGGTGAAGGAACCACATTCTTATAGAAAGTTTAGATGCATTTGAGTAATTAAAACAGAGGTAAAACAATGAAATAAATGTCTTTTGCATTTTATAAAATAATAAACTGTTTATTTAGATGCCCCTAAGTTAATAGGACAAGAGCATAATTATTAACACTAAATTAGTGACTACTTTTATAATTTACAAAACTAATACAAATGAGACATTAAAAGAAAATGTAAAAGTAAATAAATAAAAGAAAGGAAAATACAAAAGAGAAAAACTAAACTAACAAAAACAAAGAGACCCCTCGCCATTGGGCAGTGGCTCACTGCCTCCGCCGTCCGAACGGGTTGGCCCAACAGCCTAGCCGGCCACACATTATCCTCACACTTCGCAAACCCTAATCCCCATTCTCCCCACCTCCCACTCTCCCGATTGATCGGGCTCGAACCGCCTGACCCTGCCGCTGACGCTGCAAGGCCGCCTGCCGCCTGCCGCCTGGGCCACTCACGCCGACCACCGACTCCGCCTCCTCTCAGCGCCTTACTCGACCGATCGGGAGGGGCTAGATCCCGCCGCTTCGAAGCTCGCGACGCTGGCGCTTATCCTCGCGCGCCATTGCTGCGGTGTTCGCCACTCGCTGCCGCCGCCCATCGCTTTCCTCGCTGACGCCTAACGCGCTCTGCCGCTTCTTCCTCGCTGCAAGTGAGCGCGCCGTCCCCCCTTCGCTCTCTCTCCTGTGGTCGCCTCGCCACCACCATCCTCGCCATGTCGATGCGCCCGCGCCGCTTAAAGGCTTATCGCAAGACTTCTCCCCGTCTGCTTGCACAGACGGCTCGCTGCCCACAGCCATGCCACGGTTTTGCCGCTTCGCCGACCTGCGGTTGCTGACGACTTTCATGTCGCTGCTGACACCGCCGCCAAGGCCGCTTCCCTGCGCCATCGTCATGCTGCTCGCCAGAAGGGCGCTTCGCTGCCTCTCCCGCTGCAAGACACGCTGGCTGGCTCGCTGCCCGCCATCACAAGGCACCCGCCGCAGCACCCGCCGCTGCAAACCTTCGCCGCCTTTTTCTCGTCGCTGGCGCCAAGGCGGCGCCAGGCGTGCCAGGCCTTTCAAGGCGCCTCGATCAAGGCGCCTGCTCGCTCACAACTTGGCCTCTCACATCGACAAGGGGCCCCGCCCTGTAACGTTTTAATAAAAAAGGAAAACAAAATAAAATAAATTATTAATTAATTAATTAATTAGTGGATTAATTGTTAATTAATCATGTTTAATTAATCTAATTAACTAGTTAGTTTAATTAAAAAGAATTAGATTAGTTAAAACCTAATTAGCCTAAACAAATAATGACGAATCTGGACCCACATCGTCACTTGACCACCAACACCTCTGTTGATCGATGATGTCATGTCGACGCCATGTCGATGCAATAATACTATTTTCAATTTAATTAATAATTAATAAGTTAGAAAATGATTTAAAACTTTAAAATTAATATAAAATAAACCGTAGCTCGGATGGAAAAACTTTGTACATGAAAGTTGCTCGTAACGACGAGACTAATTCGGCACGCAGCCCGCTTGCTCGCCACACATCCCTAGCATAGCAAACACACAACTTTCCTCCTGCTCACTCGTCTCAAAACGCTAAACACCGGGATACTTTCCTGATGTTTCTCCACCGTATCGCTTATCCCTCACGTTAGGTCACCCTAGCACAACGATTGCCGCTGCCTTGCTTTGTATTACATTTGATTGCTCGTTATTTATTGTGTTTCTCCGCTATTTCTTTCCCAGAGACTCGAGACCGCCGCTGACCCCGGCCGACTACGGAGTCGACGATTTCTCTCTTGCCGAGCAACCAGTGCAAGCCCCCTTTGATCACCAGATATCGCTTATTCTTCTCTATACTGCTTGCATTAGAGTAGTGTAGCATGTTACTGCTTGATTACTCCTATTCTCACAGATAGCTCGTCATTGTTGCTACAATCATTGATACTTACCCGCAATCCTAAATGATTAGTATAGGATGCTAGTTTATCATCATTGGCCCTACATTTTGTCATCCGCTTTGCTATACTATTGGGCCGTGATCACGGGAGGTGATCACGGTATATACTACATACATACATACTATACAGATGTGACTAAAGTCGGGTCCGCTCAAGAGTACCCGCAAGTGATTCTGATGAGGGGGCCGAAAGGACAGTGGCTCCATCCAGAGAGGTGGGCCTGTTCCCGACGGCCCCGATCGTTACTTTTAGAAGCGGAGCGACAGGCAGGTTGAGACCACCTAGGAGACAGTGGGCTCGCCCTGCTCGGGCTCATGATACTTAACACGCTTAACGAGATCTTGGTATTTGATCCGAGTCCGCCATTTGGTCTATACGCACTAACCATCTACGGGAGTAGTTATGGGTATCCCGACGCCGTGGTATCACCAAGCCTTCTTGACGCCGGGACGAGCGGCGCGCGCCGGTTGGACTGCTAACGCAACTTCCTTTGTAATGGAGGTTGCTAGGTCTGCTCACCGTCACAGACGCAACGTGTGTGTGTGCTCAGGCGATGGGCCTGCACTGCGCGCTTAGGTTTAGACCGGCGGTTTGACCTCTCTCTGTGCCTAGGTGGGCTGCGACGTGTTGATCTTCCGAGGCCGGGCATGACCCAGAAAGTGTGTCCGCCAAATGGGATCAAGCGTGTTGGGTTATGTGGTGCACCCCGCAGGAAGTTAATCTATTCAATAGCCGTGTCCCTCGGAAAAGGACGCACCCGGAGTTGTACCTCGACCTTATGACAACTAGAACCGGATACTTAATAAAATACACCCTTCCAAGTTCCACAGATAACCCGTGATCGCTTCTCTAACAGTAAGCAACGAGGAGAGGATCGCCAGTAGGATTATGCTATGCGATGCTATCGAGATGCTACTTGGAGATGCTACTTGAGATGCTACTTGAGATGCTACTTGAGGACTTCAATCTACTCTCTTCTACATGTCTGAAGACGGAGGCTGCCAGGTTTAGTCTTCTGTGATTAGCTATCCCCTCTTATTCTCGCATTCTCGCAGCTCACCCACCGATATGGCCTTTACACATATACACATGCATATGTAGTGTAGTTCCTTGCTTGTAGTACTTTGGATGAGTACTCACGGTTGCTTTCTCCCCTTTTTCCCTTTCCTTTCTTTTTCGGTTGTCGAACCAGATGTTGGAGCCCAGAGCCGACGCCACTGCTGATGACGACTACTACACTGGAGGTGCCTACTACTACGCAAGTGTGTCAGCCGACGACCACTCAGAGTAGTTTAGGAGGATCCTGTGCAGGAGGCTCGCGCTTCTTCGATCTCAGATCCAGCTTTGTGCTAGCCTTCTTAAGGCAAACTTGTTTAACTTATGTCCAGATCAGATATTGTTGCTTCCACGACTGCCTATGATCGAGCACTTGTATTCGAGCCCTCGAGGCCCTCGGCTTGTATTATGATGCTTGTATGACTTATTTTACTTTTAGAGTTGTGTTGTGATATCTTCCGTGAGTCCTCGATCTTGATCGCACACGCTTATGCGCTAAACGGTAGTGCCACAAATAAGTTGCACTATCATTATTAACTTTGCATCTTTTGGTTTCAATATTATGAATATGTGTATCACTACGATCGAGATCCAACAAACCATTTTCATTGGGTGTATGACTATAGAAGGTTTTATTCATGTAAATGTAACAACAATTATTCTCTAACTTACATGAATAACCGTGATTGCAATAAACATGATCAAATCATATTCATGCTCAACGCAAACACCAAATAACATTTATTTAGGTTCAACACTAATCCGAAGTATAGGAGTGTGCGATGATGATCATATCAATCTTTGAACTACTTCCAACACTCATCGCCACTTTCCTTCAACCAGTCTCTTATTCTCGAACTCCCGCTTCGAAGTTACTACCTTAGCAACCTAACCAAGTACCAAACACCGAGAGGTTGCTATAAACACTAGTAAAGTACACATCAATAACATGTATATCAAATATACTTATGTTCACTTTGCCATCCTTCTTATCCGCCAATCACTTGGGGTAGTTCTCGCTTCCAAGAACTATTCCTTTGCAAGAGAAGCACTTAGTCTCGTGCTTAGATCCAGACTTGGGCTTCTTTCACTTGAGCAGAACTTGTTTGCCGCTCTTCTTGAAGTTCCCTTCATCCCTTTGCCTCTTTCTTGAAACTAGTGGTCTTGTTAACCATCAACACTTGATGTTCTTTCTTGATTTCTACCTTCATCGATTTCATCATCATGAAAACTCGAATCATTTTCATCATCCCTTGCATACTATAGTTCATCACGAAGTTCTACTAACTTGGTGATGGTGACTAGAGAATTCGTCAATCACTATCTTATCCGAAGATTAACTCCCACTTGATTCAAGCGATTGTAGTACCTGCATAACCGAGCACATGCTCACTAGTTGAGCATTCTCTCCATCTTTTAGCTATAGAACTTGTTGGAGACTTCATATCTCTCAACTCCTATATTTGCTTGAAATATTAACTTCAACTCCCGAACATCTTATATGGTCCATGACGCTCAAAACGCTTTGAAGTCCCGATTCTAAGCCATAAAGCATGGTGCACAAAACTATCAAGTAGTCATCATATTGAGCTAGCCAAACGCTCATAACGCTCAGATCCGCCCTCGCATAGGTCCGTCACCTAGCGTGCATTAAGGACATAACTTTTCAGGCAGCAATGAGGATAAACCTCGATCACGGATCAAACCGCATCATTGCTACTAACATTTTTCAACACAGCTTTCTAGGAACATATCAAAATAAACATATGAAAGCATCAACGCGAGCTATTGATCAACATAATTTGCAAAATACTACCAGACTAAGTTCATGATAAATTTAAGTTCAATTAATCATATTACTTAAGAACTCCCACTTAGACAGTACATCTCTAGTCATCTAAGTGATCACGTGATCCAAATCAACTAAACCATAACCGATCATCATCACGTGAGATGGAGTAGTTTTCAATGGTGAACATCTTATGTTGATCATATCTACTATATGATTCACGCCGACCTTTCGTCTCCGCCATGTCTCAGATATGCTAGGCTCGCCAAGTATAACCTGAGTATTTCAGCGGTGCAAAACTGGCTTGCACCGCAGATGGACGAGAGCTTATCACACCCGATCATCACGTGGTGTCTCGCACGATTTAACTTTGGCAACGGTGCATACCTGGAGAACACTACTTGATAATTTTTAGTGAGAGATCATCTTAAAATGCTACCCAATCAAAGCAAGATAAGATGCAAAGGATAAACATCACATGCAATCAATATAAGTGATATGATATGGCCATCATCATCTTGTGCTTGTGATCTCCATCTTCAAGCAACCGCCGGATCACCATCGCCACCGCGCGACACCTGATCTCCATCGTAGCATCGTTGTCGCCACGCCATCTATTGCTTCTACGATTATTGCTATCGCTAGTGATAAAGTAAGGCAATTACTGTATGCTTTGCATTTCATACAATAAAGCTTAATAAACCATATGGCTCCGTACCATTGTCGATAACTTGTTACAAAACATGATCATCTCATACAATAAAATATAGCATCACGCCTGACCATATCACATCACACATGCCCCGCAAAACAAGTTAGACGCCCTCTACTTTGTTGTTGCAATATTACGTGGCTGCTACGGCTTAAGCAAGAACCAATCTCACCCACGATCAAAACCACAACGACATTTCAAATAGACTCGCTTTTAACCTTCACAAGGACCGGGCGAGCCACACCTGCTCAACTAAAGTGAGAGAGACACAAGACCCGCCACCTTTTAGCACGAAAGTGCTCGAACGGTGAAACCAGCCTCGTAAGCGTGACGCTAATGTCGGTCCAGCCGCTTCATCTCACAATACCGCTGAACCAAAGTATGACATGCTGGAAGGCAAGATGACTTGTATCGTCCACAACTCACTTGTGTTCTACTCATGCAAAACATCAAACCATAAAACCTAGGCTCGATGCCACAGCTTGGGGAACGGCATTCAAAAATTTCCCACGCACGAAGATCATGGTGATGCATAGCCGAGAGGAGAGGTTGTCTACGCACTGAGACCAAAGCGGAAGCGCTGACGCAACGAGGAAGTAGTCAGACGCCTTCCGGCCAACCGATCCAAGCACCTGCATTCGCACCTCCGGTTCTTGACACACGTAGCCTGGCGACGCACCCCGGCCCGATCCAGCAAAGCTGGGAGGAGTTCCACAGACGACGGGCAGGACGATCTTGATGTTCAATCGCTGCAGGCTTCGCTAAGCACCGCCACAATATGACCGAGGTGTAATATCGGAGGGGGGCACCGACACGCTAAGGAACGATCTCAAGGATCAACTTGTGTTTCTAGGCTGCCCCCCTCGCCTCAGAGATAAAGGAGCAAGGGGTGCGGCTGCCCTAGGAGGCTGAGGAGTCTCATCTCACCCCGAGTAGGACTCCCTTTCCTAGTTGGATTAGGATTCTGGGGAGGGGGGGCGCCCCTCTCGTCCTATTCGGACTAGGGGAGGCCTGCCCCTCGCCGCCCTTCCTCTTCCCTCATGGCCCACTAAGGCTCAACCCCGGAGGGTTCCTCCAACCCCTGTTCCAGAAAACTCGATTTCACCCTAACCATTCCAACTCCAAACATAGGCTTCCAATATATCAATCTTTATGTCTCGACCATTTCGAGACTCCTCATGCCCGTGATCACATCCGGACACCAACTTCTTTCGACATCAAAATACACAAACTCATAATATAATCGCCATCGAACCTTGCGGCGGACCTACGGTTCGAGAACATGTAGACATGACCGAGACATCGCCTCTCCGTCAATAACCAATAGCGGACCTGGATGCCCATATTGGTTCCTACATATTCTACGAAGATCTTTATCTCGCATCGATAACAAACATACGGTGTTCCTTTGTCATCGGTATAGCATTTTGCCCGAGATTCGATCGTCGTATCCAATACCTAGTTCAATCTCGCATCGGCAAGTCTCTTTACTCGTCCGAATACATCATCTCGCAACTAACTCATTAGTTGCAATGCTTGCAAGGCTTATGATGTGCATTACCGAGAGGGCCTAGAGATACCCTCTCCGACATTCGAGGACAAATCCTAATTTCAAAACGCCAACCCAACAAGTACCTTTGGAGACACCAGAGAGCACCTTTATAATCACCCACATGCTAGGACGCTTTGGTAGCACACAAAGTGTTCTCCGTAAACGGAGTTGCATAATCTCATAGTCATAGGAACATGTATAAGTCATGGAGAAAGCAATAGCAACATACTAAACGATCGGGTGCTGTTAACGGAATGGGTCATGTCAATCAGATCATTCAACCAATGATGTGACCTTGTTAATCAAATAACAACTCCTTGTTCATGGTTAGGAAACATAACCATCTTTGATTAACAAGCTAGTCAAGTAGAGGCATACTAGTGACACTGCTTGTCTATGTATTCACACATGTATTATGTTTCCTAATACAATTCTAGCATGACAAAAGAGAAAAACTAAACTAACAAAAAACAAAGAGACCTCTCTCGCCTGGCTGGGCCAGTGGCCCACTGGCCTCCGCCGTCCGAACGGGTCGGCCCAACAGCCTAGCCGCCACACATTATCCTCACACCCCGCAAACCCTAATCCCAATTCTCCCCACCTCCCACTCTCCCGATTGATCGGGGCTCGAACCGCCCGACCCTGTCGCCGACGGCCACGGCCGCGCTGCCGCCGCCGCCCGAGCCACCTCACGGACCGGCCGACCTCCGCCTCGGCCTCCTCCCAGCGCCTTACTCGATCGATCGGGAGGGCTAGATCCGCGCGCGCCGAGCTCGCGACGCCGGCGCCATCCTCGGCGCCGCCTTGTTGCCGCGGTGTTCGCCACTCGCTGCCGCCGCCCATCGCCTCTCCTCGCTGACGCCTAACGCGCTTCGCCGCTTCTTCCTCGCTCGCAAGTGAGCGCCGCCGTCCCCTTCGCCTCTCTCCTGTGTCGCCCGTCACCACCATCTCGCCATGGTCGATGCGCCCGCCCGCTTGGTTGCAGGCTCATCGCAGACCTCTCCCCTGTCGCTCCAAGACGGCTCGCTGGCCCACAACACATGCCACGCCTTTGGCCGCTTCGCCGACCTGCGTGGTTGCCGACCTCCCCATGCCGCGTCGACACGCCGCGCCACGCCGCGCGCCAGCGCCATCGTCTGGGGCTCGCCAGAAGGCGGCGCCGCATTGCCGCTTCCGGCCTGCCATGCAAGACACGCTGCTGCTCGCGCTGCTCGCCACCACCGCAGCCTCGGCCATAAGCACTCGCCGCTGCAAACCCTTGCCGCCTCCTTTGCCTGGCGCCGGCAAGGCGGCCAGGCGTGCCTGGGCTTCGCAAGCGCTCGATCGTCCAGCGGCCTTGCTCGCCCATGCCTGCTTGGCCTCACATCGACAAGGGGGCCCCGCCCTGTAACGCTTTTAATAAAAAAAAGGAAAACAAAATAAAATAAATTATTAATTAATTAATTAATTAGTGGATTAATTAAGTTAATTAATCATGTTTAATTAATCTAATTAACTAGTTAGTTTAATTAAACAAAGAATTAGATTAGTTAAAACCTAATTAGCCTAAACAAATAATGATTTAACAGGACCCACATCGTCACTTGACCACCAACACCTCTGCTGACCGATGATGTCATGTCGACGCTATGTCGATGCAATAATACTATTTTCGAATTTAATTAATAATTAATAAGTTAGAAAATGATTTAAAAACTTTAAAATTAATATAAAATAAACCGTAGCTCGGATGGAAAAACTTTGTACATGAAAGTTGCTCGAACGACGAGACTAATTCGCACGCAGCCCGCTTGCCGCCACACATCCCTAGCATAGCAAACACACAACTTTCCTCCGGCTCACTCGTCGAAAACGCTAAACACCGGGATACTTTCCTGATGTTTCCCCTCCACCGTATCGCTTATCCCTCACGTTAGGTCACCCCTAGCACAACGATTGCCGCGCCTTGCTTTGTATTACATTTGATTGCTCGTTATTTATTGTGTTTCCTCCGCTATTTCTTTCCGAGACTCGAGATCGCCATGACACCCCAGATTCGACTACGGAGTCGACGACCCCTCTCTCTTGCCAGAGCAACCAGCAAGCCCCTTTGATCACCGATATCGCCTATTCTTCTCTATACTGCTTGCATTAGAGTAGTGTAGCATGTTCTTGCTTGATTACTCCTATTCATTGTATAGCCTCGTCATTGTTGCTACAATCATTGATACCTTACCCGCAAATCCTAAATGATTAGTATAGGATGCTAGTTTATCATCATTGGCCCTACATTTTGTCATCCGCCTTGCTATACTATTGGGCCGTGATCACTCGGGAGGTGATCACGGGTATATACTACATACATACATACTATACAGATGGTGACTAAAGTCGGGTCCGCTCAAGAGTACCCGCAAGTGATTCGATGAGGGGCTGAAAGGACAGTGGCTCCATCCCAGAGAGGTGGGCCTGGGTTCCCGACGGCCCCGATCGTTACTTTAGAAGTGAGCGGCAGTGGCAGGTTGAGACCACCTAGGAGACAGTGGGCCTGGCCTGCTCGGCGCTCGCGGATACTTAACACGCTTAACGAGATCTTGGTATTTGATCCGAGTCCGCCATTTGGTCTATACGCACTAACCATCTACGTGGGAGTAGTTATGGGTATCCCGACGTCGTGGTATCACCAAGCCTTCTTGACGTCACGACGAGCGGCGCAGCGCCTGGTTGGACTGCGTTAACGCAACTTCCTTTGTAATGGAGGTTGCTAGGTCTGCCACCGTCACAGACGCAACGCGTGTGAGTGTGCTTTCAGGCGATGGGCCTGCACTGCGCGCTTAGGTTTAGACCGGCGTGTTTGACTCTCTGTTGTGCCTAGGTGGGGCTGCGACGTGTTGATCTTCCGAGGCGGGCATGACCCAGAAAGTGTGTCCGCCAAATGGGATCAAGCGTGTTGGGTTATGTGGTGCACCCTGCAGGAAGTTAATCTATTGAATAGCCGTGTCCCTCGGTAAAGGACGACCGGAGTTGTACCTCGACCTTATGACAACTAGAACCGGATACTTAATAAAATACACCTTCCAAGTTCTGACAGACAACCCGTGATCGCTCTCTAACAGGCAACGAGGAGAGGATCGCCGGTAGGATTATGCTATGCGATGCTACCTTTGGAGATGCTACTTGGAGATGCTACTTGAGATGCTACTTGGAGGACTTCAATCTACTCTCTTCTACATGCTTTGCAAGACTGAGGCTGCTGAAGCGTAGTCTTGATGTGATTAGCTATCCCTCTTATTCGGCATTCTCGCAGCTCGGTCATCGATATGGCCCTTTACACATATACACATGCATATGTAGTGTAGCTCCTTGCTTGCAGTACTTTGGATGAGTACTCACGGTTGCTTTCTCCCCCTTTTCCCTTTCCTTTCTTTATGGTTGTCGCAACCAGATGTTGGAGCCAGAGCCAGACGCCACCGCTGATGACGACTACTACACTGGAGGTGCCTACTACTACGCAAGTGTGTCACGATTTACCACTGTGAGTAGTTTAGGAGGATCGAGTGCAGAGGCCTGCGCTTCTCTTCGATTTGTATCCCGGTTTGTGCTAGCCTTCTTAAGGCAAACTTGTTTAACTTATGTCGTACTCAGATATTGTTGCTTCCACGACTCGCCTATGATCGAGCACTTGTATTCGAGCCCTCGAGGCCCCTGGCTTGTATTATGATGCTTGTATGACTTATTTTACTTTTAGAGTTGTGTTGTGATATCTTCCCGTGAGTCCCTGATCTTGATCGTACACGTTTGCGTGAATGATTAGTGTACGATTAAATCGGGGGCATCACACATCGCTTCTTCATAGTTCGAAGGTCCACCGTTGTCTAACAACATGATTTCCAGGACAGGGTTGCCGTACCACTCTGGTGCGGAACGTGTCCTTGTGGACCTACGAAGTTCAGTAGCAACTTGATCTGAAGTACCTTGATCATCATCATTGTTTTCCACTTCGGTTAGTGTGGGCATCACAGGAACATTTTCCTGAGCTGCACCACTTTCCCGTTCGAGAGGTAGTACTTCATCGAGTTCTACTTTCCTCCCACTTACTTCTTTTGTGAGAAACTCTTTTTCCAGAAAGCATCTGTTCTTGGCAACAAAGATCTTGCCCTTGGATCTTAAGTAGAAGGTATACCTGACAGTTTCCTTAGGGTATCCTATGAAGACGCATTTTTCCGACTTGGGTTCGAGCTTTTCAGTTGAAGTTTCTAGACATAAGCATCGCGATCCCCAAACTTTTAGAAACGACGACTTAGGTTTCTTCCCAAACCATAATTCATACAAAGGTCATCTCAACGGATTTAGCGGTGCCCTATTTAAAGTGAATGTAGCTGTCTCTAGAGCGTATCCCCAAAATGATAGCGGTAAATCGGTAAGAGACATCATAGACCGCACCATATCCAATAGAGTGCGACATGACGCTCGGACACACCGTTTACCGAGGTGTTCCAGCGGCGTGAGTTGTGAAACGATTCCACATTTCCTTAAGTGTGTGCCAAATTCGTGACTTAAATATTCTCCTCCATGATCTGATCGTAGGAACTTTATTTTTCGGTCACGTTGATTCTCTACTTCATTCTGAAATTCCTTGAACTTTTCAAAGGTTTCAGACTTGTGTTTCATTAAGTAGACATACCCATATCTACTTAAGTCATCAGTGAGAGTGAGAACATAACGATATCCTCCGCGAGCCTCAATGCTCATTGGACCGCACACATCGGTATGTATGATTTCCAACAAGTTGGTTGCTCGCTCCATTGTTCCGGAGAACGGAGTCTTGGTCATTTTGCCCATGAGGCATGGTTCGCATGTGTCAAATGATTCATAATCAAGAGACTCTAAAAGTCCATCAGCATGGAGCTTCTTCATGCGCTTGACACCAATGTGACCAAGGCGGCAGTGCCACAAGTATGTGGGACTATCGTTATCAACATTACATCTTTTGGCATCCACACTATGAACATGTGTAATATTATGCTCGAGATTCATTAAGAATAAACCATTGACCATCGAAGCATGACCATAAAACATATCTCTCATATAAATCGAACAACCATTATTCACAGACTTAAATGAGTAGCCATCTCGTATTAAACGAGATCCAGATACAATGTTCATGCTCAAACTTGGCACTAAATAACAATTATTAAGGTTTAAAACTAATCCCGTGGGTAAATGTAGAGGCAGCGTGTCGACGGCGATCACATCGACTCTGGAACCATTCCCGACGCGCATCGTCACCTCGCCCTTCGCCATCTCTGCTTATTCCGCAGCTCCTGCTGTGAGTTACAAATATGAGCAACGGCACCGTATCAAATACCTGTGAGTTACTACTAGTACGGTACACATCAATTACATGTATATCAAATATACCTTTGGTGTTGCCGCCTTCTTATCCGCTAAGTATTTGGGGCTATTCCGCTCAAAGGACCCTTCCCTTGCAATAAAAGCACTCGACCTCGTGCTTGGGTCCATTCTTTGACTTCTTCCCGATAATCGGCTTATCGGGCGCTGCAACATCCTTGCCGCCCTTCTTGAAGTTCTTCTTGCCCTTGCCCTTCTTGAACTTAGTGGTCTTATTGACCATCAACACTTGATGTTCTTTCTTGATTTCAGCCTCACGACTTCAAAGATCGAGAACACTTCAGAATGGTCTTCACCATCCCCGCATGTTGTAGTTCATCACAAAGCTCTTGTAGCTTGGTGGGAGCGATCGAGGATTCTGTCAATGACCGCCTCATCTGGGAGGTTAATGTTCACTGGGTCATACGGTTGTGCAACCTGCACATCTTCGAGGATGTGCTCACCGACGTAACTGTTTTCCTCCATCTTACAACTATAGAACTTGTCGGAGACATCATATCTCTCAACCCGGGCATGAGCTTGAAAACTAGTTTCAGCTCTTGAACATCTCATATGCTCCATGATGCTCAAAACGCTTTTGGAGCCCGGTTCTAAGTCAGTAAAGCATGCCGCACCGAACGAGGGAGTAATCATCAAGACGAGTTTGCAAGCGCTCATAACACCTTGGTTCTGCGGGATGGGAGCATCACCTAGCGGTCCTTCTAGGACATATTGCTTCTGGCAGCTATGAGGATGATCTCGTGTTCCGGACCTAGTCCGTATAGTTGCTGCCATCATCTTTCAGCTTGGTTTTCTAGGAACGCGTTGAAGTTCATGTTGACATGAGCGTTGGCCATTTGATCTACAAGACATATTTGCAAAGGTTTTAGACTAAGTTCATGATAATTAAGTTCATCTAATCAAATTATGAACTCCCACTCAGATTAGACATCCTCTAGTCATCTAAGTGTTACACGATCCGAGTCGACTAGCCCGTGTCCGATCATCACGTGAGACGGACTAGTCATCGCCGGTGAAAATCTTCATGTTGATCGATCTTCCATACGACTCGTGTTCGACCTTTCGGTCTCCGTGTTTCGAGGCCATGTGCGTACATGCTAGGCTCGCAAGTTAACCCTAAGTGTTTTTTTTGTGTAAAACTGTCTTACACTGTTGTATGTGAACGTAAGGATCTATCACACCGATCATCACGTGGTTCTTCAAACGATGAACTGTAGCAACGGTGCACGCTAGTGGAGAACACTTCTTGAAATTGTTAGAGGATCATCTTATTTACTACCGTCGTCCTAAGTAAACAAGATGCATAAACATAATAAACATCACATGCAATTATATAGTTGTGACATGATACGCCAATATCATATAGCTCCATTGATCTCCATCTTGGGGCTCCATGATCATCTTGTCACGGCTTTACACCATGATCTCCATCATCATGATCTCCATCATCGTGTCTTCATGAAGTTGTCACGCCAACGACTACTTCTACTTCTATGGCTAACGCGTTTAGCAATAAAGTAAAGTAGTTTACATGGCGCTCTTCAATGACACGCAGGTCATACAAAAAATAAAGACAACTCCTATGGCTCCCGCCGTTGTCATACTCATCGACATGCAAGTCGTGAATCCTATTACAAGAACATGATCTCATACATCACAATTCATCATTCATCACAACTTCTGGCCATATCACATCACATGATCAATCGCTGCAAAACAAGTTAGACGCCCTCTAATTGTTGTTGCATCTTTTACGTGGCTGCAATTGGGTTCTAGCAAGAACGTTTTCTTACCTACTAATAACCACAACGTGATTTTGTCAACTTCTATTTACCCTTCATAAGGACCCTTTTCATCGATTCCGCTTCAACTAAAGTGGAGAGATGACACCCGCCACCACCTTATGCAACTAGTGCATGTCAACCGGTGGAACCGGTCTCACGAAGCGCACGTGTAAGGTTGGTCCGGGCCGCTTCATCCCACAATACCGCTGAAGCAAGAAAAGACTAGTAGTGGCAAGCAAGTTGACAAGATCCACGCCCACAACAAAATTGTGTTCTACTCGTGCATTAGAGAACTACGCATAACCTGGCTCTGATACCACTGTTGGGGAACGTTGCAGAAAATTAAAATTTTTCCTACGGTTTCACCAAGATCCATCGATGTGTTCATCTAAGCAACGAGTCAAGGGAGTGAGTTTGCATATACATACCACTTATAGATCACGTGCGGAAGCTTGCAAGAGGATGGTGATGGAGTCGTACTCGACGTGATTCAGATCTCCGATGTCCAAGTGCTGAACGGACAGCACCTCCGCGTTCAACACACGTACGGGACGGAGACATCTCCTCCTTCTTGATCCAGCAAGGGAAGGAGAGGTTGAGGAAGATTGCTCCAACGGCAAGATGACGGCGTGGTGGTGTTGAAAAGAAGATACTCGGCTGTGGCTTCGCAAGCACGAACGGAGGAGGAGATGTGTTGGGAGGGAGGGCTGCGCCTTGGAGATGTGTGCAGCAGCCCTCCCTCACCCCTCTATTTATAGGGGAAGGGCAGGGGCCGACCCCTCTAGATGGGATCTAGAGGGGGCGGCAGGGAGGGGACTTGCCCCCAAGCAGGCGCCCCTTAGGTTTCCCAACCCTAGGCGCATGGTCCCAAGGTGGGGCGCCCAGCCTCCAGGCTGGCTCCTCCTCTTGAGGCCCATGTGGCCCTCCGGGAGGTGGCCCCTCCGGTGGACCCCGGAACCTTCCGGTGGTCCCAGTACAATACCGATAGACCCCCGAAACTTTCCGGTGTCCGTATGACAACTTCCCATATATAAAATTTCACCTCCGGACCATTCCAGAACTCCTCGTGACGTCCGGGATCTCATCCGGGACTGCGAACAACATTCGGTAGTCACATACTAGTCTTCCTAATAACCCTAGCGTCACCGAATCTTAAGTGTGAAGACCCTATGGGTTCGGGAGACATGCAGACATGACCGAGACCACTCTCCGGTCAATAACCAACAGCGGGATCTGGATACCCATGTTGGCTCCCACATGCTCCTCGATGATTTCATCGGTTGAACCACGATGTCGAGGATTCGATCAAACCCCGTATACAATTCCCTTTGTCAATCGGATGCGTTACTTGCCCGAGACTCGATCATTGGTATCCCAATACCTTGTTCAGTCTCGTTATCGGCAAGTCACTTTACTCGCACCATAATGCATGATCCCGTACAACACCTTGGTCACCTTGAGCTCATTATGATGATGCATTACCGAGTGGGCCCAGAGATACCTCTCCGTCATACGGAGTGACAAATCCGAGCCTCGATCCGTGTCAACCCAATAGACACTTTCGGAGATACCGTAGTGCACCTTTATAGTCACCCGCCACGTTGTGACGTTTGATACACCCAAAGCACTCCTAAGGTATCCGGAGTTACACGATCTCATGGTCGAAGGAAGAGATACTTGACATTGGCAAAGCTCTAGCAAACGAACTACACGATCTTTGTGCTATGCTTAGGATTGGGTCTTGTCCATCACATCATTCTCCTAATGATGTGATCCCGCTATCAACGACATCCAATGTCCATAGTCAGAAACCATGACTATCTGTTGATCACAACGAGCTAGTCAACTAGAGGCTCACTAGGGACATATTGTGGTCTATGTATTCACACGTGTATTACGATTTCCGGATAATACAGTTATAGCATGAATAAAAGACAATTATCATGAACAATGAAATATAATAATACTTTTATTATTGCCTCTAGGGCATATTTCCAACAATATGAACCTGATTGTCAACTACACCGCAATGCATTGGAGAGCATCTTCCATAAGCCAGAACCCAACATGAGCCAGATGTTGAGCATGATGAAGCCTTTGCCATCTGACGCTGAATATCCAACAGAGTTCTTTGTTGACAACCTTGAGTATCTGCCACGCACAATATATCATATTATCAGGCGTACTCTATGGCCTATCAAAGGACATTCATCAGCGGCCAAGCTTGAAGGAGCTATGAAGACTTTGGTCTTTTACATGGCATCAGCTTCAATACTCAAGAATTCTTCATCAGGCAACTTGCTGCTTCTGGATCTGACCTATTTGGTCTGAGGTTCTATGCTCCATGGGTCATGCGCCTCATCAAGCAACACTCATCTGTCAACTATCAACCCTCTGCTCGCAATCATCTGATCTTTTTACCAGAGGTTGATATGTCAGTTGAAGCCATATACTCTGACCCTGCCAAGAAGCCTCTTTGTCTTCAGAATGTCGAGCACCAAAGCTTCACTCAACCCATTGAAGGTGTCCAAGCTGCAACACGAATCTACCCAATGGCTGGAAATACTCGTCTGCCTCATCGTGCACCTACTGAAGCCACTGAAAGAACCATTGCCCAAAGGCCTCGGAAGCGCTCCCGCGTTCTCAATGACCGAGAACTTCTTGTGGCCCTTCATCAGAAACAAGATAAGCATCACTATTGGCTCAAGAGACAGATGCAAAGCCTCTTGGTGGACGTCAATCGCATTCGAAATCTTGCCACCAAGAATGCATTTGTTGCTCATGAGACTTGCCGGCGATCATGGAAGAGTTTTTTTTGCGAATGGATCATGGAAGAGTTTGACGCTGCTTAGTGTTGAAGCAGATCTTCAAGACGATGGCTTCAATGAAAGATTCCAGTTTGACTCCACTCCTCCATGGACTACTGTCCTACGTCGAACTCCATCCCTTGAAGACTCTGACTGTTCTTCCTCCGCGGCAAATGTGAATGCCAGAGTGATCGATGATGAAGATGATGCTACTTCACCGCCTCCTACTACTGCACGCATTGACACTGCACCAAGTAAGTTTGCACCGCCAAGCAACAACGACAACCCTGCTACTTCACCTACTCATGAGGACGAGTAGATGCTCTATGTCTTCAAACCTTTTTGGTCATTCCTGACAAAAGGGGGAGAAGCGTATGAGTTGATAGTCTTCAAGCGGGTTCATATGGGCGGTTGCATTCTATTTTGCCTCGTGCTTACAACTCTTGCTTTTGAAACATTTGGTTCTTTGAGTTGTAACACTTAAACTCGATGGTCGTCTGCTACTTATTTGCTTTACTGTGATGCGATGATAAATTCCGCATGTGCAATGATAACTTCCGCACTTAGATCATTCTGCAGACGTCCATTTTTCATTATGCATGTCATTCTACTTGCTATACAATTTCATGCATGATGAATTGTTCTTCATAAGTTGAAGAGGATCTCCACAAGTACAACTCGCCATGTGCATTTGCATTCCAAAAGCAAATTACTTATATGCACATCTTCAGGGGGAGCCCTTGCTACTTATGAAGACAATACCCTATCCTTTACAATTTCACATACTTTATCCCTGTTGAAAACTTCAACCAGTTTGTCATCAATCACCAAAAAGGGGGAGATTGTAAGTGCATCTAGTGCCACCCCTAGTTGGTTTTGGAGTATTGACAACAAAGTTGGTTGAGGGACTAATGCGTTTGTGAGAATTGCAGGATAACGCAGGTAGTGTCCCTCATTGATTTGGTTTACCTACCGGAGATGACCTCTAAAAATGTATGAAGACATTGAAGACAATGGTGGTATGAGAAGATATTTATATTGAAGATTATGACATGAGAAGACATTGCGTGAAGACTATGGAGCGCGAAGACTGTGTGGTTTCGTTGTTTCCTTTTCTTCTTTGTTGAGTCATAGGAACCACCGCATCGTTAAGTGGGGTCCAAGTGAACTAAGTCGAGGATCAAGTGATGCTCAACCCAAATCCTATGTCTTCGAGCGAAGATAATGAGAGCAAATCTTATCCAGAGCTGGATGAGTCGCTTTGCTTGTAGCCCAAGTAAAGTTGCCGTGTGTGTTTGAAATCGACCGTTGGAACACGTGTCGGTTCCTTAGTGACCTGTGGTCATTTCGGACATATCAGTCGGGTTGCCCGGTGGTTATAAATAGCCCAGCCCCTATACCATAAATTGGTGGCTGCTCGAGATTGTGCACGGCTTTTGTCGCTTGAGAGTAACCCACCTCAAGCCTTTGAGAGAGAGAATCCTTGCGAGGACAAAGCCCAAACACCCGTAACCAAAGAGTGTTAGGCATCATTGAAGTCTTTCATCAGTGTGACCCAAGACTTATTACACTTGAGGACTGTGAATCCTCCACCGGTTAGGCGCCACGCTCGAGCATCCAAGAGTCATTGTGGATTGCGGTGAACGAAGTCTGTGAAGGTTTGGAAGTCTACCTTGAAGACTTACAGAGTGATTGGGCGAGGACCGGTGTCCTTAGCTCAAGGGGAATAAGGTGAAGAGACGGTCTTTCGAGTTAAATCTCAGCCTCCCTAACAGACGTCAGCTTGTCACAAAGAATCGAACTGGTCCAACAAATCTGTGTCTTCAACAAGTTTAATCGGTTCTATCCCTTTCCATTCTTTACTTAAGTTTGTCTTCGTGAAGTCATTGCCTATCTGTCATACCTGTTTGACTTCATTGCTTGACTACTATCGTTGATTGACTTCATACTATCTTCCATCCTGATCCTCACTACTTAGCTGCTATTTGTCCTGTGCTTTCACATCATTGCATACTTTACTATGGTTTGCTTACAGTAGTTTATGTTCTGCTGCATATCAATTAGGGCATTTCTATTGTTTGTCTTCAAAACTTTCAAGTTTTGAAGACTTTCATAAAAATCGCCTATTCACCCCCCTCTAGTCGATACTAGCAATTTCAAGCGTGCCGAGTCGGAACTCGCGGCCCATGACCAAACCTCCACCGGAAACCATGTTGATGAAGATCGGAGAAAATGCAACCTTGCCGGAAGTTGCTAAGACGCTTTGCCCCACGGTGGGCGCCAACTGTCGTGGTACTAAGTCTGGCAGTAAGAATAGGGGGTACGTATGAGGAGGCGAGGCCCTAGCTACGGCGAGATTGTACACACGAGTTTTACGAGTTCAGACCCATCTCGGAGGAGGTAAAAGCCCTACGTCTTGGTGCCTTGAGGCGGTCGACTGGAATATGTGTGTGTGTGTTACAGGGGGTGCGAACCCTTGTCCCAGAGGAGGGGGGGTGGCTTATATAGAGTGGGCCAGTACCCCAGACACCTCCGTTACAGGGGTTCAATGTACATCAAGATAGAGCGTTACTGATAACGCCAGCTATAAAGTGTATTTAATGACCTTTAAGACTACGGAGTGAATGTCCGACCGTTGCTGTTTTTTGACCATTGCTATCCAAAGTGACTCCTGATCTTCTGTAGGTCGAGCGGTTTCTCGTATAGTCGAATGGCTTCTTCTTGGTCGAGTGATATCAGGAGGGAGGGGTACCCGGGTGAGATGATTGGTCAAATGGATTGCACTCGACGACTGATAACCCACAAGTATAGGGGATTGCAACAGTTTTCGAGGGTAGAGTATTCAACCCAAATTTGTTGATTCGACCCAAGGGGAGCCAAAGAATATTCTCAAGTATTAGCAGCTGAGTTGTCAATTCAACCACACCTAGAAACTTAGTATCTGCAGCAAAGTGTTTAGTAGCAAAGTAATATGATAGTGGTGGTAATGGTAACAAAAGTAAAGACAGCAAAAGTAATGTTTTTGGTATTTTGTAGTGATTGTAACAAAGAGTAACGGAAAAGTAAATAAGCGAGAACCAAGATATGGAAAACTCAGAGGCACCGGATTAGCGATGGATAATTATGCCGGATGTGGTTCATCATGTAGCGATCATAACATAGGGTGACACAGTAACTACCTCCAGTTCATCAATGTAATGTAGGAATGTATTTCGAATATAGTCATACGTGCTTATGGAAAAGAACTTGCATGACATCTTTTGTCCTACACTCTCCGTGGCAGCGGGTCCTATTGGAAACTAAGGGATATTAAGGCCTCCTTTTAATAGAGAACCGAACAAAGCATTAGCACATAGTGAATACATGAACTCCTCAAACTATGGTCATCACCGGAGTGGTCCCGATTATTGTCACTTGGGTTGCGGATCATAACACATAGTAGGTGACTATAGACTTGCAAGATAGGATAAAGAACACACATATATTCATGAAAACATAATAGGTTCAGATCTGAAATCATGGCACTCGGGCCCTAGTGACAAGCATTAAGCATAACAAAGTCATAGCAACATCAATCTCGTAACATAATGGATACTAGGATCAAACCCTAACAAAACTAACTCGATTACATGATAAATCTCATCCAACCCATCACCGCCCAGCAAGCCTACGATGCAATTACTCATGCACGGCGGTGAGCATCATGAAATTGGTGATGGAGGATGGTTGATGATGACGACAATGACGAATCCTCTCCCGAGCCCCGAACGGACTCAGATCAGCCTCCCGAGAGAGATTAGGGCTTGGCGGCGGTTCAGATCGAAACGCGATGAAACTTTCTCTCGATTTTTTCTCCCGAAAGCCAATATATGGAGTTGGAGTTGGCGTCGAGGGCCACCTGGGGCCCACGAGGTAGGCGGCGCGCCTGGGAGGCGCGCCCCACCCTCGTGAATAGGTGTGGGCTCCCTGGCTTTCATCTTTGGCAAGGATTTTTTTATTATTTATTCTAAGATATTCCGTGGAGTTTCAGGTCATTTCGAGAACTTTTGTTTTGTGCACATAAAACAACACCATGGCAATTCTGCTGAAAACAATACAATCCGGTTAGTTCCATTCAAATCATACAAGTTAGAGTCCAAAACAAGGGCAAAAGTGTTTGGAAAAGTAGATACGACGGAGACGATCAACTCCCCCAAGCTTAAACCCTTGCTTGTCCTCAAGCAATTCAGTTGACAAACTGAAAGAGAAAAAGAAAAACTTTTACAAACTCTGTTTTCTCTTATTGTTGTAAACATGAAAAGCCACATTCAAGTTTCAGCAATTATTATGAACTAACCATACTCACAATAACACGTAGGTCTCACAATTACTCATATCAATAGCATAATCAGCTAGCGAGCCATAATAATAAAACTCAGATGACAACACTTTCTTAAAATAATCATAACATGATATAACAAAATGGTATCTCGCTAGCCCTTTCTGAGAGCGCAAAACATAAATGCAGAGCACCTTTAAAGATCAATGGTGACTAAACATTGTAATTCATGGTAAAGAGATCCATCAAGTCATACCCAATATAAACCAATAATAATGAATGCAAATGACAGTGTGCTCTCCAGCGGGTGCTTTTTAATAAGAAGGGTGATGACTCTCAACATAAAAGTAAATAGATAGGCCCTTCGCAGAGGGAAGCAGGGATTTGTAGAGGTGCCAGAGCGCGGTTTTGAAATAGAGGTAAATTATATTTTGAGCGGCATACTTTCATTGTCAACATAACAACTAAAAGACGACGATATCTTCCATGCTAAACAGATTATAGGTAGTTCCCAAACAGAATGGTAAAGTTTATAGTCCCCATCCTCCACAAGCATCAATCCATGGCTTGCTCGAAACAACGAGTGCCTCCAACATTCAACGGGTCCCAAGGGAGTTTTGTTTGCAGTTATTTTGATTTAGTTTGCATAAAGCATGGGACTGGGCATCCCGGTTACCAACCATTTTCTCGTGAATGAGGAGCGGAGTCCACTCCTCTTGAGAATAATCCACCTAACACGGAAGATAAGGGCAGCTCTAGTTGACATATGAGCTATTCGAGCATGCAAAATAGAATGTTTATTTGAAGGTTTAGAGTTTGGCACATACAAATTTACTTGGAACGGCAGGTAAATACCTCATATAGGAAGGTATGGTGGACTCATATGGAATAAGTTTGGGGTTTAAGGAGTTTGGATGCACAAGCAGTATTCCCGCTTAGTACAAGTGAAGGCTAGCAAAAGACTAGGAAGCGACCAACTGAGAGAGCGACAACAGTCGTAAACATGCATTAAAATTAGTTGACACCGAGTACAAGCATGAGTAGGATATAATCCACCATGAACATAAATATCATGAAGGCTATGTTGATTGGATTCAACTACATGCGTGAACATGTGCCAAGTCGAGTCACTCAATGCATTTAAAGGAGGATACCACCCCATCATACCACATCATAATCATTCTAATAGCATGTTGGCACGCAAGGTAAACCATTATAACTCATAGCTAATCAAGCATGGCACAAGCAACTATAATCTCTAAATGTCATTGCAAATATGTTTACTTCATAATAGCTGAATCAGGAACGATGAATCATCATATTTACAAAAACAAAAGAGATTGAGTTCGTACCAGCTTTTCTCTTCTCAATAAGTCCATCATATATCATCATTATTGCCTTTCACTTGCACGACCGAACGGTGTGTATGATAATAAGAGTGCACGTGCATTGGACTAAGCTGGAATCTGCAAGCATTCAACTCAAGAGAGAAGACAAGTAATGTGGGATCTAAGTTAAATAATCGATCATGCATATGAGAGCCACTAAGCATTTTCAATATAGTCTTCTCGACCCCCAAAGAAAGGAAAAGAAATAAAAACTATTTACACGGGAAAGCTCCCAACAAGCAAAAGAAGAACGTGAAATATTTTTGGGTTTTATTTTTAATTCTACTACAAGCATGAAATGTAAACTAACTATTTTTTTTGGTTTTTCTTAAAGTTTAACCAACACACAAGAAGAAAGCAGGAAACAGAAATTTAAACTAGCATGGATATTACAGTGAAAAAGTATGAGCACCGACATCTAGCAATGAGTGTGTGTGAACATGAATGTAATATCAGTGAGAAATACGTACTCCCCCAAGCTTAGGATTTTGGCCCAAGTTGGTCTATTGCCAGGGATGGCCTGGCGGATATCCGTAGGTGAAGCTGGGGTTGTACTGCGACGCAGAATAGTTGGGATCATAATATGATGAAGAGAACTCTGATTGCCACTGGCTGGCAACCGCCTCAGGATCCCAAGAATAAACAGACATTCATGGAGGCTCATCTTGTGGCTCCGGTTCCGGGGCTGGTGCAGGATTCCGATAGGCTTGAACAGCCGCCCACGGAACAATGTGAGGCTCTGCATACAAGTTAAACAAAGAAGGAGCAGGCAAAGTAATGGTCTCAGGGTGATGTTTATCAAAGTATAATTTATATTTAAGCTCCCCATCGCGACTCTTAACAAGAAAATCATGCGCTATCATACTCTTGTAATCTAAATAAGCACGAGGCAGCACTATTTCTTCTTTCTCCGCATGCCTAATAGGTATTTCAAAATGTTCAGCTAGGCGCGAAGCATAAATGCCTCCAAAGATGGGGCCCTTAGTATGGTTCGGACTTAACCGTCTAGCAACAATTCCACCCATACTAACAGAGTTATTGCGGTATAAACCATGGAGAAAAATAATAATATCAGGAATACTAAGGTTCCCACAGTTCCCGCGTCCAATCAAGCAACGACTAGCAAATATGGCAAAGTAGCGTAAACCAGGATAATGAATGCTAGTGATCCTCGCATCAGAAACCTTCCTGGTTTCTCCCACCGTGATAGTGTTAATAAAAGCTTCTACTTTGTTATGGTGGGGTTCATCTAAGGTGCCCTCAAAGGGTATTATGCAAACCTCGCAGAATTCTGCTAATGTCATCTTTTTAACAACATCATATAAATGAAACTCTACTGATGGAGGTGATTTCTTAGGGAAAAAGTAGAAGTTTTGCACAAAAGTATTTGTGAGTAAGAGATACTGATGACGTTGGTTGCGGAGGAAGTTGGTGAGACCGGCGTTCTCAATTAATATATAGAAATCATCATAAATCCCGGCTCTCCTCAAGAAGTCATCGGAAGGCCATTCACAAGGCGGACCTCATGATCTTGAGGCAAATTAAATTTGGGCTTCTCCTCTTCTTCCTTTTGTTTTTCCTTAGAGCTTCGGCTCGACGAGCCCCTCAAAAGTCTCTTCATTATTTCTGAAACAATCTGAAATTTTTAGTAACTTCAAATAAAAGTGAACCAACTTCAATAAAATTGATAGCAACAACTCCCACAAGTGCCTAGGGCCTATATCAAGCATTAGAACTACTTGGAACCATATAAATTTGACATGCAAGCTCAAGAACATGGTCACCTATGCAGCACAAATTTGCAAAGAATAAAGCACTAGAACAAAAACTAATTGGACCAATGGAGGAGTCACATACCAAGGAATAATCTCCCCAAGCAGTTTTGTGAGAGGTGCTTTGAGCAAGGAGATCGAAAATCACAAAGAACGGGCCGGAACTCGTGCTTGAGTTGGTTTTTCGTGTTTGTGTGAGACAGAGGAAGAAGATGGGTCCAGAATAAGTGGAGGAGGGCCACCGTGGGCCCACGAGGCAGGGCGCGCCAGGAGGTAGGCGCCCTCCACCTCGTGGCAGTGGCAGCTCCCCGTGGTAATTTTTGCACAGTAAATTCTCAAATATTCCCGAAAAAATCATATTAAATTGGCATGGCATTCTGAGGACTTTTATTTTCAGGATATTTTTATATTGCACGGATAAGTCAAGAAACAGACAAAAAAATACTATTTTAATTTATTTTTACTAAATAATAGAAAATATAAAAAGGGTACAGAAGGTTGTGCTTCTAGTTTCATCCATCTCGTGATCATCAAAATGAACCCACTAACAAGGTTGATCAAGTCTTGTTAACAAACTCATTCCGAATAATCACGGAACCAGAGAAATTTCGAATAACACTAAGTTACCTCAACGGGGATATGAAAATCCCCAACCATAAGAATATCATACTTTTTCTTGACAGTAGGGAGAGGAAATTCAAAACCTCCAAATATAATCGATGGAATTTTTCCAATAGAGTTGATACTATAAACTTGAGGTTGTTTCCTCGGAAAATGTATCGTGTGCTCATTGCCATTAACATGAAAAGTGACATTGCCTTTGGTGCAATCAATAACAGCCCCTGCAGTATTAAGGAAAGGTCTTCCAAGAATAATAGACATACTATCATCCTCGGGAATATCAAGAATAACAAAGTCCGTTAAAATAGTAATGTTTGCACCCACAACAGGCACATCCTCACAAATACCGACAGGTATAGCAGTTGATTTATCAGCCATTTGCAAAGATATTTCAGTAGGTGTCAATTTATTCAAGTCAAGTCTACAATATAAAGAGAGAGGCATAACACTAACACCGGCTCCAAGATCACATAAAGCAGTTTTAACATAACTTCTTTAATGGAGCATGGTATAGTAGGCACTCCGGGATCTCCAAGTTTCTTTGGTATTCCAGCCTTAAAAGTGTAATTAGCAAGCATGGTGGAAATTTCAGCTTCAGGTATCTTTCTTTTATTAGTAATAATATCCTTCATATACTTAGCATAAGGATTTGTTTTGAGCACATCAGTTAATCGCATACGCAAAAAGATGGGTCTAATTATTTCAGCAAAGCGCTCAAAATCCTCATCATCCTTTTTCTTGGATGGTTTGGGAGGAAAAGGCATGGGTTTCTGAACCCATGGTTCCCTTTCTTTACCATGTTTCCTAGCAACGAAGTCTCTTTTATCATAACGTTGATTCTTTGATTGTGGGTTATCAAGATCAACAACAGGTTCAACTTCTACTTCATTATCATTACTAGGTTGAGCATCAACATGAACATTATCATTAACATTATCACTAGGTTCATGTTCATCACCTGATTGTGTTTCAGCATCAGACATAGAGATATCATTTGGATTATCAGGTGGTTCAGCAATAGGTTCACTAGAAGTTTGCAAAGTCCTATCATTTTTCTTTTTCTTCCTCTTAGAAGAGCTAGGTATATCGATATTGTTTCTCTGAGAATCTTGCTCGATTCTCTTAGGGTCGCCTTCAGGATACAAAGGTTCCTGAGTCATTCTACCAGTTCTAGTAGCCACTCTAACAGCATAATCATTTTTCTTACTATTCATTTCATCAAGCACTTCTTTCTGAGCTTTAAGTACTTATTCTACTTGAGTGGTAACCATAGAAGCATGTTTGCTAACAAGTTTAAGTTCACCTCTAATATCAGCCATATAATCACTCAAGCGTTCAATCATAAAGGTATTCTGTTTTAATTGTCTACCAAAATAAGCATTAAAGTCATCTTGTTTAAACATAAAGTCATCAAACTCATCCAAGCACTGACTAGCAATTTTAGTAGGAGGGACTTCAGCTTTATCATATCTATAGAGAGAATTTACCTTTACTACCTGTGTCGGGATATCGGGAGGTTCTTCAGTAAATAAGTAATTGAGATCATATACTTCTTCAATATGCGGTAAATTAAGACCATGTATTTCTTCAATAGGAGGTAAATTCTTAACATCTTCAGCTTTAATACCTTTTTCTTTCATAGATTTCTTTGCCTCTTGCATAACTTCGGGACTGAGAAATAGAACACCTCCCTTCCTTGGAGTTGGTTTAGGAATAGGCTCAGTAATTGGCTCAGGAGCTGGCTCAGGAGTTGGCTCAGGAGGTGCCCAATTATTTTCATTTTCCAACATATTATTCAATAAAATTTCAGCGTCATCTGGTGTTCTTTCCCTGAAAAGAGAACCAGCACAACTATCCAGGTAATCTCTGGAAGCATCGGTTAGTCCATTATAAAAGATATCAAACATTTCAGGTTTCTTAAGAGGATGATCAGCAAAGCATTAGTAACTTGAGAAGCCTCCCCAAGCTTGTGGGAGACTCTCTTCTTCAATTTGCACAAAATTGTATATTTCCCTCAAAGTAGCTTGTTTCTTATGAGCAGGGAAATATTTAGCAGAGAAGTAATAAATCATATCCTGGGGACTTTGCACACAACCAGGATCAAGAGAATTAAACCATTTCTTAGCATCACCCTTTAATGAGAACAGAAATATTTTAAGTAAATAAAGGTGGCGCGATCTCGAATTATTAGTAAACAGGGCAGCTATATCATATAACTTACGAAGATGTGCCACAATAGTTTCAGATTCATAGCCATAAAAAGGATCAGATTCAACCAAAGTAATTATATCTGGATCAACAGAAATATCATAATAATCATGATCAGGAACACAGATAGGTGAAGTAGCAAAAGCAGGGTCGGGTCTCATCCTACCTCTAAAAGATTCTTTACTCCACTTAATTAGCAACCTCTTACGTTCAAGACTATCCTGGCAAGCAACAACAGCTTCAAAAGATTCAACATTAAAAAGATAACCCTCGGGAATAGAAGGCATAGGTTCATCATCACTCATATCATCGTGTTCAGGTTCAATAATTTCTCTTTCTCTAGACCTAGCAATTTGCTCATCAAGATAATCACCAAGTGGCACAGTAGTATCAAGCATAGAAGTAGTTTCATCATAAGTATCATGCATAGCAGAAGTGGCATCATCAATAACATGCGACATATCAGAATCAATAGCAGTAGTAGGTTTAGGTGTCGCAAACTTACTCATAACAGAAGGAGAATCTAGTGCAAGGCTAGATGGCAGTCCCTTACCTCTCCTCGTAGTTGAGGGCAAAATAGTAGTTCGATCATCTTTCAAGTTCTTCATAGTGTCCAGCAGATATAAATCCCAAGTGACTCAAAGAATAGAGCTATGCTCCCCGGCAACGGCGCCAGAAAAAGGTCTTGATAACCCACAAGTATAGGGGATCGCAACAGTTTTCGAGGGTAGAGTATTCAACCCAAATTTGTTGATTCGACACAAGGGAGCCAAAGAATATTCTCAAGTATTAGCAGCTGAGTTGTCAATTCAACCACACCTGGAAACTTAGTATCTGCAGCAAAGTGTTTAGTAGCAAAGTAATATGATAGTGGTGGTAACGGTAACAAAAGTAAAGACAGACAAAAGTAATGTTTTTGGTATTTTGTAGTGATTGTAATGAAGAGCAACGGAAAAGTAAATAAGCGAGAACCAAGATATGGAAAACTCAGAGGCACCGGATTAGCGATGGATAATTATGCCGGATGTGGTTCATCATGTAGATCATAACATAGGGTGACACGTAACTAGCTCCAGTTCATCAATGTAATGTAGGCATGTATTCGAATATAGTCGACGTGCTTATGGAAAAGAACTTGCATGACATCTTTTGTCCTACCCTCCGTGGCAGCGGGTCCTATTGGGAACTAAGGGACATTAAGGCCTCCTTTTAATAGAGAACCGAACAAAGCATTAGCACATAGTGAATACATGAACTCCTCAAACTATGGTCATCACCGGAGTGGTCCCGATTATTGTCACTTGGGTTGCGGATCATAACACATAGTAGGTGACGATAGACTTGCAAGATAGGATCAAGAACACACATATATTCATGAAAACATAATAGGTTCAGATCTGAAATCATGGCACTCGGGCCCTAGTGACAAGCATTAAGCATAGCAAAGTCATAGCACCATCAATCTCAGAACATAATGGATACTAGGATCAAACCCTAACAAAACTAACTCGATTACATGATAAATCTCATCCAACCCATCACCGTCCAGCAAGCCTACGATGCAATTACTCACGCACGGCGGTGAGCATCATGAAATTGGTGATGGTGGATGGTTGATGATGACGACGACGACGAATCCCCCTCTCCGGAGCCCCGAACGGACTCCAGATCAGCCCTCCCGAGAGAGATTAGGGCTTGGCGGCGGCTCCGTATCGTAAAACGCGATGAAACTTTCTCTCGATTTTTTCTCCCAAAAGCCAATATATGGAGTTGGAGTTGGCGCGGAGGGCCACCAAGGGCCCACTAGGTAGGCGGCGCGCCCGGGGGCGCCCCACCCTCGTGAGCAGGTGTGGGCTCTCGGCCTTCATCTTTGGCGAGGATTTTTATTATTTATTCTAAGATATTCCGTGGAGTTTCAGGTCATTACGAGAACTTTTGTTTTCTGCACATAAAACAACACCATGGCAATTCTGCTGAAAACAGCGTCAGCCCGGGTTAGTTCCATTCAAATCATACAAGTTAGAGTCCAAAACAATCGCAAAAGTGTTTGGAAAAGTAGATACGACGGAGACGCATCAACGACTTCAATTGATACTCTCTGTTGTTCTTTGAATGCCTTTGCTTCTATGGTAGTGACCTTGGGTAGGGCGTATAGGTCAGGCTTATGACCCTACCCTAGGTCTATGGCATCATCAGGAGGGCGGGTCCAATCCAGCCTTAAGTAGGTCTCCTACCTAAAAACAGACTCTAAAAACTACAGGCAGTCTTTTCCTCCAAAAATACATGGGTCTATCCCAATACTAACGTGCGCAGCACCTATAGTTGACCATGGACGAAATCAGAAAGTTTCATCTTGTATACTCCGTCAATATTCCTCTTGTGTTATCACAGTGGCTTAAATTCCCGAAATCATAATTTGAAACTCCGTCTCCGCTCTTTATACGCCTAATGCCTTCTCCATGCTTCATTGATTCGTGTATCTATGAAAACTTGAGCTAGTGTAGAGGCTATGGATTAACTATAATAGGGATGTCCTCATCAATATTGTATACATTTAGTATTATAGACATTGGTAGTTTTCTTCTAAACCATGGTCAAAGTGCGAGAAGCTTGACTTTTCAAAAACCTATATGCGAACAAACATAACAGGAAAGAGCCCATAAACCAACCGATATCCGCCCACGGTCAGAAAAAATGCTTCCTCGGATTCTGCCAGCATGTCCTTTTCCATACCAAAGAAATGTTACAACCCATTGAGCATTGAAACCCAACTAGACTTTAGGGAAGCACGAGGTACAATTTAAGGAGTGGACTATATATGCAAAGTACACCTTTTTTTTAATAAAACATGACCTTTCAACTCGTCTGATGCGAATAAATATGAAGATCTGATTTTAGCATCTCTGATAAAACGTTTTCACTGTAAAATGGAAACATTATATTTGAGCACGTGCAGTATAAAAAAATTAGCTATGAAAACAACATTGTCTAAGTTATTTTCATGTACTAACAAATTTTGTGCACCGGACTTTTTTTCTTTTTCTTCAATGAAAACTCATTTGGCAAAGAGACAGGACGAGACTATGGATGTAAAAAAGCAGTTTGAAGCACAAGAACAGCCATGGCACCGTTTCTGAAGGAGCGAGAAGGAGTCATCTCGTGCGCACACTAATCTCTCACATCACTCGACATCCAGAGAGTCCCTTTCGACTGAGGTCATTAGATTCTGCCTCAAGGCTCCTAACTAACTCTGATTTATCCACTACTTTGGTTTTGTTTATGGGTATGCCTGACGTAGCATCCACTGCTTTTCTTTATTCCAAAGGAACAGAAAACCATATCACAACTTTCTACGTTCCATTAACACGATGTTCCCATGAAAAGTTCAGGTTTTCCTTCAAACTTTGTTTAAGTTGTCACTGATGCTGTAACACAGTCAAGGGCGAGACAGGTGACAAGTGTTATGAATCCTACCATTGTTAGTTTGTTACTGCATTCTAGGGGGATCAGCGCGCTTAGTATGATCGCTAATCATGTTAATGATCCGTTTCGGAAAAAAAAATCATGTTAATGAGATTGCAATGTTTCACCTCCACCTACCTTTCGTAAAGTAGCTAGGTCAACTCTAGGATAGGAGTTGATCACCTGCCCTGTAGGCTCTAGTACCGTGGATGCTGAATAGTGGTGGCTTTTGGTTTGGTGCAATTGTTGAATGATCAGTGGCAATCATTAAAACACCGTGCTACGAGCTAGATAGATAGATAGCCAGAGACAAAAATATTTACAGCTTATTTCTTCAATTAGCTTTTGCTTTAACGAGAGCAACTCTAGCCCTCTTAAGAAAATAATCTTTTCTCCAGAAGAGTCTTAACGTAGGGTGAAATCCTAACGTGTTGTCCCCCGTTCCCTGATTAAAATACTGGTCCGAATTCTGAATCCTCCAAGGCTGTTTCGAAAGACGAAAGCAGTGCTGCATCCTTTTACCATTTTAAAAAGATAAGTGTAGTGCATCTCTCGATCAAACACAAGGTTGTACCACCGATGATTCCAAGAAATCTGATTAAAGAAAGCATGCAGGCACGGACCACCGCACTCAGTAATGGTCAAAGAGATACAGTATGTTTTTTTCATACTAATATAAGCACCGCTAATCTGAACCTGCAGCGCTGCTCGTGGCACACCAAGACATTCGCCAGTGCAGCAATGGACTCTGCATGCATCCATGCCCCTGCCAAGTCAGTCGGCTAGCCTGGCCTGGACTCTTGTTAATTATTCTCATCTCCCGTCTGCATAATACAAGTACAAGTACTACTCTACAGCTCTGGTATTTGACTTTTGTGCTGTATAAAACAAGTACGTACTACTACTCCTATAAACAATAATTCATGCACACTTGCAAATAGCCCCCTCACTCACAACCTATTTGGAAGCACACCCTTATGCCTCGCTCCACATTCTATTTTCGTTTTTATTACTCTTGTGGTTCAAAAGTCCTTTTTATTCGTAAGAGGAAACTAACCAGCCGACACTAGCCAGGACAATTTGATGGAGATTAATTAACAGGCGAGTGACGAAAGTGCTCTCTCCGCTTTTAGATTTCTTTAATGGAAAGCCGCCGGTGCTGTGGCCAATGAAGTAGCTTAGCTAGGAGGAGGAGGAGGGGCAAGTATCTTGCTTTGTACTGTACTCTTGTAAGCATGTTTTTGGGATCGGCCTAATCAAATCATCATTCGCCGATTTGTCTCGTCTCCTCCTCCTTTCTCCCACTCGGGGTTTGACCGATCGTCCGATTAATCTACTTTAGCCGAGCGTCAAGATTCGCGCGCCTCCGTCGGATGATCTGTACTATGCTAACTGTCTGTCACTAATGATTAAGCTCTGAATTAGTAGCTTCGGTAACGCGTCTTGGCGAGCGAACCGATTACGGCAAGAAAGAAAAACTCAGACTTCGACTTTAATTTTTTGAGAAACAGAATCGAGATTTAGACGTTTCCGGCAAGGTTGCTTAAACTCAGATTTAGATTGGAAGCGAAATAATCACGTAGTATACGAACGTACCATTAGACGTTGCCGGCAAGGTTGGTTGCTTAGTTCGGAGCTAAGCCATAATTAATGGAGCTACCTTGACAAAAAAGGCAGCTAGTTTATTGTTAAGCTCACCCTCGTCGTCTATATGTGTCCATTCCGCTTTGTGTTTTCCTCGCCTCTTTTCTTGTGGAAAGAGGTGCGCATCCAAATCAAGCGAGATTTGGAGGCCCGGCCAGCCCATAGGTTAACCACTGCAGACACACATGATCGAGATGCATCATGCAGGGAGCTTTTCTTAATGGAGCAGGAGCATTGAGAAGAATGAAAAAGAATAATTTAAGCTATTTTCGTCGAGCCTACCGGTGCTGAATATATATTTTGTGCTAGTGATAATTACACATTGGCCTAGAAAGAGGTGGTACGATTAGAGCAGGGCTGTCCCCTATGTGGGATATGTCAGAGTGGTTGCACTTTTGGAGGGGCGGAGAATAACGAAACAGGAGTAGAACATGCACCCCACACCAAGGTCTAATTTCTAGCTTTGACATTGGTGCTTGCATTTTTTGAATTTATTTTGGTTTTTTGACGATATGTGTTCGGTAGGAGAAGAGGTCCCCGTTGACGACGAAGGCGTTTGTGATGACTTCGCCAATTTCAAGATAATGTGCCGGCTCACTCTCTCGAAGATGCTCGTAAGGATAGGATATGCGTGTTTAAAAAAAATAATCAAATTCATTACATTAGGGTTTGTCCGTTCATCTTTTTTACTATGCAGATGAAAGGAACCTTTTCTTTTATGGAAATGGAGGAAGCATTGCTGGAGGAAGCATTGCTGGCCCAAATGAGCGGCAGCCACCCGGCCCGGCAGTATTTTTCGAAAAAGGGCGCTTTATATTACTTAAAAGATTTAAACCTTACACCCGGTCTCTGCATAATTAAGATGCCACAGTCAACTAAGGTCTTCTCGCACAAACAAAAAATAAAAAAGCGAAGTACAAAAACATGAAGAGTCCGTATAACGTCTAAAGCGGAGGGGGGCAATCCTAAAATCATGCTGCCATCCATGTCGGGTAAAAGTATCCCTCGCCGTAGCCTTCAATCGTGTACACACCTCCGTAAATAGGTCTCAATTCTCCACGCGTTGTAGAGAGGACCATAAACGAAGAGTCCCGATACATATGTAGATAACCTGCATCAGAGAAGTATTTTTATCGTTAAAAACCTATCATTTCTACATACCCACAACGAGATCAAATAACGGCAAACGCTCCCACCCTGAGAAAAATTCTAAACCTGTGATCAATGCCATGTAATCAGTTGCCAAATACATTAGCGACACTAGAAGAAGGATACAAGCCAGAAGCTATTTGAATGACTGACCATATAGAACGAGCCAATTTGCATTGGAAAAATATAAATGTTTTATTGTCTCATCATGATGACAAAAGACAAAATACCCGGCCTGGCGGTATGAAGGAGGAGAAAAAAAGATGAAATTACAAGAGTAGTTTTTCTACCCAAATGCTTGCAGGGATGAGAGGCGTCTCTGAACCCTTTGCAGACAGTTCTTGGAATGAGTTTCGGTCCCGTGTGCTGGATGCCCAACTCTTAAGACCTAGAAAGGCCAACATGCGCACATTTCCTCGTGAAAGAAATGCCCCAGCATGTGCATCGGTCCATGCCAATGCGTGTCAGTGTCCGGTCTAGAGCAGGAAGCAGCAGAAAAGCGTCACATGCGGCGGCGGATTTTTTGTCGAAAGAGACCCTCTGTCCACTGGAATTGACAAAAAAGATCCCTTGCGGACGAAATTGACAAAAGAAACCCCCTCACTAGTGGCGGCAGGCGCGGCAGGCGACACGTGTCACCTGCCGCCGCTGCGGAGGCGGCGGGTCTGCCGCCACAACAGGAGGCGGCAGCCCGTGTATAACGGTCCACCGCCTGACGAGGAAGCCGTGTGTTAAAGCGGGCCCCGCCACACCGGCGAGGGCGGCGCGCCATTGCCATTGTCGCCTTTCGGCCGACAAGGCTGCTCTTGCTGCTGGCCCCGCTAGTGGGCCAGGCCGCCACTAGCCGAGGCGGCAGGACTGTCTTCAAGACGCCGCGTGAAGATCCGACGGCTATTGATTTCGAGGCGCGATGTGACTCGGACGCTGGAAATTTTGGTTCTTTCGCCGAATCTTGCTTCTTTGCTTCTTTTGCCTCGGTATGCTTTGGAATCCGAGGCTACTGAAACCTGTTCTCGCCGACACTACAGGATCGTAAATATCGCGCTTAATTTTCTCGCCATCATTTATCGTCGAGCTTATAAAAGGAGGCACCGAGGCTCTCGTCCACCATCCTAGAAATCGCCAGTCGCAAAGTGTGTAACACATTTTTTTCATCGGTATGAGTTTGCCTTGCTCGGATCAAAGCATTAGGCCGAGGAAAATGAAGAATGCAAGTTTGCCTCCGGGTGGCGATCTGCGGTGTTGGTGTGGCGATCTTTGCAAGGTGAAGGAGGTGACGGTTTTTGATTGGTTGGGCATGAAGTTTTCATGTGCGCCAATTATGAGGAAGATCTGCCGTAGCTATTTCAGAGTACGACAAGCCTCCAAAGATGCTTTAACCATCACTAATAGATATTGTTGGTATTTTCATTGATTATTTAGTAACATTCTTGTTTCTTGTTGTAGTCTCCTCCGCCTCTGTGCATGTACTATCATTGGATTGACACGGAGAAGCCGGCTTGGGCGAAGGATCGAGATTCTTGAAAGAAGTCGCCGTCGTGGAATAGTTTATTTGCGGAAGAGCGACGCGAGAAGGCGGAAGCCGAGGAGAAAGCGAGCAAGAGAGAGAGTTAAAAGAATACTATGCCGAGCAACACCATTTTTTGAGGAAATGGGAAAGAAAAACAGGAGGAGGCTCGTCGCATGGAGGAGCAGGAACGACAATGAAAGGAGGCTCGTGAGGCGAGAGGCAGAGAAAGAAAGAAAGGGCTCGTCGGGCCAAGGCAAAGCAGAAGAAGCCGGCGATGGAAAAGGAAAATATCCACGCTGGACTCAGAGATTCTGTGGTAGTATTTAAAATTTCGCAATCATTTGTATCTTTATTTCTGCACTTTAATTTAACTTTATTTCAGAGTTAAATGTAGGTATATTCCTACAATGTATCTTATTTTCAGTTGTGCCGTGTCGTAATGGAAAAAAATATAGTTTAAGAATAAAGAAGTGGCATTTTCTTTCCCTCCACTAACATCGAACATCATGCAACAACTACAAAATAAAATTAAGATAGAACATAATGCCCTACAATAACAGAGTACAAACTAATAATGCAAGTACATCCGAATTAAACGGTAGAACTGGAATAAAACTACATGAAGGCATCATCGTCATCCTCCATCGATGCAGAACTCTTGCCCTTCGAGGATGTAGAACTCTTACCCTTGGACGATGCGAACTCTTGCTCTTCGAGGATGCAAGCTTTTGCCCTTAGACGATGCGAACTCTTGCCCTTTGACGATGCAGCACGGAAGCGGCGGCATGAAGATATCATCTTCATCCTCGCTCTCCTCATCCATAAAATGGATGCTTTTCTGCAGTCCTTCCGAAAGTTTCACTCTTGGCTCCACTACATTCTTCCACCTTGCACGCAACCTAAGAAGTTCTTTACGCACCTCCTCATAGGTCCTTTCGGGCCACCTGCACCCACGTAATTGGTGAGCCAACTCATTCATTATGGTGTCACTACCGGTGAGTTTGTCCCATGGAACTATCCTATTGTCCATCCCGAAATCGGTAGCTAGCCTCAAAAGAGTCCTGCTCATCCTGTGGTGAAAACTACGATCGAAAGGATAATGGGACATCTCGACTACACTACACTCGAATGCTTATCCACCTCCGCTCAAGGGGTTTTATAGGTACAGAGGAGAAAAAGGGGAAAGAACGAGTGCGAGATAAGCGGAACATATGGCGGAAACGAGTGGCGGGAAGATATGGCGGGAAGGGTCATGGAAACGGGTGGCGGAACATATGGCGGAAACGAGTGGCGGGAAGATATGGCGGAAGGGGTTGGCGGAAACGGGTGGCGGAACATATGGAGGGAAAGCGAGGCGGAAAATATTGAGGGAAAGCGTTGCTCGAAAATATATTTTTTCAATGTCTAAGACGGCAATGGTTCAGACAAAGATTCATCAGCCAAAATATTAAAAAAAATTCATTTCGCCTAACATAAGCAAAAGAGTGGAGCGGGATAGTATGGCGGGAGATATAGGCGGAAAAATTATTCCGACTAGCGATTCTTATTTCAAACAAACATAGATGTTCAAATCGAAAAGTCGACACACATATATAGATACAATGGGTCGCAAGACGTGCATAGATGAATCACCCTACTTAACGACGACCACCGGCCTTTCCTTACGACCGGAAGGCGACAAGCGATTAGGTGGCCTGGTCACACGAAGACCTCGGCCATACTCCAATTCGCTTCATGTGTCTGCGAGTCCTGCGTGAGGTGGTGGAGTCGCGAATCCTTGTTGCGAACTCAAGCGTAATTGTAGGCGATGGTTGTGACTCGGGGATAAAAGATGGGCCAATAACATCCCTCCAAGAACTCAGAATTAATGATGTAACCGTGTCGCCAAGATCATGTGATGCTCCCGGAGGCCCTGTGTTGACGCCATGATCATGTGATGCTCCCGGAGGCTGTGTTGACGCCTTGCGTTGGGTGTTCTCATCGCCCCAATTAACATCGTGTGTCTGCACATAGAAACATTTTAAATAAACTGTTAGAGGATAATAAATGATACCATTGTAAATGCATTGAAATGTAAACATGACTACCGAGCATATCCCTCTCCTATCTTTGTCTGCCATTGTACTTGGTGCTGGTTTAAATCTGGTACACGAAGTCTCCTCGGGCATGGGGATCCCTCGGAGAGAAACGGCCGAGATCCCTCACCTTGGGTGTATGCATCATATCCACGTGTACGCATATGGGTTAGGGAAAGAAAGCGCCGGGCATCGAATCCAAGCCCGTGCCATGGTCCGAGATGTCCGCCTCGACGGCTACATCAAGAAGAGCGATGCGATGGCGAGATGAGTCATGTCGTGGCAATGTCGTTCTAGTACTCGGACCCTCCCCTATTGCTCATGGCTCAGACGCGCCTCGCTTCGATTCGACGACGGTGCCGACTCGGTCCGGCTGACCTCGCTACCGCATGTATGCTCCGATGGCAACGTCGTCGCCTCTATCAAGATCTCGAACTTCTTTGCCACGAATTGTTGCAAAAGTTTCGAATGTCTTGCGATATGGGCCCCGGGCCGCATGCTATCCGTAGCCATCCGCCCTACGCCGTTGACATTTTCAAGCTGAACAATATTTGGATGTTATTTAGTTCAAATGATTATGAAATGATGGACCTAAAAAGTTACAAGTGATTACCATCTGGTCACGATAGTAAGTGCGCAGCAACTCAACATGTCTCCGCTACCGCTCCTCTTGTGTGAGATGTGTTGGTATAGTAGTCGGTCGACCGCCAAAGCTAGCACGTGTGTTCATGCAAGACCATCGCTTGTACGCTTGATCTGTATTTCCATCGCACGGTCTCGCAAAATTAAATAATTACATAAACCGTTGTGATGAAAGCAAAGCATCTTCTCGCATCGTATGATCATCGTAAAAAATAATGTACATAAAATATACCTAAGTTGACGACTATATCTGCTAGCGCTTCATTTTCCCACTTATGTACCCATTCACCGTTCTCTTCCTCCAATCGTATAAACTCCAACCCCTGCCCATATTGGTTAGCCTGCAAATTATGTAACAAAGTGTGAGTTTAGTAAATTAAAAATGACACTAACTATTTAGGGATGTCACATCTTACTTATGTGTTTCCTCGTCGATACGTCTGGGAAAAGGTGGTGGAATTTCTTGATAGAGACCGAACTGTCTCATTACACGCCTGGGTTGTAAGGTTCAACACACCACAGAACAATAAGTTGCAGCGAGTCACCAGAATCCACTATCGGTCAACATGCCCGTGTGAAGTGTCGAGCATCAAAGACCAATTTTAGCTGGTCCCGAGTCCACGGGTTCCATGTGACTTCGCCTCATCAAGTATCTCAAAGCTGTTGGTGGTACATAGGGTAACAATTTTTCGCAATATCCGGAGACCAACGCTTCGTGCCTTTGTCCACCGGTGGCCATAGTTGCGCTTAGCACCTCGCCAAAGTCGTATGGGTATATGGGTTGTACTATACGAGGTCGCCCTACAGGAGGTATTCCAGATGTAACGCCTCGATGCGGCTATATCTCCCACGTGTCGAAGCACGACTTAGAGGCATAACCGCATTGAAAGCAATGTCGCAAGTGAGGTAATCTTCGCACAATCCATGTAATACATAAGGGAAAAGGTACATAGTTGGCTTACGATGCCACTTCACACAATTACATGAATAAAGCATTACATCATCCAGATACAATCAAGGTCCGACTACGGAACCAAAATAAAAGAAGAATACCCCACATGCAACACAGATCCCCGATCGCCTAACTGGCTCCACTACTAATCGTCTGAAAGGAAACATAGTATCGACCAAGGGCCTCATCATATTCCCACTTCAGCTCGGATTCGCCATCGCTACCTGCATCACCGTACCGTGATCTGTTTTGGTAGAATCTGTGAGCCATGTGGACTCAAAGAATCTCACACCATGCGAGATCAAGACTATTTAAGCTTAAGGGAAGGCTGGTGTCAAAAAGGTGGGGCTGCTGCAAGTTTATTAGCATACATGGTGACTACATCGCAAAAGAGAGCGAGAAGAGAAGCAAGGCGCGGTCGTGAAGCTATTAGCGATCAAGAAGTGATCCTAAACAACCTCGTCAAACATAACTCCAACACGTGTTCACTTCCCGGACTCACGAGAAGAGACCATCACGGTTACATACGATTGATGTATTTTAATTAAGGTCAACTTCGGTTTTCTACAACCGACATTAACAAATTCCCATCGCCTCATAACCGCGGCACGGCTTTGAAAGATAATACCCTGCAGGGTGTCCCAACTTAGCCCATAACAAGCTCTCACGGTCAACGAAGGAATAAACCTTCACCCAAGACACTCCGATCGACTCGGATCCGGTACATCAAGACATTTCGACAATGGTAAAACTAAACCAGCAAGACCTCCATTGTGCCGACAAACCCGATAGGAGCTGCACATATCTCGTTCTCGTGGCACACCGGATGAGCAGACGTCGGGTTGGCATAGACCTGGTTGCCCAAGGGCGCCGGACATCGTTCGAGTTGGACCAAAGACTCGAAGGAGCATCGCCCGGGGCTAAAATAAAGATGACCCTCGGGCTCGCGAAAACCCAAGGGAAAAAGGGGTATAGGTGGCAAATGGTAAAACCAAGGTTGGGCCTTGCTGGAGGAGTTTTATTCAAAGCGAACTGTCAAGGGGGTCCCATAAATCACCCGACCGCGTAAGGAACGCAAAATCAAGGAACATAACACGGTATGACGGAAAACTAGGGTGGCAAGAGTGGAACAAAACACCGGCATAAGGCCGAGCCTTCCACCCTTTACCAAGTATATAGATGCATTAATTAAAACAATAGATATTGTGATATCCCAAAATATCCGTGTTCCAACAAGGAACAAGCTTCATCTTCACCTGCAACTAGCAACGCTATAAGAGGGCCGAGCAAAGCGGTAACATAGCCAATCAACGGTTCGCTAGGACATGGATGGTTAGAGGTTGACATGGCAATATGGGTGGCATGATATAGCAAGTGGTAGGTATCGCAGCATAGGCATAGCAAAAGAGCGAGCATCTAGCAAGCAAAGATAGAAGTGATATCGAAGGTATGGTCATCTTGCTCGTAAGGTTCTCGAGTTGTCGAAGGCTTGATCTTCGTGAGGCGTTCTCAACAGGCTCCTCGCTCACGCACTCGCCTCCGGCTCTACCCAAAGCAAGAACACAAGCAACGGAACCACAATCAAACAAGGAACAATGCACAAGCAATATGATGCAAACATGACATGCGATGCGAGATGTGATATGCAATGCATATGTGTGCTCCGGAAGGAAAATGATGAACTGGCATCAACTTGGCAAACCAAGTATGCCGCTGAAAGATGAGATGATTTCGGTTGAAATCGATATAAAGATCACCGAATCGGATGCGGGGTTTGCAAATGACAAGCAAAACAAGAATGACGCAAAAGCTGCGTTTAACAGCCCGATGCTACTTAGCACGCAACACGAAACTATGCTACAGCACCCCAACATAAAAACAAAGCATATGGCAGCGAACTACAGGAGATGCTTAACAAAAGAGGAACACTGAGCTACGGCTAAATCACATCATAACATGTTCAAACAAGCATGGTGAAAGTGCTCAAAATATCAGGTTCACAGACTTAGTGAAAATACTAACATGCCAGAATTAACATCGAGGAAGGCATGTTTAGAGCAAGCAAACAACATGCTACAGGAACTTATAATAGCAAAGCAAGGCATGACATGATTCTACTCAAAGCATATTTCAATAGTCCCTTACTGACCATAAGCCAAAAAGGACTCTAAGAAATGATGGCACCCATGTAAACATTGCAAGTTTTATTACAGATTTCAGACTTAGTGAAATATCAGGACATGGCAAAAACAGATTCAACATGGCATGTTCGTGAGCTCGATGCACTCACTACAGAGCACCTCATGATAAACTAAGCATACACCCATCAAGAAGACATGGCATAGGAGCTATACATGGCAAGAGCATACACGGATCAACTACACCGACCTCGTGAAAATTGAATCTCATGCAAACAGTCTGCCAGGAAACATTTTCAAGCAAAAGTAGAGCACAAAAATGACATATTAGACTACTCCATAAATACCAACAAAGGCATGGATGGATAGAGAACATCCATATGTTCAAAACACCCTTACTGATCATGCTCAAAAAAGGCATAGATCTCTCTGTAACAACATGAACATATGGCATAAAATTAACAGCAGGACAAGACTTAGTGAAAACACTAAGTTCCTGAAATCAGCAACATCATCATCCCTACTTTGCATGCTTGTTCTAGTCAACACATAGCTCACAAAAATACATGGCAAACACCCCTGGAAAGATGGCATGGCAATGTTCAACTCACATGTAGGACTCAATTTCATAGGGTGCACACATAAATCATGGCAAAAATAACAAAAGAGCTCGAACTGATAAGATTCTGAAACTAACGATCTGAAGCTATTTTCCAACAGCATTTCGGGCATCAAGAATAGCTCAAATGCAAATGATGCAATGGAATTAAATGATGTACTATTCGAGGCGAACAAATTGACATATTATACGCCCAAAACGGAGCCACGGTTGCGGAGATGTGATGCTATGAAAACTGCACGAAATTTATGACAAAAAAGACTTGGCAAGATTTTGGGGGAAGAAGTCAACCGTGGGTTTGATGGATCCAGATCGGATCGGAGTCGGGTCGCTGGAGCGGAGCGGAGCTCGGGAGGAGGTCGCTGGCGGGCGGCGGCCGGGCGCTGGCGCGTGCGCGGCATGCGCGGCGGCGCGGCGTGTGTGTGTATGATCTTGCGGCGGCGCGGCGGTGGCGTGTGTGGGCTTGGTGTGTGTGGCGGCAATGGCGGCGGTAGGCAGCGGCGGCGGCGGCGGGCGGCGGCGCGGCGGCGACGGGCGGGGCGGGATCATGGGGGCGGGGAAAGGAGGGCGTGCGGGCGCGGGCGGGCGGAGGGCTTATTGGCCTGGGTTCTGGCGGGCGGGCGGCGGGCGGCGGCGGTGCCTACGTGGCAGCCCGACATGCGCGATGCGCGGGCGGACGCTGTCCGCCTCCGTCCGGACGTGTCCGGGCGCGAGAGGAAAAATCGCTAGGGTTTGCCCGGATGGGAGGGTCTATTTATAGAGGTAGAGGGAGCTAGGAGTGTCCAAATGGGGTGTAGTTTTCGCCCACACGATCGTGATCGAACGACCGAGGGCATGGAAGGGAGTTAGATGGGTTATTGGGCTGTTTAGGAGGGTTGTTGGGCTGCAACTCAAAAGAGGCCTTTGCGAGAGTGCGGTTAACCGTTGGAGTATCAAACGAACTCCAAATGACCCGAAACTTGACAGGTGCTCTACCGGTGCTATACCAGGGCCACTTGACAATGCTCGGTCCATTCCGAGAATGTTCAACACCCACACACGGAAAAATGACAAGAGGGGTGCGCCGGGGAACATAGGAGTGTCGGATTGCAAAACGGACAACGGGGAAAATGCTCGGATGCATGAGACGAACACGTATGCAAATGAGATGCACATGATGACATGATATGAGATGCATGACATGAACAAAATGCAAAATGAAAACAAAACCCAACCACGGAGGGAATATCATAGCACATATCTGAAAATGGCAAGAGTTGGAGTTACAAATATGGAAAGATACATCCGGGGTGTTACACAGGACCACAACTGTAGAAACTCATAGGCGACACAAAGTAATGGAGCTTTTTGTGCGAAAGAGGTTTTTTGCGTGGCATCACACAAACCTCTGTATGTATGAGATAGCATGGCGAACCGGCTGTATTTTGGCTGCTCGGGTAAAGGTTCATCTACCATATTCTCTGCAATGTAGATGAGACCAGGGACAACAACATCCCCATGTGAATTTGGAAATAGATTCCCGAGGAGCCACAACAAATACGCAAACACATGTCTTTTTCTCGTCTCCTCATTGGCGAAGCTAGATAAATGAAGAAAGTTATCACGAAGCCAGACAAGTGGGATGCCTCGAGGGTTACCAGTACGATGTGATTCTGGCATTTCCATCCCAAGACGGGCTGCTATATCTAATGTCCAAGATGGAGACACTCGTGGAGAGACTATCGGCTCACCTCTAATTGGTAGAGCAGTGATCATAGAAACATCTTTTAGTGTAGGTGCAAGCTCCCCAAAACGAAAGTGAAAGGTGTGGGTTTCAGGTCTCCACCGGTCAACGAGGGATGTCAAAAGGGATGGGTCCGAACGTACTTGGTCGTCGCATGATGTGAGCCTAGCAAAACCTTGTAGTCCATAAGCGTCAAGGTGAGCAAGGTAATGATTGTGTATTGGCCATGTTTTCTTTATGGTTCAAAGTCCGAAAGGTCGATAATCATGCTTAGTATTTGGTTTCAAAATAGGTGACAACGGTGGCGCGTCATGGGGCCCTCGCAAAAGCACCGCACTTCACCCATAACCTGCACACAAACATACACATATAAATTACGAGGAAGACGGAAATACAAATGCAAGTCAAAATTAACTTAAAAATACAAAGAGATACGATTTACATTAATTATCCGGTTAACATCGAGTACAATAATACAAAGAGAATCAATTTAAATTTAATATAAGTACACATAACGAGTAGAAATATAAATAGACATGGCGAGTACATATATATCAACATCATGCGTTGTTGTTGGCTCGACACGGGCAGTCTTTGCGTGAATGTCCAGACACTCGCAAACGCCGCCATCGCCTTGGTTCTCCCATCGGCTATGGTCCATGTCATTGCGATGACGCCTAGATCGACATCGCCCCTTTGCGGTTCTCATCAAGTCGGTGTTCGAACCCATTTCGCCCATCCGCCACAACATTTTGTAGTTCATATCAATGCCCCAAGCCCGTAACTCACTGCTCCAAGTGTTGTACAGATTGTACATGTTGAAGTACGGCGATATGTATGGCTCGACGCTGATTTTTGAACAGCAGCCGCCCGAGCACATGACTGCAAGGGTAGCCCTCAAGCTTGGGCTTGTTACAAGTGCACTCACAGGAGGTTGAGCCAAGGGTGACAGCTTGCTTTTTGATCCTCTGTGGTGACCCTTGACGACTTGGCTCGAGACATCGACCTCCCACTTATTCCTAAGTCGCCCACTTTCCTGCAGCCATGACTTTGGGACTTCTTTGCTTTCTCGCCCAGATGTCTTTGCATCTTCTCGGACCATGGCTTGTTCAATTCAACTTGTGCTTTGGCGACGGTGACCTGTCGCAAAGTATGACAGGTCCGGTTCCAAGTTTCTTCAATTAGGGCTGTGATAGGCAGTGCTCGCACCCCTTTAAGAACACCATTGTACACCTCGACATGTTGCTGGTCATTATTCCATACCGAGCCCGGTGTCGTGAGCTCGCGCCCACTTCTCCAAATGAGGGCAATTCTCGGTGATCCATCGCTCAAATTTATGGTCGCCCCACGATCCCTCGGTCTTCTCTTCGGCAAGGCAGCGGGTCGATCTCACCATTGATACCTGCCCATATCGCATTCATTTTGGCTTCAGTTTTTGCATGCGCATCCTCTTGAATAACTTGAACCAATCCTTGTTTTTGAATTTGGAGTAAAAGTTTGCTGCCAAATGCCTCATGCACCACCTTCCTCTAGATCGGGCCAGCCCCACTCTTCTTCCGATGCCTTAATTATTTCAAGAGCGCTTAATAATCCAAAGGTTGCGATCGAAATGATGCAAACACCTTCACGCTCTTTCACGACACCAATCTTCACGCAGCTCAGAACCATAACCAGCTATCTTTGTTCTCGCTCTCGACCAATGCATATGCAATAGGAAGAAGCTGATTATTTGCATCCGCCGCAATCGCCACCAATAGTGTGCCCTTGTACTTTCCAAAGGAGAAAGGTACCATCAACAGATATACCGCGGCAAATGCACGAAGGCTTGTATAGTCTGGGCGAATGCCCAGAATAAGCGGTCCAGGATTAGCTCACCCGGGTTCATTGGGTTTGGACGTTCTCTCCGCCAAACTTGAGTCCCCCTATTAGCACTTGCTATTTGATGAAGCATTCTAGGGGCATAAGAATATGCCTCCTCATAGGTACCATACAATTTCTTGAATATATTTTCCTTCGCACGCCTAGCCTTGCTATAGCTAACAAGGAATCCAATTAGATCCTCTGCATCTTTTTGCAGAGCCCTAACACTAATGTTGAGACTTCCTGCACAATTGTTTCCATCGTCTGTGCCACAAATTTTGTCATCACATTGCGTTGATCTGAAAGAGTCCCGGCTTGCTCACTGTGTATGCTCCACTATTTTTGTGATATGCCATGACCGACATACCCTGTGCTTGAGTCTAGCGAGAACTCTTCCGCGGCAACCTTCGCGGTGTGGATGCATATGACCTTCAACTCTTTTTATCGATCGCTTCACTCTATGTGGCGGTGGATGCCGATTGCATAGCTACCCATTACTGTAAGCGAGACTTCTTATCCGGGAAAACTTGCCCAACCTCCGGGCTTCCCGCTCCTAGGCCGGAAGCGAGTGTGAAATTCGTTGGTGATGCTCATATCCTGTAAAACCCAGTTGCAGTGCCGCGCGACCGCCCTTTGAGGAGGAACATCTTCTTCTCCGCTTGACTCAAGACGCAGAAGAATGATCATCATCATCTAGCGCCCGCAATCCCTCCACGTGTTCGCCATGTCAACGGTCACGACCAATATCTGTGTCATACACAGGTGGCCGCCGTCGGTTCGATGGGCCGATGCTAGGGCTGATGTGATGGCCAACTCGACCTCACCACCCTCGCATCGCATCCGCAACATCGGTGATCAAATGAACTCCACATACACCATCGGTGACCATACATTGAGTTATTGGGATTGCTTGCAAACCTCATGTACGACCCCACGATCGATCACCGTGACGGGCCGCAAACCCGAATGGGCAATCGTCCCATCATTTCCTCCAACGCACGAAGGCCTCCATTGTCATTTTTTTTTTCCTGCATCATCGGGCCAAACACCGCCGGATGCACCTTCTAACAGCTGCGTAACCCACGCTGACCATGTCTCTCACCACTCATCGTAGTCGACTCGCAGAAGGACACATCCACCCCGCATGGACCGTCACAGAAGACGCTCCCATAGTACACTACTAAATTTTCCATAGTACCTAACCAGCATACATGTTTACATTTCAAATAATTAGTAACTAAACATTTAGTAATGATGACAACATTTACATATCTTATGACTAAAATAATAACCATATTTTCGTTATAAATATTCGGTTTGTTTTTAGAATCATTTGCTTAGACTTTAAGGGGTTGTTTGGTTAACGGGTATTTAAAAATCTATTTTTCTCAAACTTGTCTACGAGCGTAACAAACTAAAACTCCGTTTGCTTTTCTCTAACTACCCCAAAAATATCCTAAAATAGTTCTCGTAACATGCAAAAACTTAGCTTCTGGAAAAACAACTATTACGATAATAACATCCTAAAATATCCTAAAACTCGCTATCCAAACAACCACTAAACATAATATTACGATAATAACATTTAAATATCATATGAGTAAAATATCTAATTTCTTCCGGCATGATATAATGTTTTTCATATAATATGATAAAATTCATTTATTTACAAATAATAATATTTGCAGCGACATGACAGTACATCAATATAAAAACTATTAACAAAATTACGACGTCATTTTATACCCATGTTATGACAAAACCCATGGTAATTACTCGCTATCCAAACAACCAGTAAACATAATAGTACGATAATAACATTTTAATATCATATGAGTAACATTTAATTTCTTTCGGCTTTAACTAATTTTTTTTCACATGATACGATAACAATCATTTATCTACAAATAATAATATTTGCAGCAGCATGCACATTATTCACAATAGTACATCAATACAAAAAATATTAACAAAATTACAGTGTCATTTTTCACCTTACCTCCAATATGATGCAATTAAGCGCCAAAATAGTTCCAATAAATATCCGCCGCCAAGACTATATGAACCTCACAACCTATTATCACATTAACAAAAATATTACACACGGATTTTTCTTCCTGCTAACAAAAGTATGAAAATAGCACTTCCATGTATGTTCAAAATGGGACAGCAAAAATGGAATCACAATTTCTTCAATCACGTCTTCTCCTCCTTGTTTGCTACTAAGATGAATTATTTTACCTAATTACATACATCATTAAGTACATTAGCACCTAATCTTAACATATAAAATTTAGATTATTGCGACATAACAAAGTAGACCTACGGTTTCCTAAATATAGACTTATTAATAAACATACCACATAAAATATAGTACCACATGAAATAACATACCGCATGCAATAAACACTTACAGTACAATTTTTTCTTAATTACTGTATTAAGATTTCCCGCATGTCAATACTAATGGACGCACCTAACATTGATGCAACATCTTCAACTTCTAAGCATGTCAACATCTTTAAATGCTACATCTCTCGTTTGAAATTATTTCTAACCTCTAAGCACTACCATCACATAGCTAATAACGAGCTAAAGGACGAACTAATTACCACCCTGCATGCATAAATAAATAAATGTATTGCAAAGCTCATACCTTGATCTTCAACTTCGTAGTTCACTTTGCACGGCTATTCCTACTACAGAAACTCCAAATGACTTCTCCAAGTGCGGAAATAATGCCTAAAGCAACATTGAATACACACTTAGGAACTAATCAAATAGAATAAAAACATCATGCATGCGAATGAAACCAACAAAAATGGATAGATCTTACCTTAATCTATCTTTTCTTCAACTTCATCATCCTCAAAATCCAACTCTAAATCGCCCTAATCACGAGTGAAAGTGCTTTCTTTTCTCTCTGTACTTAGAGACTTAGAGAGCAAAGGAGAGGAACGAGGGACTTAGAGAGCAAAGGAGAGGAACGAGGTTCCGGAGTGCTTGCGCACGGAGCTGAAGAATGGTATATAAAAGGAGAGGATCCTCAGAGTGTCGGCAGCCTCGGATTCCCGCGTGAAAATTATCAGCATGCAAGGAGCAAAAGCAAAGCAACAAGCCGAGCGATTCCCGCCGTGAAATTGCCGCCGCTTGTCAGCAGAGGAATCAGCAAAAGCAACAACAATCAGTAGCGGATTCCCGCTTCGCCAGCCACAGGCGAACTGCGTTCAACCTCGAACTCCGTGCATATGAAGCGCAAGCAACTGCTATCGGCAGGCGGCCGCCTCGACCTGGCGGCGTGGGTTGGGCGGGCTCAAGACGCTGGCAGGCCTGCTGGCCAGCAACCGATCAAGGCCAGGCCGGCCGCCTCACCCGGTGGCGGCTGGGCCCACCTGCCCGCCCTGCCCGTCGCTACTGCAGATTCCGCTTGGCTCATGGCGTGGCAAGTGGCCGCCTCGCCTCTGGGCTGGCGGCCGGGCCCGCCGCCTCTGGCGTGGCGGCAGGTGCCACGTGTCGCCCGCCGCACCGCCGCCACCGCTGAGGGGGTCCTTTTTGTCAAAATGATCCGTAGGTAGTCTTTTTTGTCAATAGTATTCGGCAGAGGGTCCTTTTGGACAAAAAATCGCGGCGGCGGTGCTTGCTTCGGCGCGTGGCGTGAGCTCCGAGCAATGCCGAGCGAGCGCGAACTCACACCCTCCTCACCTCTTTTTTTAAGGGGTAAAGCCAAATTTTATTACTCAAAGTCTACAGAGAGTGGGATACAAGACCTGTCATGTGGATCGTCAAGCCACACGTGGCGCCCTGGACCCCTTCTAAAAGAGTACTCCCTCCGGTCCTTTTTACTTTGCATATTAGGTTTGTCTGAAGTCAATCTCATCCAACTTTGACCAAGTTTATATAAAAAATTATAGACATTCATATAACAACACCAATATCATTAGATTCATCTTGGAATATATTTTCATATTAAATTTATTAAATATTATAGATGCTAATAATTTTTAATATAAAATTGGTCAAACTTAGCAAAGTTTGACTTTCGGCAAAACCAATGTGCAGAGTAAAAAGGACCGGAGGGAGTATTTGGCTAGACTATGTGCTTCATAATTAACAGCACGACACTCAAAAGAAAAAGAACATTGAAAAAGAGTAGACCTAAGATTGATTTCAGACACAATGACTCCATACTTTCCTCTGCTTCCCAAGTTGATGTCAGCGACAACTTGCTTACAATCAGATGCAATTATGAAGTTGTTTATGAGAAGATCCTCTGCAAGACATATTGCTTCTTTGCATGCCAACGCTTCCAACGACGATGAGTCATCCACGCCCTCCAAAACAAGAGCTGAGCTCCCAAGATAATTTCCACTTGAATCACGACACACCGCAGCGGCTGAACCGCCTCTCCCTGGCCTGACTGCTGCATCGACATGTATTTTGGCAAAACCCACCGGTGGTGCCTTGGGCCGATGAGGAACTGCTATGCCCGTGCATGCGACCGACTGTGCACCAGTAGGCCGAAGCATTTTAAGCTCCTCACAGTACTTGGTAATGGAATTGTGAACTGCTTGGGGACTCTGGAAGATTCCTTCGTGTATCGCCTTGCGCCTCGCGTACCATATTGACCATACTGCGATAGAGATTAGGGCAAACTGGTCACGGGTTAATGTCTCAATGAGCGAAAACAGCCACTGCTTCGCCTGCGGTACGGTCACATCCACCATTTTATGTGCGAGATCGTCGTCCACCAATACCCATATACACTTGGACATTGTGCATTGCATTAGTGAGTGTTTCCACGAGTTCGGCATTCCGCACAGCCCACACTTGGTAGAGACCGACATGTGACGATGAGCACGCACATCCTCCGTGGGTAGGGAGTGTTTTGAAAGTCGCCATAGAAACATCCGAACTTTGGATGGTACGTCAGTTTTCCACAGCTTCTTCCACATCCCTTCCTCTGACTGTAGTGTTGAAGTTCCTGGAGCCCCCTCAAGCCAAGCCTCACGGTGCTGCGTTGTTTCAGATAACATTCTGTACGCAAACTTAACTGTAAAGACGCCCTTACTCTCAAAGTTCCAGCACCAGAAGTCATCTATATTGCGTGTGCAAAGGGGGATACCCAATATGACCACCGCGCCCATTGGCATAAAGACCCTGTTCACCCTTTTCTTGTTCCAACTAGCCGAGGATGGGTGAGGGAGTCCTGGACTAGGGGGTGTCCGGACAGCCGGACTATCATCGTCCGCCGGACTCCAAGACTACGAAGATACAAGATTGAACACTCCGTCCCGTGTCCGGATGGGACTTTCCTTGGCGTGGAAGGCAAGCTTGGCAATACGGATATGTAGATCTCCTACCATTGTAACCGACTCTGTGTAACCCTAGCCTTCTCCGGTGTCTATATAAACCGGAGGGCTTTAGTCCGAGGGACATAACATACATTACAACAATCATACCATAGGCTAGCTTTAGGGTTTAGCCTCCTTGATCTCGTGGTAGATCCACTCTTGTACTACCCATATCATCAATATTAATCAAGCAGGACGTAGGGTTTACCTCCATCAAGAGGGCCCGAACCTGGGTAAAACATCGTGTCCCTTGTCTCCTATTACCATCCGCCGGTTTTGACACCGACATTGGTGCTTTCATTGAGAGTTCCTCTGTGTCGTCACCGATAGGCTCGATGGCTTCTTCAATCAACAACGCTGTCCGTGGTGAGACTTTTCTCCCGGACAGATCTTCAGATTCGGCGGTTTCAAGATGCGGGCTAATTCACTTGGCCATATGGAGCAGATCGAAGTTACGCCCTGGCCGTCGGGCCGATTCGAAGCCTAAACTTCACGGCCGACGTCGCGGGGACTTGATCTTCGACGGGCTCGAGCCACGATAAGCGTTGCGCCGATATTACGATGGGCATGATCTAGCTCGCCACGAACAAAGGCCTTGGTGGTCGACAAGAATCCGCCTCGCCCTTAGTCCAGAGCCGACGCCAGATCGAGGATCGGTGGTTGGACACCGCCCGGGGCTTCAACTTCCACAGCGATGGAGCCGAACACTAACCTTATCCTGGCGGCGGTCAGGACTCGAGGTGCCGGACTCCTCGCCGGACCGAACCGCGCCGCTACCGCCAATCAAATCGATCGGCGCCGTTATGGAATTCACCGCCATGACATCTTCCAACACTCGCCCTTTGGCGACATCCTAAATTCGTTAAAACACCTCTCGCTATCCGGAGAGACTGGCCGGACTATTTACCGGGACGGTTGGGATTCGACGACGAAGAAATTCAAATCCCACCCACCACCCACTTTGTAGCCACCGTCGATTTATCTAACCGACATGTTAGACTATGACTCAATACATCGACGGTATGGACGACGATGCCGAGATGAATAAGAACCAGCGCCACAGGTAATCGAAGACCACCTCGTCATACGACATATACATGGTGGATACCCCAAAAGGAAGCGTAACGAGGACCAACGGGCGCGGTAAGATAATCCCGCCGACAAACAACCAAAACGGCGACGCAGACGCCGCCCTAAGTCCCGCCGACAACAACAAAGACTCCTAATGACCTAGCAATACAGCAGGCAAACCAGTGGACGACGAAAGCACGTTAGACAAGCAATCGTCCGAACAGACGAGTCGATAATCAGTCCAGCCCAGCGAAAACAACAAATAAGACGACCTCACGCCGGACACGCCACGAGAATAAAACCTTCGTAAAAGACTCGCCGCCACAGCAAGAAGCTTGAAGAAAGAAAACGGAAGCTCAAAACAGCGGAAGATACACTCGTAATGAGGTGGAGCAAAGTGCTCAAAACCGCAGACAAATACGGCAATGGCCATCAATCAAAGAGCTACCCGGCGCAAGTTACTACCAGAATTTGATGAGGAGGCCATAGAGCCCCACAATAAAAAACAAAGAGGCTGCTGGTTGGATAGACGGCCGATGATAGGCCAAAATCCAAAGCGGCGCCAAGATATAAACCGAATAATGACCTCGAAGGACAGATGGCCCAGCCAGTCCATTTACGGCCAAACAAGAGGGCCCCAGAAGCAATATAACACGCCAACCGTCCAAGACAGCGGTACACCCAAATCAGGGCGCCAGACACCCACTATGTTTCACCAAGAGGTTTGGATCATGAATTTCAGCAGGATTTAAACCTATAAACATAGAGGCCTACGACGGAACAACAGCACTCGGAGTCTGGATAGAAGATTATATATTGCACATACACATGGCTAGAGGAGATGATCTCCACGCCATAAAATACCTACCCTCAAGCTCAAAGGGCCAGCCCGTCATTGGCTCAAAAGCCTCCCGTAAAACACTGTTGGAAGTTGGGAAGAGCTCGAGGACGCTAGAGCAAACTTTCAAGGAACTTATGTCCGCCTCCGGATGCAGATGATCTAAGTCATATAACTCAACAGCCCAGAGAGTCGGCACAAGAAATTCTGGAACAGGTTCTCACCAAAAGAACCAAATAGTCGATCGTCCGGACGCCGAAGCCTTAGCAGCTTTTAAACACAACGTCCGAGACGAATGGCTCGCCAGACACCTCGGCCAAGATAAGCCGAGGACAATGTCCGCGCTAACAAGCCTCATGACCCGCTTTTGTGCGGGAGAGGATAGCTGGCTAGCAAGATGCAGCACCAGCGACCCAAGTACATCCGAGATCAGAGATGGAAACGGAAAATCACGGCGCAGAAAAGACCAGCGCCGGATTAAAGAGAAAAGCCCAAAGAGCACGGCGGCCAACGCCGGATTCAAAAGCTCGCAGCCAAACAACAAAACACCACCTCTTAAGGATAACAGCGATGAGCTATCCAACTTAAACAAGATTTTGGGTCGGATATGTCAAATCCACAGTATCCCCGGAAGGCCTGCAAACCACACCCACCGAGATTGTTGGGTTTTCAAACAGTCCGGCCGACTAAACGTCGAACACAAGGCTCGACGATCAAGCTTAAGATGATGATAAACCCCACCAGCAGAGAGCACGAAAAACAAATGACTTTCCCACAAGAGGTCAAAGCAAGAATTCACTTCATGTGATAATACGGAAAACAAAGCGGCACCGCTAAAATGGGTCCCGCACGGTCCAACCAATGAACACGTATTGGACATCAAAACCAATCACTTTCGACCACCGGATTATTCGAAGCGCTCAAATGCAGGATGGACTGCCTTGATATTGATCCTATAATCGACGGATCGCAATTTACACAAGTCTTGATGGACGAGGCGGTGACTTAAACCCGTCAGATCCAAACACAATCCGCAAGTTGGGGATAGACCTTATTAAAATTCGACACAGCCGCACTTCCTTTAAAGGAGTGACGCCAGCCCTTACGCAGAGTGCACAGGCTCCTTATTACTAGAAGTTGTGTTCGGATCACCGAACAACTTTCGACGCGAAAAACTAATCTTTCACATCGTCCCATTTAAAAGTAGCTATCAAGCACTCTTGGGACGGGAAGTTTTTTTCCGCTTCAACGCCATACCACATTACGCGTCTCTTACACTTAAGATGCCCGGTCCACGTGGCATCATTTCAGTGCGAGGGTCATTTAAAGACCCCGGACACGGTCAGACGAGTCCGGCACAAATAAGCTAGGGGCTCACTAGCCGCACATCCCTTCACAAGTGGCTGCGCGCACAAGCAACAGCGAGCTCATACAGACTCCGCTTTACTTATTTACATTTCTTCCTTCGTATATATTTTTCGCACGACTTCCTTTCAAACTAAGTTCTTCTCTTTTTACAGATGAACAACATGCACACCCGTCCAGGATAACGGCACAACGGAGACACAGCGCAGACATGCAGAGGGACCCGCCGCAAGGATTCTTTTCAGATTAAGACCTGCGTAAAACCTTTTTTTGTCTCTTGTTGTTATAATCCCTTGGTTTCTCATTATAACCAAAGTGGAGCCCGACGCTTTGGCATCGGCCGCGTCAGAGGACCATGCCCGCACTCGACACCGGGGCTTAGGGCATTGTTCGCCCATTATTATAAAGACCGAACACCTTAGGGAGTGTTTGGCGCCTCGAGTTAGGCCTTATATGCATCAGCTCCAATCATGTCTTTGGTCAAATGTTGGGTTTGCCCGGCTCCTGTTTTGCTGCCTTACGCTCAGATCATCGCTAACGCGCACTGTGGAGAACTATCGCGACAGTGCCCCGGTTAATTTGGCGAGCACCTCAAGAGAGAAAGCCGAAAACCGATCGTCATGATATAGTGAGAGACTGGTCAACCACTTGATCGACCACCGAATGTTTAGAATTTCGCTTGACGAAGGACCGTTTCGTCGAGCACACACGCGCTCGAATCCGAGAAGGCGCGGTGCCCCTGTGGGCTATATCGTAGCCCCACCTCGAACTCCAATGGCTAAGTGAAAGTGATAAAGCATCATAGTCCGGATTGCCTCGCTTGTTATGCTACCACCTCCTCAACAGGATCGAGACGCCGGATTAAGTGTGAAAACGCGCTATTTTTATGAACACCCCGCACCTTGTGCGTAAATGAAGTCAAGATCGCCATCTTTCGTGTTATACAAACGTATACATAAACGGTCAGATAGGAGATATTTTAATACTTGGAACGCATAAGTATAAAAAGCGGTTACATCATAATCATTGTTTTACAAGATAAAACGCTCATTTGAACGTGACATTTTTCGAGCATCGCGACTCTATTACACGAGCGCCACGCATAACTTCCCCAAAATAGTGCTCGGCGGGTAACCGCTTTCGTCTCAACCCTGGCTGCAATAGCGATGGCATCCATCTCTCGCCCAATGTGTCTTCACACGGGCAGGGCCATCCGCGCACCTTCTATGCAGCCGACCGCTTCATCTCCTTGATATGCGGCACCGCCCAAGAAATTGCTACAATAAGCGAAATAGCTTTTCGCCTTTGGGCCCTCTCGCCGCATATGAGCCACGATATCGGGCCATGGCAAGTCCGGACAACCTGTTTAGCTCAGCCCATTCGCCAACCGATCGGTCAACGGAAGTGAACGATCCGGACTATGGAATTGAGACCAAAATAGCTCTTCCGTCTTGTGATCCTTCCGGCTCGAAGTGCTAACGGCATCGGCCCAAGACTTGCCGCTAAGTCCATATATGGATCCTCCGGACCCCACAACTGGCCAAGTTGGGCATACTTTGATCCGCAAACCGGCGACGCAGCAGAAAAGGCCCGCCAGCCACAATATCTCCTACCGCACAACTCCTCCTTCATAGCCCAGATTGCGTAATCGGGCATCCTTGGCCTCGGCGGTGGCCTTCCAGTGTCTTCGCCCAATAGGCACTCCTTTTCAAGAGCCTCATTGCGTCGGTAGCATCCTTCAATTTCACGACCAATTCGCCATCTTTTCCCTCGCTTAGGCAGTGTGCAGCCTTTTCGCTTAACTCCTCGGCCGCCTCGAGGCAGCCAGATCACTCCTTCGGCTTGCTCCTTAGCTTGAGCAAGCTCGCCCAAGGTCTCCACAACAGCAGCACCGCTCAGATCACAACATATATATTGTCTGAGGCGGCTTTGACTCCTTAAATAAGTGATCGGAGAATTCATTTACCTTGCGACTCGTCAAGTCGCGGTTGACAAGCGCGATGTCCGCATCCGCCACATCGAGTTGCCGCATTAACTCGACAACTCCACTAGTCCGGCTAGCCCCCGGACTATCCGCCACCTGCATAGGAATGGTGACATTCAATACCTGTGATTTTGATCCTCGGCACGCTGTCGCTTTCGACAACCTACCGAGTCTCAGGGGCTACTATCTATACAGGGCGCACTTCTATGTGCCAAACTGTCAAAAGGTGCGCCGTTTTGCGTACCTCAAATCCCGCTTGACAAACTCGACGGCACTATGCAATCCGCTGCGCATTTAAATCCTTCCAATCACCATACTCATCAAAGCACGGTGATCTTCGAGATGGACGCCCTCTCAAGCAGATCCTTCACTCCCCGCCGGACACTAGTCGGCGCGAACTCTCCGGCTCCACGGGCTCGATACCCTCCGTGGCGATATTGGGCTCGTCCGCCTTCGTCCGACGGCAAGAAGAGACGGAGGCGTTCGCTCTCCATCATCTCCGAACGAAGATCCCCAAAGACGAACTCATTCGAGAAGGCCGCAGATCCGAACGCAAGGTAAAATTTCGTTATCCATGAAGCACAAACAGGGGTGTTTTCTTGTTAATGAACTCCCCTTTTCCTACTCACGGCTCATTGGAGGGCTAATCTCAGAGAAACGATTATGCGTCGGGTTCTCCCGGACGCAGACCTCCGTGAAGATTTCTTCCCCCGCTTAGGGGCTTTGGCCTCCGGGTCATCGGAGGCAGTCTCTTCTCCCCCTGGAAGGAGGGATTTTCGATCCCCCCCTCTTCAGGCGCCCCCTTGGGCGAGGTGATAGCTCTTCTATTTTCCCCATCGCCCCCTTCTACGGGCGCGACCTCCAACATTCTGACCAGCACGGGCTCTGGTGCGGTCTCTGGGAGGGGGCCGGACACCTTATCAGCTTCGATCACGCTACCCACTCCTGATGAAGAATAATGGGTTATAAGGCGAATTTCAGAAAAGCAAACAAACAGAGCGTCCGGACTCTAAGCTACTTACCTGAGTATCCGGGCGATTGCAGCTTAGGCCTGCGTCCTCGGTCAATTCCGGACACGCCACCTGCGGTCCGAAGAACAACTTGTACATCTCCACGGGCGTCATACCCATGAAGTGTTGGAGAATTCGTGGTCCCTCCGGATTGAACTCCCATAACCGGAGAGGACGGCGTTTGCAGGCGTAAGACGCTCGATTAGCATGACAAAGATCACCACAACCAGATTGATCTCCTCGCTTGAGGTCTCGAACCGCCTCGCAATAAGGGCGCGTCTTGACGGCCCCCAATTGAGCCCTTGGTTGACCCACGACATCAACCGGCGTGGAGGTCCCGGCGGAATGAAGGCGGCGGCTTTTGCTTGCGCCTTCGAGCGGTGATATAGAACCACTCCTATCGCACAAGCCGAGCTCCTCTTGAAGGAGCCCTCGTGCCCGCACGGGCATCGGCCTCCCGCTATGGTCGCCCACAAGACTCCGCTTGACGCCCCTCGATCATCTTCGGCTCCACCTTGAAAGTCTTCAGCCACAGGCCGAAGTGGGGGTGACGCGGAGGAAGGCTTCGCAGACGATAATGAATGCGGAAATATGGAGTATGGACTCCAGAGCCAAGTTGTGAAAATCCAGCCCGTAGTAGAACATAAGCCCTCTCACGAAGGGGTCCGTCGAGAAGCCTAAACCCCGACGGAGGTGGGATACGAAGACGACGTACTCATCGGGCTCAGGAGTTGGTACGGCCTGCCCTTGGGCGGGCAACCTGTGCGAAATCTCGTAAGACAGGTACTTGGCCTCACGCAGCTTTAGCACGTCCTCCTCCGTCATGCACCCACCGACCCTGAAGGTCGGAACCGGACATTGTTGAAGGTCCGAAGCGCTCGAATCTGGGGCTCTGGGTGTTGGAACTTGGAGCAAGGAAAGGATTCGATGGAAGATTGAAGAAAAGAAACAAGCCTTGGTCCTCTTATAAAGGGGGAAAATACCAAGAGCCGTCTCCGTGACCGTTCGGGATTCACCTTCGATAAAGGAGGCGTGGCGACGGGCACGGTTGGGTTACTCACGCTCGTATTGATGAGAATCCCGGAATAAGGGGAACACGATCTCTGCTTCGACAAGACGTGCCAAGGAAACCGCTTCGCTAAACGTGCTGAGGCGGTATAATAAAAAATGATTCAAGTAAAGGCTTGGTAGCGGTGTGATGCCGTGCCGCAAAATACGTCAGCAGATTGGACTTGTGTACATTTTATTCTCTCTACGGTGGAATGTGGAATTTATTTTGCAGAGCCGGACACTATCCTGGTGTTCATGATCTTCTCTGGATTATTCAAGGGAGGAACCCGCCTTGCAATGCCGAACATTATGCGCGCCGGACTTATCGTCATTGAAGCCTGGTTCAGGCTACCGAGGAGTCTCGACTAGGGGTGTCCGGACAGCCGGACTATCATCGTCCGCCGGACTCCAAGACTACGAAGATACAAGATTGAAGACTCCGTCCCGTGTCCAGATGGGACTTTCCTTGGCGTGGAATGCAAGCTTGGCAATACGGATATGTAGATCTCCTACCATTGTAACCGACTCTGTGTAACCCTAGCCTTCTCCGGTGTCTATATAAACCGGAGGGCTTTAGTCCGTAGGACATAACATACATTACAACAATCATACCATAGGCTAGCTTTAGGGTTTAGCCTCCTTGATCTCGTGGTAGATCCACTCTTGTACTACCCATATCATCAATATTAATCAAGCAGGATGTAGAGTTTTACCTCCATCAAGAGGGCCCGAACCTGGGTAAAACATCGTGTCCCTTGTCTCCTGTTACCATCCGCCTAGACGCACAGTTCGGGACCCCCTACCCGAGATCCGCCGGTTTTGACATCGACAATGGGTCTAACAATTCTGAACAAGTTGCGGTGGATTACCAGAGATGCATCCATAAGGTCGCAACATCTCGTTTGTATGAAGCCAGTTATCTTTCCATATATTGGTAGTTGCACCATTACCAATCCGCCAGATCAGACCCTGTTTCAACACATCACGGCCTTCAGTTAAAGATCTCCAGATCTGGCTCGGGTGTCCCCCTAGCGAAGCTTGAAGAATGTCACTTGTTAGATAATATATACTCTTAAGTAAGCGGGCACTAAGAGAATTTGGCTCTTGAAGCAGAAGCCAAGCTTGCTTCGCCAACATGGCCAAGTTAAACAGTTCAAAATCTTTAAAACCAAGACCACCCATTCCCTTTGGCTTTGTCATAGTCTCCCAGGAGACCCAGTGAGGTTTGCGTTTTCCTTCCTTAGAGCCCCACTAAAACTTTCGGATCATCATGTTAAGATGCTCACACAAACCCCTTGGTAGCTTAAAGCATGACATGGAAAAGATGGGAACGGATTGCGCAACTGCTTTGACTAGGACCTCCTTACCAGCCGTGGACATGCAATTTTCTATCCAACCTTGCACCTTACTCCAGAGTCTGTCTTTTATGTACTTAAAGGCTCCATTTTTTGAAGTACCAATATCAGACGACATGCCAAGGTATTTTTCATTAAGAGTCTCATTTGGCACATTAAGCAACGTTTTTATCTCCAAACGTGTGCTGTCTGGAACACCTTTGCTGAATTTTTTTGATGATTTGTCATAGTTGATTCGCTGTCCTGAAGCCTGACAGTAACTTTCCAGAGCATGGTTCACCTCGGTAGCCCCCACACCATTTGCCTTAAAGAACAGCAGGCTGTCATCTGCAAAGAGTAGATGGTTTACCGGTGGCGCTGAGGGTGCTACCTATAGACCATGCATGTTTGATGACTCATCTTTTGATTTTAAGAGGCACGAAAGGCCCTCTGCTGCTATCAAGAACAAGTATGGAGATATCGGGTCCCCTTGTCTGATTCCTCGTGATGGCTTGAATCCCTCCAATCTTTTGCCATTGAACATAACCGAAAAGGAGACTGTGCTAACTAGTCCCATGACAATCTCTACCCATCTTTCAGAAAAACCAAGCTTTAGCATAATGGCCCTCAGATAGGCCCATTCAACCATGTCATAAGCTTTCATCATATCTAGCTTGAGTGCACAAGAATGATGTTTCTTTGCCTTGTTTCTCTTCATGAAGTGCAAACATTCATATACAGCTATAATATTATCAGTGATCAACCTTCCAGGGACAAAAGCAGACTGTTCCTCAGTGATGATGTCAGGTAACACTAACTTCAGACGGTTAGAGATCACCTTTGATGCTATTTTATATAAAACATTGCACAAACTTATAGGGAGAAATTGTGTTAACAATGTTGGATTTTTTACCTTTGGGATTAAGACCCGAACAGTTTCATTTATGCTCTCCGCAGATTCTGTTCCCTCCACAATTTTGATGTCAACCTTTGTCACCTCACTTCCACATAGGTCCCAATGACGCTGAAAAAAATGTGCCGGGTAGCCGTCAGGGCCAGGGGCCTTGATAGGAAACATCTGAAGAGAGCTCTTTTAACCTCTTCGGCACTGTACGGAGCATTGAGGCATTCATTCATACTTTGTGTCACTTTGATGGGGACAGTGTCAAGGACTTGATCCATGTTGTGCACACCTTCTGAAGTGTAGAGGTTCTTGTAAAAGGAAGTGGCCATGGACTCCATCTCCTCGGTGATAGCTGTGATCTGGCCGTCCGGATGTTGTAGCCGTTTTATTTGGTTCTTCCTCCTCCTCCTACTTGCTCGTAAGTGAAAAAAAAAATAAGTATTTTTGTCGCCGTGCATGAGCCACTCGAGTCTCGCCCTTTGTCGCCATAGAATCTCCTCTCTATGGTATAATTCAACCAGCCTATCACAAATCTTTATTTCAGCATGCGTGGGGCCCGCTCTGTTGGGGGTCAGGTGAAGCTCCTGTAGCTGCAGCTTTAGGCGGGAGATTTCCTGCCGGATATTGCCAAAGTGCGCCCGCTCCCAGGTGCTCAGATCTCCCACCACTGTCTCGAGTTTGTCGTGCAATGATTGAACCGAATCAGCTTCTCCTCTTTCCCAACCAGCGCGCACAACCGTCGCCGAGATTCCTCCCTCTCCCATGCTAACTCATATTTAAAGGCGCGTGGGCCCCTGCTGCATGCATGCACGCCGCGTAGCTTGAGTAGTATGGGTACGTGATCGGACAAAGCAGCCAACTTGTGCTCTAAGACGGCTGATGGGAAGGCAATGCTCCAAGCCGGGTGCCACTGCCAGGTCCAGCCGAACTCTCATGAAAGTGCCTCCGGTCACCTTTTTTCGAAGGTCCAATCGGTGCCTGTGTAACCGATATCTGGTAAACCGCAGGTGTCTAGTGCATCCTAGAATCCGTCCATCTGAGCCTGGCTCCGCATCCCCACTCCATCATGTTCATGTCCGTGAAGCACTTCGTTGAAATCACCGAGTACCACCCACGGCACGTTGGAAGATCCCACAATACCTTTAAGTGTATCCCAAGTGTTGTATCGTTCGCTCACTTGAGCTTCTCCATACACAACAGTCACTCTGGTTTGAAAATCAAAGAGCTCACCCACCAATGCATCAGTGTGATATTTCGAGTACCCTAAAACTTCAAGCTTTATTTCCTCATTCCAAAAAATTCCAAGGCCACCACTTCTACCAGAACTACTAACCGCAAAACTCTTATTATAACCTAAAGTTACAGCCATATTCTCCACCCTGGAGCCCTCGATTTGAGTTTCAACAATACATAATATCGAGGGGGCAAGTTGCCTCGCTAGGTCGCGAAGCTCTCGAACTGTCGCGGGTTTGCCAGCCCCACGACACCCTCCTCACCTCTGCATGCCCCAGCCTCAGGCCACTCCAACGAGAGCCCATCCTGTCCGGCTTGTTCGTTTGCGTCCAAACGAGCATATGATCTGGCCCAACGCGCAACCCCAGCATTAAAACTTGTCTGTTTTCAGTCCGGCTCGATCCATTTCACACACATATTTGGGTCAGCTTTGCGGTCGCGCGGACAACGAATGGACGAGGCACACGTCCTCTCCGCGTCCACGACGGGCCCCGTGTCGGTGGTGCAACTACCTCCCACCGCTTGCAGTCAATGCGCACGGGTGGTTGGGCCTGCAAGTCAGCCATGCAGATGCCCCCCGCCGCGTCCTTTTTTATGGGCAAGCCATGGACTCCAGACGCCGTCCCCATCCACTTCCCCACCACCGCCCAACCATTGCCCCCCCATCGGAGGCACCGAAACCCTAGCCACCATCGACCTCGCTCCCCGCCGACCATGGGGTTCTAGAAGTGGCACCCAGGCAAGAAGGACAAGCACGACCACGAGGCAGGCTCGTCTTCTGGTAGAGCGGCCAGCCACTCGACATCTCTGGCTTCGTTCTTCATCTTCCCTCCGGCGGCCGCGCCCCGCTTCAGGCCCTACGTCAGCGTCGAGGTGTGCCGCTGGTACTGGGAGACATGCACTCCGCTGCCGTGGTCAGATGCCCACCTCCTCAATGGGTGGCATCTGAGCCCGGATCGGGTCGCCATTTCGCCTGTGTTGGCAACAGGCCGCGCCCAGGAGATCGCCCGTCGCCGGTCCAGGATCCCGCGCGAGCTCCTCGCCGACAGCAGGTACGCCGTGGACTTGTCTCTATGGGACATCTGGTTTCAAGATGAGCACGACATGCGCCGCGCCACCTTTTTTGCCGGTCGTGGGAGCCTGGCCCCGATGTCCACGGTCTTGGCGATGCGCCTCGTCTTGCAGCGCCGAGCCCTCGAGTGTCTGTGACGACGCGGATCCGTGCCACCCCCGCAACCTCACGCCATGACGGCCGAGGAGGAGGAACGGCTCCTGCAGGCCGTCATGGAGGACACCGAGAGGAAGTACATGCGCCAGGAGGAGGAGTGGCAGGGCCTATAGTTCATGCTTGAGCTCTCGGCCTTCGGGGACGTCTACGTCCCAGAGCAGGAGGTCAAGGCGGAACCCGCAGAGGAGCGTGCACTGTCGCCGTGGTCGCCACCCCAGCGCCAACGCCCCGGCCTCCCCCGCTGCCTGCACAGTACGCCCCTGGCCCAATCTGGGGGTCGCCGCCGCACCTCTAGACGCCCCCACCCTACATCGACCTCACGTGCGACGACGAGGATGGTGGCGCCTGAAGACAGGCGGCTGCGACGGCGAGGCCTTCTGCGACGGGTGGGGCGGCCCCATTATCTTTTGCTTTATTTACTTTCATTTTATGTTTAATTAAACCAAGTGTTGTGGTTGGGCCGTGTGTTGAGCGCCTCGACGCTAGGCCGGCCCGACACGGACATCAGCCACCCCGTTCCTACCACAAACAGACGAATTCCGGACAAAATGAACTTCCGGATGGGGTCGTGCTTTCGAGTTGGCCTTCAAGAGCAAGAGAGACGAAAATTGGCCAGGAAGCAACGCGCCATCGGCCATGGACCACCCCGGCGGCAATCTTGTCTCGCTCCGAACGTCATGTCCTCATTTCGCCCGTACGCACGCACGCTTCACCGGCGAAGGACAAACCATCCAACATCAGGCGCTCACCCTGCGATACAAACATCGTATTCGTGTGTGTATGATGGCTGCGGCGTACCGGTCGACTGCAGTACGGCAACGCAGCCCATCGGGACGGTTGGTGGCCGGCTGGTCTGGATGGGGGACGGGACAGTTGCCGTAACGGTAGCAGCTCAGCGGATGTCACAGCTTAACAGCTAAACCTCCAGGTTTTTGTACAATAGACCAATTAGCATGCTAAATACAGTATGTCATAGCACCCGAAACACAAGTGATTTATATATATACTCCCTCTGTCCGGAAAAGCTTGTCCAAGGCTTGTCTTTCGAATGTGCTAGATACATCCATTTAAGGGACAAACTTTTTCGAACGGAGGAAGTACCATGTTTACAACGCACTGCAGTGCTAGTGGTAGTGTTGGTTTCAATCTGATGGAACCAAAGTTATCTAGCACAGAACATTTCTCGCTGAACAAAAGAGTACAAAACATGATTACGGAAGCTCGGTATTTCAGGCACGCACCATTCTCCACCCCATGGTTTTACGCTTTTAGAACCTCTTTTTTTTGTTTGGGGTCATATCAGCTCCGATTCATTAAAAAATCTAGAAGAGACTTGCCTGGAACTTCAGAAGTAAAAACCACTCCCTCCGTCCCGGGCACTAGTGTCAAAAATGTTTTTATATTATGGATAAGAGGGAGTAGTTTTGTATGAAGTCGTTTATTTTATTTTCAACAACTGAAGCTATCCAACTCGAAATTTGGTTGATCATGGTTCCAAGTTTTTTTTTGATATATCTGCCTAACCCGAGCTTTAATATTCGTGTGTCCGTATGATGATTTGCTAGCTGTCTGTCAGAGTGTCACTGATGGGTGGCCTTCTCGCGGCAGCTGTCAGCTGGGAGCTTCTCGTGGCATGATAGCTTTGGAAAATTTCGAGGTTGTACGTGCGTATCAGCTAAGATTCCCCATCTTAAAAGCATAATAATGATTACGTTCCGAATTATACTTAGCTTCAACCATGCATTAGTCTTCCAGAGAAAAGGTGATTCTCAGGCGTGTCAGTTCGGTCCATGTCATGAAGTAAGGTAACCAAATAACCAATGATGAAGCTATAATGGCACATCGTCCTGGCCACTTCCAGTCCCGCTATGAAAACCCTCCTTTTTGCCTCATCTGTAGGGAGGACGGCCACCTCACAGTGGACTGTCAAAGCCGTGTCAAACCCCCTTCATTCGTTCGCTATGGTGTTGGCCTCCCTGGCTGTTCTTTCTTTGCCCTAGATAGGGAGGTTCCTGTAGCTGCTCCTAACCCCTCGCTTTCCAATGTTGGTGTCATATCTGTTCAGGACAAGCGCATTTCCTCCCAGGTCCTTCTTGATGAACTCCGGTTGTGGGATGAAGGCGGGTGGGATTGACAGATCCGCCAGTTATCTGAATTTGAGTTTGCTGCTATATATATTTCCCTCTAAAGAGAGCCTCCACATGATATCCTCCTGTACCAGTTTCACGCTTCCTCTAAATCAGCTAGTGGTTTCGGTTAAAGCTGCCTCCAATGGGTCAAAGGCCATCTCTTCTCTGTTTGATGTTTGGGTGCTAGTGGATGATGTTCCTCCTAATATGCGCACATCGGCCTTCCTGATGGCTTTTGGGGTGCTCCTCGGAAAGCCCATCGAGGTTGATCAAGCCTCGTTGTATGTTCTTGGACCAGCTCGTCTCCGGGTCTGGTGTGATGACCCTATCTGCATCCGTGGTTACTGCTAGCGTCTTCCGTGGCGGGTGGCTTCGGCTTGGTCGGGTGGAGGTGCCCCAGCCTGCCTCGCCTCCCCCCCCCCCCGCCTCCGGCCTCCGGCAATGATGACAAGAGCAAGGATGGTGATGGGTGCCCAGACGACTCGATGCATGGCACGGATCCTCGTTTTACCCAGTCAGAATGGGATGGGCTGTCCCCTGAAGACCAAGACCTGTTGAAGGACAGTGCTCCGGCGGGCGATGGGGCACAGGAGTCCTTGGGTGGTGGGGCCGCGGCCTCTGGTGGGACGAAGGGCACCCCTCTCTCGGTGGCGTGCTCTAATCTTCCTGCTCGCCCCACCTCCCCCTCGCTCTCTGGCATTGAAGATTTGCCACCGGTTGGCCCATCGGCGTCCAAGAAGAGGAAGAAATCGTCGGTGAAGAAGTTCTCTGCTAAGAGCAGGGCGTCCGGGGATTCCAGGCAGTCCGCGGCTGGGCAATGCCGCAGGTTGGAGGTGGATTTGGGTGCGGCCTCGGGCTTGTCCTCGGCAGCCGCATCCCCCGGCCGGGCTCTCCCTGTGCCTGTTCGCTCGCCTGCCTCTACTGCTCACAAGAGCGGTCGGGTCTCCAACAGCGGCGAGCGTGTGGCTGACCGGGCGGCTCGGCGTGCGGCGGCGCAGGATCTTCCTCCTTCAGGTTCGCGCCTAGCTCCATCTTCTTCCTCTCCTAAGGGTCTGTCTCCTGTTCGATTAGTTTTACCTTCTCAGTCTGATGAGCAGTTGTTTAAGATTTTAGATGATGTTGGGATTTGCTTAGATTCCAGTTTGGGTTCCCCCTCTTCCTTACTTGATGTGATTAGGGCTAACAAGCTAGCCCAGGCTGACATTGCTAAAGCCAAGGAGGCTGGGGTAGGTGTGTCTGCCCCTCTGGTTGTGGCCGGGGGGGGGGGCTGTGGGGGAGGCTGACAGGTGTCAGGTCTCCCCGGTTCAGAATCGTGGGGCTGGGAAGCGCGCTAAACCCTGCAAGGCTCCGTGCAGGTCGAGTCTTAGAATTAAAAACCTCTCCTTCAGATGAAGGCCTTATTTTGGAATATCAGAGGTTTCTGCGCTAGGGGGCGCAGGGATCAACTCAAAGATCTGGTGCGGTCTGAAAAAGTTGATTTTATTGGCCTTGTTGAGACCCTCAAACCCTCCTTCTCCCCGAGTGAACTTTCGGCTGTTGCTGGGATAGATAGATTTAATTGGAATTTTGTGGCCTCTGTTGGTCAGTCGAGTGGCTTTCTTCTGGGCACTAAAAACGATGTATTTGATTTTATTGCTTTTGACCATGGTAGATACTGGGCTAGCACGGTGGTTTCCCACCGTTCCCTCAATTCTCTTCTCGAGATCATGGTGGTTTATGGCCCGGCAGACCACTCTCTTTCTTACAATTTCTTGGACGAGATTTATAATAAAATTGACTCCTGTCAGCTTCCCCTCTTGATTGGGGGTGATTTTAACCTATTGAGATATCCCTCTGATAAGAGCTCCTCTAACTTCTCTTGGGCTCTGGCTGAGGCCTTCAATGCTTTCATCAGGGATACGGCCATTCGTGAAATCCCTAGGGTTGGGGCCCGCTTCTCCTGGACTAACTGACAAGTTTCCCCCATCCGCTCTGTTCTTGATAGGGTTTTTCTCTGCCCTGGCTAGGATGCTCTATTCCCTCGGGTTTGTCTACGTGCCCTTCCCATTGTAGGATCTGATCACGCCCCCTTAATCCTTGACGATGGGTCTCGTTCAGTTGGCTGCCAAAGGTTTCAATTCGATGCGTCTTGGCTCTTAGTGGAGGGATTTTCCACCTTGTTGGCTCAGAGGATCATGGTCTTTCTATCCTCTCCTCGTCGCTCTTTTGGCCCAATGGATGATTGGCATCAAGTTTCCTACTGCCTGCGTCGATTTCTTAGAGGATGGTCTAAGAATCATTTTGCTGAGTCAAGGCGTGACAAAGCGAGGCTGGTTGCCCAAATTGGCGATCTCGATAATCGTGCGGACAGATCTGGTCTCTCCGAGGCCGAATGGCAGCTCCGATATGGCCTAGAAAAGGCGCTCTTGGATATTCACCGACAGGAGGAAGTATATTGGAAGCAAAGAGGCACGATCAACTGGACCCTTAAGGGTGATGCGCCCACAGCCTATTTCTTCGCCATTGCTAATGGTAGACGTCGAAGATGCTTAATCGATAGCCTTCTGATTAATGGTGTTAGGGTTCCTGCTAATGCTTAATCGAAGATGCTTCCTAATTACCCTGCTGGTGTTTTGCTGTTTTGCTGGCCTGCGTGCCATGTTAGGCTGAAGGCCTTGTAATGTTACTTATGTCCCTTGGCCGTTAAACTTGTATGGTGTTTGGTACTGGTGGTATAACTCTGCCTAGTGGCTTTATCTATAAAGTCGGGCTAACGCCTTTTCTCTAAAAAAAAAATCAAAAAAAAAATCAGATAGTACAGAAGTGGGGCTGCTCACACGACAAAGTTACCAGTTTTTACGCCTTTGACCCATTAGAATTAAGAACTAAGCAGAGGGTTCGTCTACGTTTCCGTCAGTTACGATTTCCTGAAGTTTCAATTGATTCTGAAAACTGAATAGTACAACTTTCTTTTACTTTCTCAGGTGGGGTCCGAGGGACAAAACGCAATCTTCATGACAAATCAAATCTTCGAACTGAATTCATTGGATCTAGAGCCAACGGTCCAAGGGACAAAGCACCATAAGATCTCTTTTTTTGCAGTGAACGTCACAAGATCTTTGATACCTGCAGAGTCAGTCACAACGGCTACACTGAAACATGATCAGAGTCATGAGACTTTTATCTCGTGCAACTCGCCTACACCAATGAGATTGTGCCATGTGAACAAGAGGAATGACAAATCCGCAGTTGGAAAAAGAAATGAATACTTTACTCTAAAAATACTCCCTCCGTCCAAAAATACTTGTCACTGAAATAGATATATCTAGATGTATTTTAGTTTTAGATACATCTATTTTCATCTATTTTGATGACAAGTATTTCCGGACGGAGGGAGTATTATCTAGGTTTCCCTACCTCCTGAAACCGAAAATACTACTAGAGGCAAGGCCAACCGGCATGAACAACTATTGTCTAACTCGCTGGCGGTTAGGGTTTACAGTCACTATTGTCTCTGTAAGTTTTTTTGCCCAATTGCAGCGCCAAGGTTTTTGTCAGAGCAAACATGTGTGGAGTCATTTCTAATGAACCTTTCTGTATTGCTATTCAGCGGATTGAGATTTTTTTGAAATATCAATCAATTTCTAAAAAGTGCAGTTTCAGTTTAGTTTAAAAATAATAACTTACAATTGAAACTCTTTGTTTACTGCACATGTTTGCTAGAGATGCTCTTACTGGACTAAATTCCACTCCCTCCATGGGACGGAGGGAGTAGATAATTGTTGATTTAACGGACTGCAATATGTTTTTTCTGAAAGAAAAAGGTTTCCAATAAGAGAATAAAGCTATAACTCTAATGAGTCTTTGTCATAGAGAAGCAGAGGATGATGGAAGTACATTTTTTTGCTTGAAGTTTCCAGAGTATCATACTTGAGCATGTCAAATCAAGGAGATCGCCAAATTCATGGAGAAACGAGAAACATAAATTGTCCGCTCCATGTAAAAAAAGCCGAATCTTAGCACCGAAGTTTCAGCAAACAATCTAGCGACATCAATTTATTTGGCAACAGATGCAAAAGCTTTGCCCTCATCTATTAATTGATTAAGGAATAGAAACAAGAGTTCATAAAAGGAAAAGAAAAAGATTACAACAAGGTCGTTACTCGGCTGGTATAATTTGCCACCAAATTTTACCCCGCAGTTGGCCAAAGGCTAGTGACATGATTTCATCGACGCCATGTATATATACACAACTAAACGATTATCGTGGGTCTTGAGCATGTGTAAAGGCTTGCAGCCAGCATGGTCATTGGTCCTCTTTGAACATCATCACCATGGCACAGACCGGGCAAGACTGGCTTCTTTCCATCCACTCGTAAATGCAACCAAGATGGAAATCATGGTTGCATTGCAGCAGCACCTTCGGATTCTCGTAATCATACTCTTCGAGGCATATTGGACACTCATCCTCATCACAATCAGCACAGACTCGAGTTCCCCCGGGTTTCCCCCCTCCCGGCCAAGCTTCCAGGGACGACGGTCCATCAGCCTTCTCATCACCATCGCGAGTCGATCCGGTGTCAGCATTGCTTCTCTCTCCGAGCAGAATAGATTTCTCCGTGGGATGCCTGAACCGAGGATCATCGTAAGGCAAAGGCATAGGAGGGCGGCGGAAGGTGTTCAATGGATCCTCCTGCCCTGAGCCGGTGGAGGACTCGGGAGGAACCGGCGCAACCCGTGCGTACGCTCTAGGATGACGAGCGGCGGCGCCCGCCGGGTTCTGAGTGTTGTTCGAGAACGGCCATGGCAGGCAGGCGCAGCAAGCCGGCGCCTCGTCGTCGTCGTCGGGGCCGCGCAAGCAGCACAGGATGGACCCCATCTGGCTGGCCGAGCTTCGTCTTCTACCCTGCACACCAGACGGAGGAACCAGCGGTACCGGCCTTCTAGAGTTCTAGTTAGTTCCTACTATCCTCGGACTCCCTCGCTCCACGGCCGCCGAGCACAAGCACTTGAAAGGGCCGATCGGTGGCAATTTATCCAAGGGTTGGAATCCGACTCTGGCGCTCTGAATCCGGGTTGGTTTCTTTCCTCCCTTCCTCTCCGAAGCCGGACCCCGGTGGAAGTACCTTGGTCGATCATCATGCCGGCTAGCACGAGGACTATCTAGTGAAACCGCAATAGTCCAAGGTGTCTTTTGGAAAGGTATAGACTCAGCAAGACCATATCCGACGTGGACTATCTTTGATCTGGAACGCACACTACAACAACTTCTGAGAGGACTATATGGATAACTAAACCACATGCATGTCCAAGTTGTGAAATCATCGAAAACAGCTCCTCTCCCCTCTCTCGCGTCGCGTCGCCCCGCTTGGGCGACCCGAGGGGCGAAACCCTAGCCCCGCCACCTCCCTCCCTTCCTCGATCTCCCCTCGCCGCCGCCCGAGGCAGCTGCCGTCGGGCAAACTGGGCGCTGATGATGAAGGTGGCGGCGGGGCCCTCGCCGCCTTGCCTCGCTCGCAGGAGGCCTCTGGATACGGGGCCGCAACCCCGGCAGGTGTGGCGTCGCCGGCTCTTCGGCATTCGGCGGCGCGGGCACGGGCCGGCGTTTCTCGGCCGTGTGGACGACGTGACCTCCGGAGGATGCGGGCCAGTGCTCGACGGCGGCTTCGGCTCCGGCTGCACCAGATGTGGCCGTTGTCGGTGTCAAAACCGGCGGATCTCGGGTAGGGGGTCCCGAACTGTGCGTCTAGGCGGATGGTAACAGGAGACAAGGGACACGATGTTTTACCTGTGTTGGGCCCTCTCGATGGAGGTAAACCCTACGTCCGCTTGATTAATATTGATGATATGGGTAGTACAAGAGTAGATCTACCACGAGATCAAGGAGGCTAAACCCTAGAAGCTAGCCTATGGTATGATTGTTGTAATGTATGTCGCCCCACGGACTAAGGCCCTCCGGTTTATATAGACACCGGGGAGGCTAGGGTTACACAGTCGGTTACAATGGTAGGAGATCTACATATCCGTATTGCCAAGCTTGCCTTCCACGCCAAGGAAAGTCCCATCCGGACACGGGACGAGTCTTCAATCTTGTATCTTCGTAGTCTTGGAGTCCGTGGACGATGATAGTCCGCTGTCCGGACACCCCTAGTCGAGACTCCTCGGTAGACCCGAACCAAGCTTCAATGACGATAAAGTCCAGCGCGTATATAGTCTTCGGCGTTGCAAGGCGGGTTCTCCCTTCAAGTTCCATGTACCTGCCGAACAGTGTCCGGCTTCACCATAAATATTGTGTTTCTCGGCTTCTACGCCCAATAATGGTATTTTTCACGCGTCGCACGAATACGAAAAGCCAGGGTGTCTTTTACGTTTCACCCCCTAGTTTTGCGAGTCGTCCGCCTACAAAAGAGGCAAGAATCCAGATCCAAACCACACCGTCTTCCTCCTGCGAATACTTCCTCGAAGCGCCTTTGACCTAAAAATCCATTCCATCATGGACCGTCGACGCGGCTCTTCTTCTCGCGCTCCCAGCCCACCGCCAGGAGATTGGAGGAGGTGCTCTCAAGACAATGAGCTAGTAAAGCTCAAGCGGGCGGGGGTATCTCCCTCCGGCCTTCATGATCCCGGTTTGAGCCGGGCTGGTTACTTATCAAGGTGGGAGGCAAGCGGAGGCTACCCTGAGCCCCAATAAGGGGGAGCGAGTATGCTTTGTCCCCTATCGATAAGGGACTCGGATTCCCAATACATCCGTTCCTCCACGGGCTCCACAGAGTTCTCGGACTCCAGCTCCACCACCTCACACCCGCCTCATCACGCATATCGCGGGCTACGTAGCTCTTTGCGAGCTGTTCCTGGGCATTGAGCCCCATTTCGCATTGTGGAAGAGGCTGTTCTGCCTCGTACCGCGTTCTCACGAGGGGTCCATATATCAAGTGGGCGGCGCCGAAATATGGCGCATCGCCAGGACCGGATACCCATCCGGTACTCCCAAGAAGGCGTCCGAAGATTGGCCTTGAGTGGTTTATATAGGAGGCGCTCCGCTGCGGACCCAGTCGGATTGGCCTCCGGAGTTTAGTGCGGCCCCGAAGAACGCCTAAGTGGCGCCCACGGAGCCCCCGATTGGAGGAAGACAAGAGCGTCCATTACTTGATGGGCGAATAAGATTGCTGGCCCACTGGGTTGACCATGATCGAGTCATGGTGACATGCATCACGCGGGGTACAGCCATTGCAATATAGAGGCCACCCCATGTGGGATTTCAGCGGGAAGACGGCGCCACCGTCATGGCGCAAGAAGGTCCGGACTCGACCGAGGACCTAGTGAAGATCTGTCTGCAGTGCTGTACAAGGGGAGAAGGAGGACTTCCTTCGAACGAACCCCTTAAATGGGTTCTCCATGAACAACCCTAGGGGATGGGTAAGCGAACACCTTTAAGGGCTCAACCCATGTTTCCGAAGTTTAGGCTTCTTACATTATGTCTTCGGCGCAGGATCTGCGCCGGACTATGGAGGACATGGTAAGTCCTGCTCCGCAACCCGAGGATCCGGAAAGATCCCTAGATCCGGCCTCCGAAGAGGATCCGAACATCGAGGTGGAGCTGATCGACGGGGTATTTCACCAGCTCAGCATGGACAATGCTTTGGTTGCCATTACGGCGGACTACCCCGGACTGTGTCCGGCTTCCCAGGTGACTGTGGCCGAAGCCCGGACACCATTATCCCTTCCTTGCCCATTTCTAACCTTCGCGAACGATGGTATTTTGCAGGAAGCGCCTTCACGGCGGGAAGCCGAGCCCGCGGCGGCTGACCTACAGAGGCCAGTCCGGACCAGCAGGCGGAAAAGGAGCGCGGTGCGGACGGAAACGTCGCCGCAAAGGTATAGCTCGTATTTGAATTTTCAGAGCAACGTTCCTAGGAAACGCCTGAGTGCTCATGATCTTTGCAGGAGAAAAAGCGCTCGCCGGACTGCGGGCGCAGAAGTTGCTGATCCAACCTACACCGGCCAGCTCGGCGCCCGGCACGAGGGGAAGGCAAGCGCAAGACGCGGGCGGATCCTTCTCCGGCGGAGGACACCGACAGATCGTCCGCCACCAAGTTCGAGGTGGAGAGCGCCATGAACCATAGGCGCCACGGACAGATTTCGTGAAGCGTGCCTTTCCCCGAGGCATTGGATGTCTTTAACGTTAGGGACGCGCATCTCCGTGCCGCTCAAGATGGTTTTACCAGAGCCACGGAGCAGTATGTGAAAGACATACGGGTAAGGGAATTTTAATGGTTGTATATACCAGTAGCCCCCGAGACTTAAAGTAGTTATGTTAACTGATTTAAGGATCATTTGAAAACGCAGGCTCTTACCGAGAAGAATGCCCAACTGACTCGGGAGCTGCAAGATTGCAAGGCCCAACTTGAGGCCGCACATGCTGCCGCAGGAGGAGACACAGAGACCCCTCCTGGTAACACATTTGTATTAATAAGTATAAGCGCTGTGCGGCGTGCGCGCAAGTCTAATAATGACGTTGCAGGTGCCGCCGGACAAGATCCGAACAGGCAAGCATTGCTACGCCAGCTGAAGGCCGACAAGAGTGTGCTGAATAGGGTGCAGCAAGAAAGGAACAAGCTCCAGGATGCCAACGCCAAGCTCGAAGAAGAGCTAAAAGGCGCTCGAGCCGAGCTGTCCGGCTCCGTTAAGGAAAATCAGCGGCTTCGTCGCGGCATTTATAGTAAGTGCTTGAGTGAACTCCTTTTAAAAGAAGAGTTCGGCGAAGAAGCAGATTGACATAGCATGTCTTGTAGGTATACTCACAGGTCGCCCTGCGGAGGAGATGCCCGTATCAACGGGTGATCAACTTCCCGAGCTGCTGCAACTGCTCGAACGGGTTCGGCAGGCAATGAGCGGCGTCGTCTAGGCTTTATGGCCAGCCCTCACCCTACCCGAGGGCCTCGGGGAGCTTGCGGAGAAGCTGCAGGGAGTGCGGCAGCGCTTCCGTTTGTGGAAGATTTCGGCCTGCCGTCAGGGTGCCAGGGAGGCTTGGGCCATGGTGAAGATGTTGGGGAACGTAGTAATTTCAAAAATTTTCCTACGCACACTCAAGATCATGGTGATGTATAGCAACAAGAGGGAGAGTGTTGTCTACATACCCTTGTAGACCCGGCGAAGCGATCTGGCGTAGAGGAAGTAGTCGACGTTCTCCTCGCGATCCGACCGATCCGGCACCGTTACTCGGCGCCCCGAGTTCTTGACACACGTACAGCTCGATGACATCCCTCGTACTCGATCCAGCCGAGTGTCGAGGGAGAGTTCCGTCAAGACGACGGCGTGGTGACGATCTTGATGTTTCACGGCGCGAGGCTTCGCCTAAGCTTCGCTGACGGTATGACCGAGGTGGAATATGGTGGAGGGGGCACGCGACACGGCTAAGGAACGATCCGTAGGATCAACTTGTGTGTTCTAGGGTGCCCCTGCCCCGTATATAAAGGAGGAGGGGGAGGCCGGCCGGCCTAGAGGAGGCGGCGCGGAGGAGTCCTACTCCCACGGAGTAGGACTCCCCCTTCCTAGTTGGAATAGGATTGGGGGAGGGAAGAGGAAGGGCCGCCCCCTCCTTGTCCTATTCGGACTGGGGGGGGGGGCGCGCCGGCCACCTGGCCGGCCCTTCCTCTTCTCCCTCGAGGCCCACCGAGGCCCATTTACCCCGGGGTTCCAGTAACCTCCGGTACTTCGGTAAATTCTGTTTTCACCGGAACCATTCCGAACTCCAAACATAGGCTTCCAATATATCAATCTTTATGTCTCGACTCACATCCGGGACTCCGAACTTCTTCGGTACATCAAAATACATAAACTCATAATAACTGTCATCGAAACCTTAAGCGTGCGGACCCTACGGTTCGAGAACAATGCAGACATGACCTAGAACTATTCACGGTCAATAACCAACAGCGGGACCTGGATGCCCATATTGGTTCCTACATATTCTCTGAAGATCTTTATCGGTCGACCGCATAACAACATCGTTGTTCCTTTGTCATCGGTATGTTACTTGCCCGAGATTCGATCGTCGGTATCCAATACCTAGTTCAATCTCGTTACGCAAGTCTCTTTACTCGTTCCGTAATACATCATCTCACAACTAACTCATTAGTTGTAGTGCTTGCAAGGCTTGATGATGTGTATTACCGAGAGGGCCAGAGATACCTCTCCGACAATCGGAGTGACAAAACCTAATCTCGAAATCGCCAACCCAACATTTGCCTTTGGAGACACACGTAGTACTCCTTTATAATCACCCGATTACGTTGTGACGTTTGGTAGCACCAAAGTGTTCCTCCGTAAACGGAGTTGCATAATCTCATAGTTACAGGAACATGTATAAGTCATGGATAAAAGCAGTAGCAACATACTAAACGATCGTGTGCTAAGCTAATGGAATGGGTCGTGTCAATCAGATCATTCTACTAATGATGTGACCTTGTTAATCAAATAACAACTCCTTGTTCATGGTTAGGAAACATAACCATCTTTGATTAACAAGCTAGTCTAGTAGAGGCATACTAGTGACATGTTGTTTTGTCTATGTATTCACACATGTATCATGTTTCCGTTAATACAATTCTAGCATGAATGATAAACATTTATCATGAAATAAGGAAATAAATAATAACTTTATTATTGCCTCTAGGGAATATTTCCTTGAGTCTCCCACTTGCACTAGAGTCAATAATCTAGATTACATAGTAATGATTCTAACACCCATGGAGTCTTGGTGCTGATCATGTTTTGCTCGTGGAAGAGGCTTAGTCAACGGTGCGCAACATTCAGATCCGTATGTATCTTGCAAATCTCTTTGTCTCCCACGGACTAAGTCCGGATGGAATTGAAGCGTCTCTTGATGTGCTTGGTCCTCTTGTGAAATCTGGATTCCTTCGCTAAGGCAATTGCTCGAGATTGTCACGAAGATTTTCATTGGACCCGATGCACTAGGTATGACACCTAGATCGGATATGAACTCCTTCATCCAGACTCCTTAATTAGCTGCTTCGAAGCTGCTATGTACTCCGCTTCACATGTAGATCCCTCACGACGCTTTGTTTAGAACCGCACCAACCGACAGCTCCTCCGTTTAGTGTAAATACGTATCCGGTCTGCGATTTAGAATCGTCCGGATCGATGTCAAAGCTTGCATCAACGTAACCGTTCACGATGAGCTCTTTGTCACCTCCATATCGAGAAACATATCCTTAGTCCTTTTCGTATTTGGGATGTTCTTGACCGCTGTCCGATGATCCACTCTGGATTACTTTGGTACCTCCTGCTAGGCTTATAGCAAGGCACACATCAGTCTGGTACACAGCATTGCATACATGATAGAGCCTATGGCTGAAGCATAGGGAACATCTTTCATTTCTCTCTATCTTCTGCAGTGGTCGGGCATTGAGTCTTACTCAACTTCACACCTTGTAACACGTGCAAGAACCCTTTCTTTGCTTGATCCATTTTGAACTTCTTCAAAATTTTGTCAAGGTATGTGCTTTGTGAAAGTCCAATCAAGCGTCTTGATCTATCTCTATAGATCTTAATGCCCAATATGTAAGCAGCTTCACCGAGGTCCTTCATTGAAAACTCTTATTCAAGTATCCCTTTATGCTATCAGAAATTCTATATCATTTCCGATCAGCAATATGTCATCTACATATAATATCGAAATGCTATAGAGCTCCCACTCACTTTCTTGTAAATACAAAGCTTCTCCAAAAGTGCAGTACAAACCCAAATGCTTTGATCACACTATCAAAGCGTTTATTCCAACTCCGAGATGCTTGCACCAGTCCATAGATGGATCGCTGGAGCTTGCATACTTTGTTAGCTCCTTTGGATCGATAAAACCTTCGGTTGCATCATATACAACTCTTCTTCCGTAAATCCATTCAGAATGCGGTCTTTACATCCATTTGCCAAATTTCATAATCATAAAATCGGCAATTGCTAACATGATTCGGACAGACTTAAGCATCGCTACGGGTGAGAAGGTCTCATCGTAGTCAATCCCTTGAACTTGCCGAAAACCTTTTGCGACAAGTCGAGCTTTATAAACGATAACATTACCGTCGTCGTCGGTCTTCTTCTTGAAGATCCACTTGTTTTCTATTGCTTGCCTACCTCGGGCAAGTCAACCAAAGTCCATACTTTGTTTTCATACATGGATCCCATCTCGATTTCATGGCCTCAAGCCATTTTGCGAATCTGGGCTCACCATCGCTTCTTCATAGTTCGTAGGTTCATCATGATCTAGTAGCATGATTTCCGAACAGGATTGCCGTACCACTCAGTGCGGATCTTACTCTGGTTGATCTACGAGGTTCTCAGTAGTAACTTGATCTGAAGTTTCATGATCAACATCATCAACTTCCTCACTACTTGGTGTAGGTGTCTCGAAACCGGTTTCTGCGATTTAACAACTTTCAAGTAAGGGAGAAGGTACTATTACCTCATCAAGTTCCACTTTCCTCCCACTCACTTCTTTCGAGAGAAACTCCTTCTCTAGAAAGGATCCATTCTTAGCAACGAATGTCTTGCCTTGGATCTGTGATAGAAGGTGTACCCAACTGTCTCCTTTGGGTATCCTATGAAGACACATTTCTCGATTTGGGTTCGAGCTTATCGGGTTGAAGCTTTTTCACATAAGCATCGCATCCCCAAACTTTAAGAAGCGACAACTTTGGTTTCTTGCTAAACCACAGTTCATAAGGTGTCGTCTCAACGGATTTCGACGGTGTTCTATTCAGTGTGGATCGGCCGTCTCTAGAGCATAACCCCAAAGCGATAGCGGTAAATCTGTAAGAGACATCATAGATCGCACCATATCTAGTAAAGTACGATTCGACGTTCGGACACACCATTACGTTGTGGTGTTAGGGTGGCGTGAGTTTGAAACTATTCCGCATTGTTTCAAATGTAGACCAAACTCGTAACTCAAATATTCACCTCCACGATCGGATCGTAGAAATTTAATTTTCTTGTTACGATGATTTTCAACTTCACTCTGAAATTCTTTGAACTTTTCAAACGTTTCAGACTTATGTTTCATTAAGTAGATATACCCATATCTGCTTAAGTCATCTGTGAAGGTGAGAAAATAACGATATCCGCCACGAGCCTCAACATTCATCGGACCACATACATACGTATGTATGATTTCCAACAAATCTGTTGCTCTCTCCATAGTACCGGAGAGCGGTGTTCTAGTCATCTTGCCCATGAGGCACGGTTCATAAGTGCCAAGTGATTCATAATCAAGTGACTCCAAAAGTCCATCAATATGGAGTTTCTTCATGCGCTTTATACCGATATGACCTAAGCGGCGATTGCCACAAATAAGTTGCACTATCATTATCAACTCTGCATCTTTTGGCTTCAACATTATGAATATGTGTATCACTACTATCGAGATTCATCAAAATAGACCACTCCTCAAGGGTGCATGACCATAAAAGATATTACTCATATAAATAGAACAACCATTATTCTCTCGATTTAAATGAATAACCGTCTCGCATCAAACAAGATCCAGATATAATGTTCATGCTCAACGCAGCACCAAATAACAATTATTTAGGTCTAAAACTAATCCGAAGGTAGATGTAGAGGTAGCGTGCCGACCGCGATCACATCGACTTTGGAACCATTTCCCACGCGCATCGTCACCTCGTCCTTTGCCGTGTTAAGCAATCCGTAGTCCCTGTTTGAGTTGCAAATATTAGCAATGAACCAGTATCAAATACCAGTGCTCTGCGAGCTCTAGTAAGGTACACATCAATAACATGTATATCACATATACCTTTGTTCACCTTGCCATCCTTCTTATCCGCCAAATACTTGGGGCAGTTCCGCTTCCAATGACGATCGCTTGCGGTAGAAGCACTCGATTTCAGGCTTAGGTCCAGACTTGGGTTTCTTCTCTGAGCAAACAACTTGCTTGCTGTTCTTCTTGAAGTTCCTTTCTTCTTCCCTTTGCCTTTCTTCTTGAAACTAGTGGTCTTATTGACCATCAACACTTGATGCTCCTTCTTGATTTCTACCTCCGCAGCCTTTAGCATTGCGAAGAGCTCGAGCATAGTCTTTACTAACCCTTGCATATTATAGTTCATCACGAAGCCTTTGTAGCTTGGTGGCGGTGATTGAAGAATTTCATCAATGACACAATCATCCGGAAGATTAACTCCCAATTGTGTCAAGTGATTGTAGTACCCGGACATTACGAGTATATGCTCACTAATGTAACTATTCTCCTCCATCTTGCAGCTATAGAACTTATTGGAGACTTCATATCTCTCAATCCGGGCATTCTGTTGAATATTAACTTCAACTCTGGAACATCTCATATGCTCCATGACGTTCAAAACATCGTTGAAGTCGATTCTAAGCCGTAAAGCATGGCACATCGAACTATAGAGTAGTCATCGCTTTGCTCGCCAGACGTTCTTAACGTCGTCGGTTACATCAGAAGCAGTTCGCACCCAGCGGTGCATCCGGGGCGTAACTCTTCTATGCAGCAATGAGGATAATCCTCGAGTTACGGACCCGATCCGTGTAATTGCTACCATCATCTTTCAACTTTGCTTTCTCAAGGAACGCATTAAAATTCAACGGAACAACAAAGACGAGCCATCTATCTACAATCAAACATAAACAAGCAAGATACTATCGGTACTAAGTTCATGATAAATTTAAGTTCAATTAATCATATTACTTAAGAACTCCCACTTAGAAAGACATCTCTAGTCATCCAAATGATCACGTGATCCAAATCAACTAAACCATAACCGATCATCACGTGAAATGGAGTAGTTTTCAATGGTGAACATCTTATGTTGATCATATCTACTATATGATTCACGCTCGACCTTTCGGTCTCCGTGTTCCGAGGCCATATCTGCATATGCTAGGCTCGTCAAGTATAACCCGAGTATTCTGCGTGTGCAAAACTGGCTTGCACCCGTTGTAGATGAACGTAGAGCTTATCACACCCGATCATCACGTGGTGTCTGGGCACGACGAACTTTGGCAACGGTGCATACTCGGGGAGAACACTTCTTGATAATTTAGTGAGAGATCATCTTATAATGCTACCGTCAATCAAAGCAAGATAAGATGCATAAAAGGATAAACATCACATGCAAATCAATATAAGTGATATGATATGGTCATCATCATCTTGTGCTTCATGATCTCCATCTTGCAGCACCACCATGATCACCATCGTCACCGGCGCGACACCTTGATCTCCATCGTAGCATCGTTGTCGTCTCGCCAAACTTATGCTTCTCGACTATCTCTACCGCTTAGTGATAAAGTAAAGCATTACGTAGCGATTGCATTGCATACAATAAAGCGACAACCATATGGCTCCTGCCGATTGCCGATAACCGGTTACAAAACATGATCATCTCATACAATAAAATATAGCATCACGTCTTGACCATATCACATCACAACATACCTGCAAAAACAAGTTAGGCGTCCTCTACTTTGTTGTTGCAAATTTTACGTGGATGCTACGGGTTTAAGCAAGATCCAGTCTCACCTACGATCAAAACCACAACGATACTTCGTCAAATAGACTCCGTTTAACCTTCTCAAGGACCGGGCGTAGCCACACTCGGTTCAACTAAAGTGAGAGAGCAGCACCCACCGGTCACCTTTAAGCAACGAGTGCTCGCAGCGGTGAAACCAGTCTCGCGTAAGCGTACGCGTAATGTCGGTCTGGGCCGCTTCATCTCACAATACCGCTGAACCAAAGTATGACATGCTGGTAGGTAGTATGACTTGTATCGCCCACAACTCACTTGTGTTCTACTCGTGCATATAACATCAAACCATAAAACCTAGGCTCGGATGCCACTGTTGGGGAACGTAGTAATTTCAAAAATTTTCCTACGCACACTCAAGATCATGGTGATGTATAGCAACAAGAGGGGAGAGTGTTGTCTACATACCCTTGTAGACCCAAGCGAAGCGATCACAACATAGAGGAAGTAGTCGACGTTCTCCTCGCGATCCGACCGATCCCGCGTTACTCCGGCGCCCGAGTTCTTGACACACGTACAGCTCGATGGCGTCCCTCGTACTCGATCCAGCCGAGTGTCGAGGGAGAGTTCCACAAGACGACGGCGTGGTGACGATCTTGATGTTTCACGGCACAGGCTTCGCCTAAGCATGACGGTATGACCGAGGTGGAATATGGTGGAGGGGGCACCGCACATGGCTAAGGAACGATCCGTAGGATCAACTTGTGTGTTCTAGGGTGCCCTGCCCCCCGTATATAAAGGAGGGAGGGGAGGCCGCCGGCCTAGAGGAGGAGGGCGGAGGAGTCCTACTCCCCAGGGAGTAGGACTCCCCCTTCCTAGTTGGAATAGGATTGGGGGAGGAAGAGAGAGGGGGCGCCCCCTCCTTGTCCTATTCGGACTGGGGGAGGCGCGGCCACCCCCTGGCCGGCCCTTCCTCTTCTCCCTCGAGGCCCACCGAGGCCCATTTACCCCGGGGTTCCAGTAACCTCCGGTACTCGATAAATTCCTGTTTTCACGGAACCATTCGAACTCCAAACATAGGCTTCCAATATATCAATCTTTATGTCTCGACCATTTCGAGACTCCTCGTCATGTCCGTGATCACATCCGGGACTCCAAACTTCTTGGTACATCAAAATACATAAACTCATAATAACCATCATCGAAACCTTAAGCGTGCGGACCCTACGGTTCGAGAACAATGTAGACATGACCTAGAACTATTCACGGTCAATAACCAACAGCGGGACACGGATGCCCATATTGGTTCCTACATATTCTATGAAGATCTTTATCGGTCGACCGCATAACAACATCGTTGTTCCTTTGTCATCGGTATGTTACTTGCCCGAGATTCGATCGTCGGTATCCAATACCTAGTTCAATCTCGTTACCGGCAAGTCTCTTTACTCGTTCCGTAATACATCATCTCACAACTAACTCATTAGTTGTAGTGCTTGCAAGGCTTCGGTGATGTGTATTACCGAGAGGGCCCAGAGATACCTCTCCGACAATCGGAGTGACAAAACCTAATCTCGAAATCGCCAACCCAACATTTGCCTTTGGAGACACTGTAGTACTCCTTTATAATCACCCGATTACGTTGTGACATTTGGTAGCACCAAAGTGTTCCTCCGTAAACGGAGTTGCATAATCTCATAGTTACGGGAACATGTATAAGTCATGGATAAAAGCGGTAGCAACATACTAAGCGATCGTGTGCTAAGCTAATGGAATGGGTCGTGTCAATCAGATCATTCTACTAATGATGTGACCTTGTTAATCAAATAACAACTCCTTGTTCATGGTTAGGAAACATAACCATCTTTGATTAACAAGCTAGTCTAGTAGAGGCATACTAGTGACATGTTGTTTTGTCTATGCATTCACACATGTATCATGTTTCCGGTTAATACAATTCTAGCATGAATGATAAACATTTATCATGAAATAAGGAAATAAATAATAACTTTATTATTGCCTCTAGGGCATATTTCCTTCAGAAGACGCGTTACAAGAAGGCGGATCCCAACCACATGGCCGAAGTTGGACCGGTGGGGCCTGATGGGAAGGAGATCCATGTGAGTTTAGTATACAGCCAAGTAGAGTTGGCTGCTAAATTTTCCCAACGGGACTGTAAGTTAGACAGCCTGTTAGACGGGATTGAGGAGGAATACAATCGAAGAATTTGACAATGTATGTTTTCCTTTAAAATGACATGTGAAATGCCTTCTAGCCGGATTGTAGATCGTTTGTCTTTGCCGACCTTTTCGCTTCAGCCTCGGGACCCTAGAGTCCGGAGTGTGTCCGAATACCATTTTGGTTAAGAAACAACCGTGGTATGCATGGAGACCAGGCGTAGGGGTCATTAGTGCTTTATCATACAAGTGCCCAACTAGTTATGTTATATTACATGGTTAGTAAGAAACATCTTCCAGGGAGAATAGTTCCGTTAAGGGTTCCTTTCCCTGGGAGGCATGCCCTAAAGTGCATGTCCGGACTGCAAAGAAAGCAGCAAAACATCTGGGGGCAGATAGATAAATGGCTAAAAAGTCATCTTTTAATTCACCGACCGAATATTCCATTAAGAACGCTAGCTTTCGGCTTCACCCAGTCTGAGGTACACATCCGGCTGACCCGGCAGTAACAATCGCAGAGGTGCTCCCTTTACCTCCTAGCCGAACAATCGGGAACGTAGGGGTAAGCACAGGAGCCAGGCAACCCAGCTTGGCCAAAACTTAAGTCATATCGATGCATATAATGGCGAGTAAAAGGTACATGTGGAAGCTTGACACATGTGCTGGGTATGAAACCCTTATAATTGAGCTTCTGTAAAAGAAGCCCCCAGGAATGATGAGTGCGGATGGCACATCATGTGTATGCGAAAATTGCGAAAAGAGGCCCGTAAGGGGTGTTAAATAAAAAGGCATAGAAAGAGAAACAAAAGACAGCGAAATGTAAAAGTTTGGACGGGGAAAGCGGACGAACTCTTAGTCTGGCGCTAGGCATAGAATCGTCGGAGGCGGGCTGCGTTCCATGGGTTCGGCTCGAGTCGGTTATCCGACGCATTTCGTAGACGGTACGCTCCGCCGGTCAGGACTTGATCGATAATGAAGGGGCCCTCCCATTTGGGCTTGAGCTTGTCCTTTTTCTTGTCCGGCAGGCGTAGAACTAATTCACCAACGTTGTAAGTCTTGGCCCGTACTTCTCTGCTTTGATATCTTCGGGCCTGCTGCTGATAAAATGCGGAACGAGCCTTCGCGGCGTCACGTTCTTCCTCCAATGTGTCCAAGCTGTCCTGCCGATCAAGTTCGGCCTCTCTTTCCTCATACATGCGCACTCGAGGTGAGTCATGAATAATGTCACAGGGCAAGACTGCCTCTGCGCCGTATACCATAAAAAATGGTGTGAATCCGGTAGTACGGTTAGGCGTTGTCCGCAGCCCCCAGAGTACGGAGTCGAGCTCCTCGACCCAGTGCGTGTCAGATTTAGTAAGTGACCGCACTAGTCTGGGTTTAATGCCGCTCATTATTAGACCATTTGCTCGTTCCACTTGATTTGTTGGTTTGAGGGTGATAGATCAAGCGTAGTCGAGCTTGATGCCCATATTTTTGCACCATGACTTGACCTCGTCGGCTGTGAAGTTCGTGCCGTTGTCGGTGATGATGCTGTGGGGGACTCCGTAGCGGTGAACTACCCCGGATATAAAGTCTATCACTGGTCCGGACTCTGCTGTTTTGACCGGTTTGGCCTCTATCCATTTGGTGAATTTATCCACCATGACCAATAGGTATCTTTGCTTGTGGGTTCCCCCTTTTAGGGGTCCAACCATATCAAGCCCCCCGCTCTACTTCTCCAGCAAGCTCCCCCCCCAGATCCGACCTGCTTCGGCATGGGGATTGGATTTTCTTCGGGTGAGAGTGGGTGACGGGGTTGCAGGACCAGGGAAACCCCTAGCACGTCATGCCGGCTGCAACGGTGGCGACGCCCACGGGCGCCGCTCACTTTCCTGGAGGCGCAGGTCAGGTCTTGCCCCCTATCCCCTTCCCCCTTGTCTCCTGGGTGAAATCCTCAACATTGTTGGGCAGCGGCGACTCCCATGGCGCCGTAACCTTCTTGAAGGCACTGTATTGGGAGCAAAGATGGGTTGTTGGCTTCACTATGATGTCGGTGGAGTGTGTCGGCGGCGACATCATGTCTCTAGCGGCGGTGGTGTCTCCCCTAGCGCAGGGTCAAGTTGTATTGGTGCTCCTTGTTGGGCTGCAGTGAATCCCTCCGGTGCCCGTGGATCCTCCAGGATGGGAGGGGATAGGGTTCCCCTCCTCCGATGGCTGCACTTCAGCTCGTCGAGCGAGCCGAAACTCCCGATTTGGTCTTGGCACTGCTGCTGCCCATTTGTGCATTCTGGTCGCTCACCCTCTTTCAAGCAAGAACTCTGGTAGTTGGCGTTGCTCTGCTCTGGGTGAGTCATTGTCGGCAAGTTGGGAACACCTAGTTCCGCCCATGTGGTTTTCTTTGATGTCATCCATCCAGGTTCTAGGGTGAGCATGTTCATCGTTCAACGGTACGACGCCTTCGAGCCAGGCGAGGAGGCAGGGGGCTTCTTTGACGATGGATCTTGATGGATGTGTGTTCCTCAAGCCCAGGTGTTTGGGCAATGGCATTCCTTGCATCATCGTCGGTTCCCTCTCCTGAGCAGGCTATCGCTTTCGCCTTGGTTCTGGGCGTGCAAGAGGTCCCTGGCATCTCCAAGCTATATGTTCTTTGTCGATCTTTTATCTAGCTTGTTGTATGTGCATTGTGAGCTGTCCCCGACGCCTTTGTATCTTTGCCATTTATTTTCCTTTTCTTTAGTTGGTGCATGGTTGTAACCTTGAGTTGTCATCTTGGCGGGTTGATGGCTTTGTTAATTCAAAGTCGGCCTCTGCTTGAGCCTTCATTCTAAAAAGAAGTTGTGAATCGTCGGTGTAATCTCTACTGAGTTGATTTCGTCCCCTCCACCTCATATCCACTTTTTTCCTCCCATGTTCCCTTCCCCCCTTTGTTTCCCGATAGGTTTTTTGATAACCCCAACCAATGCCACACAAAATAAAAACAAACATAAATATATTAACTTAGAATAATCTAAATCAAGTGGATACTTTCTCAAAACCACGTCTTGCATTAAATCAATCAAATGAAATCAATCTTATCAAAATCTCAACTAAGTCAAAACTTTCCTTGTCTTATTCTACCCATACCCCATAAAATTAAATATTACCAAAATTGATGTAAGGTATATATCGAACAAAAATGATGTAGAACGCCTAGAGTACGTCCATTTTTATCCATTTCTCCGACAAGTATTTTTGGACAGAGGGAGTACTATATAGTCTTTCTACGCTCTGTCCCAGGTTCACGGAGACACCTGTTCGCTTTCTTTTCTTCCTCTCGAAGAAAGAAAAGGCGACCTGGTCGCCGCTAGGAGTCTCATGTGTCGTCGACCTCCGGCGGCTCCCCTCCGCCGGTGACGTCAGTTGTCGATCGTGAGGGGGGGGGTTAGCCGGATTCAAGCGTGTGGATCGTTTTTACTCTCATAGTTTACGTTTTTAGGTTGTTCATCGTGTTGGCTTCGGCCACAACAATGGCAGCGCTGAATAAAGTTTTTTCAGATCCTACGGTTAGGGATGGATATGGAAATCAATCTGTTCGAGCAAGGATGGCCTGGCGGCGACGGCATCCTCGTGGTGGACATGCGTCATCGGGCTCCGCTGTTGCGACGGCGTTTGCTCTAGCACTGACACGAAGCTTGGGAGGTAATCCATGAGCGGATGCAGATTGTTTTCTGCATCCGCGACATCTGGAAGATGGTGGGTCGTGTGCTGGGTTCATGGTTCGTGGATGACATGTATGGTTTCTCCTCCGACGTCTTAGTCGTGTGGGGGTGCCAGATTTGGAGTTCGATGGCGTGTCCAGGGCTTTGTGCCGGTCTAATTCGTTGAACGGTAATGGTTTCACCTTTGGTGAGCCACCTTGGAGGTCTTCAAAGCTGCATATTAGCGATGGAGGTGCATCGAGCTCGGAGGTGAAGGTGATCCATCATTTTTTTTCCTTTGGTGGCTACCGTGGTGGTGCTAGAGGCAGGTGATGGACGTTGGTGTCAAGCTCAGAGGATTCTTCAGTCTTGATTGTATTTTTACTTCTTGGCTGGTGTTCCTTTATGCAAAGGCTAGCGTTTTGCTGCCTTTTCAGTTTTGCCAGATCGGTGTGTACGTGACTTGTACTATGATCTTTAAGATATAAATGAGACAGTATTACCATATATATATATATATTTATTTTTTTATATATATATATATATATATATATATATATATATATATATATATATATAGAGAGAGAGAGAGAGAGAGAGAGAGAGAGAGAGATTTCCGAAAAACTTTCGATCTATTCATCTTCAATCATGACAGTACAACGAACATTAGAAATAAAACAAATTGCATCCAAATCATAGACCACCTAGCGACGATTAGAAGTATTGAAGCTAGCCAAAGGTGCGCCGCCGTCATCGGCCCTTCCTCATTGGATCAGGCAAAACTTGTTGTAGTAGACAGTCAAAAAGTCGTCGTGCTAAGGCCCCCATAGAACCAGCGCATCAAAACAGCAACCACTGTCGTTGAAGAGTAGCTTAGATTGGAAGGATCCAACCTGAAGACACATGAATGCAATGAACTGTGACCAGATTCGAGCAAATCCACCATGGAAAGATCCGCCTAACACACACCTCCACAGGCCCACCGACGATGCTATAGACGCATCACCGGGACTGGGGCTAGGCATGGAGAATCCTATTTCATCTTCAGGGAGCCGCTACCGTCTCGTCTTCCTGAGTAGGACACAAACTCTAATATAACTCGAAGGAACATATAAAAACGTAGTCCATAGCTAATTAAATATAATTACATAATTTGTACTATGTTAAAAGTTAGAACAACTCTAGCAAAATCGCTATATTGATAGCCTCCACACGTGTATGGAGCAGGCTCCATAACACAAAACAAAGCACACTTCATAAATCATGACGATTCTAATAGGTATGGTGACTCTACTAGAGCGTTTTTCTTTTGTTAGAATCGCCAGATGACGATTGGGTCAGTATGGCGACTCCACTAGAGTTGCCCTTAGGGCATCTCCATCGGCAATCATCAAATAAACGCGGTCAAATGTCCACGAAAATCCGGCAGGGCGCCGGCCATTCAACGCAATATCTCAAAATGTCTCACATTTCAAAACGAAATTCGGATGATGGTGGGTCCTGTGGCTCTTCTTCGGTGGCTGCAACGATGGTTGGTGGCAACGCAAGCCCTAGGCGGCGGACGGGCTTGACTTGTTACTAGTGGCCGGAAGCACGGGAGTGATGGTTACTGGCCGCGTCAACGATCACGTCGGGGATGCCTTCCATGGCATCCCGGTGTCCGGAGATGTCAGGAGGCGATGCGGGTTCCCGCCACAACGTTTTCCATTTTTTGTCTGCCTTTAGTGGATTTGGTATATTTACCAATTCTAGCAAATTTTAGGCTATAGACCAAAACTTTTTGGTCCCCATGCAGATTTTGGTCTGTTGTCCATTGCAGCGTGAAATCGAAGGAAAACCCTGCTAGAGAGCAGGAGAAAAATTAGGCAGGAAGCAAAGCTGAGTGGGTGTCCGGTGTCCCCCTTCCCCGAGATAGATGGCGCCGTCTGCAGCCATAGACCGCCTTCGCCCAACACCGGCCGTCCTGTCCCCGTGGATCGCTGCTCATACGTCTGGCCAACGAAAGACAGCACACAGACAGGGCCGACACCAGCAACGTCGTCGCAGCACCACCAGACCAGTCGATCGTCGCTCCCGCTGCCAGACATGGTGTATTGCGTCCCGGTCGCAGCTGCACGGCAGACACTAGTAAGTACGGATCCGTGCTGAGAGGGACTAGTAATCCCGCACACGTGCTGGTCTAGTCAGCACAGAAAGATAATACAAACCCTATAAATTTCAAGAAACATACTGTGTGCTGTACTGATGTAGTATTTTTTTTGTCTATCTATATAAAATTATACATGCAGTTGTCCTGCATGGTTTGAAAAAACAAAGGTGGTTAATATTTTGAAAATTTGACTAGACATATCCAGGACAGAGTAACAACCATATTTAAAAGGGTAAAAAACAACGGAGAACCTAAATTTATTTTAAAGGTACCAAGGCCCTAATCCTTTTCTTTTGACAGGCCAGGGGCCCTAATTCTGGAGAAGGCAAAAAATGGAAGAAAACAAGAGCAGGAAATCTCCTTCAGCATCCCAAGAAACACATGCCAGCACCATTTTCCATTCCAACACAAGACAATGCAATTATGCACTTCGAACCAACGGCCCCAGATAATGCGATTCAACACGATACCATGTTGCTTGCATTATGCAGTTCTGGACAGGATGGCATACCAGGGCCTGATCATCGATGTCCACTGGAGAGTCAACGGCAGCTCCTCTGGCTGAGATAGATCCACTGCCAAAGCTGGTTTGCCTTGCTTCCGAAGTTTCATCGATGCACGAGCTGCCCAGCTCACCTGCAGGTGAAACCCCACCAGATCTGCATCACTGAAGACCTTCGTAGATCATGAGCGGTCAGGCTAGGCTGTCTGCACAAGTTTCAGCCGCAGAAGCACAAAAACAGTCCCTGTTCATTTAGCTTTCCTGGGCGTGCAGTAAGCTTGAGCTGCTAGATTGACAAGTTGATTGGGCTGGCTGAACAATCATTTTTGCTTGGGATAAATGGGCTAGGATGGCCAAATCATGTTTACACGACGCACAAAATTTCTGAATTATTTCCAGCGCAGTACAGGCGCGAGGCTGTATCAGAATCTAGACTAAACCAAGGATGAGCGGCTCAAAAGCTGAAAATTTCCTACAGCCGCATAATTTACAAGTTGAGAAACTTATTCAGGGGAGGGGAGCTCCCCACTGTCATATTCTCACTGCTTCAACTGTCAATATTATAACATCTGGCAAGGCACACATGGAATCATCATCCATGCGGTGAAGCGACCTGCATGATAAATGGAGCAAGCGAATTAATGTACTGGACAACAGTATCGGAGGCATGCTGAACGTATGGGGATATATCTAGGTTTGAAGTCAAACTGTTTGACCAAAAAGAGCTATGGTGCTCTCAAGTGTCACCACAAACTACTTCTAAAATCGTACCTCGACAGTGGTACACAAAGAGTAGAATGAGAATCGCATTCGGCAACGAAAAAGTGAAAAGGAAAATGACGGCAGGCAGCGATATTTTATGTAAGAAATACATTTTGTCACGAGCTCATCTATGACTCATTTTCCATTATGATGAAGTGGGCAAAATGAACAAGAGACCAAGACTTGGCTTATCATAGTACATCTTGAGCAGCTTAGAGAAACAAATAACGTGCACCAGATCAGCGATCCCTTGACTCACACGGTTAGCGCACGTTGGTGCTTCAACTCTCAAAAACCAAAATGCACATTTAGCTCATTAAAACTTGCCAAAGAGGTTCATTAACGGTCCAAATCATGTCGAGCTATCCCCGACTCCTTACATGGTCAAACGAATTTATCCACGTGGCATCCTAGTCAGCATAAGCCCACATGTCACACTCCTTGTTCTCTCTATCCTGAGTATCCTCACGGCCTCAAGCCCAACGCTAGCGAGGCCATGTTGCCCCATCGCTAGAGCACGGGTCCCTTGGCACACCCCTATCGCCACACCCGCCGACTGTGACCTCCCTCCATCAGCCACCCGTCTCATCTAGGCTGCGTCATCTTGCAGACGCTTCATAGGGCACAGCGGCCCCTCCTCTTCCAGCGGCTTTTCCACGCATATATGGTCACAGGGCCATCCTCAGTGCCTTCCCTGTACATTGCAGTGGCACCTCCTTCCCTTGATGTCTCCTTGATGGGATCAGATGACGACTTGTCTCCTGGTAAGCACATGGGCCACAACGCCGAGCTGCAGCAGTCTAAACTGTGAGAAGCATAGAAGGTGCCACCATAAAGGCCTGTGTACACGCCTGTGTCCATACAACCTCAGCCATCGGGTCATGCTCCTCCTCTTGTCCTGAATATGCAGAGATTCTTCACTGAAGAACATGTATGTGTGGATGATGGGGTATTGGTTCTGATTTCTCCCCCCATCGGTTCAGAGACAGATTTATAGGTTTTCTATGTGAGATGATGTCCGTGGCTTTGCTTGGTTTCATGGTTCTTCTCCTTTAGTTTCTCAACCATGAATGAGTTCTGTGATGCGCGAGTATGTGGCTTGGCTCGAAACTATGCGCTATCCTGATTTGGGAAGCTTCCGAATGTTTCCAAAAACTAGTGTTTGGATAGAGGTTTGCTGGTGCTGTTTGGTTGGATAGCTATCGTGGCGCTAGAAATGGTGGTGCCAATTGTGGCCATACAATGCTGCTGGCATGCAGGCACTGCCAACTAGGATGCCATGTGGTCACTGACTACATGTCACATACTCCCTCCTTTCTGGTTTATTGGGCCTATCTCATTTTCTTGGTTATTGGGCCTATCTCATTTTCTTGGTTTTTCCGTTTTCTTAGTCCAACTTTCATTTCTCTCCATCACTTTTTTACATTCCAAGGCGCATTAAACTGATGCATGCAAGAATAAAAAGAAACCGACCAATGCATGTAACCATTTCTACTCATTTAGTGGTCACACATGCATGCACCGTAGTTAATGTAGATTAAAGCTTGAGTAATTTTGTAAAGTACGAGATACATTCCTCCACTCAAACCATCCACCTTGGTTGATGAGATTTCAGATTTGAGCCCTCTAAACCGGAAGGGAGGGAGTATGCAGTCAACACTAGCCCAACACAATTTGGACCCCCAGTGAATCCCTTTAGCAAGCGCAGGAGTCAATTGTACATTTTCAGAGTAGGAGACTAAAGTAAGCGCATCATGCAAGTTGAAGCACCGCAGATGCATTTTACTACATGAAGAATATTAAATCATGTTGTTATACCTTCATTAGGAGCTTCTATGAAATGGGTTCTCATGCATATTGGAAAGCGATGTGTCCTGCATTTGATCAAGAACTTATATCAGCGACAATGGATAAATGAAATTCATTTTCCACATAAGAATGTGAGTTGAGAGTTAATTACTTGAATCCTTGCATTGATGCTTTGGAGCCCATGGTGATTTGCAGAAGGTACAGAGACATTTAATGATGACCTGTTATCGTTTGCTGCATGGCCTTGGCTGTCTTCATCTGTAGACTTGGCAGTCCTTCTCCATCGCTTCAACAGATATATTTGAGGCAACTCCTTGATATTTCTGTAATCGAGCACCTTCAACATGTGACAACATGGAATACCCATAAACTCAAACTTCTTACAAGTGCACATACAAGAGTTATCACTTGAGTTGAATCTAACAAAGTGTTCCTTGGGCTTTTCAGAAGGAGCAACTTTGTAGTCAGAAGTTGTTCCGGCCTCTCCACAAGTGAATAACACAGAGTCCATAAACAGTTCAAATTCTTTACGAAAGATCTCAAACACCACTGGTGTGTATGTATGGGAAGTTTGCTTTAACATCTTGGCTGGGGGTATTCTTGGATAACTTTGACTAGCTTGGAAGTCAGCTTGGAGCTCAGCATAGCGATGCTCATCTACTGCTCTTTCATAGTGTTTGAAGAAGGATAGCAGATCCAGTTGAGGGCTCAAGAATTTCTTCAAAATGCTACTAAAACTTTCAGCTTGAAGGGAACTTATTATGTCAGCACAAAATATATGCCTATCATATGCCAATGCCCATCTTTCCCTTTCGTCAAACAGTTTAGACAGCCACTCATTATGTCTAAGATCATACTTTTCTAGCATACTTCTCCAAGCAAACACGAATTCTTCCTCTTCCTCATAGCCAAAGACACATTTGCTAAAATCCTTTGCAAATGTCTTTGAACCTTGGAAAACTTGATTCAGGTGCTTAACAGAATTCTGATATACATGCCAAGCACAAACTCGTTGAGCAGTATTTGGCCAGGCGGCTGCCATTGCACTACTCAACTGAATTGATTGATCTATTAAAGCTACCGCTGGTTCTTTTCCATGCATTGCTATCTTAAAACTCTCAAATAGCCACTTATATGACTCAAATGATTCATCATAAAGCATAGCTGCACCAAAGATAATTGTTTGTCTGTGATGATTCACACCAAGGAATAATGCCAATGGCCTGCCATATCCATTTATCTTGTAAGTTGTGTCTAGACATAGTACATCATTGAAGTAGGTGAAGTCCTCTCTAGATTTTGGGTCTGCCCAAAAGAAGTTGGTTAGTTTGTCATCCTCATCAATCTGCATGGTATAAAAGAACGAGGGGTTATCCATTTGCATAGTCTGCAAATATTTTAATATGGCTCCACCATCACCAGGTTGCATTGCCTTCGTGCGCTTTGACCGGAGATAATTTTTGTAATCTGCTGGGAGGACAGAAATACTTCGAAGGAAACCAACTTGTCTCACAACAAGATCACCAGTTGCTTTTGTGGTTGGTGTCACTACGGAATCATCTGACAGTTCTGCTTCCCCAGACTGAAGCTCTGTCAATATCCTTTGTGACCTTAACATATGCATCGTCGAAGGAGGGGCCAGCTGATGATTGTGCTCTGCTTTAAAATCAGTGACCCTGTATTTACACTCTGGTGTGACTTTAATAATCAGCCGTGCTGGACAGCCAATTCTTGTATCCAACCTTGGTTTCTTTGCCTCCAACGATTTTTTATCCCTGTTGTAACCCTCTCTTGAGCATACAAAAGTCCTTACTTTGGTAATATTTTCAGAAGATTTATGTGACGTGCTTTTTCTTACACTAAAGCCAACATGCCCAGCATATTTATTGTAGAATTCATATGCTTTTTCCTCGCTCTCAAATTCCATGTCCACCTCAGGAACAAGCTTAGCAAGTGAAGCCTCATCTATAGGTGGTTCAGCTTCTATCATTCTTCTCATTTTACCCTGGAGAAGTAATCATACATAACTTCAGTAAAAGGAAAAATACATTTAATTGTATCAGAACTTTATCTGCACACAAAACAGGATGAAAATGGCAAAGATATCAGTATGCTAGGGCCAACATGTTAAATTTCAAGACTGACAGCAAATCTGCTTCTTCTTTTTTACTGGTACCAAGCGCCATAAGGTGTTCGAACATAATACACTAAACACTGGATCACGAATTCCTTTTTGGAAACGTGCTAAAATTGCCCAAGGGTAGCAGGAAGCCAAACAACTAGACACATGGAACTGTGACAGCCGTACAGGTAACATGGTTCCTTGTAGCCACTGATTTTAACATAATTCCCAGAAGTTTAACTTTCAGCATTCAAGGGGAAGGGTAGTTCTTACGTAGCATTAAACTTGCTATAAAAACAGCAGCAATAACACCGTTACGAAAAATTGGACTTGGCTAACCATATGTTAACTCTTTGCCTGGCTACTACAATATCTCTTAGGAGTTAGGCTCACGTTGCGAAAAGACTCACAGAATACAGAACACAAGAAAACGATTATAGGATGATTGACAAGGACACAAGATTGCGGTTTCACCTTCCTGTAAGCGATGCCACAAGCGTTGCAAAGAGTTCTCGGGCCATCAGGGCCACGTCGCATATGGGGTGTCGCATTACCCGATATACCACATCGCAGGCACCTAATCAAATAGCAGAAAGTTGTCAGAATGATGATAAGTGCAAACATAGAGCTGAACTGAAGCCACTTGTGCAACACGAGAAGCAAAAACAACTGAACTTGAACAAATGGACTGTAACTGTTTCATCAGCATCAAACTGGAACACCGCCCAGAGGCAAGACCATTTCGCCGGTCAATAGCATCACCAACGGTGAGCAAGCAAGTGATAGCGGAAGCTTTGGGCACGCACGTACCGGACGTGGCCGTCGAGGCTGTCGTCGGCGGCGTTGTCGCGGTGCAGCTCCAGCTCCTGCTCAGCCGGCACGGCGGCGTACGGATGCATCTCCCCTCCGCCTCCATCCGAGGCCACCAGCATGTGCATCATGGCATCACCACCCTGCCACGGGGGCCACACTCACATGAAGAAAATTCACCAGAGATGCCGGAAAAATGGGGAAAAAATTAGTTGAATTTGTACCTTGGGAAGCACCGGCGAGTGATTCGGTAGGAAATTTCGTACGAATTTTGGAAAACCTCTGGTCTGTGGGAATCGGAGCTAGGGTTTGGAGCCAAGCAGATGAGCGGGGTGGGGATGGGGGAGGGGGTGCTGGGATCCGATGCGGCGGCGCGGTAGGTGGCCTCGTGTGGTCTCATCGGCCGCCCGACACGTGTACGCTCCGGATCTCACATGGGCTTACCCATTTCCCCTCCGTGCTAACTGACACAATGGGCCCACGGCCCGTGGACCCCGCCCGTCATAAGCCTCTCTCCCCTTCGCCCCCCACAGCCGAAACCGAAGAACCCGAGAAGCGAAGGCGAGAGAAGGGGACAGCAGCGGGCGAGACAGAGAGAGGCGAGGAGACGACAGCACCGCCGCCATGAGCGCCCTCAAGTTCTGCAGCAAATGGTGAGCAGGCAGATCCATCCTTGGCATTCGTCTCCGATGTTTCCTCCCCGGCGATCCAAGGAGCTAATCAACGGTCGTTTAATCCAATGCATCTTTTCTTGTTTCGTTTCTGTTCCTGCAGCGACAACATGCTGTACCCGCAGGAGGACAAGGAGATGCACATCCTCCTCTACGCCTGCTCGAATTGCCAGCACCAGGTGGTTGCCTTGTCCCGTGCCAGATGATGAAATTGTATTGTGTTTGGATTTGGTCCTTCATCCTCGGGACGAAACCCTAGGTTCGGTTGGGGATTGGGGTTGGTGTGGCTGATCTGGAACAGTATGTTAGGTTGAACTCGTGGGTTTGGTGTAGGTTTAATGATCCGGTGACCGATGGTGGCTACGGGATTAAGGTTTGGTGCCACGTTATTGATAAGTTTGTCATTTGTTGGTTTGTTCTGGTAGAGCAACTCTAGCAGAGTCGCCGTATTGGCAGCCTCCGTAACACGTATGGAGCGTGCTCCATAATATTATGGAGGCTGCCAAGGCAAAGCTCCAACTCTGAGTCTGTCATATTGCGGCCTCCATGTCTTTTTCTTTTCTTTTCTGTTTTTTTTTTTGGTTGCATCAACTCATTGTCCCATACTCAGTTTGAGGGATTGAAACTCTAAGTTGAGTTAACATTCATTACAAAGGTCTTGCATAGGTGGAGAAAAGTCGATTAGCGACATTTTCACATTATAGGTGTTAATCCCATTTGTGCCCTGTGCGGCCGTCGAGGTCGGCGACGGCTTTCTCAAGGGGGGGAAGGCCCAATATGGCGTTTTTCGTCTCCTCGAATCTCACCACATTGGCATCGAATTGGCGCCATTTGGCTCGCCCACTCTCCGCTACAAAATCCGCCTGGGCCTCCTAGTAGGGTCGCTCGACGGCCGAGATCCTCCCTTTACTGTTTACCGTCCAGTTGTCATTATTATGGTTTTTGAGTCGCTGATTAGTCGCTGTATAGTCGCCGACTAATCGCCAAGTCGTTTTCCAAAAATCAGGGCAACTCGCGACTATACAGCGACTTATGGTGACTATACAGCGACTTTCGTCGACTATACGCTGAGCCGCAGGGCTCGCGGCGACTCGCCAAGTCGCGACTCAAAAACCTTGGTCATTAATTCTGTTTATGCCACTTACCTGAAGGTTAAAATCCCGCCTGTATAAGCTGGGCTGTGGCTAGGTTGTGTTCTGAAGGTTAAAACCATGCCTGTATAAGCTGGGCTGTGGCTAGGTTGCGTTTATGATTTTATTCCCCATTTCTGCCATGATGGCAAGAACATCTACAGATACAATTACACTATGAAATCAATGGCTCTCGCGATTTGGCCTTATAAATGCTTGATTCCACTGTGAGGTCTCTCGATTTACTCTCCAATTAATTAGGATTGCTACTGGGATCTGGCACCATTGTTCTAGAATAAATGTAGGAAGTGATTTTTTGGCCCTTTGTAATTGTTTTCTGATGCGTCTTGATCTTCTTTGTGAAATCCTCGAGAATTTAATCAATACAATGAGCTGCACATGGAGTCCTTTTTTTTTTTTCTCTTCCCATCAACGACTTACCAGCTGCGTTATAATTAGATGCATTGTCTGTTACAACCTAAACAAACATTATCTTTTTCTACTTTTCCAACAATATCATCTAACATTTCAAACACTTTGTCGGCTGTCTTAGAAATGTCAGAAGTATTGACATGAGAGAAAAACCGTACTTTTTGGGCCATTCACTTTTCTATCAGTCCAGCCACCAGACATTATTGTACACCCTGTCTTCTTCCTCTGTTATTTGAATTCAGGAAGCAAATTCTTTGTTCTCTTAACATCCAGCTTGAGAAAATTTACCCTCACTTTGTGATATGATGGAGGTTAAAAATCTTTACTGTATATTTCAATCATCTTTGCCATTCTGAATCCTTGGCAATATTAAAGTGAGATAGAATTGTTATAGAGGACCCGGAAAATTTGGGTGCAAACCTCTTCTCTCTCTTCTTTTTATGTAATATACCGACTCACTGTTGTTTGAGCATTGCGCTTGTTAGCGGAACGATTTGTCACAGCCTCATCTTCAATGTTGTCAGCTGGAGTATTCTCTTTTCTGCATCTGTTTCCTCCATTTCTAAGTTGAACTTCCTCTTCTTTGCACCATTTTTTTCTGCTTGGTTTCCCTAAAATTTTGAAGAACTTTTTTCAAACATCATAAGGTACTTTTTCACAATGCTCAACATTAAACCTAGTCCTCGCCATGTGATGCTTCAGTCTGTAAGCACCCCATTTAATAAGAAGGCAATATTTGCATCTAATTGTCTTCTTCTCATGATCAATTTCATTTCCATGGTCCCAGCCAGGGCCAGTCTGATTTTCACGAGCATTCGTCCTTTTAGGTTTACTACTTTTGGTAGGACAGTGGCTGACTTTTCCGTCATACAAATATAAGATTTAGCCATTTAGGTACCAAGGTATCTAAGTATTTAAGCTAGAACGTACTTAATCTAGTAGTGTTCGTACAGTAGCTAACCTGTGCAACGTATCAAGGATGCCCCTCAATGTTTGATGGCTGTTGCTTCACTCGTGTCAAGGGAGAGTCGACTGGGGACGACCATGCATGGGAGCCTGGCAGTCTACACTAGTCGAGGTCGGCGTACGTGCTGCCGGTGGCCTGCAGCCCTACAAGCCGGCGAAGCCGCTAGAGAGAGAAAAAATGAGATTGGGAGACGAGCACAAGCAGACGACCAGCACCAATGGAAATGAATTTAGGGTATTAATACAACTGCTGCATGATAATAATCTACCATAGAGCATAGGTGGATGGCCGAGATTGAAAGAAAACTGAGTCGCTTAGAATCGGGATTGGCTCGCGATTTCACACAACCAGATGCGCGATTCAATCCCCTAAACTTGGATTTAGACTGTGAATCTCTACTATTTAATGGGAGTTTGTACATCGTTCGTCCCCCCCAGGGCCCCACCTACCGAAGGATCTTCCCACGATTCTCTATTTCGTTTTACTGACTGCAACCCCACCCAGTTTGGTTAGTGTCGATTCAATCAAATCTCCTTCCTTTCTTAGGATGCACTCATGTGTCTCCCCGGCAGATCCACTGCCATAAAAAGTAAATCAATCATCAATCGAAAATTGTCTCCAGCAGCCGCAGCCGGTTCACTACCATCCACGGCAAATCAGTCTATCTACACTTCTACATCTACTCTACACTACCTAAAAAAGGAATAACGTTCCCATTTCGCTCAACCTTTGTCCACCTCCATCCCATGCTTAGTGCACCAAGAAAACCTGGGGGAAATCGGCCCGCTACAACCCATTCACGCGCGCCTTCCCCTCTATTCCTTCTACACACCGGGTCTATTTCTTCAAGGTTAATCAAGTCTTTGTTTTTTAGAGAAAGAGAAGTAAATGGGTTGGTGGAAGAGAAATTATTTAACGGTAAATCAAACCGACGATACGGCCTAATATACATGAGTATTCTATAAAGGTATATGTTAGACATGATTGATGTAACCATTAGAATGTGTATGCTCCTGTTGCAACGCATGGGCAATTAGCTAGTATTAGTAATACAGGCTAGAAATACTCATGTAGTTTAGTTAGCATTCAAGGCTTGATGAAATCCTGCAGCTATGGACCTGAGCCATATGCACTGAAGCCCAACCAAAAAAGCCCATGTGATTTAAGGCTTATAATCAAATCCTTCAGCTTTTGACCTGAGCTGTATGCATGTCTTTTGGTTTTTCCGTTTACTCTGCCCATGACCTAGAGCATTTTGCTCAGCGGCTCAGATCATAGATCGATCGACCTTTGGTTTTCTGATATCATTGTCCATGGAGTCGCCAAGGCCGAAGGCCGAGGATATATGGACGATTCTGCAGCGCTGTCATCCTACGGTGCTGACCCCAGGCCTTTCCGTCTCTATTCTTCCTGTTGTGTCTTGATCAAACACTAGATTGAAGTTAATCTATATCTACATCTCAACGCTAGTAGCCAGTGCCATCTTTTGATGAATTTAGTTCATCTAGCATGGTTAATTAGTTCCCCAACAGTGATTAATTGTGCCATACCACATGGATTAATTTTGTTGGCCGTGTATAATGCATACATGAGAAGAGATTAATTTACTGAATGGATAACCTATATAGGATGATACCCCACGGTGACCTGAATAGAGGCCTCAAGTCCGAGTTGTCATCAGCGTGTGGATCCCATTGTCATACATGCTGTATGTCTCCCGTTGGCTGGTTACATGTGCCCTGTCTTAGTTTTGTTGTGCCTTAAGGATGAACGAATGATGCCTTAGTGTATTATAATTTCTTCTTCACACCCCTCATGTTTGAATCTTGGCTCCGCCCCTGGAAGAACCAAGTTCCCTTCCATCTCACGCCTAGATTGCTGCTGGAGATGGCAGGAAATGGTGGCCTTACCATAGAAAGAGAGAGAAACCCTAGCCACCTTTGTGTGGGGGAGTGGAGAAAGGACAAGGGGATCGCGTCTCCCATATCGGCTAACTCGATTTTATCTTGCCAATAATGTTTCCACAACAACATATCTTGACATTAGCCTCTGAAAAGAAAGATTTCCTATCTTTTCTTTCAACTCAGGGGAAATACGGCCGTGAAGCAAAACCAGATTGCTGTGCCATATGAAGGATAGCTATACTAATTCGGTATATACTCAAAAACTCATTCAGTACAAAATTGACCTAACTCTTCGATATATTTCCTGCTGAACTATGTTTTTAAGGCGACGCTTTGCTTTAAGGCGCTGGGGGGGCGCTTTGACGCCTAAAGTGGACGCCTAGGCGCCTAAAGCGCAAAGCGCTGGGGAGGCGCCTCGACGCCTAGGCGTCGCCTAGGCGTCGCCTTACGGACGCCTTAAAAACATAGCTGCTGAATATCCCTGATCCCTTTTCCCGGTGGTATGGACAAAGCAGCAATCAACATGACTTTCCTAATCCCCCTTCCTTTCAGGAAGAATGTGAAATTCTTTTTCCTTAAATGGGAGCAGAGCATGGAAATCAAAGTGGCTAAGTTTTGAATTAAATAAAAAGCAAAATATACAAACTCTGAAATCAATGCTATAATTAAGCAATTGTTTTCTTGTAATATCCTTTTCAAATCTCAAACTCAAGGGAGAAATTTGTTTTTTTTAATAAAGATTGACGAAACAAATAACACTTAAAGAGTTGCTCCTTACAAGAACAAAACTGAGGTGACTGTCAATTATGTGCACAAGATGTTTTCTTTTGTGTGGTGATGGATGAGTTTTTTGTTGTTGTTTGTATTCTTTTCAGTTACGCTGAATTTGTAAATGTTTGATCCTTTTAACATCTTATAATTTTTTATCATGAGTTTCTCATAGACTGACTAATAATTGACATATGCTGAAACCACTGACAGGAGATTGCTACTGATTCTTGTGTGTACAAAAGGGTTCTTCGGAAATCTGCTGATGAACCTAAAGACACCCTAAAAGACGCAGCTGCTGATGCGTCTCTGCCACGCACCAGAAGTGTTAAATGCTACAACTGTGGCTATCCAGAAGCTGCTTATTTCCAGGTCTGTAAATAAGCGTTGCTCACCTCCCTGTTGTTTGTCTCTGCAGTTGTTGCTAAGGGTTACAAGTACCATCTGTACAGGTAGATGTTAGTAATACCAAACCAAGATCATGTGTTGTTTTCCTGTATCCTTTTCTGTTGATGTACATTTTGATTTATGTCGCTTCCTTGATCTGCAGGCCCCGACGAAGGGAGAGGTTGGCTTGACGCTATACTTCATCTGCTGCAGCCCTACCTGTGGCCACAGGTGGAGGGACTGACTGACTGACAAGGGGGGAACCCTCCACAGAAGGGAGTGTTAGTTCTTGGCACTGAAACTTGACTGGCCCTGTGTTGCTCATTACTTGTGTTTGTCTTAACTTGTTAGCTTGTGGTATCTGTGTTCCGAAGTTTAGGGCAACTTCATCACTGTGAGCTTACTGCTTCTGAGCTTGTTCTCTTAAATCTTTATATATGCAGATGTTCGTTTGACCTTGAAGAGTTCTTAGGATGCGGTGGCTGTGCATCTTCCCTGTTTCATTACCTAGGCACTTATCAGGTCTCAGATTGATTTTTGTCCTTGATTTCTCCTGATTCTCTGATGATAATTTGCCTCAAGTCTTCCTGATTCTTGCCACTGAAACTTGGCCGGCTCCGTCGAGTAGATGCACATGCCTGTAGTTTGTCATTCAGAGTACTTGTTGGGATGACTTTGCTGCTGTGCAACTCGAACGCAACGAGGACTTTTTAGTGATGCAGTGCATTGCAGCTTCCATGTTTCAGTACCTAGGTACTGCCTTTGAGCGCTCAGGGTGATTCTCTCCTTGAATTCTCCTGATTTGCTTCTTTCTGGCAAAACTTGAGTCTTTGTAATGTCATTCATTGTTATCATTGATCTGAAGTTTCTTAATTGTTCTTTTTCCGCGAGTGTGTGAATATTAGAGACCTCGTTCAGAGTGGTGGGGGCGCTTGGTTTCCGCTTGGCGACTCGGTCGTGACTTGGTATAGTCGTATGGATACGTAGGTTTGGGAGTGTCAGGCGTAACACCTGCTGGTTAAGATTCAGACAAAGGAATCTCGATCGATCAGTCTTGTTCCAGAGGTGCCCTGGCCGAGCACTCCACTTGACACAGCCTTATCACCTAAGGAGGTTTCCACGAAAACCTAAAAAACCCTGGCGGCGATTAGGGTTTCGGTGGACGGAAATGGCGCTCATCGGATCTCTCTAGCGGGGCGTCCACTAGTTCCGGCCGGAGATGGCTTCATCGGCAGGCGGTGGGCAGCATGAGTCGGACCCCAGCTCCTCGTGGTCGGATAGGGCTCGGCTCGAGGAGGCGTTGGGGAAGCTTGGGATTACGGATGAGGAGGCTACCCCTTTGTCGATGACATAGAGGAAGGAGATGCGCAAAAGTGGCTCCTGGCGGGCAGGGTTCTGCACAGGAAATTGCTTCACGTCCAAACCATTGCAAGCGCGCTCCGTCCCGCCTGGGGAAACCCTAGAGGGTTGAAATTCAGATCGATGGGTGAAAACACGTTTGTGGCGGAGTTCGAGACGCAAAGAGATCACGATTGCATCTGGAATGGTTCAGCATGGCATGTAAGCAAGAACATTGTTGTACTTGCTGAATTTGAGGACTGTATGCGACCTTATGAGGTCCAATTTGACCGGCTCCACCTGTGGGCTAGGGTCCCAAACCTCCCCTACAATCTCAGAGATGATTCTTGGGGCAAGTTGATTGTGCAACAGATCGATAAGGATGCTATCTCGGTCCAGTTTGATCATGTGGGAGGATACTTGAGAGCGAGAACAGATCTTTATGACATATAGTACGAACAAGTTCCTCACTTCTGTTTCTCTTGTGGCAGACTTGGCCATTTAGACATGTTTTGCCCAACTCCAGGACCTCGTGATGAAAAGGGTGATCTGCCCTTTGGTTCTAAGTTGAGGGCACCCGAGGATTGGAAGACGGCTGCATCAGGGGATAGTTCGAGCAAAGAACAATATTCAGGTCCTAGCAGCCAGCTGAGTCCAAGAATTCTAGCAATGCTGGTAAAGGAGGGGCAGAGGTGAACTCCCCTGTCAAGAATAGACCACAATCCAACAAGAGGGAAGAGGCACCGAAACAAGTTTACCGACGTGTTGAGAGTGCAACGCCACTACTACTGACGGATGGCTCAAACCCAAGGATGGACACTGGAAATCTTCAGGAGTTGGATGCTGAAAGTGCAAAGGAAGGGGATGAGAATGCGGTTGAGAGAATACCAAAAAAGAAAAAGCCAACGTCCGACAACTCGGCAGCATCTACAGAGCAGCGCTGCCCATCCCAATAATTTGCATCAGTTGGAACTGCCGGGGGCTTGGGAACCCCGAGGCAATTTGAGAGCTTCGCCGCTTGGTGAAGCAAGAAGGTCCTGCCCTGCTCTTCGTCATGAAAACTAGAATCAGGGCTAAAAGAGTAGAAGATTTGCGATACAAACTTGGCTTTGCGGGATGTTTTACTGTGGATAGTGTTGGACTTAGTGGAGGAATTGGCCTCTTCTGATCTAATGATGTCAGTCTTAACCTGAAAATCTATAGTACGAGTCATATTGATGTGCTGGTGAGAGTTACTGATCAAACCTCCTCAGAGTGGAGATTCATAGGATTCTACGGTGCACCAAGAGTTGAAGATAGGCACCATAGTTGGCGCTTTCTTCGGACATTGTATACCCTACCTCATTCCTCCTGGCCCCAACAGTGGCATCAGAGCCAGGTCTATGCGTAGATATTTTATGCACGAGTAGAACACAAAGAGTTGTGGGCGATAATAGTCATACTCCTTACCACCAACGTCTTACTTTCATTCAGCGGTATTGTTGGATGAAGCGGCCCGGACCGACATTACATGACCGCGTTCATGATACTGGTTCTACCAACGTGCTTTTGCACATAAGTGGCTGGCAGGTGTCTGTTTCTCCAACTTTAGTTGAATCGAGTTTGACTACGGCCGATCCTTGTTGAAGGTTAAAACAACACACTTGATGAAAAATCGTTGTGGTTTTGATACTTAGGTAAGAACGGTTCTTCCTAGAAGCCCGTAGTAGCCACGCAAAATTTGCAACAACAAAGTAGAGGACGTCTAACATGTTTTTGCAGGGCTTGCTGTGATGTGATATGGTCAAGACATGATATGATATAAATTGTTGTATGAGATGATCATGTTTTATAACAGAGTTATCGGCAACTGGCAGGAGCCATATGGTTGTCGCTTTATTGTATGCAATGCAATCGCCATGTAATTGTTTTACTTTATCACTAAGCGATAGCGATAGTCGTAAAAGCAATAGTTGGCGAGACGACAACGATGCTACGATGGAGATCAAGGTGTCGCGCCGGTGACGATGGAGATCATGACAATGCTTCGGTGATGGAGATCATGAACACAAGATGATGATGGCCATATCATGTCACATATTTTGATTGCATGTGATGTTTATCTTTTATGCATCTTATTTTGCTTAGTACGGTGGTAGCATTATAAGATGATTGTCGGTGTCAAAACCGGCGGATCTCGGGTAGGGGGTCCCGAACTGTGCGTCTAGGCGGATGGTAACAGGAGGCAAGGCACACGATGTTTTTACCTGTGTTGGGCCCTCTCGATGGAGGTAAAACCCTACTCCGCTTGATTGATATTGATGATATGGGTAGTACAAGAGTAGATCTACCACGAGATCAAGGAGGCTAAACCTAGAAGCTAGCCTATGGTATGATTGTTGTTCGCCCCACGGACTAAAACCCCGGTTTATATAGACACGGAGAGGGCTAGGGTTACACGTAGTCGGTTACAATGGTAGGAGATCTACATATCCGATTGCCAAGCTTGCCTTCCACGCCAAGTAAAGTCCCATCCGGACATGGGACGAAGTCTTCAATCTTGTATCTTCATAGTCTTGGAGTCCGCCAATGATGATAGTTCGCTATCCGGACACCCCTTAGTCCAGACTCCTCAAGAGCCCTGAACCGGGCTTCAATGACGATGGGTCCGGCGCATATTGTCTTCGGCATTGCAAGGCGGGTTCCTCCTCCGAATAATTCATAGAAGATTGCGAACACCAGGATAGTGTCCGGCTCTGCAAAATAAATTCCACTTTCCACCGTAGAGAGAATAATACTTACACACATTCGATCTGCTGACGTATTTCGTGGCATGACGTCACACCACGGCCAAGCCTTTACTCGAATCGTCTTTATTGTTCCACCTCAGCGCGTTTAGCGAAGCGGTTTCCTTGGCACGTCTTATCGAAGCTGAGATCGTGTCCCCTTATTCCGGGATTCTCATCAATACGGACGTGGGTAACCCAAACGCGCCCGTTGGCTCGCCTCCCCTATCGAAGGCGAGTCCCAAACGGTTACGGGGACGACTCTTGGTATTCAACCCCTTTATAATGAGACCAAGGCCTGTTCCTTTTCTTCAACCTCAATCGAATCCGCGCCTCGCCCTGAGTTCCAACACCCAAGGCTCCAGATTCAGGCGTTTCGGACCTTCGACAATGTCCGGCTCCGACCTTCAGGGCCGGTGGATGCCTTCTTCCGTCACGGAAGAAGATGTGCTAAAGCTGAGAGACGCCAGGTATCTAACCGGCGAGATTTCGCATAGGCTGCCCACCCTAGGGCAAGTTATTCCCACTCCCGAGCCTGGCGAGAGCGTGGTGTTCATGTCTCACTTCCGTCGGGGTTTAGGCTTCCCGATGGACCCCTCCGTGAGGGGGCTCATGTTTTATCATGGGCTGGAATTCCAGGACTTGGATCCGGAGTCCATCCTCCACATCTCATCATTCATTGTGGTATGCGAAGCCTTCCTTCGCACCACTCCTCACTTCGGATTGTGACTCAAGACCTTTAACCTGGAGCCGAAGATGATCGAGGAGCGGTAGGCTGAGTGTGGAGGGGCAGTTATAAGCAAGAGAGCTGACGCTCCGTGGCCTAAGGGCTTTCAAAAGGAGCTCGGTTTGTGGCAACAGGAGTAGTTTTACATCACCGCTCCCAGGGGCACCAGATGGGTGGCGCCGCCTGCCTTTCGCTCGGGCCCTCCACAACGGTCGGCGTCATGGGTCAACAAAGGGCTTGACTGGGGGCCGTCCAAGGACGTGCCACTATTGCAGGGCCGCATTCAAGACCTCCAAGAAAGGGAGATTAATCTGGTTGTAGTGGCGCAGGTCATGCTGATTCGGCGCCTTCTGCCCTGCAAACGTCGCCCCCTCCGCCTGTGAGAATTCAATCTGGAGGGACCACGAGCTCTTCAACACTTTATGGGTGCGACGCCCATGAAGATGTATAAACTGTTCTTCGGATCACAAGAGATGTGTCCAGATTTGACCGAGGACGCAGGCCTGAGCTGCAATCGCCCGGATACTCAAGTAAGTAATCGTGTATCCGGACACACCGTCCGTTCATTTATCATAGACTTGCCCTTTAACCAGCTATCCCTTGAACAGGAGTGGATAGGAAAAAGCAAAACCGATACGGTGTCCGGCCCCCCTCCCTGAGACCACGCCGGATCCCGTGTTAGTCAAGATGCTGGAGGCTGTGCCCTCGAAAGAGGGCAAAGGGGCAAACAGGAAAACTAATGCATCCGCTATGGAAGCTCTCAAGAAAGGGGGGATCAAGAATCCCTCCCTCCAGGGGGAGAAGAGGACCGCTTCTGAAGATCCGGAGGCCAAGGCCTCAAAGCGGGGGAAGAAATCTTCACCAGAGGGTCCTGCGCCAGGAGAAGCCCCGGCCGCACTATTTCCCCAAGGAAATCAGCCCTCCAGCGAGCCGTAAGTAGAAAGGGGAGTTTTGTAATAAGGGACATCCCTGTTTTTATTTCTGAGGATAACCGAAGTTTTTACCTTGTAGTTCAGATCTTAGCCCTTCTCAGCAGAGCTCATCTTCGGGGGATCTTCGTCCGGAGATGATGGAGAGCGAAATGCCTCCATCTGCCGCACCATCAGCGGGCGACGACCCGAGGTGTCGTCGCGAGGGTCTCCTCGAGTCGGCGGGGCCGGAGAGTTCGGCACCAACGGTGTACGGCCGAGGAGTGAAGGATCTGCCATGGCGTCTATCTCGTAAGATCACCGTACGTTGATGAGTATGGTGATTGAAAGGATTTCATCCGTTGAGAGCGGGTTGCATGAGGCCGTCAGAAGTTTACTGATGGGGTTTGAGGTACGTAAAAATGATATACCTTTTGACAGTTTTGCGCGTAGAGTGCGCCCTGTATAGATAGTAGCCCCTGAGACTCGGTACGTTGTCAAAAGCGACAGCGTGCCGAGGATCAAAATCTCAGTTATAAGATGTCGCCCTTCCTATTCAGGTGGCGGAACATTCGGTGGCCAGCCGAACTGATAGAGTTGCCGAACTGAAGCGGCAACTTGACGTTGCAGATGCTGACATCGCGCTAGTCAATAAACGACTTGACGAGTCACAAGGTATGTGGCTTCTCCGCGGACACCTTGTAAGGGAGCTTGACGCCCGTGCCTTACAACATGTATGCTTGATGCAGATGGCGCCGCTGCTATGGAGGACCTTCGGGCGGAGCTTGCCTGAGTCAAGGAGCAAGCCAGAAAAAGTGATGCGGCTGCCTTGAAGGAGGCCAAAGAGCTAAAAGCCGGACAGGCTGCTCACTGCCGAAGCACGGAGGAAATGGCCGAAATGGCCGTGAAGCTGAAGGATGCTACCGACCGCTATGAGTTTCTTGAAAGAGAATGCCGAGCGAAGCAAGAGGGCCTGAAGAAGGCCACCGCCGAAGCCAAGGATGCCCGCTCCGCGATGAGGGCTATAAAGGAGGAGCTGCGTCAGGCCGGGGATATTGCGGCTGGAAAGCCCTTTCTAGTGCGTAGAAAGTTCACGGATCCAAAATATGCTCAGTTGGGCCAGTTGTGGGGTGCGGAGGATGCTTATCTGAATTTGGCAGCGAGTGCGGCGGACGCAGTCGCACACTTCCGAGGCCAAAAGGATCACGGAATGGAAAAGTTTTATTGGTCTCAATTCCATAATCCGGAGCGTCCACTTCCGTTAACCGATCGGTTGGCTGAGTGGGCTGAGCTGAACAGGTTGTCCGGACTTGCCATGAAGGATGTCCTGGCTCATCTGTGGCCGGAAAGGCCCAAGCCGAAGAGTTATTTTGGCTTGGTGCAGCAGTTCCTTGATGCGGTGCCGCATATCAAGGCGATGAAGCGGTCGGCATGCATAGAGGGTGCACGGATGGCCCTCGCCCGTGTCAAAACATACTGGGCAGAGATGGAGGCCACCGACGTTGCATCCCGGGATTCGGACAGAAGCCGATTACCCGCCGAGCACTACTTTGAGGAAGTCCTGCAGGGCGCTCGTTTAATAGAGTCGCGGTGCTCGAAAAACGTTATGTTCAAATGACATGTATGATCTGTGAAACCATGTTTCAAATATATAATATAAGGGCTTTTTATACTTGTGCGTTCAAGTATTGAAATATCTCCTGTGCGGCCGTTAATGTATATGTATGTATATAACCCGAAGATGGCAGTCTTGACATTACGCACATAGTGCGGGGTGTTTGCAAAAAGCGCATTTTCACACTTAATCCAACGTCTTGGTCCTGTGAAGGAGGTGATAGTGTAGCAAACTAGGCAACCGGACTATAATGCTTTATCACTTTCACTTAGCCATAGGAGTTCGATGGTGGGGCTACTATATAGCCCCTAGGGGCACCACGCTCTCCGAATTCGAGGCGCGTGCGTGCCCGACCAGGAAACGGTCCTTCGTCAAAGCGGAGGAATTCTAAACATTCCGGTGGTCGATCGAGTGGTTGACCAGTCTCTCGCTATATCATGACAGTCAGTTTTCGGCTTTCTCTACTGAGGTGCTCACCAGGCCGAACCGGGGCACAATCGCAGTAGTTCTCTTGGTGCCGCGTTAGCCGATAGAACGGAACGTAAGGCAGCAAAACACAGGAGCCGGGTGAAGGAAATATGCCCTAGCGGCAATAATAAAGTTGTTATTTATTTCCTTATTTCGTGATAAATGTTTATCATTCATGCTAGAATTGTATTAACCGGAAACATGATACATGTGTGAATGCATAGACAAAACAACATGTCACTAGTATGCCTCTACTAGACTAGCTTGTTAATCAAAGATGGTTATGTTTCCTAACCATGAACAAGGAGTTGTTATTTGATTAACAAGGTCATATCATTAGTAGAATGATCGATTGACATGACCCATTCCCTTAGCTTAGCACACGATCGCTTAGTATGTTGCTACTGCTTTTATCCATGACATATACATGTTCCCGTAACTATGAGATTATGCAACTCCGTTTACGGAGGAACACTTTGGTGCTACCAAACGTCACAACGAATCGGGTGATTATAAAGGAGTACTACAGGTGTCTCCAAAGGCGATGTTGGGTTGGCGATTTCGAGATTAGGTTTTGTCACTCCGATTGTCGGAGAGGTATCTCTGGGCCCTCTCGGTAATACACATCATTGAAGCCTTGCAAGCACTACAACTAATAAGTTAGTTGTGAGATGATGTATTACGGAACGAGTAAAGAGACTTGCGGTAACAAGATTGAACTAGGTATTGGATACCGACGATCGAATCTCGGGCGAGTAACATACCGATGACAAAGGAACAACGTATGTTGTTATGCGGTCTGACCGACAAAGATCTTCAGAGAATATGTAGGAGCCAATATGGGCATCCAGGTCCCGCTATTGGTTATTGACCGAGAATAGTTCTAGGTCATGTCTACATTGTTCTCGAACCGTAGGGTCCGCACGCTAAGGTTTCGATGATGCTTATTATGAGTTTATGGATTTTGATGTACCAAGAAGTTGAGTCCCGGATGTGATCACGGACATGACGAGGAGTCTCAAATGGTCGAGACATAAAGATTGATATATTGACGGCTATATTCGGACACCGGAAAGGTTCGGAAGTTTCCGGAGAAAACCGGAGTTGGGGGGTTACGGAACCCCGGGGAATATGGGCCTTAGTGGGCCAAGAGGGGAGAGAGGGCCGCACCAGGAGGTGGCCCCTGTGGGAGTCCGAATAGGACAGGAGGGGGGGCGCCCCCTTCCCCTCCCTCTCCCCTCTTTCCTTTCCCCTTTTTTTCCTTCCTAGTTGGACTAGGAGAGGGGAGTCCTACTCCAACTAGGAGGAGGACTCCGCCCTCCCTTGGCGCACCACTAGGGCCGGCCGGCCTCCCCCTCCCTCCTTTATATACGGGGGCAAGGGGGCACCCTAGGACACACAAGTTTGATCTACGGATCGTTCCTTAGCCGTGTGCGGTGCCCCCCTCCACCATATTCCACCTCGGTCATACCGTCATGAAGCTTAAGCGAAGCCCTCGCACCGTGAAACATCAAGATCGTCACCACGCCGTCGTCGACGAAACTCTCCCTCGACACTCGGCTGGATCGGAGTACGAGGGACGCCATCGAGTTGTACGTGTGTCAAGAACTCGGGGCGCCGGAGTAACGGCGCCGGATCGGTCGGATCGCGAGGAGAACGACGACTACTTCCTCTACGCCAGATCGCTTCCGCCGGGTCTACAAGGGTATGTAGACAACACTCTCCCTCTCGTTGCTATACATCACCATGATCTTGTGTGTGCGAGGAAATTTTTGAAATTACTACGTTCCCCAACAAAGGGCATCCGAGCCTAGGTTTTTCTATGGTTTGATGTTTTGCACGAGTAGAACACAAGTGAGTTGTGGGCGATACAAGTCATACTACCTACTAGCATGTCATACTTTGGTTCAGCGGTATTGTGAGATGAAGCGCCTGGACCGACATTACGCAGACGCTTACGCGAGACTGGTTTCACCGCCACGAGCACTCGTTGCTTAAAGGTGACTGGTGGGTGCTGTCTCTCTCACTTTAGTTGAACGAGTGTGGCTACGCCCGTCCTTGAGAAGGTTAAACGAGTCTATTTGACGAAGTATCGCTGTGGTTTTGATGCGAGGTGAGATCTGGATCTTGCTTAAACCCGTAGCAGCCACGTAAAATTTGCAACAACAAAGTAGAGGACGCCTAACTTGTTTTTGCAGGCATGTTGTGATGTGATATGGTCAAGACGTGATGCTATATTTTAGTGTATGAGATGATCATGTTTTGTAACCGGTTATCGGCAATCGGCAGGAGCCATATGGTTGTCGCTTATTGTATGCAATGCAATCGCTTCTGTAATGCTTTACTTTATCACTAAGCGGTAGCGATAGTCGAGAAGCATAAGTTTGGCGAGACGACAACGATGCTACGATGGAGATCAAGGTGTCGCGCCGGTGACGATGGTGATCATGGTGGTGCTGCAAGATGGAGATCATGAAGCACAAGATGATGATGACCATATCATATCACTTATATTGATTTGCATGTGATGTTTATCCTTTTATGCATCTTATCTTGCTTTGATTGACGGTAGCATTATAAGATGATCTCTCACTAAATTATCAAGAAGTGTTCTCCCAGTATGCACCGCTGCCAAAGTTCGTCGTGCCTGGACACCACGTGATGATCGGTGTGATAAGCTCTACGTCCATCTACAACGGGTGCAAGCCAGTTTTGCACACGCAGAATACTCGGGTTATACTTGACGAGCCTAGCATATGCGAGATATGGCCTCGAACACGGAGACCGAAAGGTCGAGCGTGAATCATATAGTAGATATGATCAACATAAGATGTTCACCATTGAAAACTACTCCATTTCACGTGATGATCGGTTATGGTTTAGTTGATTTGGATCACGTGATCACTTGGATGACTAGAGAGATGTCTTTCTAAGTGGGAGTTCTTAAGTAATATGATTAATTGAACTTAAATTTATCATGAACTTAGTACCGATAGTATCTTGCTTGTTTATGTTTGATTGTAGATAGATGGCTCGTCTTTGTTGTTCCGTTGAATTTTAGTGCGTTCCTTGAGAAAGCAAAGTTGAAAGATGATGGTAGCAATTACACGGATCGGGTCCGTAACTCGAGGATTATCCTCATTGCTGCACGTAAGAGTTACGCCCCGATGCACCGCTGGGTGCCAGTGCTCGCATCGATGCAACCGACGACGTTAAGAACGTCTGGCGAGCAAAGCTGATGACTACTCTATAGTTCGATGTGCCATGCTTTACGGCTTAGAACCGGACTTCAACGACGTTTTGAACGTCATGGAGCATATGAGATGTTCCAGAGTTGAAGTTGATATTCCAATGTAATGCCCGGATTGAGAGATATGAAGTCTCCAATAAGTTCTATAGCTGCAAGATGGAGGAGAATAGTTCATTAGTGAGCATATACTCGTAATGTCCGGGTACTACAATCACTTGACACAATTGGGAGTTAATCTTCCGGATGATTGTGTCATTGATGTAATTCTTCAATCACCGCCACCAAGCTACAAAGGCTTCGTGATGAACTATAATATGCAAGGGTTAGTAAAGACTATGCTCGAGCTCTTCGCAATGCTAAAGGCTGGAGGTAGAAATCAAGAAGGAGCATCAAGTGTTGATGGTCAATAAGACCACTAGTTTCAAGAAGAAAGGCAAAGGGAAGAAGAAGGAACTTCAAGAAGAACAGCAAGCAAGTTGTCGCCAGAGAAGAAACCCAAGTCCGGACCTAAGCCTGAAATCGAGTGCTTCTACCGCAAGCGATCGGTCATCGAAGCGGAACTGCCCCAAGTATTTGGCGGATAAGAAGGATGGCAAGGTGAACAAAGGTATATGTGATATACATGTTATCGATGTGTACCTTACTAGAGCTCGCAGAGCACTGGTATTTGATCTGGTTCATTGCTAATATTTGCAACTCAAACAGGACTACGGATTGCTTAACACTAGCAAAGGACGAGGTGACGCGCGCGTGGGAAATGGTTCCAAAGTCGATGTGATCGCGGTCGGCACGCTACCTCTACATCTACCTTGGGATTAGTTTTAGACCTAAATAATTGTTATTTGGTGCTGCGTTGAGCATGAACATTATATCTGGATCTTGTTTGATGCGAGACGGTTATTCATTTAAATCAGAGAATAATGGTTGTTCTATTTATATGAGTAATATCTTTTATGGTCATGCACCCTTGAGGAGTGGTCTATTTTGATGAATCTCGATAGTAGTGATACACATATTCATAATGTTGAAGCCAAAAGATGCAGAGTTGATAATGATAGTGCAACTTATTTGTGGCATCGCCGCTTAGGTCATATCGGTGTAAAGCGCATGAAGAAACTCCATCTCGATGGACTTTTGGAGTCACTTGATTATGAATCACTTGGCACTTGCGAACCGTGCCTCATGGGCAAGATGACTAGAACCCGTTCTCGGTACTATGGAGAGAGCAACAGATTTGTTGGAGATCATACATACGAGATGTATGTGGTCCGATGAATGTTGAGGCTCGTGGCGGATATCGTTATTTTCTCACCTTCACAGATGATTTAAGCGGATATGGGTATATCTACTTAATGAAACATAAGTCTGAAACATTTGAAAAGTTCAAAGAATTTCAGAGTGAAGTCAAAATCATCGTAATAAGAAAATTAAATTTCTACGATCCGATCGTGGAGGTGAATATTTGAGTTACGAGTTTGGTCTACATTTGAAATAATGCGGAATAGTTTAGCAACTCACGCCACCCGAACACCACAACGTAATGGTGTGTCCGAACGTCAGAATCGTACTTTACTAGATATGGTGCGATCTATGATGTCTCTTACAGATTTACCGCTATCGTTTTGGGGTTATGCTCTAGAGACGGCCGCATTCACCTCGAATAGAACACCGTCGAAATCCATTGAGACGACACCTTATGAACTGTGGTTTAGCAAGAAACCAAAGTTGTCGTTTCTTAAAGTTTGGGGATGCGATGCTTATGTGAAGAAGCTTCAACCCGATAAGCTCGAACCCAAATCGAGAAATGTGTCTTCATAGGATACCCAAAGGAGACAGTTGGGTACACCTTCTATCACAGATCCAAGGCAAGACATTCGTTGTTAAGAATGGATCCTTTCTAGAGAAGGAGTTTCTCTCGAAAGAAGTGAGTGGGAGGAAAGTAGAACTTGATGAGGTAATAGTACCTTCTCCCTTACTTGAAAGTAGTTCGTCGCAGAAACCGGTTTCTGAGACATCTACACCAAGTAGTGAGGAAGTTGATGATGTTGATCATGAAACTTCAGATCAAGTTATCGCAGAACCTCGTAGATCAACCAGAGTAGGATCCGCACTGAGTGGTACGGTAATCCTGTTCGGAAATCATGCTACTAGATCATGATGAACCTACGAACTATGAAGAAGCGATGGTGAGCCCAGATTCGCAAAATGGCTTGAGGCCATGAAATCGAGATGGGATCCATGTATGAAAACAAAGTATGGACTTTGGTTGACTTGCCCGAGGGTAGGCAAGCAATAGAAAACAAGTGGATCTTCAAGAAGAAGACCGACACGACGGTAATGTTATCGTTTATAAAGCTCGACTTGTCGCAAAAGGTTTTCGCAAGTTCAAGGGATTGACTACGATGAGACCTTCTCACCCGTAGCGATGCTTAAGTCCGTCCGAATCATGTTAGCAATTGCCGATTTTATGATTATGAAATTTGGCAAATGGATGTAAAGACTGCATTCTGAATGGATTTACGGAAGAAGAGTTGTATATGATGCAACCGAAGGTTTTATCGATCCAAAGGAGCTAACAAAGTGTGCAAGCTCCAACGATCCATTTATGGACTGGTGCAAGCATCTCGAGTTGGAATAAACGCTTTGATAGTGTGATCAAAGCATTTGGGTTTGTACTGCACTTTTGGAGAAGCTCAGATTTACAAGAAAGTGAGTGGGAGCTCAGAGCATTTCGATATTATATGTAGATGACATATTGCTGATCGGAAATGATATAGAATTTCTGGATAGCATAAAGGGATACTTGAATAAAAGTTTTTCAATGAAAGACCTCGGTGAAGCTGCTTACATATTGGGCATTAAGATCTATAGAGATAGATCAAGACGCTTAATTGGACTTTCACAAAGCACATACCTTGACAAAATTTTGAAGAAGTTCAAATGGATCAAGCAAAGAAAGGGTTCTTGCTCGTGTTACAAGGTGTGAAGTTGAGTAAGACTCAATGCCCGACCACCGCAGAAGATAGAGAGAAATGAAAGATGTTCCTATGCTTCAGCCATAGGCTCTATCATGTATGCAATCTTGTGTACCTGACTGATGTGTGCCTTGCTATAAGCCTAGCAGGAGGTACCAAAGTAATCCAGAGTGGATCATCGACAGCGGTCAAGAACATCCTGAAATACCGAAAAGGACTAAGGATATGTTTTCAGATATGGAGGTGACAAAGAGCTCATCGTAAACGGTTACGTTGATGCAAGCTTTGACACCGATCCGGACGATTCTAAATCGCAGACCGGATACGATTTACACTAAACGGAGGAGCTGTCGGTTGGTGCAGTTCTAAACAAAGCGTCAGAAGGGATCTACATGTGAAGCGGAGTACATAGCAGCTTCGAAGCAGCTAATGAAGGAGTCGGATGAAGGAGTTCATATCCGATCTAGGTGTCATACCTAGTGCATCGGGTCCAATGAAAATCTTTCGTGACAATACTAGAGCAATTGCCTTAGCGAAGGAATCCAGATTTCACAAGAGGACCAAGCACATCAAGAGACGCTTCAATTCCATCCGGACTTAGTCCGTGGGAGACATAGAGATTTGCAAGATACATACGGATCTCAATGTTGCACCGTTGACTAAGCCTCTTCCACGAGCAAAACATGATCAGCACCAAGACTCCATGGGTGTTAGAATCATTACTCTGTAATCTAGATTATTGACTCTAGTGCAAGTGGGAGATCAAGGAAATATGCCCTAGAGGCAATAATAAAGTTGTTATTTATTTCCTTATTTCATGATAAATGTTTATCATTCATGCTAGAATTGTATTAACCGGAAACATGATACATGTGTGAATGCATAGACAAAACAACATGTCACTAGTATGCCTCTACTAGACTAGCTTGTTAATCAAAGATGGTTATGTTTCCTAACCATGAACAAGGAGTTGTTATTTGATTAACAAGGTCATATCATTAGTAGAATGATCTGATTGACATGACCCATTCCCTTAGCTTAGCACACGATCGTTTAGTATGTTGCTACATCTTTTATCCATGACATATACATGTTCCTGTAACTATGAGATTATGCAACTCCCGTTTACCGGAGGAACACTTTGGGTGCTACCAAACGTCACAACGAATCGGGTGATTATAAAGGAGTACTACAGTGTCTCCAAAGGCGATGTTGGGTTGGCGATTTGAGATTAGGTTTTGTCACTCCGATTGCGGAGAGGTATCTCTGGGCCCTCTCGGTAATACACATCATTGAAGCCTTGCAAGCACTACAACTAATAAGTTAGTTGTGAGATGATGTATTACTTAACGAGTAAAGAGACTTGCGGTAACAAGATTGAACTAGGTATTGATACCGACGATCGAATCTCTAAGAGTAACATACCGATGACAAAGGAACAACGATGTTGTTATGCGGTCTGACCGACAAAGATCTTCGAGAATATGTAGGAGCCAATATGGGCATCCAGGTCCCGCTATTGGTTATTGACCGAGAATAGTTCTAGGTCATGTCTACATTGTTCTCGAACCGTAGGGTCCGCACGCTTAAGGTTTCGATGGCGATGTTATTATGAGTTTATGGATTTTGATGTACCAAGAAGTTCGAGTCCCGGATGTGATCACGGACATGACGAGGAGTCTCAAATGGTCGAGACATAAAGATTGATATATTGACGGCTATATTCGGACACCGGAAAGGTTCCGGAAGTTTCCGGAGAAAACCGGAGTGCCGGAGGGGTTACCGGAACCCCCCGGGGGAATATGGGCCTTAGTGGGCCAAGAGGGGGGAGAGAGGGGCCGCACCAGGAGGTGGCGCCTGTGGGAGTCCGAATAGGACAAGGAGGGGGCGCCCCTTTCCCTCTCCCTCTCCCCCTCTTTCCTTTCCCCTTTTTTTCCTTCCTAGTTGGACTAGGAGAGGGGAGTCCTACTCCAACCAGGAGGACTCCTCCCTTGGCGCACCACTAGGGCCGCCGGCCTCCCCCTCCCTCCTTTATATATGGGCAAGGGGCACCCTAGGACACACAAGTTTGATCTACGGATCGTTCCTTAGCCGTGTGCGGTGCCCCTCCACCATATTCCACCTCGGTCATACCGTCGCAAGCTTAGGCGAAGCCTCGCACCGTGAAACATCAAGATCGTCACCACGCCGTCGTCCGACGAAACTCTCCCTCGACACTCGGCTGGATCGAGTACGAGGGACGCCATCGAGCTGTACGTGTGTCAAGAACTCGGGCGCCGAGTAACGGCGCCGGATCGGTCGGATCGCGAGGAGAACGTACGACTACTTCCTCTACGCCAGATCGCTTCGCCGGGTCTACAAGGGTATGTAGACAACACTCTCCCCTCTCGTTGCTATACATCACCATGATCTTGTGTGTGCGTAGGAAATTTTTTGAAATTACTACGTTCCCCAACACCGGGCAAACCCAACATTTGACCAAAGACATGATTCGGAGCTGATGCATATAAGGCCTAACTCGAGACACCGAACACTCCCTGAGGTATTCGGTCTTTATGAAAACGGGCAGAACGATGCCCTAAGCCCCTAGTGTCCGGGTACGCGCGAGAACTTCTGACGCGGCCGATGCCAAAATGCCAGCCTCCTCCTCGGTTATGGTAAGAAACCGGGGGATGTGTATTAACAAGAGACAGTAAGAAAGGTTTGCGCAGGGTCTTAATCTGAAAAGAATCCTTGCAACGGGTCCCTACTGCACGTCTGCGCTTGTGTCTCCGTTGTGCCGTATCCCGAACGGGTGTAGCATGTTGTTCATCTGTAAAAGAGAAGAAATTAGTTTGAAAGAAAAAAAGATCGTGCGAAAAATGTATTTTAAACAGAGTATGATTCAAAAAATGAATAAAATTGAGCTTTATTGGCTCTCATTGTTCATGCGTGCAGCCCCTTGTAAAGGGGTACGCGGCTAGTAAGCCCCTTGTTTATTTATACCGACTCGCCTTAACCGTGTCCGGGTCCCAAGGACCTATTTCAGGGCTTTGATCAGCAAAGCTGGATTAGTGTGTGGCTGTCAAGGCGGTCTCACGTTCTTCTCATGATCGAGGAACACTCGGTTACCTTTAATGAGATGATGCCGCGTGGACCGGGCATTTTAAGTGTAAGAGACGCGTAATGCGGTATTGCGTTAAAGCGGGCGAAAGCTTCTCGCCCCAATAGTGCTTGATGGCTACTTTTGAATGGGGCGATATGGAAGATTAACTTTTCGCGACGGAAGTTGTCGGGTGAACCGAACACAACTTCTAGTAGTAGGGAGCCCGTGCAATTGGCATATGGGCCTGGCGTCACTCCTTTAAAGGAAGTGTTGCTATGGCTTATTTTGGTTGGGTCTATCCCCATTCTGCGGATTGTGTCCTCGTATAGCAGGTTTAGATCACTGCCACCGTCCATTAGGACTTGTGTAAATTGTAGTCCGTCGATTATAGGATCCAATATCAGAGCAGTCCATCCTGCGTTTCGGATACTTCCGAAGTAATCCTGATGGTCGAAAGTTATTGGTTTTGACATCCAGTTTCGGGACTCCGCTAGGGTGGACCGTGCGGCGCGTACTTTAATGGGCGCCGCTCTATTTTTCCTTGTTATCACTTGAGGTGAATTCACCATTTTGACCTCTTGGGGAAATTCTTTTGTTTTCCGGTGCTCTGCTTGTGGGGTTCGTCATCGTCCTCACTTGGTGTGTCGAGCCCCTTGTGTTCGGCGTTAAGTCGGCCGAACTGCTTGAAGACCCAACAATCTCTGTGGGTATGGTTTGCAGGCTTCCCGGGGGTACTATGGATGTGACATATCCTGTCCAAGATTTTGTTTAGGTTGGATAGCTCGTCGCTATTGTCCTTGAGAGGCAGTGTTTTGCTGTTCTGCCTAGAGCTTTTGAACCCGGCGTTGACTGCCATGATCTTTGGGCCATTTTCCTTAGTCCGGCGCTGGTCTTTTCTGAAGGAAATATGCCCTAGAGGCAATAATAAAGTTATTATTTATTTCCTTATTACATGATAAATGTTTATTATTCATGCTATAATTGTATTAACCGGAAACATAATACATGTGTGAATACATAGACAAACATAGTGTCACTAGTATGCCTCTACTTGACTAGCTCATTAATCAAAGATGGTTATGTTTCCTAACCATAGACATGTGTTGTCATTTGATTAATGGGATCACATCATTAGGAGAATGATGTGATTGACTTGACCCATTCCGTTAGCTTAGCACTTGATCGTTTAGTATGTTGCTATTGCTTTCTTCATGACTTATACATGTCCCTGTAACTATGAGATTATGCAACTCCGCTTACGGAGGAACACTTTGGTACTACCAAACGTCACAACGAATCGGGTGATTATAAAGGAGTACTACAGGTGTCTCGAAGGTACATGTTGAGTTGGCGATTTCGAGATTAGGTTTTGTCACTCCGATTGTCGGAGAGGTATCTCTGGGCCTCTCGGTAATGCACATCATTATAAGCCTTGCAAGCAATGTTACCAATGAGTTGGTTACGGATGATGCATTACGTAAGCGAGTAAAGAGACTTGCCGGTGACGAGATTGAACTAGGTATTGGATACGGACGATCGAATCTCGGGCAAGTAACATACCGATGACAAAGGGAACAACGATGTTGTTATGTGGTTTGACCGATAAAGATCTTCAGAGAATATGTAGGAGCCAATATGGGCATCCAGGTCCCGCTATTGGTTATTGACCGAGAATAGTTCTAGGTCATGTCTACATAGTTCTCGAACCCGTAGGGTCCGCACGCTTAAGGTTTCGATGATGCTTATATTATGAGTTTATGAGTTTTGATGTACCGAAGGAGTTCTGAGTCCCGGATGAGATCGGGGACATGACGAGGAGTCTCGAAATGGTTGAGACGTAAAGATCGATATATTGGACGACTATATTCGGAGTTCGGAAAGGTTCCAGTGATTCGGTATTTTTTGAGTACCGGAGAGTTACGGAATTCGCCGGGAGAAGTATTGGGCCTTATTGGGCCTCGCGGGAAAGAGAGAGGGCTGCCTAGGGCAGGCTGCGCGCCCCATGGCCTAGTCCGAATTGACTAGGGGAGGGCCCCACCCCTCCTTCCTTCCTTCTCTCTTCCCTTCCTTGTCTCCTACTCCTAATACATGGAAGGACTCCTAGTTGGACTAGGAAAGGCCCCTCCTAGGGCCGGCCTCCTCCTCCCTCCCTCCGTTATATACGGGAGCAGGGGGCACCCCATAGACACACAAGTTGATCTACGGATCGTTCCTTAGCCGTGTGCGGTGCCCCCTTCCACCATATTCCACCTCGGTCATATCGTCGCGGAGTTTAGGCGAAACCCTGCGCCGGTAGAACATCATCATCGTCACCATGCCGTCGTGCTGACGGAATTCATCTTCGGAGCCTTTGCTGGATCGGAGGGCCGGAGATCGTCATCGAGCTGAACGTGTGCTGAACTCGGAGGCTCCGTACGTTCGGTGCTTGGATCGGTCGGATCGTGAAGACGTACGACTACATCAACCGCGTTGTGCTAACGCTTCCACTCACGGTCTACGAGGGTACGTGGACGAACACTCTCCCCTCTCGTTGCTATATCATCACCATGATCTTGCGTGTGCGTAGGAATTTTTTTGAAATTACTACGTTCCCCATCAGTGGCATCCGAGCCTAGGTTTTATGCGTTGATGTTATATGCACGAGTAGAACACAAGTGAGTTGTGGGCGATACAAGTCATACTGCTTACCAGCATGTCATACTTTGGTTCGGCGGTATTGTGAGATGAAGCGCCCGACCGACATTACGCCAGACGCTTACGCGAGACTGGTTTCACCGCTACGAGCACTCGTGCTTAAAGGTGGCTGGCGGGTGTCTGCTCTCTCACTTTAGCTGAATCGAGTGTGGCTACGCCGGTCCTTGCGAAGGTTAAAACAGCACCAACTTGACGAACTATCGCTGTGGTTTTGATGCGAGGTAAGAACGGTTCTTGCTAAGCCCGTAGCAACCATGTAAAATTTGCAACAACAAAGTAGAGGACGCCTAACTTGTTTTTGCAGGCATGTTGTGATGTGATATGGTCAAGACGTGATGCTATATTTTATTGTATGAGATGATCATGTTTTGTAACCGAACTTATCGGCAATCGGCAGGAGCCATATGGTTGTCGCTTATTGTATGAAATGCAACGCTTCTGTAATTGCTTTACTTTATCACTAAGCAGTAGCGATAGTCGTAGAAGCAATAGGTGGCGTAATGACAACGATGCTACGATGGAGATCAAGGTGTCGCACCGGTGACGATGGTGATCATGACGGTGCTTCGAAGATGGAGATCACAAGCACAAGATGATGATGGCCATATCGTATCACTTATATTGATTGCATGCGATGTTTATCCTTTATGCATCTTATCTTGCTTTGATTGACGGTAGCATTTTAAGATGATCTCTCACTAATTATCAAGAAGTGTTCTCCCGAGTATGCACTGCGAAAGTTCTTCGTGGCCGAGACACCACGTGATGATCGGTGTGATAGGCTCTACGCTCAAATACAACGGGTGCAAAACAGTTGCACACGCGAATACTCAAAGTTATACTTGACGAGCCTAGCATATACAGATATGGCCTCGAACACGGAGACCGAAGGTCGAGCGTGAATCATATAGTAGATATGATCAATATAGCGATGTTCACCATTGAAACTACTCCATCTCACGTGATGATCGGACATGGTTTAGTTGATTTGGATCACATGATCACTTAGATGACTAGAGAGATGTACATCTAAGTGGGAGTTCTTAAGTAATATGATTAATTGAACTTAAATTTATCATGAACTTAGTCCCGTAGTATTTTGCAAATTATGTTGTAGATCAATAGCTTGCGTTGTTGCTTTCATATGTTTATTTTGATATGTTCCTAGAGAAAATTGTGTTGAAAAATGTTAGTAGCAATGATGCGGATTCGATCCGTGATCCGAGGTTTATCCTCATTGTCGCACGTAAGAATTATGTCCTTAATGCACCGCTAGGTGACAGACCTATTGCAGAGCAGATGCGAAGTTATGAACGTCTGCTAGCTCAAAATGATGACTACTTGATAGTTTAGTGCACCATGCTTAACGCCTTAGAATCGGGACTTCAAAGACGTTTTGAACATCATGGACCATATGAGATGTTCCAGGAGTTGAAGTTTATATTTCAAGCAAATACCCGAGTTGAGAGATATGAAGTCTTCAACAAGTTCTATAGCTAAAAGATGGAGGAGAATCGCTCAACTAGTGAGCAAGTGCTCAGATTGTCTGGGTACTACAATCGCTTGAATCAAGTGGGAGTTAATCTTCCAGATAAGATAGTGATTGACAGAGTTCTCTAGTCACCATCACCAAGTTAGTAGAACTTCATGATGAACTAGTATGCAAGGGATGACGAAAATGATTCCCGAGCTCTTCGTGATGTTGAAATCGACGAAGGTAGAAATCAAGAAAGAGCATCAAGTGTTGATGGTTGACAAGATCACTAGTTTCAAGAGAAGGGCAAAGGGAAAGAAAGGGAACTTCAAGTGGAAAGACAAGCAAGTTGTCACTCCTACGAAGAAGCCCAAAGCTGGACCATAGCCTGAAACTAAGTGTTTACACTGCAAAGGAAATGGTCACTGGAAGCGGAAATGCCCTGAATATTTGGTGGATAAGAAGGTGGCAAAGTGAACAAGGGTATATTTGATATACAGATTATTGATGTGTGCCTTACTAGTGTTTATAGTAGCCCCGAGTATTTGATACTTGTTAGGTTGCTAAGATTAGTAACTCAAACAGAGTGAGAATAAACAGAGACTAGTTGAAGGAAAGTGACAATGAGTGTTGGAAGTAGTTCCAAGATTGATATGATCATCATCGCACACTCCCTATACTTTCGGGATTAGTGTTAAACCTAAATAAATGTTATTTGGCATTTGCATTGAGCATGAATATGATTTGATCGTGTTTATTGCAATACGGTTATTCATTTAAAATCGAGAATAATTGTTGTTCGCTTACATGAATAAAACCTTCAATGGTCATACACCCAATGAAAATAGTTTGTTGGATCTCGATCGTAGTGATACACATATTCATAATATTGAGGCCAAAAGATGCAAAGTTAATAATGATAGTGCAACTTATTTGTGGCACTTCGCCGCTTGGGTCATATCGATTGTAAAGCACATGAAGAAACTCCATAAAGATGGATTTTCGAATCACTTGGTTATGAATCATTTGATGTTTGCGAACCGCTTTTGGGCAAGATGACTAAAACTCCGTTCTTGGGACAATGGAACGAAGCTCTCGACTTATTGGAAATAATACATACCGATGTATGCGAGACCAATGAGTATGAAGGCTCGTGGCAAGTATCGTTATTTTTCGACCTTCACAAGATGATTTGAGCAGATATAGGTATATCTACTTGATGAAACATAAGTCCGAAATAGTTGAAAGGTTCAAAGAATTTCAGAGTGAAGTGGAAAAATCATCGTAATAAGAAAATAAAGTTTCTGCGATCTGATCGCAGAGACGAATATTTGAGTTACGAGTTTGGTCTTCGATTAAAACAATGTGGAATAGTTTCACAGCTCACGCCACCTAGAACACCACAACGTTATGGTGTGTCCGAACATCGTAACCGCACTTTATTGGATATGGTGCGATCTATGATGTCTCTTACTGATTTACCACTATTGTTTTGGGGTTATGCATTAGAGACAGCTGCATTCACGTTAAAAGGGCACCATCTAAATCTGTTGAGACGACACCATATGAACTGTGGTTTAGCAAGAAACCCAAGTTGTCGTTTCTTAAAGTTTGGGGCTGCGATGCTTATGTGAAAAAGTTTCATCCTGATAAGCTCGAACCCAAATCGGAGAAGTGCATCTTCATAAAATACCCAAAGGAAATTTTTGGGTACACCTTCTATCACAGATCCGAAGGCAAGATATTCGTTGCTAAAAATGGATCCTTTCTAGAGAAGGAGTTTCTCTCGAAAGAAGTGAGTGGGAGGAAAGTAGAGCTTGATAAGGTAATTTGTACCTTCTCCCAAGTTGGAAAGTAGTTCATCACGGAAATCAGTTCCAGTGATTCCTACACCAATTAGTGAGGAAGCTAATGATGATGATCATGAAACTTCAGATCAAGTTACTACAAAAACTCGTAGGTCTTCCAAAGTACAGATCCGCACTGAGAGTAGTACGGTAATACTGTTCGAAGTCATGTTACTAGACCATGATGAACCTATTAACTATGAGGAAGCAATGATGAGCCCAGATTCATGAAATGGCTTGAGGCCATAAAATCTGAGATATGATCCATGTATAAGAACAAAGTATGGACTTTGATTGACTTGCTCGATGATCAGCAAGCCATGTTAAATAAATGGATCTTCAAGAGGAAGACGGACACTGATAGTAGTGTTACTATCCACTAAGCTCGACTTGTTGCAAAAGGTTTTCAACAAGTTCAAGGGGTTGAATATGATGGGTTTTTCTCACTCGTATCGATGCTTAAGTCTGTCCGAATCATGTTAGCAATTGCCCTATTTTATGAAATCTGGCAAATGGATGTCAAAACTGCATTCCTTAATGGATTTATTAAATAAGAGTTGTATATGATGCAACCAGAAGGTTTTGTCAATCCTAAAGATGCTAACAAAGTGTGCAAGCTCCAAAGAATCCATCTCGTGGACTGGTGCAAGCATCTCGAGTTGGAATATACGCTTTGATAAGTTGATCAAAGCATATTGTTTTATATGAGACTTTTGGAAAGGCTCAGATTTACAAGAAAGTGAGTGGGAGCACTACAAAGATTTCGATAAGTATATGTGAATGACATATTGTTGATTGGAAATAATGTAGAATTATTCGCAAAGCATAAAGGAGTGTTTTGAAAGGAGTTCTTTAAAATAAAGACCTCAGTAAAGCTACTTACATATTGAGCATCAAGATCTATTGAGATAGATCAAGACGCTTGATAAGTTTTTCAATAAGTACATACCTTGTCAAGATTTTGAAGTAGTTCAAAATGGAAATATCAAAGAAAAGTTCTTGCCTGTATTGCAAAGGTGTGAAATTGAGTAAGACTCAAATCCCGACCATGGCAGAAAATAGAAAAGAGAATGAAAGTCATTCCCTATGCCTTAGTCATAGGTTTTATAAAAGTATGCCATGCTATGGACCAGACCTATTGTATACTCTGCCCTGGTTTGGCAAGAGAGTACAATAGTGATCTAGGAGTAGATCACTGGACATTGGTCAAAATTATCCTTAGTGGAATAAGGATATGTTTCTCGATTATGGAGGTGACAAAAGGTTCGTCGTAAAGGGTTACGTCGATACAAGTTTTGGCACTGATCCAGATGACTCTAAGTCTTAATCTGGATACATATTGAAAGTGGGAGCAAATAGCTAGAGTAGCTCCGTGCAGAGTATTGTAGACATAGAATATTTGCAAAATACATACGACTCTGAATGTGATAGACCCGTTGACTAAGCTTCTCTCACGAGCAAAACATGATCACACCTTAGTACTCTTTGGGTGTTAATCACATAGCGATGTGAACTAGATTATTGACTCTAGTAAACCCTTTGGGTGTTGGTCACATGACGATGTGAACTATGGGTGTTAGTCATATACATATATGAATATTGGTATTAAATCACATGGCGATGTGAACTAGATTATTGACTCTAGTGCAAGTGGGAGACTGAAGGAAATATGCCCTAGAGGCAATAATAAAGTTATTATTTATTTCCTTATTACATGATAAATGTTTATTATTCATGCTATAAAATTGTATTAACCGGAAACATAATACATGTGTGAATACATAGACAAACATAGTGTCACTAGTATGCCTCTACTTGACTAGCTCATTAATCAAAGATGGTTATGTTTCCTAACCATAGACATGTGTTGTCATTTGATTAATGGGATCACATCATTAGGAGAATGATGTGATTGACTTGACCCATTCCGTTAGCTTAGCACTTGATCATTTAGTATGTTGCTATTGCTTTCTTCATGACTTATACATGTTCCTCGTAACTATGAGATTATGCAACTCCTGCCACGGAGGAACACTTTGGTACTACCAAACGTCACAACGAATCGGGTGATTATAAAGGAGTACTACAGGTGTCTCGAAGGTACATGTTGAGTTGGCGATTTTGAGATTAGGTTTTGTCACTCCGATTGCTCGGAGAGGTATCTCTGGCCCTCTCGTAACGCACATCATTATAAGCCTTGCAAGAAATGTGACCAATGAGTTGGTTACGGATGATGCATTACGTAATCGAGTAAAGAGACTTGCCGTGACGAGATTGAACTAGGTATTGATACCGATGATCGAATCTCGGGCAAGTAACATACCGATGACAAAGGGAACAACGATGTTGTTATGCGGTTTGACCGATAAAGATCTTCAGAGAATATGTAGGAGCCAATATGGGCATCCAGGTCCCGCTATTGGTTATTGACCGAGAATAGTTCTAGGTCATGTCTACATAGTTCTCGAACCCGTAGGGTCCGCACGCTAAGGTTTCGATGATGCTTATATTATGAGTTTATGAGTTTTGATGTACCAAGGAGTTCGGAGTCCCGGATGAGATCGGGTCATGACGAGGAGTCTCGAAATGGTCGAGACGTAAAGATCGATATATTGGACGACTATATTCGAGTTCGAAAGGTTCCGAGTGATTCGGTATTTTTGAGTACCGAGAGTTACGGAATTCGCCGGGAGAAGTATTGGGCCTTATTGGGCCTCAAGGGAAAGAGAGAGGGCTGCCTAGGGCAGGCTGCGCCCCCATGGCCTAGTCCGAATTGACTAGGGGAGGGCCGCACCCTCCTTCCTTCCCTTCTCTCTTCCCCTTCCTTGTCTCCTACTCCTAATACATGGAAGGACTCCTAGTTGGACTAGGAAAGGGGAATCCTACTCCCGGTGGGAGTAGGACTCCCCATGGCGCGCCCCTCCTAGGGCTGGCCTCCTCCTCCCTCCCTCCTTTATATACGGGAGCAGGGGGCACCCCATAGACACACAAGTTGATCTACGGATCGTTCCTTAGCCGCGCGGTGCCCCTTCCACCATATTCCACCTCGGTCATATCGTCATGAGTTTAGGCGAAGCCTGCGCCGTAGAACATCATCATCATCACCACGCCGTCGTGCTGACGGAACTCATCTCCGGAGGCTTTGCTGGATCGGAGGGCCGGAGATCGTCATCGAGCTGAACGTGTGCTGAACTCGGAGGCTCCGTGACGCTCGGTGCTTGGATCGGTCGGATCGTGAAGACGACGACTACATCAACGCGTTGCAGTTAACGCTCGCCACGGTCACGAGGGTACGTGGACAACACTCTCCCTCTGCTATATCATCACCATGATCTTGCGTGTGCGTAGGAAATTTTTTGAAATTACTACGTTCCCCATCATTTTCTGCGTCGTGGTTTCCCATTTCCATCCCTGACCTCGGATGTACTCGGGTCGCTGGTGCTGCATCTTGCCAGCCAGCTATCTTCTCCCGCGCAAAAGCGGGTCATTAGGCTTGTTAGTGCGGCCATTGTCCTTGGCTTTTCCTGGCCGAGGTGTCTGGCGAGCCATTCGTCCCAGACGTTATGTTTGAAGGCTGCTAAGGCTTCGGTGTCCGGACAGTCGACTATTTGGTTCTTTTTGGTGAGGAACCTGTTCCAGAATTTGCGGGCTGACTCTCCGGGCTGTTGAGTTATGTGACTTAAATCGTCTGCATCCGGAGGGCGGACATAAGTCCCCTGAAAATTTGCCCGAAATGCATCCTCGAGCTCTTCCCAACTTCCAATGGTATTTTCTGGGAGGCTTTTGAGCCAATGCCGAGCTGGCCCTTTGAGCTTGAGGGGTAAATATTTTATGGCGTGGAGGTCATCTCCTCTAGCCATATGTATGTGCAGGATGTAATCCTCAATCCAGACTTCGGGATCTGTTGTTCCGTCGTATGCCTCTATGTTTACGGGCTTGAATCCCGTTGGAAATTCATGATCCAGTACCTCATCGGTGAAACATAGGGGGTGTGTGGCGCCCCTGTATTTGGGTGTACCGTGATTTTTGAATACTCGACGTTTTGTGTTGCTTTCTGGAGATTTCTTTCTTGGCCCATAGATGGACCTGGCCGGGCCATCCTTTTTGCAAGGATCCTTATGTGGATCGCGTGCCGTCTTGTGTGCGACGCCGCTTGCCGCTCTTTGTTTGTCATGTGGTCGTCTATCCGACCGGGCAGCCTCTTTGTTTTTTGATGGTGGGGGCTTTACGGCCTCCTCGTCAAATTTGGGCAATAGTTTGCGCTTCGGGTAACTCTTTGCTTGGCGGCTATTGCCGTATTTGTCTACGATCTTGAGTACTTTGCTCCATCTCATTCTAAGTACGTCTTCCGCTGTTTTGAGCTTCCGCTTCTGCTTCTTCAGACTTCGTGCAGTGGCGACGAGCCTTTTGTGAAGGTTCTTCTGTTCCAATGATGTGTCCGGCGTGAGATCATCCGGACTGTTGTTTTCGCCGGGGATGGGTTGTTTATCTAGTTCATCCTGTTCGGATGGTTGCTTGGTGGCATGTTCGTCGTCCACTGGTTCGCCCTGCTCTGCGGCTGGGTCTGTATGGGTGCTGTCGTTGTCAAGGCAGGACTTTGGGCGGCGCTTGCGGTGCCGTTTCGGCTGTTTTTCGGGGGAATTATCCTTCACAGCGTCCCGTTGTTCCTCGTTATCGCTTCCTTTAGGTGTATCCACCATATATACATCGTAGGTTAAGGTGGCTTTCCAGTGCCCTGTAGGCGCTGGTTCTTGGTTGTCTCCGGCATCATCGTCCATACCGTTGATGTCTTCGGAGTCGAAGTCTAGCATGTCGGTTAGGTCGTCGACAGTGGCTACGAAGTGGGTGGTGGGTGGGCTTTCAATTTCTTCGTCGTCCGCATCCCAACCGTCCTGGCCATAATCCGGCCAAGGCTCTCCTGATAAAGAGAGGCCCTTTAGCAAATTCAGGATGTCGCCGAAAGGCGAAAAGCCGAAGATGTCCGCAGCGGTGAACTCCATGATCGGGCGCCCAATCAGATTTGATTGGTAGGGCTGGAGGTTCGGAGTCCGGCGAGGAGTCCGCACTCGAGTCATGAGCTTCGCAAGGGACAGGGTCGGTATTCGCCCATCGCCAGAGGTAGCAGCCCCGAGGCGGTGTCTAGCCACCCATCCTCGATCGGCGCAATGGCCCGGGTTAAGGGTCGGAGCGACTCTTGCGGACTCCGAGGAACCGTCCGACAAGAGAGCTAAATCATGCCCATCGTGACAAGGCGGCGGCGCTTGTTGTGGCTCAATCCGTCAAGATCAAGTCTCCGCGATATCGGCCGTAGTTCAAACTTCCAAATCGACCGATGGCGGGCGAAGCTTCGATCTGCTCGGATGGCTGCTTAATTGCCCGCAGCAAAGCCACTGAATACGAAGATCTGTCCGGGGAGAAAAGTCCCACCCTGGACTACGTCGTTGTTGATGATCGAAGGAGCCATCGGGCCTATGAGCGACGACACATAGGAACTCTCAATGAAAGCACCAATGACGGTGTCAAAACTGGCGGATCTCGGGTAGGGGACCCCGAACTGTGCGTCTAGGCGGATGGTAACAGGAGGCAACGGACACGATGTTTTTACCCAGGTTCGGGCCCTCTCGATGGAGGTAAAACCCTACTCCTGCTTGATTGATGTTGATGATATGGGTAGTACAAGAGTAGATCTACCACGAGATCAAGGAGGCTAAACCCTAGAAGCTAGCCTATGGTATGATTGTTGTTCGTCCTACGGACTAAAACCCTCCAGTTTATATAGACACCGGAGAGGGCTAGGATTACACAGAGTCGGTTACAATGGTAGGATATCTACATATCCGTATTGCCAAGCTTGCCTTCCATGCCAAGGAAAGTCCCATCCGGACACGGGACGAAGTCTTCAATCTTGTATCTTCATAGTCTTGGAGTCCGGCCAATGATGATAGTTCGGCTATGGTGTGATCTATGATGTCTCTTACTGATTTACCGCTATCGTTTTGGGGTTATGCTTTAGAGACGGCTGCATTCACTTTAAATAGGGCACCATCAAAATCCGTTGAGACGATGCCTTATGAAGTGTGGTTTGGCAAGAAACCAAAGTTGTCGTTTCTTAAAGTTTGAGGTTGCGATCCTTATGTGAAAAAGCTTCAACCTGATAAGCTCGAACCTAAATCGAAGAAGTGCGTCTTCATAGGATACCCAAAGGAAACTGTTGGGTACACCTTCTATCACATATCCGAAGGCAAGAAATTCGTTGCTAAGAATGGTCCCTTTCTAGAGAAGGAGTTTTTCTCGAAAGAAGTGAGTGGGAGGAAAGTAGAACTTGATGACGTAATTGTACCTTCTCCCAAATTGGAAAGTAGTTTATCACAGAAATCAGTTCCAATGATTCCTACACCAATTAGTGAGGAAGCTAATGATGATGATCATGAAACTTCAGATCAAGTTACTACAGAACCTCGTAGGTCTTCCAGAGTACGATCCGCAATAGAGTGGTATGGTAATCTTGTTCTGGAAGTCATGTTACTAGGACATGGTGAACCTACGAACTATGAGGAAGCAATGATGAGCCCAGATTCCGCGAAACGGCTTGAGGCCATGAAATCTGAGATGGGATCCATGTATGAGAACAAAATGTGGACTTTGGTGGATTTGCCCGATGATCGGCAAGCCATAGAAAATAAATGGATCTTCAAGAAGAAGACTTACGCTGACGGTAATGTTACTATCTACAAAGCTCGATTCGTTGCGAAAGGTTTTTGACAAGTTCAAGGAGTTGACTACGATGAGACTTTCTCACCCGTAGTGATGCTTAAGTCTATCGGAATCATGTTAGCAATTGCTGCATTTTATGATTATGAAATTTGGCAGATGGATGTCAAAACTGCATTCCTGAATGGATTTCTAGAAGAGGAGTTGTATATTATGCAACCAGAAGGTTTTGTCGATCCAAAGGGTGCTAACAAAGTGTGCAAGCTCCAGTGATCCATTTATGGACTGGTGCAAGCCTCTTGGAGTTGGAATAAATGCTTTGATAGTGTGATCACAACATATGGTTTTATACAGACTTTTGGAGAAGCCTGTATTTACAAGAAAGTGAGTGGGAGCTCTGTAGCATTTCTAATTTTATACGTAGATGACATATTGTTGATTGGAAATGATATAGAATTTCTGGATAGCATAAAGGGATACTTGAATAAGAGTTTTTCAATGAAAGACCTCGGTGAAGCTGCTTACATATTGGGCATCAAGATCTATAGAGATAGATCAAGACGCTTAATTGGACTTTCACAAAACACATACCTTGATAAAGTTTTGAAGAAGTTCAAAATGGATCAGTCAAAGAAAGGGTTCTTGCCTGTGTTACAAGGTGTGAAGTTGAGTTGGACTCAATGCTCGACCACTTTAGAAGATAGAGAGAAAATGAGCTTTCCCTATGCTTCAGCCATAGGTTCTATCACGTATGCAATGTTGTATACCAGACCTGATGTGTGCCTTGCTATAAGTATAGCAGGGAGTTACCAAAGTAATCCCGGAGTGGAGCACTGGACAGCGGTCAAGAACGTCCTAAAATACCTGAAAAGGACTAAGGATATGTTTCTCGTTTATCGAGGTGAGAAAGAGCTCGTCGTAAACGGTTACGTCGATGCAAGCTTTGACACTGATCCGGATGACTCTAAGTCGCAATCCGGATACATATTTTTATTGAATGGTGGAGCTATCAGTTGCTGCAGTTCCAAGCAAAGCGTCGTGGCGGGATCTACGTGTGAAGCGGAGTACATAGCTGCTTCGGAAGCAGTAAATGAAGGAGTCCGGATGAAGGAGTTCATATCCGATCTAGGTGTCATACCTAGTGCATCGGGTCCAATGAAAATATTTTGTGACAATACTGGTGCAATTGCTTTGGCGAAGGAATCCAGATTTCACAAGAGAACCAAGCACATCAAGAGACGCTTCAATTCCATCCGTCATCAAGTGTCAGAGGGAGACATAGAGATTTGCAAGATACATACGGATCTCAATGTTGCAGACTCGTTGACTAAGCCTCTTCCACGAGCAAAACATGATCAGCACCAAAACTCCTTGGGTGTTAGAATCATTACTTTGTAATCTAGATTATTGACTCTAGTGCAAGTGGGAGACCGAAGGAAATATGCCCTAGAGGCAATAATAAAGTTATTATTTATTTCCTTATTTCACGATAAATGTTTATTATTCATGCTAGAATTGTATTAACCGGAAACTTAGTACATGTGTGAATACATAGACAAAACATAGTGTCCCTAGTATGCCTCTACTTGACTAGCTCATTTATCAAAGATGGTTATGTTTCCTAACCATAGACATGTGTTGTCATTTGATGAATGGGATCACATCATTAGGAGAATGATGTGATGGACACGACCCACCCGTTAGCTTAGCATTATGATCGTTACAGTTTCATTGCTACTGCTTTCTTAATGACTTATACATGTTCCTCAGACTATGAGATTATGCAACTCCCAGATACCGGAGGAACACCTTGTGTGCTATCAAATGTCACAACGTAAATGGGTGATTATAAAGATGCTCTACAAGTGTCTCCGAAGGTGTTTTTTGGGTTGGCATAGATTGAGATTTGGATTTGTCACTCCGTGTATCGGAGAGGTATCTCTGGGCCCTCTCGGTAATACTCATCACTATAAGCCTTGCAAGCAATGTGACAAATCCGTTAGTTACAGGATGAAGCATTACGGTAAGAGTAAAGAGACTTGTCGGTAACGAGATTGAACTAGGTATGATGATACCGACGATCGAATCTCGGGCAAGTAACATACCGATGACAAAGGGAACAACGTATGTTATTATGCGGTTTGACCGATAAAGATCTTCGTAGAATATGTAGGAGCCAATATGAGCATCCTGGTTCTGCTATTGGTTATTGACTGGAGATGTGTCTCGGTCATGTCTACATAGTTCTCGAACACATAGGGTCCGCATGCTTAACGTTCGATGATGATTTGTATTATGAGTTATGTGTTTTGATGACTGAAGTTTGTTCGGATTCACGGATGAGATCACGGACATGACGAGGAGTCCCGAAATGGTCGAGATATAAAGATTGATATATTGGACCATGTTATTCGGACACCGGAAGTGTTCCGGGTGGTTTCGGGTAAAAACGGAGTGCCGGAGGGGTTACCAGAACCCCCCGGGGGAACTAATGGGCCACCACGGTCTTAGTGGAGAGAGAGGAGGGCCACCAGGGCAGGCCCCCCCCCTTAACAGTCCAAATTGGACTAGGGGAAGGGGGCGGCGCCCCCCTTTCCTACTCCCTCTCCCTCTCCTTCCTTCCCCCTCTCTTCCTTGTGAAGGAATCCTACTAGGACTAGTAGTCCTAGTAGGACTCCCTCTCCTTGGGCGCGCCCCTAGGGCCGGCCGGCCTCCCCCTCCCTCCTTTATATACGAGGGCTGAGAGCACCCTAGAACACACAAGTTTCTCTTAACCGTGTGTGGTGCCCCCCTCCACAGTTACACACCCCAATCATACCATCATAGTGCTTAGGCGAAGCCCTGCGCCGGTAACATCATCATCACCGTCACCACGCCATCGTGCTGACGAAACTCACCCTCGTCCTCAACTGGATCAAGAGGACGAGGGACGTCATCGAGCGAAATGTGTGCTGAACGCGGAGGTGCCATACGTTCGGTACTTGGATCGATTGAATCGCGAAGAAGTTCGACTACATCAACCGCGTTACTAAATGCTTCCGCTTTCCGTCTACGAGGGTACGTGGACACACTCTCCCCTCTTGTTGCTATGCATCTCCTAGATAGATCTTGCGTGATCGTAGGGAAATTTTTGAAATTATTGCGTTCCCCAACAGGAAGGTTTCGGGACGAAGCGCCGCCGTCTCGAGGCAAAACCTAGGCAGACGCAATCTAGGGCTCCGGTAGAGCGATTCTGCTGGGGAAACTTCCCTTCGGGAGGGGGAAATCGAAGCCATCGTCATCACCAACAATCCTCTCATCATGGGAGGATCAATCTTCATCAACATCTTCACCAGCACCATCTCCTCTCAAACCCTAGTTCATCTCTTGTATTCAATCTTTGCCTCAGAACCTCAGATTGGTACCTTTGGGTTGCTAGTAGTGTTGATTACTCTTTGTAGTTGATGCTTGTTGGTTTATTTGGTGGAAGATCATATGTTCAGATCCTTAATGATATTCAATAGCCCTCTGATCTTGAACATGAGCATGTTTTGGGAGTTGTTACGTTTGTTCCTAAGGACATGGGAGAAGTCTTGTTATAAGTAATCATGTGAATTTGGTATTCGTTCAATATTTTGATGAGATGTATGTTGTCTTTCCTTTAGTGGTGTTATGTGAACGTCGACTACATCACACTTCACCATGATTTGGGCCTAGGGGAAGGTATTGGGAAGTAGCAAGTAGATGTTGGGTTGTGCTACTTCTTAAGCTTGCGTTGGTTTTTCCCTTGAAGAGGAAAGGGTGATGGACCAAAGTAGATATAAGTATTTCCCTCAGTTAGAGAACCAAGGTATCAATCCAGTAGGAGACAATGCACAAATCACCAATACCTGCACAAACAATCGAACAACTTGCACCCAACGCGATAAAGGGGTTGTCAATCCCTCCACGGTCACTTGCAAAAGTGAGATCTAATAGAGATAGATGAAACTAAACAAAAGATAAAGTAAATATTTTTGGTATTTTTTTGGTTTATAGATCGAAAGTAAAAGATTGCAAAATAGTAGATCAGAAACTTATATGATGGAAAATAGACCCGAGGGCCATAGGTTTCACTAGAGGCTTCTCTCAAGATGGCAAATAATACGGTAGGTGAATAAATTACTGTCGAGCAATTGATACAAAAGCAAAAAGTTATGATGATATCTAAGGCAATGATTATGAAATATAGGCATCACGTCCGTGTCAAGTAGACTGAAACGATTCTGCATCTACTACTATTACTCCACACATCGACAGACTCCTTCCTGCATCTAGAGTATTAAGTTCATGAAGAACAGAGTAACACATTAAGTAAGATGACATGATGTAGAGGACTAAACTCAAGCAATATGATGTAAACCCCATCTTTTTATCCTCGATGACAACAATACAATATGTGCCTTGCTGCCCCTACTGTCATTGGGAAAGGACACCGCAAGATTGAACCCAAATCTAAACACTTCTCCCATTGCAATAAAAACCAATCTAGTTGGCCAAACTAAACCGGTAGTTCGAAGAGAATTACAAAGATATCAAATCATGCATATAAGAATTCAGAGAAGATTCAAATAATATGCATATATACACAAATCATAAATCCACAATTCATCAGATCTCGACAAACACACCGCAAAAGAAGATCGCATCGGATAGATCTCCAAGAACATCGAGGAGAACATTGTATTGAGAATCAAAGAGAGAGAAGAAGCCATCTAGCTACTAGTTATGGACCCGTAGGTCTGACTTAAACTACTCATGCTTCATCGGAAGGGCAGTAGAGTTGATGTAGAAGCCCTCCATGATCGAATCCCCCTCTGGCAGGATGCCGGAAAAGGTCCCTAGATGGGATCTCACCAGAACAGAAGGTTGCGGCAGTGGAAAAGTGTTTTTGTGGATGCTTCTGGTGGTTTGGGGATATATGTGAATATATAGGACGAAGAAGTAGGTCAGTGGAGTCATGTGGGGCCCACAAGGCAGGGGCGCTCCCTACCCCGTGGGTGTGCCCTCCCCCCTTATCACCGCCTCGTGGCTCTTCTGACTTAAACTCCAAGTCTTCGATGTGTCTTCTGGTCCAAGAAAAATCACCGTGAAAGTTTTATTCCGTTTGGCATTCCTTCTCTGCGAAGCTCAAAAACAAGGAAAAAACAGAAACTGGCACTGGGCTCTAGGTTAATAGGTTCGTCCCAAAAATAATATAAAATAGCATATTAATGCATATAAAACATCCAAACAGATAATATAATAGCATGGAACAATAAAAATTATAGATACGTTGCAGACGTATCAAGCATACCCAAGCTTAATTCCTGCTCGTCCTCGAGTAGGTAAATGATAAAAATAGTTTTTTTGATGTGGAATGCTACCTACCATATTTATCCATGTATTATTTTCTTTATTGTAGCATGAATGTTCAGATCCATAAGATTCAAAACAAAAGTTTAATATTGACATAAAAACAATAATACTTCAAGCATACTAACAAGGCAATTATGTCTTCTCAAAATAGCATGGCAAAGAAAGCTTATCCCTACAAAATCATATACTCTGTCTATGCTCCATCTTCATCACACAAAATATTCAAATCATGCACAATCCTGATGACAAGCCAAGCAGTTGTTTCATACTTTTGGTGTTCTCAAACTTTTTCAACTTTCACACAATACAAGAGCGTGAGCCATGGACATAGCACTATAGGTGGAATAGAATATGGTGGTTGTGGAGAAGATAGAAAGAGGGAGATATTCTCACATCAACTAGGCGTATCAACGGGTTATGGAGATGCCAATCAATAGATATCAATGTGAGTGAGTAGGGATTGCCATGCAACGGATGCATTAGAGCTATAAGTTTATTAAAGCTCAAAAAGAAAATCTGAGTGGGTATGCATCCAACTTGCTTGCTCATGAAGACCTAGGGCGATTTGAGAAAGCCCATTGCTGGTATATACAAGCCAAGTTCTATAATAAAAAATTCCCACTAGTATATGAAAGTGACAACATAGGAGACTCTCTATCATGAAGATCATGGTGCTACTTTGAAGCACAAGTGTGGAAAAAAGGATAGTAACGTTGCCCCTTCTCCCTTTTTATCTCTTTTTTTGTTTGGCTTCTTTGGCCACCTTTTTCTATTTAGGTTTCATTGGCCTCTCCTTTTTTTCCTCACACGGGACAATGCTCTAGTAATGATGATCATCACACTTCTATTTACTTACAACCCAAGAATTACAACTCGATACTTAGAACAAAATATGACTCTATATGAATGCCTCTGGTGGTGTACCAGGATGTGCAATGACTCAAGAGTGACAAGTATGAAAGACTTATGAAAGGTGGCTTTGCCACAAATACGATGTCAACTACATGATCATGCAAAGCAATATGACAATTATGAAGCGTGTCATAATAAACGGAGCGATGGAAAGTTGCATGGCAATATATCTCGAAATGGCTATGGAAATGCCATAATAGGTAGGTATGGTGGCTATTTTGAGGAGGGTATATGGTGGCTGTATGGTACCAGCGAAAGTTGCATGGTACTAGAGAACCTAGCAATGGTGGAAGGGTGAGAGCGCGTATAATCCATGGACTCAACATTAGTCATAAAGAACTCACATACTTATTGCAAAAATCTATTAGTCATTGACACAAAGTACTACACGCATGCTCCTAGGGGGATAGATTGGTAGGAAAAGACCATCGCTCGTCCTCAACCGCCACTCATAAGGAAGATAATCAATAAATACCTCATGCTCCAACTTCGTTACATAACGGTTCACCATACGTGCATGCTATGGGAATCACAAACCTTAACACAAGTATTTCTCCAATTCAAAACTAATCACTAGCATGAATCTAATACCACCATCATTATATCTCAAAACAATCATAATGAATCAAACTTCTCATAGTATTCAATGCACTTTATATGAAAGTTTTTATTCTATCTCTCTTGGATGCCTATCATACTAGGACTAAATTTATAACCAAAGCAAATTACCATGCCGTTTAAAAAGACTCTCAAAATAATATAAGTAAAGCATGAGAGTTCAACAATTTCTATAAAGTAAAACCACCGCCATGCTCTAAAAAGATATAAGTGATGCACTAGAGCAATATTGCCTAGCTCAAAAGATATAAGTGAAGTACATAGAGTATTCTAATAAATCAAGATTCATGCGTGTCCCTCTCAAAAGGTGTGTACAACAAGGATGATTGTGCCAAACTAAAAATCAAAGACTCAAGTCATACAAGTCGCTCGAAGCAAAACACATATCATGTGGTGAATAAAAATATAGCCTCAAGTAAAGTTACCGATAGATAAAGACGAAAGAGGGGATGCCTTCCGGGGCATCCCCAAGCTTAGGCTCTTGGTTGTCCTTGAATATTACCTTGGGGTGCCTTGGGAATCCCCAAGCTTAGGCTCTTGCCATTCCTTATTCCATAGTACATCAAGTCCTTACCCAAAACTTGAAAACTTCACAACACAAAACTCAACAGAAAATCTCATAAGCTCCGTTAGTATAAGAAAATAAATCACCACTTTTGGTACTGTTGTGAACTATTTCTTTATTTATATTTGTGCAATATCTATTGTATTCCAACTTTTCCATGGTTCATACCCCCCCCCGATACTACCCATAATGTCATCAAAATAAGCAAACAACACATAGAAAACAGAATCTGTCAAAAACAGAACAATTTATAGTAATATGTAACTCTCGAATACTTCTGTAACTCCAAAAATTATGAAAAAATAGGAAAATCTGGGCAATTTGTGTACCAATCTTGTGAAAATATAATCAGATCAAAATCACGCTTTTGTAAATTATGAAAATTATTTTCCTGGGTGCAAAAGTTTCTGTTTTTCAGCAAGATCAAAACAACTATCATCGTAAGCCATCCCAAAGGTCTTACTTGGCAAAAACACTAACTAAAACACAAAACCACATCTAACCAGAGGCTAGATGAATTATTTATTGCAAAATAGGAAGGAAAGATATTTGGTTTTCTCCCAACAAGCGCTTTTCTTTAAAGCCTTTTAGCTAGGCATTGATATTTCAATGATGCTCACATAAAAGAGAAGAATTGAAGCACAAAGAGAGCATCATAAAACATGTGACAAACACATCTAAGTCTAACATATTTCCTATGCATAGGCATTTTATAAGCAAACAAATTATCAAGGCTAGCAAAAAACTAGCATATGCAAGGAAGAAGAAAGATACAATAGCAATCTCAACATGAAGAGAGGTAATTTAGTAACATGGAAATTTCTAAGACCATATTTTCCTTTCTCATAATAATACATGTAGGACATAATCAAATTCAACAATATAACTATCACATAAAATATTCTCTTCATGATCCACATGCATGCAAAGTTGACACTCTTCAAAAATAATGGGATTATCATCAATTAAAGTCATGACCTCTCCAAACCCACTTTTATCAAAAATTTCATAGGACTTATCAATCTCCAAAGTAGTGGGATCATTATTTCCTAAAGTTGACACTCTTCCAAAGCTACTTTCAATATTACAACAAACATATTCATCATGAGGCTTAAATAAATTTTCAAGATCATAAGAAGCATTATCACCCCAATCATGATCATTGCAATAAGTAGAGAGGACATAGCAAAACTAGCATCCCCAAGCTTGGGGTTTTCCATATCATTAGCAAAATTGATATTAATAGAATTTATTATAACATCATTGCAATCATGCTTTTGATTCAAGGAACTATCAAGTATGGGTGCAATAGCAATAATCTCATGTTTAACATAAGGAACTCTAGCAGATTCATCTCCATAAACATTATTAATTGGCATCATGGCGATAAGAATAGCAAGCATCACACTCATCAAGGGAGGGTATCTCAATCAAATCATCAGAATTATAATTATCTATAGATTCATGCATATCATTATTTTTTCTTCCAAAGCAATGGTCATTCTCTCAATAAATTCTTTGACATAGGCATTGTCAGCATAGTTTTCATAGCAATATTTAAGTATGTTAAATTTTTCAGATTTGTAGAGAGTAATATCATTATTTTCAATCAAAGAAGCAACTTCATAAGCTCCCTTAAAAGCAACAAATTCTTTAATTTTTTTGATATCATAGTAACTATAAACACCCTTTTCATAAGAATATAAAATTTCATTATCATTAAACTCACATAGGTAGGGAAGGTGTTTTTTAGGGTTCTTAGAGCAAAAAGTAAAATCACAAAGTTCACAAAGATTCCAAGCATAGCATAGCAAACAATTTATTTGATTCCATAAGAGTCTCCCTTTTCAGACAAACGGTGATGCACAAAATGAGCATGCTCATCCAAAGATTTTCCCTTAACTAAACTAGTTGGGGTTTCAGCACGAGCACATATGGATCTAAGATGATCCAAGTAGAAAACTTTAAGTGGGCCCATAAACTTTGTTTCTGATTTTTAATAAACACACAATTATACCAAGCAAACGAGCAAACAATCCAAGTAAGACATAAGGGCAAACAAAAAATACGAATGAAAGAAAGGCGGATAAAAAGGCAAATCTTTTTGCGCTTTTCTGAAAATGTTTTAGAAGTGGGGGAGAGGAAAACGAGAGGCGAATGGAGAATAATGTAATGCAAGAGATGAGAGTTTTATGATGGGTACTTGGTATGTCTTGACTTGGCGTAGATCTTCCTGACAACGGCGCTAGAAATTCTTCCTGCTACTTCTTGATCTAGCGTTGGTTTTTCCCTTGAAGAGGAAAGGGTGATGCAGCAAAGTAGAGATAAGTATTTTCCTTAGTTAGAGAACCAAGGTATCAATCCAGTAGGAGAAAACGCACAAATCACCAATACCTGCACAAACAATCGAACAACTTGCACCAAACGCGATAAAGGGGTTGTCAATCCCTTAACGGTCACTTGCAAAAGTGAGATCTAATAGAGATAGGTGGAACTAAACAAAAGATGAAGTAAATACTTTTTGTATTTTTTTTGGTTTATAGTTCGAAAAGTAAAAGATTGCAAAATAGTAGATCGGAAACTTAAATGATGGAAAACAGACCTTGGTGCCAAAGGTTTCACTAGAGCTTCTCTCAAGATAGCAAATAATACGGTGGATGAACAAATTACTGTCGAGCAATTGATAGAAAATGGCAAAGTTATGACGATATCTAAGGCAATGATTATGAAATATAGGCATCACGTCTGTGTCAAGTAGACCAAAATGATTCTGCATCTACTACTATTACTCCACACATCGACCGACTCCTGCTTGCATCTAGAGTATTAAGTTCATGAAGAACAGAGTAATGCATTAAGTAAGATGACATGATGTAGAGGAATAAACTCAAGCAATATGGTGTAAACCCCATCTTTTTATCCTTGATGACAACAATACAATACGTGCCTTGCTGCCCCTACTGTCACTAGGAAAGGCCGCAAGATTGAACCCAAAGCTAAGCATTTCTCCCATTGCAAGAAAAACCAATCTAGTTGGCCAAACTAAACCGATAGTTCGAAGAGAATTACAAAGATATCAAATCATGCATATAATAATTCAGAGAAGATTCAAATAATATTCCTAGATAAGCTGATCATAAATCCACAATTCATTGGATCTCGACAAACACACCGCAAAAGAAGATTACATCAGATAGATCTCCAAGAACTTCGAGGAGAACATGGTATTGAGAATCAAAGAGAGAGAAGAAGCCATCTAGCTACTAGCTATGGACCCATAGGTCTGAGGTAAACTACTCACACTTCATCAGAACGGCAATAGAGTTGATGTAGATGCCCTCCGTGATCGAATCCCCCCCGGCAGGATGCCAGAAAAGGTCCCTAGATGGGATCTCACGGGAACAGAAGGTTGCGGTGGTTGAAAAGTGTTTTCGTGGATGCTTCTGTGAATATATAGGACGAAGAAGTATGTCGGTGGATTCACATGGGGCTCGCAAGGCAGGGGGCGTGCTCTACCCCTGGGTGCGCCCTCCCCCCTTGTCGCCGCCTCGTGGTTCTTCTGACTTGAACTCCAAGTCTCCGGGGTGTCTTCTAGTCCAAGAAAAATCATCGCGAAAGTTTTATTCCATTTGGACCCCGTTTGGTATTCCTTCTCTGAGAAGCTCAAAAACAAGGAAAAACAGAAATTGGCATTGGGCTCTAGGTTAATAGGTTAGTCCCAAAAAATAATATAAAATAGCATATTAATGCATATAAAACATCCAAAACAGATAATATAATAGCATGGAATAATAAAAATTATAGATACGTTGGAGACGTATCAGGTTGCTAGAGTGACAGAAGCTTAAACCCTAGTTTATGCGTTGCTTCGTAAGGGGCTGATTTGGATCCACATGTTTCATGCTATGGTTAGATTTATCTTAATTCTTCTTTCATAGTTGTGGATGCTTGCAAGAGGGGTTAATCATAAGTGGGAGGCTTGTCCAAGTAAGGACAACACCCAAGCACTGGTCCACGCACATATCAAATTATCAAAGTAAAGAACGCGGATCATATGAGGATGATGAAAACTAACTTGATGATAATTCCCATGTGTCCTCGGGAGCGCTTCTCTCTATATAAGAGTTCGTCCAGGCTTATCCTTTGCTACAAAAAAATTGGGCCACCTTGCTGCACCTTTGTTACACCTATTACTTGTTACTCATTGCGAACTACCTTGCCACCAAACTATCTGTTACCGATAATTCCAGTGCTTGCAGAGAATACCTTACTGAAAACCGCTTGTCATGTCCTTCTGCTCCTCATTGGGTTTGACACTCTTACTTACCGAAATGACTACAATTGATCCCCTATACTTGTGGGTCAACACGCCTACCCCCCGGGCACGCCCATGTGGCGTGTGGCCTACTCCTTCGCCCTCTGGCCTCCTCCCAAAGCTTCTAGGGTCTCTTATGTCCAGAAAAAATTGTCAAGAAGTTTTGTGGCATTTGGACTTCGTTTGGTACCGATTTCCTGGAAAACCAAAAACAAGCAAAAACAACAACTAACACTTGGCACTAAGTTAATAGTTTAGTCCCAAAAAATGATATATAATTGCATATAGTTGCATATAAAACATGCAAGATTGATATTATAATAGAATGGAACATTCAGAAATTATAGATACATTGGAGACGTATCAGGCACTAGGTTAATAGGTTAGTCCCAAAAAATAATATAAAATAGCATATGAAGGCATGTAAAGCATCCAAGATTGATAATATAATAGCATGAAACAATAAAAAATCATATGACATATCACGTTACCAAAAGTCAGTCTATACCAATCCGCTAGGGATCTCGAGGGGTTCTGATACGTCTCCAACATATCTATAATTTTTTATTGTTCCATGCTATTATATTATCCATCTTGGAAGTTTTATATGCATTATTATGCTATTTTACATCATTTTTGGGGACTAACCTATTAACCTAGTCCAAGTGCCAGTTGTTGTTTTTTCCTTGTTTTTGTCTTCTATAGAAAATCAATACCTAACGGAGCCCAAATGGAACAAAACTTTTTGAGGATTTTTGGTGGACCAGAAGACACCCAGGAACCTTCGAGAGGAGGTCAGAGGGGCCACCATTTGGTGACAAGCTCGGAGGGTGTACCCTAGGGGGGCTCGCCCAGGCTTGTGGGCCCCCTGATGCTCCTCTAACCCTAATCTTTGCTCTGTAAATACCCAAATATTCCTCATGTAGAAAATACCAGAGGGCACACCAAAAATATTTTTCCGCCGCCGCAAGTTTCTGTCCTCGTGGGATCCGATCTGGAGACACGTTCTGGTATTCCGCCGGAGGGGAATTCGATCATGGAGGGCCTCTAGATCAACCTTGCTGCCCTTTCGGTGATGTGTGAGTAGTTTACCACAGACCAACGGGTCCATAGCTAGTAGCTAGATGGCTTCTTCTCTCTCTTTGATCTTCAATACAATGTTCTTGGAGATCTATTCGATGTAATTTTCTTTTGCAGTGCGTTTGTTTAGAACCGATGAATTGTGGATTTATGATCAGATTATCTATGAATATTATTTGAGTCTTCTCCGAACTCTTTTATGCATGATTAGGATAGCTTTGTATTTCTCTCTAGTCTATTGATTTGGTTTGGCCAACTAGATTGATTTTTCTTGCCATGGGATAGGTGCTTTGTAATGGGTTCAATCTTGCGGTGCTTATTCCCGGTGACAGAAGGGGACATGACACGTATTTGTATTTTTGCCATTAAGGATAAAAATGTGGGGTTTATTCATATTGATTGGATCTATCCCTCTACATCATGTCATCTTGCTTAAGGCATTACTCCGTTCTTGTCAACTTAATACACTAGATGCATGTTGGATATCGGTCGATGTGTGGAGTAATAGTAGTAGATGCAGGAGTCAATCTACTTGTCATGGACGTGATGCCTATATTCGTGATCATTGCCTTAGGTATTGTCATAACTTTGCGATTTTCTATAAATTACTCAACATTAATTTATTTACCCATTGTCTGTGTCCTTGCAAGAGAGAAGCCTCTAGTGAAAACTATGGCCCCCGTCTATCTTTTATCATATCATTTTCAGTCTATAAAAACAAAAATCCAAAAATACCTTGATGCAACTTATTTACCTTTACTTTATTTTGCACTTTTATTTATCTTTTATACCTATCTCTATCAAATCTCATCCTTGCAAGTAACCGTGAAGGGATTGGCAACCCCTTTATCGCGTTGGGTGCAAGTATTTGTTTGTTTGTGTAGGTCAACGATTGGTGACTTGTGTGTTCCTCCTACTAGATTGATGCCATGGTTCTCAAACTGAGGGAAATACTTATCTATACTTTGTTGCATCACCATTTCCTCTTCAAGGGGAAAACCAACGCAAGCTCAAGAAGTAGCAGGTTCTACAGCTTTTCCCTGGCCTATGACATCGTACTAGGAATCTCGGCTGAGCCCCATGAACTCACCATTGTAGCATGGAAGTCAAGACAGGATTCGCATATCGTTTCATACCGGAACGTCTTCTCCATCATTCATACACAGCCGAATCATCGCATGATCCCATCCTGACCACCATGTAAATTGATACGTCTCCAATGTATCTATAATTTTTGATTGTTCCATGCTATTATATTATCTATTATGGATGTTTTATATACATTTATATGCTATTTTATATCATTTTTGGGACTAATTAACCTAGTGCCCAGTGGCAGTTTATGTTTTTCCTTGTTTTTGACTTCTACAGAAAATCAATATCAAACGGAGTCCAAATGGAATAAAACTTCACAATGATTTTTCTCGGACCAGAAGAAACCCATGAGACTTGGAGAGGAGGCCAGAAGACCACGAAGCGGCCACAAACCGGGCTTGTGGGCCCCTCGGAGACCTTCCAACCATAATTCTACCACTATATATTCTCAAATATCCCCCTATACCAGAGGGCACACCAAAAGTACTTTTCCACCGTCGCAAGCTTCTGTTCCCGTGAGATCTCATCTTGGGGCCTTTTCGGCACCCCGCCGGAGGGGGATTCGATCATGGAGGGCCTCTACACCAACCTTGCTGGCCTTCTGATGATGTGTGAGTAGTTTACCATAGACCTACGGGTCCATAGCTAGCAACTAGATGGCTTTTCTCTCTCTCTCTCTCTCTCTTTGATCTTCAATACAATGTTCTCCTCGATGTTCTACGAGATCTATTCGATGTATTTTTATTTTGCGGTGCGTTTGTTGAGATCCGATGAATTGTGGATTTATGATCAAATTATCTATGAATATTATTTGAGTCTTCTCTGAAATCTTTTATGCATGATTGAGGTAGCTTTGTATTTCTCTCTGATCTATCGATTTGGTTTGGCCAACTAGATTCGTTTTCCTTGCAATGGGAGAGGTGCTTTGTGATGGGTTCAATCTTGCGGTGTCCTCACCCAGTGAAAGTAGGGGTAGCGAGGCACGTATTGTATTGTTGCCATTAAGGATAAAAAGATAGGGTTTATATCATATTGCTTGAGTTTATCCCTCTACCTCATGTCATCTTGCTTAAGGCGTTACTCTGTTCTTATGAACTTAATAGTCTAGATGCAGGCAGGAGTCGGTTGATGTGTGGAGTAATAGTAGTAGATGTAGAATCATTTCAGTCTACTTTTCACAATGTGATGCCTATATTCATGATCATTGCCTTAGATATCATCATAACTATGCGCTTTTCTTTCAATTGCTCAACAGTAATTTGTTTACCCACCGTATGCTTTCTGTTGGGGAACGTAGTAATTTCAAAAAAATTCCTACACACACGCAAGATCATGGTGATGCATAGTAATGAGAGGGGAGAGTGTGTCCACGTACCCTTGTAGACCGAAAGCGGAAGCGTTAGCACAACGCGGTTGATGTAGTCATACGTCTTCACGATCCGACAGGTCAACTACCGAACGCACGGCACCTCCGAGTTCAGCAGACGTTCAGCTTGATGACGTCCCTCGAACTCCGATCCAGCTGAGCTTTGAGGGAGAGTTTCGTCAGCACGACGGTGTGGTGATGATGATGCTGTTCTACCGACGCAGGGCTTCGCCTAAGCACCTTTACGATATTATTGAGGTGGAATATGGTGGAGGGGGCACCGCACACAGCTAAGAGATCAATGATCAATTGTTGTTTATCCAAGGGGTTCCTCCCTCCCCGTATATAAAGGAGTGGAGGAGGGGGAGGGGGCCGGCCACCCTAGGCGCGCCCCATGAGGAGTCCTACTCCCACCGGGAGTAGGACTCCCCCTCTTCCATGTTGGAGTAGGAGTGGAGAGGGAAGGAGAGAGAGGGAGAAAGGAAATGGGGGTGTGGGGGGGGGGGGAGGGGCGCATGGCTGCCCCTTGGCCGCCTCTCCTCTTCCACCACTTGGGCCCATAAGGCCCAATAACCTCCGGGGGGTTCCGGTAACCCCCCGGTACTCCGGTATATATCCGATAACCCCTGGAACCATTCTGGTGTCCTAATATAGTTGTCCAATATATCAATCTTCATGTCTTGACCATTTCGAGACTCCTCGTCATGTCCGTGATCACATTCGGGACTCCGAACTATCTTCGTACATCAAAACATATAAACTTATAATATAACCGTCATCTAACTTTAAGCGTGCGGACCCTACGGGTTCGAGAACTATGTAGACATGACCGAGACATGTCTCCGGTCCATAACCAATAGCAGAACCTGGATGCTCATATTGGCTTCTACATATTCTACGAAGATCTTTATCAGTCAAACCGCATAACAACATACGTTGTTCCCTTTGTCATCGGTATGTTACTTGCCCGAGATTCGATCGTCGGTATCTCAAAACCCAGTTCAATCTCGTTACCGGCGAGTCTCTTTACTCATTATGTAATGCATCATCCCGCAACTAACTCATTAGATACATTGCTTGCAAGGCTTATAGTGATGTACATTACCGAGAGGGCCCAGAGATACCTCTCCGACAATTGGAGTGACAAATCCTAATCTCGAAATACGCCAACTCAACATGTACCTTCGGAGACACCTGTAGAGCTCCTTTATAATCACCCAGTTATGTTGTGACATTTGGTAGCACACAAAGTGTTCCTCCGGTAAACGGGAGTTGCATAATCTCATAGTTGTAGGAACATGTATATATAAGTCTTGAAGAAAGCAATAGCAACATACTAAACGATCAACTGCTAAGCTAACGGAATGGGTCAAGTCAATCACATCATTCTCCTAATGATGTGATCCCGTTAATCAAATGACAACTCATGTCTATGGTTAGGAAACATAACCATCTTCGATCAACGAGCTAGTCAAGTAGAGGCATACTAGTGACACTATGTTTGTCTATGTATTCACACATGTATTATGTTTCCGGTTAATACAATTCTAGCATGAATAATAAACATTTATCATGATATAAGGAAACAAATAATAACTTTATTATTGCCTCTAGGGCATATTTCCTTCAGTCTCCCACTTGCACTAGAGTCAACAATCTAGATTACACTGTAATGATTCTAACACCCATAGAGCCTTGGTGCTGACCATGTTTTGCTCGTCGAAGAGGCTTAGTCAATGGGTCTGCAAAATTCAGATCCGTATGTATCTTGCAAATCTCTATGTCTCCCACCTGGACTTGGTCCCGAATGGAATTGAAGCGTCTCTTGATGTGCTAGGTTCTCTTGTGAAATCTGGATTCCTTTGCCAAGGCAATTGCACCAGTATTGTCACAAAAGATTTTCATTGGGCCCGATGCACTAGGTATGACACCTAGATTGGATATGAACTCCTTCATCCAGACTCCTTCATTTGCTGCTTCCAAAGCAGCTATGTACTTCGCTTCACATGTAGATCCCACCACGACGCTTTGTTTAGAAATGCACCAACTAACAGCTCCATCGTTCAATATAAACACGTATCCGGTTTGCGAATCGTCCAGATTAGTGTTAAAGCTTGCATCGACGTAACCATTTACGACTAGCTCTTTGTCACCTCCATAAACGAGAAACATATCCTTAGTCCTTTTCAGGTATTTCAGGATATTCTTGACCGCTGTCTAGTGATCTACTCCTGGATTACTTTGGTACCTCCCTGCTAAACTTATTGCTAAGTATACACCAGGTCTGGTACACAACATTGCATACATGATAGTGCCTATGGCTGAAGCATAGGGAACATCTTTCATTTTCTCTCTATCGTCTGTTGTGGTCGGGCATTGAGTCTAACTCAACTTCACACCTTGTAATACATGCAAGAACCCTTTCTTTGCTTGATCCATTTTGAACTTTTTCAAAACTTTATCTAGGTATGTGCTTTGTGAAAGTCCAATTAAGCATCTTGATCTATCTCTATAGATCTTGATGCCCAATATATAAGCAGCTTCACCGAGGTCTTTCATTGAAAAACTTTTATTCAAGTATCCTTTTATGCTATCTAGAAATTCTATATCATTTCCTATCAACAATATGTCGTCTATATATAATATCAGAAATACTACAGAGCTCCCCCTCACTTTCTTGTAAATACAGGCTTCTCCAAAAGTCTGTATAAAACCATATGCTTTGATCACACTATCAAAGCATTTATTCCAACTCCGAGAGGCTTGCTCCAGTCCATAATTGGATCGCTGGAGCTTGCACACTTTGTTAGCACCTTTTGGATCAACAAAACCTTGTGGTTGCATCATATACAACTCTTCTTCTAGAAATCCATTCAGGAATGCAGTTTTGACATCCATTTGCCATATTTCATAATCATAAAATGCGGCAATTGCTAACATGATTCGGACAGACATAAGCATCACTACGGGTGAGAAAGTCTCATCATAGTCAACCCCTTGAACTTGTCAAAAACCTTTCGCAACAAGTCGAGCTTTGTAGACAGTAACATTACCATCAGTGTCAGTCTTCTTCTTGAAGATCCATTTATTCTCGATGACTTGCCGATCATTGGGAAAGTCAACCAAAGTCCATACTTTGTTCTCATACATGGATCCCATCTTAGATTTCATAGCCTCAAGCCATTTTGCGGAATCTGGGCTCATCATCGCTTCCTCATAGTTCGTAGGTTCGCCATGGTCAAGTAACATGACCTCCAGAACAGGATTACCATACCACTCTAGTGCGGATCTTACTCTGGTTGACCTACGAGGTTCGATAGTAACTTGATCTGAAGTTTCATGATCAATATCATTAGCTTCCTCACTAATTGGTGTAGTCGTCACAGGAACCGGTTTCTGTGATGAACTACTTTCTAATAAGGGAGCAGGTACAGTTACGTCATCAAGTTCTACTTTCCTCCCACTCACTTCTTCTGAAAGAAACTCCTTATCTAGAAAGGATCCAAATTTAGCAACAAAAGTCTTGCCATCAGATCTGTGATAGAAGGTGTACCCAATAGTCTCCTTTGGGTATCCTATGAAGACACATTTCTCCGATTTGGGTTCGAGCTTATCAGGTTGAAGTTTTTTCACATAAGCATCGCAGCCCCAAACTTTAAGAAATGACAACTTTGGTTTCTTGCCAAACCACAGTTCATAAGGCGTCGTCTCAACGGATTTTGATGGTGCCCCATTTAACGTGAATGCGGCCGTCTTTAAAGCATAACCCCAAAATGATAGCAAGAATCGAGTAGCGACCGACTCAAACGGTCAAGTCTCGTGCCTCGTTGTCATCCTCGATCAAGAATGCTAACACGCACAGTACTTGAAGGGGTTATACCAGAGTAGCAATCACACACTTATTACATCGAATGTCTTAAAAGAGAACTTATTACAATAATATGGCTTAAGGCCATCTAATGCAATAACAGCGGAAGGCTTGGAAGATAAAGTGAGTCCATCAACTCCAACGGCATAGCTGAGCTGCACGGTAACGACCTAACAAACCTTACTCCTCGTCTGAAAATTCTGCAACATAATACGTTGCAGCCCGAAAAATGAGTCAGCACATGGAAATTGCTGGCAATATAACACAGTAGAGCAAGAACATAATAGTGCTACCACTACATGCATATTTGGCTGGTGGAAAGCTCTATGGTTATAGTTTTGCAGAAAGCAAATTTTTTCCTACAACAAAGGAATAAATTTTATTTAACTATCATGGTGGTTGAAACATTGAGAAGGTATAACCCCAACTCAATCCCAAATTAAAGCAATTATCAACCCAACAATATTAATTATGAGTGATAAGATACATGTGATAACCCAAGTACTAGATACTCAAATTGTCCATAATCAGGGACACGACTAACCATGATTAGATTGTACACTCTGCAGAGGTTTGCGCACTTTTCCCCACAAGACTCGATCGCTTCCGTTGGATTTCTCACACTACATGGTGTTTGAGAAACGGATGACCGAGACATAGTCTTTCAGAAACATTAACTCCCTACTCCGGGTAGACCATACCAAACCTACAAAACCCACTACCTGCTGATCTACCTCTTCGAGAGCTTCACGTAACTTACTCAGCTATGCTAGAGCCCATAGTAGCTTGTGGCTGCACACGGAAGTTTCTAGCATGAATCATCTTAGTTCCCTTTAAGCCTGGGTGGCGGTCCATAGGAAGATCACACGGGTACCCCGGGATTTCCAAAAAAATACAGACAACACTGGGTTCCCCAGGTGCCTCAATCCACCCAAATGTGTATTAAAGTTGCCACCTTAAGTAAACCATTAATTAAAAATCTCACATCTGTCATGGATACACTCAAACCCAATCCACGTCTACGAGCATAGCATGGCAATATAAGCAACGCGTAGAAAGTAACTCCCAAGGGTTTGATAATAAACAGGTAATAGGTACTACCTCATCTACTTCCCAAAACCCACATATTAATCCTAATCATGCAATTGTTTTAGGATTGAACTAATGCAATGAAAACTGGGTATGAAAAGAGTATGATCAATGTGTTACTTGCCTTGCTGACGATCCGTGAATCCTAGAGACTTGTAGTAACACGCTTCGCACTCCGGGAATTCTATCGCAAACAAACAATAACTTACATAAGAAACTAGCAAAGATGCACGAGCAAAGCTTCAAATAAGAGAGATTGACCAGAAAGTTCAACTTAAGAACTCCAGTTCGCAAAAAGAATCAAACCAAACGGAGCAACAAAACTCAAATGACGAAAGAAACAAGATCCATTTACTAATCTGGACTAAAGTCAAATTTTACAGTATCAAAATCTTATTTAAGTTGTTTAAACAGAAAGAGGGTCTCGGGATGAAACTCTAGGCATTTGAATCACCTGATTCAGACTAACGAGCGAAAAGATAAAACGAAATTAAGATCGGATCAGAAATCGCGACTGAAAATAATCGTAGATAAATCCGATAAAAGAAAATCGATTTAACAAAGCTAACGAACGAGCGTTCATATCTCAGAATTCAATGTAAGAAAACCGTTAATTTAAACGAACGCATTTGATTTAACGCCGCCTAAATAGAAGAACGCGAAAAACCGCGAACCGATCTAAAAACTGAACGGTTTTTTAAAACTCATGCTCGGATCGGCGCGGTACCTCCAATGAGGTGGTTCGACGGGCGGGTTGGGCGGCGGGCGGTGGCTCATGGGTGGCAGGGCTCGGCGGCGGCGGCATGCTCGGGAGGCGGGCGGCTGGTGGTGGCGGTGGTTTGGGCGGCGGGTGGCGGCTTATAAAGAGGGGGGGGCGACTTGGAGGAGGGGGCAAGGCGCGACGGAAGTGGAGTCCCGGCCGGACTCCTTGTCCGAGTCGGTGGCGGCACGGGCGCGCGAAGGCGGCCGCGGCGCAGGGTAGTTGGGCCGGCCCGGCTGGGTTTCGGCCCAGTCGGTGCCCGAAGTTTTTTTAAAGAAAAATAATTTCGCCGACGGAAATAAAATCCTAGAAAATAAAATAAAAGCCTAAAAATGCCAAAACAAATTTTCACCGTCTAAATAAAATATTTAGAACGAGATGAACATTTTCTTGGCCCTAAAATGCAATTTTGAAAACGTGCAATTTTTTCTAATGCAAATAAAATCCAAATAAACTCAAATAAAATTAAACAAATGATTTTAACATTTTTCTTCCTCCAATATTTCAATTGTTTTGGAGAAGTCATATTATCTCCTCTCATATATTTTCATATAGGAAATATTTTTCGGAGAGAAAATAATTAAAATAAAAAATCCTCGTTTCGCTATTTGATAGGAATCAAATATGAAAACCGGGAAATCCCCAACTCTCTCCGAGGGTCCTTGAGTTGCTTAGGATTTCGAGGATTGCGGAGCGAAAATGCAATAAAATATGATATGCATGGATGACCTATGTATAACATTCCAAGTTGAAAATTTGGGATGTTACAAACCTACCCCCCTTTAAGATGAATCTCGCCCTCAAGATTTGGGTTGGTCAGAAAATAGGTGTGTGTGGTCTTTGCAGCGGCGGCGCCGGGGAGTTGGGCCGGCCCGGCTGGGTTTCGGCCCAGTCGGTGCCTGAAGTTTTTTAAAGAAAAATAATTTCGCCGACGGAAATAAAATCCTAGAAAATAAAATAAAAACCTGAAAATGCCAAAACAAATTTTCACCGTCTAAATAAAATATTTAGAACGAGATGAACATTTTCTTGGCCCTAAAATGCAATTTTGAAAACATTCAATTTTTTCTAATGCAAATAAAATCCAAATAACCTCAAATAAAATTAAACAAATGATTTTAACATTTTTCTTCCTCCAATATTTCAATTGTTTTGGAGAAGTCATATTATCTCCTCTCATATACTTTTTTATAGGAAATATTTTTTGGAGAGAAAATAATTAAAATCAAAAATCCTCGTTTCACTATTTGATAGGAATCAAATATGAAAACCGGGAAATCCCCAACTCTCTCCGAGGGTCCTTGAGTTGCTTAGGATTTCGAGGATTGTGGAGCGGAAATGCAATAAAATATGATATGCATGGATGGCCTATGTATAACATTCCAAATTGAAAATTTGGGATGTTACAAACCTACCCCCCCCTTAAGATGAATCTCGCCCTCAAGATTTGGGTTGGTCAGAAAATAGGTGTGTGTGGTCTTTGCGAAGATCATCCTCTTGTTCCCAGGTGGCTTCATCCTCGGTATGGTGGCTCCACTGAACTTTGCAAAATTTTATAACCTGTTGCGGGTTACTCGGCTGGCAAACTCAAGAATCTTTACTGGCTTCTCCTCATACGTCAAATCACTGTCCAGCTGAATTGCCTCCAAGGGTATTGTATCTCTTAATGGTAATGCGGCCATCTCAGCATGACACTTCTTCAGCTGTGAGACGTGGAACACATCGTGAACTCCTGACAGTCCTTCAGGTAATTCCAACTTGTAGGCAACTTCTCCCATCTGTTCCAAAACACGATACGGTCCTACAAATCTCGGGGCTAATTTTCCCTTAACTCCAAAACGTTTCACTCCTCGCAAGGGTGATACTCGCAGATATGCTCTATCTCCAATTTCATAAGTTACCTCCTTGCGTTTCGAGTCTGCATAACTTTTCTGCCTGGACTGAGCTACCTTCAGTCTATCACGAATCAGCTTAACCTTCTCCTCAGACTCTTTGATCAAGTCTGGTCCAAACAGTTGCCGGTCTCCTACCTCATCCCACATCAACGGTGTTCTACATCTGCGTCCATACAGAGCTTCGAACGGTGCCATCTTCAAACTGGCTTGGTAGCTATTGTTGTATGAAAACTCTGCGTAAGGAAAATTGTCATCCCAACTAGATCCATAATCTAGCGCACAGGCTCTCAACATATCTTCCAAAGATCTCGTTGACTCTCTCGATCATCCATCCATCTGCGGGTGGAATGTTGTAATCAACTCCAATCTGCACTCCAAGGTCCGTGTAATCGATGCCAAAACTTTGAAGTAAACTATGTCCCTCTATCCGATACGATGCTCCTCGGAACTCCATGCAGACATACGATCCTGGACATATATATCTTGGCCAACTTTGCACTTGTATAAGTGGTTTTCACCGGGATAAAGTGAGCCACTTTGGTCAAGCGATCCACTACTACCCATATTGAGTCATATCCTGCTTTGGTCCTGGGTAGTCCGGTGATAAAGTCCATGCCAAGTTTATCCCGCTTCCATTCGGGTATCGGCATAGGATGTAATAGTCCTGCTGGCTTCTGATGCTCTGCCTTCACCCTTTGACATACATCACATATGGCCACATACTCGGCGATATCCTTCTTCATACCAGTCCACCAGAAATGTTCTTTTAAATCCAAATACATCTTCGTGTTTCCGGGGTGTATCGAGTATGGTGACTCATGAGCTCCTGAAGTATTAACTTCCTGATCTCTGGGTTATTGGGCACATAAACTCGGTCCTCAAACCATAAGGTATCGTGCTCATCCTCGCGAAAACCTTTGGCCTTTCCTTTGATCATCTTCTCCTTTATCTCGGCAATCTCCTTGTCCTCCTTCTGAGCTTCTCAAATTTTATTCAATAAGGTCGACTGAACCTCCATTGTTGCTAGGAAACCTCTTGGAACAATCTGCAATCGAAGTTCCATGATATCCTCGGCTAACTCCTTTGGCAATCCCTTACTTTCAAGGATATTAGCATAACTCTTCCGGCTCAAAGCGTCTGCTACAATATTGGCCTTTCCTGGATGATAGTGTAGCTTCATATCGTAATCCTTTATAAGTTCCAACCATCTCCTCTGTCTAAGGTTCAGCTCCTTTTGCGTGAAAATATACTTCAAACTCTTATGATCCGTGTACACATCACAACGGTTTCCAATAAGGTAATGTCTCCAAGTCTTTAATGCATGCACTACGGCTGCTAACTACAAATCATGCGTGGCATAGTTTAACTCATGGGGATTCAGTTGTCGTGAGGCATACAAAAAACTTTTCCGTCTTGCATAAGCACACATCCCAGTCCCAAGCGAGAGGCATCGCAATACACTTGAAACTCCTTAGGTATATCTAGAAATGTTAGCACTGGGGTTGTAGTCAAAGGTTTCTTCAACTCCTGAAAACTTGCCTCGCAATCTTCTATCCATTTAGACTTAGTATCCTTCTTCAATAGTTCAGTCATTGGCTTTGCAAGCTTGGAAAAATTCTCAATGAATCTCCGATAATATCCCGCGAGTCCAAGAAAACTGCGGATCTCGCCAACTAAAGTGGGTGCCAACCATTCAGTGACCGACTGAACCTTGCTAGGGTCTACTGCTATACCTTCTCCTGATATAACATGCCCAAGAAATCCAACTTCCTTCAACCAAAATTCGCACTTGCTGAACTTGGCGTATAACTGGTGTTCCCTGAGTTTCTCGAGAACTAATCGCAAATGCTCCTTGTGCTCCTCTTCATTCTTCGAGTATACCATAATATCATCGATAAACAACAAAACGAGTTTGTCCAAATACTCCATGAACACTTTGTTCATCATACTCATGAAATAGGCAGGGGCGTTTGTCAGTCCAAACGACATGACCGTATACTCGTATAATCCATACCGTGTGGTGAACACTGTCTTTGGTATATCCTTCTCTCGGATCTTCAACTGATGGTATCCTGATCATAGGTCGGTCTTCGAGAACACCTTAGCTCCTTGCAGCTGATCAAACAGATCATTGATCATCGGTAGTGGATACTTGTTCTTAATCGTTACTTCGTTCAGGGCTCGATAATCCTCAGGGATTTATCCTTCTCAACCAAAAGTACTGGAGCTCCCCAAGGTGATGAACTCCTTCGAATATAACCTTTTCCAACAACTCCTTGATCTGCTTCTTAATTTCCTCCAGATCATTTGCGGGCATCCGATAGGGTCTCTTGGATATGGGCCTTGTACATGGCAATAGCTCTATCAAAAACTCAATGTCTCGATCCGGTGGCATGCCTGGTAACTCTTCTGGAAAAACATCCGGGTAATCCTTTACTATAGGCACTTCCTCCTGCACAACTCCTGTGAGGGCATTCACTTGGTTCCTCCTAGGCACATGCCTAGATACGTACTTAATCCTTTTCCCCTCCGGGGTGGTGAGATAAATTGACTTACTAGCACAGTCAATACTTCCTCCATACTTTGACATCCAGTCCATTCCTAATATCACATCCAATCCTTGTGATTCCAAGATAATTAGGTCAGACGGAAAAACATGCGTCCCAATGGTTAGGGGTATCTGGCTGCACCATCGGCTAGCCATATACTCTGCTCTAGGCGAGCTAACTAAAAGATGGGTCCTCACGGTTTGGGTTGGTAGGTTAAACTTATCCACGAATCCCCTTGATATGTATGAATGCGATGCACCAGTATCGAAAAGAATAAGAGCGGTAAATGACTTAACCAAAGACTTACCTATTACCGCGTCCGGGTGCTCTTCAACCTCCTCCACATTAACGTGGTTCACTTGTCCTTTGTTGAATGGATTAGGCTTCTTCCCATCGCTCCCGTTTCCGTTTCCATTCCTTCCTTCAGGGCAATCATTTACATAGTGCCAAGTCTTCCCGCACTTAAAGCAAGTAAGACTTAGGTCTCTCTTGGCGGGTGTGGTTGGATTGGAGCGATTTTGATTGTTGTTAGCTCCGTTCCCATTTCCATTCTTACCACCATTGTGGTTATGTGATCCTCCTCAAGTGTGGGTGTGATCTCCGTGGTTATGAACAAGTCCTCCCGAATTCGGGGTTAAGCGAGGCTTCTGCTGAGCTCCTGAGTTATACTTCCCTTGTCCATACTTCCTCTTACGGCTCTCAATCTGCTGCTGCTTCCCTTCAATCATAAGAGCCTTATCTACCAACTCCTGGTAGTTGTTGAAGGTTGCCACCATCGACTGCATGCTCATCTCATCATTCAACCCTTCCATAAACTTCTCCTGCTTCGCGGCATCTGTGGCCACATCATCAGGGGCATAGCATGATAACTTGCTAAATTCATCCATGTATTGGCCAACAGTACGGTTCCCCTGGCATAAATTGCGAAACTCCCGCTTCTTCATCTGCATAGCTCCAGTGGAAACATGGGCAGTACGAAAAGCCTGCTGAAACTGAGCCCATGTGACAATGTCGATAGGATAGGTGGCTGTGAAATTCTCCCACCATGATGCTGCAGGTCCATCCAGTTGGTGTGCTGCAAAACGCACCTTCTCCGCATCTGTGCACCCTGCGGTGGTCAACTCCCTTCCGACACAGTGTAGCCAATCATCAGCAACTATTGGCTCGGTGCTACTGGAAAACACCGGCGGCTGTAACCTTAGAAAATGGGCTAGGTTGTCCACTGGTGGTGGGTTGTTGTTGTTGTTGTTGTTGTTGTTGTTGTTGCCCTGGTTCTGAACTAGCAATTGCATCAAAGCATTCTATTGCTGGATCAACTGGGTGAGCTCCGATGGGAAAGCAAAACTGGTGTCATGCCTCGGAGGCATCTGATGGGTTTAGATGGAAGAGATTAGAATAGAAAAAGGTCTAGTGAGAAAGCACTACCCATATGCACATGAGACAACACAATCATTTCACTCAATCAATCAAGCAAGGGCATACAACAGTCTAGAACTATCGTAAAAGTGCTCAACTACTACTAAATACATGGGGAATACTACTAATATATGGTGGTCATCTAGAAATTTTGATCGGTGGAAGATTCCATAATATCCGCTCCAGCTTCATCTTCAAAGTCATCATCACTAGGATCTGAATCAGTGTCGTTGATGATGATGTAGTTGTCCGGGCAAGTGTGGTCGTCATCTTCGTCTCCCGGTGCTGGTCCTCCCATGAATATTCTGATCTTCTTAACCAGGTCGTCGTTCTTCTCCAGTAGTGTCTTGATTTCCTCCTGATATCCATCGCGTGTGAATTTGAGTTCTTCCTCCAGCTCGATGATCCTAGTCTTTGCCGTCTTCAATTCCATCATGTCTGCGCACATCTGGTTCTCCTGACGTCGAATGTGCTGGTTTAGCTCCTGGATAAAAGCTGCAATGGATCTAATCTTCCTGGTGCTGATTATTTCCCATTGCTCGTCTCGGCGCCCACATATTTGATAGGTAGCGTCCTTGAGTTCCCTGTTGTAGACTTCTCCAATGCGTCCCATGGTAATGTGGGCTGCCATGCTCTTGCCTAGACTCCATGTTGGTGCATCGAAAGAAAATTCTATAGGTTTAGAAGTTGGCGAGAACGTCCTTCCTGGAACTTGTACTTGAATCATCCAGCGCTCCTCTTCTCGTAAGGTGGCGTTGTATGTCCCGGTGAAACTTGGTATTCCAATGTTCAAGTACCTAGTGACTTCCTTCAAGTGGCGTCCAAAAGGTGTATCCTCATCCGGTTGCGCAAACTTGTTATTCATCTCCGTCATCCTAGAGAGTGGAAATGGGAGAGGAGTTAGAAATGAGTAGAGAGGAGTGACCTATGGTTTATCTTAGTGGTCGTGTCCTACACTCAGCGTGTGCTCTGATACCATCTTGTAGCGACCCGACCTCAAACGGTCAAGTCTCTGTGCCTCAGTGTCATCCCTGGATCAGTAATGCTGACACACACAGTACTCGAATGATTTATAACAAAGTAGCAAACACACACTTATTACATCGAATGTCTCAAAAGAGAACTTATTACAATAATATGGCTTAAGGCCATCTAATGCGATAACAGCGGAAGGCTTGGAAGATAAAGTGAGTCCATCAACTCCAACGACATAGCTGAGCTGCACGGCAACGACCTAACGAACCTTACTCCTCGTCTGAAAAGTCTGCAACATAATACGTTGCAGCCCGAAAAACGGGTCAGCACATGGAATATGCTGGCAATATAACACAGTAGAGCAAGAACAGAATAGTGCTATCACTACATGCATATTTGGCTGGTGGAAAGCTCTATGGTTATAGTTTTGTGGAAAGCAAATTTTTCCCTACAACAAAGGAATAAATTTTATTTAACTATCATGGTGGTTGAAACATTGAGAAGGTATAACCCCAACTCAATCCCAAATTAAAGCAATTATCAACCCAACAATATTAATTATGAGTGATGAGATACATGTGATAACCCAAGTACTAGATACTCAAATTGTCCATAACCGGGGACACGGCTAACCATGATTAGATTGTACACTCTTTTTGTGCACTTTTCCCCACAAGACTCAATCGCTTCCGTTGGATTTCTCGCACTACATGGTGTTTGAGAAACGGATGACCGAGACATAGTCTTTCAAAAACATTAACTCCCTACTCCGGGTAGACCATACCAAACCTACAAAACCCACTACCTGCTGATCTACCTCTTCGAGAGCTTCACATAACTTACTCAGCTATGCTAGAGCCCATAGTAGCTTGTGGCTGCACACGAAAGTTTCTAGCATGAATCATCTCAGTTCCCTTTAAGCCTGGGTGGCGGTCCACAGGAAGATCACACGGGTACCTCGGGATTTCCAAAAAAATACAGACAACACTGGGTTCCCCAGGTGCCTCAATCCACCTAGATGTGTATTAAAGTTGCCAACTTAAGTAAACCATTAATTAACAATCTCACATCTATCATGGATACACTCAAACCCAATCCACTTCTACGAGCATAGCATGGCAATATAAGCAACGCGTAGAAAGTAACTCCCAAGGGTTGGATAATAAACAGGTAATAGGTACTACCTCATCTACTTCCCAAAACCCACATATTAATCAGATCCTAATCATGAAATCGTTTGAGGATTGAACTAATGCAATGAAAACTGGGTATGAAAAGAGTATGATCAATGTGTTACTTGCCTTGCTGACGATCCGTGAATCCTAGAGACTCGTAGTAACATGCTTCGCACTCCAGGAATTCTATCGTAAACAAACAATAACTTACATAAGCAACTAGCAAAGATGCACGAGCAAAGCTTCAAATAAAATAGATTGACCAGAAAGTTCAACTTAAGAACTCCGGTTCGCAAAAAGAATCAAACCAAACGGAGCAACGAAACTCAAACGGCGAAAGAAACAAGATCCATTTACCAATCTGGACTAAAGTCAAATTTACAGTATCAAAATCTTGTTTAAGTTGTTTAAACAGAAAGAGGGTCTCAAGACAAAACTCTAGGCGTTTGAATCACCTGATTCCGACTAACGAGCAAAAAGATAAACAGAAATTAAGATCGGATCAGAAATCGCGACTGAAAATAATCATAGATAAATCCGATAAAAGAAAACTGACGAATAGGCTAATGAACGAGCATTCATTATCTGTAACTAACGGAAGAAAACCGTTCGTTTAAACGAACGTACGGATGAACGTCCGCTAAATAGAAGAACCGCGAAAAACCGGCGAACCGATCTAAAAAAACCGAAATAGGGTTTCTAAAAAAAACTGAACGGTTTTTTAAAAAACCGGCGGCTCGGATCGGCGCGGTACCTCCGGCGAGGTGGCTCGTGGGCGGGTTGGGCGGCGGGCGGCGCTGGGTGGTGGGGCTCGGCGGCAGCAAGGCAAGCGACGGCGGCTGCGGCTCGAGAGGCGGGCGGCGGCTGCGGTGGTGGCGGTGGTTTGGGGGCGGGTGGCGGCTTATAAAGAGGGGGACGGCGGCTTGGAGGAGGAGGCAAGGGCGGAGGTGGAGTCTCACCGGACTCCTCGTCCGAGTCGGCAGCGGCGGGCGCGCAAGGCGGCGGCGCGCTGGGAGTTAATGCCCGGCTGGGTTTCGCCCATCGGTCGCGTGAAGTTTTTTTAAAATAATTTCGCCGACGGAAATAAAATCCTAGAAAATAAAATAAAAACCTGAAAATGCCAAAACAAATTTTCACCGTCTAAATAAAATATTTAGAACGAGATGAACATTTTCTTGGCCCTAAAATGCAATTTTGAAAACATGCAATTTTTTTCTAATGCAAATAAAATCCAAATAAACTCAAATAAAATTAAACAAATGATTTTAAAATTTTTCTTCCGCCAATATTTCAATTGTTTTGGAGAAGTCATATTATCTCCTCTCATATACTTTTTTATAGGAAATATTTTTCGGAATGAAAATAATTAAAATCAAAAATCCTCATTTCACTATTTGATAGGAATCAAATATGAAAACCGGGAAATCCCCAACTCTCTCCAAGGGTCCTTGAGTTGCTTAGGATTTCGAGGATTGCGGAGCGGAAATGCAATAAAATATGATATGCATGGATGACCTATGTATAACATTCCAAATTGAAAATTTGGTATGTTACAATCATTAAGAGAAATCATAGATCGCACCACATGTAGTAAAGTACGATTACGATGTTTGGACACACCATTACGTTGTGGTGTTCCGGGTGGTGTGAGTTGCGAAACTATTCTGCATTGTTTCAAATGTAGACCAAACTCGTAACTCAAATATTCTCCTCCATGATCAGATCGTAGAAACTTTATTTTCTTGTTACGATGATTTTCCACTTCTCTCTGAAATTCTTTGAACTTTTCAAATGTTTTAGACTTATGTTTCATTAAGTAGATATACCCATATCTGCTCAAATCAGCTGTGAAGGTGAGAAAATAACGATACCCGCAGCGAGCCTCAATGTTCATTAGACCACATACATCAGTATGTATGATTTCCAACAAATCTGTTGCTCGCTCCATAGTCCCGGAGAACGGAGTTTTAGTCATCTTGCCCATGAGGCACGGATCGCAAGTACCAAGTGATTCATAATCAAGTGATTCCATAAGTCCATCGGTATGGAGTTTCTTCATGCGCTTTACACCAATATGACCCAAACGATAGTGCCACCAATAAGTTGCACTATCATTATCAATTCTGCATGTTTTGGCTTCAACATTATGAATATGTGTATCACTACTATCGAGATTCAATAAAAATAGACCACTCTTCAAGGGTGCATGACCATAAAAGATATTACTCATATAAATAGAACAACCATTATTCTCTGATTTAAATGAATAACCATCTCACATCAAACAAGATCCAGATATAATGTTCATACTCAACGCTGGCACCAAATAACAATTATTCAGGTCTAAAACTAATCCCGAAGGTAGATGTAGAGGTAGCGTGCCGACCGCGATCAATTCCCACGTGCATCGTCACCTCGTCCTTAGCCAATCTTCGCTTAATCCGTAGTCCCTATTTCGAGTTGCAAATATTAGCAATGTAACCAAGTATCAAATACCTGGTGCTATCATGCGAGCATTAGTAAGGTACACATCAATAACATGTATATCACATATACCTTTGTTCACCTTGCCATCCTTCTTATCCGCCAAATACTGGGCAGTTCCGCTTCAAAGGACTCCGCCCGCTTGCGATGAGAAGCACTCAATCTCAGGCTTAGGTCTAGACTTGGGTTTCTTCTCTTGAGCAGCAACTTGTTTGCCGTTCTTCTTGAAGTTCCCCTTCTTCTTACCTTTACCCTTTGTCTTGAAACTGGTGGTCTTGTTGACCATCAACACTTGACGCTCCTTTTTGATTTCTACCTCCACAACTTTTAGCATTGCGAAGAGCTCGGGAATAGTCTTGTTCATCCCTTGCATATTATAGTTCATCACGAAGCTGTTGGGGAACGTAGTAATTTCAAAAAATTTCCTACGCACACGCAAGATCATGGTGATGACATAGCAACGAGAGGGGAGAGTATTGTCCACGCACTGTGAGACCATAAGCGGAAGCGTTATGACAACGCTGTTGATGTAGTCGACGCCTTCACGATCCGACCGATCCAAGTACCGAACGACGGCACCTCCGTGTTCAGCACACGCTCAGCTCGATGACGTTCCCGAGCTCCGATCCAGCAAAGCGCGGGGATGAGTTCCACAAGACGACGGCGTGGGACGATGATGATGTTCTACCGCGCAGGCTTTGCCTAAACTTCGCGACGATATGACCGAGGTGGAATATGGTGGAGGGGGGCACCGCACACGGCTAAGGAACGATCCGTAGATAAACTTGTGTGTTCTAGGGTGCCCCCCCGCCCCCGTATATAAAGGAGCAAGGGGGGAGGCCGGCCGGCCCTAGAGGGCGCGCCAAGGAGGAGGAGTCCTCCTCCTAGTAGGAGTAGGACTCCTCTTTCCTACTCCTACTAGGAGGGGAAAGGAAGGGGAGAGGAGAGGGAAAGGGGGCGCCGCCTCCTACTCTAATTCGGACCAGAGGGGGAGGGGGCACGCGGCCCATGCTGGCTGCCCCTCTCTCTCTCTCCACTAAGGCCCATAGGGCCCATTACTTCTCCCGGGGAGGTTCCGGTAACCCTCCGGCACTCCGGTTTTCTCTGAAAACGTCCGGAACACTTCCGGTGTCCGAATATAGTCGTCCAATATATCAATCTTTATGTCTCGACCATTTCGAGACTCCTCGTCATGTCCGTGATCACATCCGGGACTCCAAACAAACTTCGATACATCAAAACTTATAAACTCATAGTAAAACTGTCATCGTAATGTTAAGCGTGCGGACCCTACGGGTTCGAGAACTATGTAGACGTGACCTAGAACCATTCTCGGTCAATAACGAATAGCGGAATCTGGATGCCCATATTAGTTCCTACATATTCTACGAAGATCTTTATCGGTCAAACCGCATAACAACATACGTTGTTCCCTTTGTCATCGGTATGTTACTTGCCCGAGATTCGATCGTCGCTATCTAATACCTAGTTCAATCTCGTTACCGGCAAGTCTCTTTACTCGTTATGTAATGCATCATTCTGTAACTAACTCATTATTTACATTGCTTGCAAGGCTTATAGTGATGTGCATTACCGAGAGGGCCCAGAGATACCTCTCCGACAATCGGAGTGACAAAACCTAATCTCGAAATACGCCAACCCAACATGTACCTTTGGAGACACCTGTAGTACTACTTTATAATCACCCAGTTACGTTGTGATGTTTGGTAGTACCCAAAGTGTTCCTCCGGTAAACGTGCGTTGCATAATCTCATAGTTATAGGAACATGTATAAGTCATGAAGAAAGCAATAGCAATATACTAAACGATCAAGTGCTAGGCTAACGGAATGGGTCATGTCAATCACATCATTCTCCTAATGATTTGATCCCATTAATCAAATGACAACACATGTCTATGGTTAGGAAACTTAACCATCTTTGATTAATAAGCTAGTCAAGTAGAGGCATACTAGTGACGTTGTGTTTGTCTATGTATTCACACATGTATTATGTTTCCGGTTAATACAATTCTAGCATGAATAATAAACATTTATCATGATATGAGGAAATAAATAATAACTTTATTATTGCCTCTAGGGCATATTTCCTTTAGTCTCCCACTTGCACTAGAGTCAATAATCTAGATTACATAGTAATGATTCTAACACCCATGGAGTCTTGGTGCTGATCATGTTTTGCTCGTGAGAGAGGCTTAGTCAACGGGTCTGCAACATTCAGATCCGTATGTATCTTGCAAATTTTTATGTCTCCCACTTGGACTTGGTCCCGGATGGAATTGAAGCGTCTCTTGATGTGCTTGGTCCTCTTGTGAAATCTGGATTCCTTTGCCAAGGCAATTGCACCAGTGTTGTCACAGAAGATCTTCATTGGTCCCGATGCACTAGGTATGACACCTAGATCGAAAATGAACTCCTTCATCCAGCCTCCTTCATTTGCTGCTTCCGAAGCTGCTATGTACTCTGCTTCACATGTAGATCTCGCCACGACGCTTTGTTTAGAACTGCACCAACTTACAGCTCCACCGTTTAATAAAAACACGTATCCGGTTTGCGATTTAGAATCGTCTGGATCAGTGTCAAAGCTTGCATCGACGTAACCATTTACGACTAGCTCTTTGTCACCTCCATATACGAGAAACATATCCTTAGTCCTTTTCGTATTTCAGATGTTCTTGACCGCTGTCCGATGATCCACTGGATTACTTTGGTACCTTCTGCCAAGCTTATTCCTAAGCATACGTTAGGTCCGGTACATAGCATTGCATACATGATAGAGCCTATGGCTGAAGCATAGGAACATCTTTCATTTTCTCTATCTTCTCATTGTGGTCGGGCATTGAGTCCGACTCAACTTCACACATTGTAGCACGGCAAGAACCCTTTCTTTGCTCGATCCATTTTGAACTTTTTCAAAATTTTATCAAGGTATGTGCTTTGTGAAAGTCCTATTAAGCGTCTTGATCTATCTCTATAAATCTTGATGCCCAATATGTAAGCAGCTTCACCGAGGTCTTTCATTGAAAAACTTTTATTCAAGTATCCCTTTATGCTATCCAGAAATTCTATATCATTTCCAATTAATAATATGTCATCTACATATAATATCAGAAATGCTACAGAGCTCCCACTCACTTTCTTGTAAATACAGGCTTCTCCAAAAGTCTGTATAAAACCATATGCTTTGATCACACTGTCAAAGCGTTTATTCCAACTCCGAGATGGTTGCACCAGTCCATAAATGGATCGCTGGAGCTTGTACACTTTGTTAGCACCTTTTGGATCAACAAAACCTTCTGGCTGCATCATATACAACTCTTCTTCCAGAAATCCATTCAAGAATGCAGTTTTGACATCCATTTGCCAAATGTCATAATCATAAAATGCAGCAATAGCTAACATGATTCGAACAGACTTAAGCATCGCTACGGGTGAGAAAGTCTCATCGTAGTCAACCCCTTGAACTTGTCAAAAACCTTTCGCAACAAGTCGAGCTTTATAGACAATTACATTACCATCAGCGTCAGTCTTCTTCTTAAAGATCCATGTATTCTCGATGGCTTGCTGATCATCGGGCAAGTCAACCAAAGTCCATACTTTGTTCTTATACATGGATCCCATCTCAGATTTCATGGCTTCTAGCCATTTTGCGGAATCTAGGCTCATCATCGCTTCCTCATAGTTCGTAGGTTCATCATGGTCAAGTAACATGACTTCCAGAATAGGATTACCGTACCACTCTGGTGCGGATCTTACTCTAGTAGACCCACGAGGTTCAAGAGAAACTTGATCCAAGTTTCATGATCAATATCATTAGCTTCCTCACTAATTGGTGTAGGTGTCACAGGAACCGATTTCTGTGATGAACTACTTTCCAATAAGGGAGCTGGTATAATTACCTCATCAAGTTCTACTTTTCTCCCACTCACTTCTTTCGAGAGAAACTCTTTCTCCAGAAAGGATCCATTCTTAGCAACGAATGTCTTGCCTTCGGATCTGTGATAGAAGGTGTACCCAACTGTCTCCCTTGGGTATCCTATGAAGACACATTTCTCCGATTTAGGTTCGAGCTTATCTGGTTGAAGTTTCTTCACATAAGCATCGCAGCCCCAAACTTTAAGAAACGACAACTTTGGTTTCTTGCCAAACCACAGTTCATAAGGCGTCGTCTCAACGGATTTTGATGGTGCCCTATTCAATGTGAATGTGGCCGTCTCTAAAGCATAACCCCAGAACGATAGCGGTAAATCAGTAAGAGACATCATAGATCGCACCATATCTAGTAAAGTACGATAATGACGTTCGGACACACCATTTCATTGTGGTGTTCCGGGTGGCGTGAGTTGCGAAACTATTCCGCATTGTTTCAAATGTAAACCAAACTTGTAACTCAAATATTCTCCTCCACGATCAGATCGTAGAAACTTTATTTTCTTGTTACGATGATTTTCCACTTCACTCTGAAATTCTTTGAACTTTTCAAATGTTTCAGACTTGTGTTTCATTAAGTAGATATACCCATATCTGCTCAAATCATCTGTGAAGGTGAGAAAATAACGATATCCGCCACGAGCTTCAACATTCATCGGACCACATACATCTGTATGTATGATTTCCAACAAATCTGTTGCTCTCTCCATAGTACCGGAGAACGGTGTTTTAGTCATCTTGCCCATGAGGCACGGTTCACAAGTACCAAGTGATTCATAATCAAGTGATTCCAAAAGTCCATCAGTATGGAGTTTCTTCATGCGCTTTACACCGATATGACCTAAACGGTAGTGCCACAAATAAGTTGCACTATCATTATCAACTCTGCATCTTTTGGCTTCGACATTATGAATATGTTTATCACTACTATCGAGAATCAATAAAAATAGACCACTCTTCAAGGGTGCATGACCATAAAAGATATTACTCATATAAATAGAACAACCATTATTCTCTGATTTAAATGAATAACCGTCTCGCATCAAACAAGATCCAGATATAATGTTCATGCTCAACGCCGCACCAAATAACAATTATTCAGGTCTAAAACTAATCCCGAAGGTAGATGTAGAGGTAGCGTGTCGATCGCGATCATATCGACTTTGGAACCGCTTTCCCACGCCGCATCGTCACCTCGTCCTGGCCGATGCTCGCTTATTCCGTAGTCCCTGCTTCGAGTTGCAAATATTAGCAACAAAATCAGTATCAAATACCCGGTGCTCTGCGAGCTCTAGTAAGGTACACATCAATAACATGTATATCACATATACCTTTGTTCACCTTGCCATCCTTCTTATCCGCCAAATACTTGGGGCAGTTCCGCTTCCAAAGGACCAGTTTGCTTGCAAGAGAAGCACTCGGCCTGTGCTTAGGTCCAGACTTGGGTTTCTTCTCTTGAGCAGCAACTTGCTTGCTGTTCTTCTTGAAGTTCCTTCTTCTTCCCTTCGCCCTTTTTCTTGAAACTAGTGGTCTTGTTGACCATCAACACTTGATGCTCCTTCTTGATTTCTACCTCCGCAGCTTTTAGCATTGCGAATAGCTCGGAATTGTCTTGTTCATCCCTTGCATATTATAGTTCATCACGAAGCTCGTAGCTTGGTGGCGTGATTGGGGAATTTGTCAATGATGCTATCATCGGAAGATTAACTCCCGCTTGAATCAAGTGATTTTTATACCCTGACATTTTGAGTATGTGTTCACCGATGTAACTATTCTCCTCCATCTTGCAGCTATAGAACTTATTGGAGACTTCATAGCTCTCAATCCGGCATTTGCTTGAAATATTAACTTCAACTCTGGGACATCTCATATGCTCCATGACGCTCAAAACATCGTTGAAGACCGGTTCTAAGCCATAAAGCATGGCACATTGAACTATCGAGTAGTCATTAGCTTTACTCGCCAGACGCTCTTAACGCCGTCGGCCAGCATCAGAAGAAGTTCGCACCCAGCGGTGCTTCCGGGACGTAATTTTTTATGCAGCAATGAGGATAATCCTCAGGTTACGGACCCAGTCCGTGTAATTGCTACCATCATCTTTCAACTTTGCTTTCTCAAGGAACGCATTAAAATTCAACGGAACAACACATGAGCCATCTATCTACAACAAACATAGACAAGCAAAATACTATCAGGTACTAGGTTCATGATAAATTTAAGTTCAATTAATCACATTACTTAAGAACTCCCACTTAGATAGACATCTCTCGAGTCATCCAAGTGATCACGTGATCCAAATCAACTAAACTATAACCGATCATCACGTGAGATGGAGTAGTTTTCAATGGTGAACATCACTATGTTGATCATATCTACTATATGATTCACGCTCGACCTTTCGGTCTCCGTGTTCCGAGGCCATATCTTCATATGCTAGGCTTGTCAAGTTTAACCTGAGTATTTTGCGTGTGCAAAACTGGCTTGCACCCGTTGTAGATGGACCTAGAGCTTATCACACCCGATCATCACGTGGTGTATGGGCACGACGAACTTTGGCAACGGTGCATACTCAGGGAGAACACTTCTTGATAATTTTTAGTGAGAGATCATCTTAAAATGCTACCGTCAATCAAAGCAAGATAAGATGCATAAAGGATAAACATCACATGCAATCAATATAAGTGATATGATATGGCCATCATCATCTTGTGCTTTGATCTCCATCTCCGAAGCACCGTCGTGATCACCATCGTCACCAGCGCGACACCTTGATCTCCATTGTAGCATCGTTGTCGTTTACGCCATCTATTGCTTTGACGACTATCGCTACCGCTTAGTGATAAAGTAAAGCAATTACAGGGCATTTGCATTTCATACAATAAAGCGACAACCATATGGCTCCTGCCAGTTGCCGATAACTTCGGTTACAAAACATGATCATCTCATACAATAAAATATAGCATCACGTCTTGACCATATCACATCACAACATGCCCTGCAAAAACAAGTTAGACGTCCTCTACTTTGTTTTTGCAAGTTTTACGTGGCTGCTACGGGCTTAGCAAGAACCGTTCTTACCTACGCATCAAAACCACAATGATAGTTCGTCAAGTTAGTGCTGTTTTAACCTTCGCAAGGACCGGCGTAGCCACACTCGATTCAGCTAAAGTTGAAGAGAGCAGACACCCTCCAGCCACCTTTAAGCACGAGTGCTCGAACGGTGAAACCAGTCTCGTAAGCGTCTGACGCGTAATGTCGGTCCGGGCCGCTTCATCTCACAATACCGCCGAACCAAAGTATGACATGCTGGTAAGCAGTATGACTTGTATCACCCACAACTAACTTGTGTTCTACTCGTGCATATGACATCCACGCATAAAACCAGGCTCGGATGCCACTGTTGGGGAACGTAGTAATTTCAAAAAAATTCCTACGCACAACCGTAAGCGGAAGCGTTATGACAACGCGGTTGATGTAGTCGTACATCTTCACGATCCGACCGATCCAAGTACCGAACGTACGGCACCTCCGTGTTCAGCACACGTTCAACTCGATGACGTTCCCCGGGCTCCGATCCACCAAAGCGTCGGGGATGAGTTCCGTCAGCACGACGGCGTGGTGACGATGATGATGTTCTACCGCATGTGGCTTTGCCTAAACTCATGACGATATGACCGAGGTGGAATATGGTGGAGGGGGCACCTGACACGGCTAAGGAACGATCCTTAGATCAACTTGTGTGTTCTAGGGTGCCCCCGCCTCAGATATAAAGGAGCAAGGGGGAGGCCGGCCGCCCAAGAGGGCGCGCCAGGAGGAGGAGTCCTCCTCCTAGTAGGAGTAGGACTCCTCTTCCTACTCCTACTAGGAGGGGGAAAGGAAGGGGAGAGGGAGAGGAAAGAGGGGGCGCCGCCTCCTAGTCCACCGGACCAGAGGGGGGAGGCGCGGCCCATGCTGGCTGCCCCTCTCTCTCCACTAAGGCCCATAGGGCCCATTACTTCTCCCTGGGAGGTTCCGGTAACCCTCCGGCACTCCGGTTTTCTCTGAACGTCCAGAACACTTCCGGTGTCCAAATATAGTCGTCCAATATATCAATCTTTATGTCTCGACCATTTCGAGACTCCTCGTCATGTCCGTGATCACATTCGGGACTCCGAACAAACTTCGGTACATCAAAACATATAAACTCATAGTAAAACTGTCATCGTAACGTTAAGCGTGCGGACCCTACGGGTTCGAGAACTATGTAGACATGACCTAGAACCATTCTAGGTCAATAACCAAAAGCGGAACCTAGATGGCCATATTGGTTCCTACATATTCTATGAAAATCTTTATCGGTCAAACCGCATAACAACATACGTTGTTCCCTTTGTCATTGGTATGTTACTTGCCCGAGATTCGATCGTCGGTATCTAATACCTAGTTCAATCTCGTTACTGGCAAGTCTCTTTACTCGTTATGTAATGCATCATTCCGTAACTAACTCATTAGTTACATTGCTTGCAAGGCTTATAGTGATGTGCATTACCGAGAGGGCCCAGAAATACCTCACCGACAATCGGAGTGACAAAACCTAATCTCGAAATACGCCAACCCAACATGTACCTTTGGAGACACCTGTAGTACTCCTTTATAATCACCTAGTTACGTTGTGACGTTTGGTAGTACCCAAAGTGTTCCTCCGGTAAACGTGCGTTTCATAATCTCATAGTTACTGGAACATGTATAAGTCATGAAGAAAGCAATAGCAATATACTAAACGATCAAGTGCTAGGCTAACGGAATGGGTCATGTCAATCACATCATTCTCCTAATGATGTGATCTCATTAATCAAATGACAACACATGTCTATGGTTAGGAAACATAACCATCTTTGATTAATAAGCTAGTCAAGTAGAGGCATACTAGTGACGTTGTGTTTGTCTATGTATTCACACATGTATTGTGTTTCCGGTTAATACAATTCTAGCATGAATAATAAACATTTATCATGATATGAGGAAATAAATAATAACGTTATTATTACCTCTAGGGCATATTTCCTTCAGAAGCTCTTGTAGCTTGGTGGCAGTGATTGAAGAATTCTGTCAATGACACTATCATCAGGAAGATTAACTCCCAGTTGAATCAAGTGATTATTATACCCAGACATTTTGAGTATATGTTCACTGACAGAACTATTCTCTTCCATCTTGCAGCTATAGAACTTATTATAGACTTCATATCTCTCAATCCGGCCATTTGCTTGAAATATTAACTTCTACTCCTAGAACATCTCATATGCTCCATGACGTTCAAAACGTCGTTGAAGTCCCGGTTCTAAGCCATAAAGCATGGCACAATGAACTATCGAGTAGTCATCAGCTTTGCTCTGCCAGACGTTCTTAACGTCGTCAGTTGCATTTGTAGTAGGCCTGGCACCTAGCGCTTCTTCCAGGATGTAATTCTTCTGTGCAGCAATGAGGATAATCCTCAAGTTATGGACCCAGTCCGTGTAATTGATACCATCATCTTTCAACTTAGCTTTCTCAAGGAACGCATTAAAATTCAATGGAACAACAGCGCGAGCCATCTATCTACAACAAACATAGACAAGCAAAATACTATCAGGTACTAAGTTCATGATAAATTTAAGTTCAATTAATCATATTACTTAAGAACTCCCACTTAGATAGACATCCCTCTAATCATCTAAGTGATCACGTGATCCAAATCAACTAAACCATGTCCGATCATCACGTGAGATGGAGTAGTTTTCAATGGTGAACATCACTATGTTGATCATATCTACTATATGATTCACGCTTGACCTTTCGGTCTCAAGTGTTTCGAGGCCATATCTCAGATATGCTAGGCTCGTCAAGTTTAACTTGAGTATTCCGCGTGTGCAACTATTTTTCACCCGTTGTATTTGAACGTAGAGCCTATCACACCCGATCATCACGTGGTGTCTCAGCACGAAGAACTTTCGCAACGGTGCATACTCAGGGAGAACACTTATACCTTGAAATTTAGTGAGAGATCATCTTATAATGCTACCGTCAATCAAAGCAAAATAAGATGCATAAAGGATAAACATCACATGAAATCAATATAAGTGATATGATATGGCCATTGTCAACTTGTGCTTGTGATCTCCATATCCGAAGCACCGTCATGATCACCATCGTCACCGGCACGACACCTTGATCTTCATCGTAGCATCGTTGTCGTTTTGCCACCTATTGCTTCTACGACTATTGCTACCGCTTAGTGATAAAGTAAAGCAATTACAGGGCGATTGCATTGCATACAATAAAGCGACAACCATATGGCTCCTGCCAGTTGCCGATAACTTGGTTACAAAACATGATCATCTCATACAATAAAATATAGCATCACGTCTTGACCATATCACATCACAACATGCCTTGCAAAAACAAGTTAGACGTCCTCTACTTTGTTGTTGCAAGTTTTACATGGCTGCTACGAGCTTAGCAAGAACCGTTCTTCCCTACGCATCAAAACCACAATGATAGTTCGTCAAGTTAGTGCTGTTTTAACCTTCTCAAGGACTGGATGTAGCCACACTCGGTTCAACTAAATTTGGAGAAACTGACACCCGCCAGCCACCTATGTGCAAAGCACATCGGTAGAACCAGTCTCGCGTAAGCGTATGCATAATGTCGGTTCGGGCTACTTCATCCAACAATACCGCCGAACCAAAGTATGACATGCCGGTAAGCAGTATGACTTGTATCGCCCACAACTCACTTGTGTTCTACTCATGCATATAACATCTACGCATAAAACCTGGCTGGGATGCCACTGTTGGGGAACATAGTAATTTAAAAAAATTCCTACGCACACGCAAGATCATGGTCATGCATAGCAACGAGAGGGGAGAGTGTGTCCACGTACCCCCGTAGACCGAAAGCGGAAGCGTTAGCACAACGCGGTTGATGTAGTCGTACGTCTTCACGATCCGACCGATCAAGTACCGAACGCACGGCACATCCGAGTTCAGCACATGTTCAGCTCGATGACATCCCTCGAACTCCGATCCAGCCGAGCTTTAAGGGAGAGTTTCGTCAGCACGACAGCGTGGTGACGATGATGATGTTCTACCAACGTAGCGCTTCGCCTAAGCACCGCTACGATATTATCGAGGTGGAATATGGTGGAGGGGGGCACCGCACACGGCTAAGAGATCAATGATCAATTGTTGTGTCTCCAAGGGGCCTCCCTCCCCGTATATAAAGGAGTGGAGGAGAGGGAGGGGGCCGGCCACCCTAGGCGCGCCCATGAGGAGTCCTACTCCCACTGGGAGTAGGACTCCCCTCTTCCATGTTGGAGTAGGAGAGGAGAGGGAAGGAGAGAGGGAGAAAGGAAAGGGGGGGGGGCGCCGCGCCCCCTCCTTGTCCAATTCGGACTTGGGGGGGGGGGAGGGGCGCGCGGCTGCCCCTTGGCCGCCTCTCCTCTTCCACCACGTGGGCCCATAAGGCCCAATAACCTCCGGGGGGTTCCGGTAAACCGCCGGTACTCCGGTATATATCCGATAACCCCCGGAACCATTCCGGTGTCCGAATATAGTCGTCCAATATATCAATCTTCATGTCTCGACCATTTAGAGACTCCTCGTCATGTCCGTAATCACATCCAGGACTCCGAACTATCTTCGGTACATCAAAACATATAAACTCATAATATAACCGTCATCTAACTTTAAGCGTGCGGACCCTACAGGTTTGAGAACTATGTAGACATGACCGAGACATGTCTCCGACCAATAACAAATAGCGGAACCTGGATGCTCATATTGGCTCCTACATATTCTACGAAGATCTTTATTGGTCAAACCGCATAACAACATACGTTGTTCCCTTTGTCATCGATATGTTACTTGCTTGAGATTTGATCGTGGGTATCTCAATACCTAGTTCAATCTCATTACCGGCAAGTCTCTTTACTCGTTATGTAATGCATCATCCTGCAACTAACTCATTAGCTACATTGCTTGCAAGGCTTGTAGTGATGTACATTACCGAGAGGGCCCGGAGATACCTCTCCGACAATCGGAGTGACAAATCCTAATCTCGAAATACGCCAACTCAACATGTACCTTCGGAGACACCTGTAGAGCTCCTTTATAATCACCCAGTTACGTTGTGACGTTTGGTAGCTCCTCCGGTAAGCAGGAGTTGCATAAGCTCATAGTTGTAGGAACATGTATAAGTCATGAAGAAAGCAATAGCAACATACTAAACGATCAAGTGCTAAGCTAATGGAATGGGTCAAGTCAATCACATCATTCTCCTAATGATGTGATCCCATTAATCAAATGACAACTCATGTCTATGGTTAGGAAACATAACCATCTTCGATTAACGAGCTAGTCAAGTAGAGGCATACTAGTGACACTATGTTTGTCTATGTATTCACACATGTATTATGTTTCTGGTTAATACAATTCTAGCATGAATAATAAACATTTATCATGATATAAGGAAATAAATAATAACTTTATTATTGCCTCTAGGGCATATTTCCTTCACTTTCTTCAAGAGAGAAGCCTCTAGTGAACCCTATGGCCCCCGGGTCTATTTTCCATCATATATTTTCAGATCTATAAAACCAAAAATCCAAATATACATTGCCGCACTTTATTTTGTCTTTTTATTTATCTTCTATACCTATGTCTATTAGATCTCACTCTTGCAAGTGACTGTGAAGGGATTGACAACCCCTTTTTCATATTGTGTGCAAGTGTTTGTTAGTTTGTGCAGGTGCATCTATTGGGGACTTGCTTGTGCCTCCTATTGGATTGATACCTTGGTTCTTAACTGAGGGAAATACTTATCTCTACTTTGCTACATCACCCTTTCCTCTTCAAGGGAAAAATCAACGCAAGATCAAGAAGTAGCATAAATCTACAAGGGATAGGTCTCAAATTATCGATAGTGGTATCAATGTGATACTAAAAGTAACCATCTACTTGTAAATTTATTTCATCATTCCAAAAGATGTCTAAACCTCTGCTCCTACCAGAGCTACACACTGTGTAAGATTTATCAGACTATAGTGTTGTTTTTAGATTCTCGACACACACTCTATCAATTTGTGTTTCTACAATACAAAGTACCACAGGGGTAACCCGCCTTGCTAAATCGTGAAGCCCATGAACTGTCACGGGGTTACACGCACCACAAAACATACAACACAAGAGACTCATTGTCCCTGATGGCCCTCCCCTAGGAAGGTCGCCGATCATGGTTTGAGAGGAATACTTGGTGGTACTGTTGGATTTGCAAGGGTCAACACATTGGCTTCCAGGGTTGGCTATCCGTCCACAGGTGCCCCCAATTGCTTGGAGGTTGCACCATTGCTGACCTGAGTTGGCGAACGCTTCCTACTAGGATCTGCCTCCTCCATATATGTGTCGCGGTCTTCATCATTAGTAGTATTTTTATTCCCCCCTAATCCACGACCAAAACCACCAAAGCCCCTACTAGGACCTCTTCCACGTATTGCTCTACCACTTCCTCTTCCTCCACTCAGACCTCTTCCTGCTCCCTTGAACGAAGTTGCCCTAAGATCCTTGAAGGCAAGTGTGAACGATGGATGGACACCATCCCCATGCTCCTTATAGAAGTGGATGAGATGACCAAACAATGTACACAAATTAGGAAGACGCTCGTACTTGACTAGGAAAAAATGAAGCTTGTTATCTTTCGCCACTATCACCACATTCTTCAAAGGATTATGCACATTAATCTTGACATGAACACAGAAAAAATTGCCTTCAAAGTAATGAGAGTTTGATTCAGCATAGGCAAACTCCCCTACTTTTGGAGCCAAAGGTTCGAGAGGTCATGGATTTGGATCCACATCTCCACATTATCAAGCTTGATCTCAGAAGGTTCTATAAAACCGCCATAAGGAGCTAGAACAATTGCATTACCTCAGTAAGTCCAGAGTCCTTCTTCTATCACATGCTCCCATTCTCCAAGACACGAGAAAAGCATCGTGTAGAGGTTATCAGTGAGTAGTGTGATCTTCACTTCCCGGTCAAGATCCTAGGCCGCCCGCATGTTTTTTGTAAAACTAGAACTGGGATAGGGTTTTGTTGTATGCACCCTTGCCGGAGCCATCCACATGGTCACCTCTTGCGGTGGCTCTTCCCTGTTTCTCGTGAACCATGTCGTCAATGTCATCCTTAGTGAGGCCAAGATCCTTCATCATCACCTCAATGTCCTTCCTCCCAGACCCCAACCTGGAGTCTTTTCCTTCCATCGCTAGCTCATGACCCCAATGAAGCAGAGATCACCAGGTGTAGCTCCCTAACCCCGCCCACCTATAGCGAGATCGAGCGGTACGTGATGGTAATTCCCAATGTCGACCTCGGCCGCCGAGAGGAAGAGGGCCTTAACTAGAGGGGATTATGAAAGACGGTCTGATAACTAATTCAAGCACTTTAATTAATGAAGAGTGCCTGGAGAAATGATTATGCGGAGCATTGCTACTCCTGTAGGAGTTGTTGGATTCCCTCGAAGAGGAAGGATGATGTAGCACAACAACTGAGAGTATTTCCCTGGGTTAAGAACCATAGTTTAATCGAACCAGTAGGAGCCCACAAGCTAATAAGATAAGCAACACCTACACACAATCAATAAATGCTCGCACCCAACTTCACAAGGGGTTGTCAATCCCCTCGTCTTGCTAGTTGCAAGGTTCAAAGTAAATACTGGATGATATAACATAGTGGAGCCGTAAGATAAAAGAGAGTAAATAAAAGAGAATTGTATAAAAACAAGGATTGATAAGAATAGACCTAGGGGCATTGGTTCACTAGTGGCATCTCTCTCAAAGGAAGGTAATGGCATGGTAGACAAATTACTGTTGGGCGTAATTGAGAGAAAAGCAACATTGACAATTATGATCATTCATGGCATAATCTTGTATAGGCATCATGTCCATGATAAGTAGACTGTAATCCAACTGCATCTTCTACTATTACTCCACCTCGAAACCTCTCTCTAACATGCATCTCAAGGTATTAAGTTTAATAATAAAAATAGAGTAACACAATAAGTAAGATGACATGATGTAGATAGAAAGAAATCTAGCAATAAGATTAAACCCTATCGTTTTATCCTTAGCGGTAACAATACAAATATGTGTCTTGTCCCTTTCTGTCACTAGGATATAGAACACCGCAAGATTGAACCCACCACTATGCACCACTCCCTCTAAAGAATTCTCATCTATCTTGGCTAGAGAAGACAAATAATTCGGTAAGCATACATAGCTAGTCAATTGCATGTCAAAGAAACTTCAAGAGATTCAATTGTATTCAACAAACAATCAGATCATAAATACATAATTCATCGGCTCCAAACAAACACACCATAAGAATTAGATCAGATTGATCTAAGAGGAGCTCATTGTATTAAAGATCCAAGAGAGAGAGAGAGAGAATCCATCTAGCTACTACTATGGACCCATAGGTCCTAAAAGAACTACTCACACATCATCATGGAGGCAGCAAGGTTGATGAAAAGGCCTCCCGTGGTGGCTTCCCCCTCCGGCAGAGCACCAGAATAGGGCTCCAGAAGGGATCGCTTTAGAACAGAGGCTTGTGGTGGTGATAAATTTCTCTCTTCTGTCTCTATGAAGGTTTTGGGAATATGGAATTTATAGGCGAATGCATTAGGTCAAATGGAGCAGCAGGGGGCCCACAAGCCCAAGTAGAGCGGCCACCCCTTGGATGCATGATACGTCCATTTTCCATAATGCTTTTATATCGATATTTATTGCATTATGGGCTGTTACTACACATTATGTCACAATACTTATGCCTTTTCTCTCTTATTTTACAAGGTTTACATGAAGAAGGAGAATGCCGACAGCTGGAATTCAGGGCTGGAAAAGGCGCAAATATTAGAGACCTATTCTGCACAACTCCAAAAGTCTTGAAACTCCACGAAAGTCAGTTTTGGAATGTATTAAAAATATTGGGCGAAGAAAGCACCAGAGGGGGGCCACCCACTGTCCACGAGGGTGGAGGGCACGCCCCCAGCCTCATGGGCCACTTGGAAGCCCCCCGATGCCCATCTTCTGGTATAAGGTGTCTTTTGCCCTGGAAAAAAATCATAAGGAAGCTTTCGGGACGAAGCACCGCCGTCTCGAGGCAGAACCTTGGCGAAACCAATCTAGGGCTCCGGCGGAGCTGTTCTGCCGGGGAAACATCCCTCCGGGAGGGGGAAATCATCGCCATCGTCATCACCATCAATCTTCTCATCGAGAGGGGGTCAATCTCCATCAACATCTTCACCAGCACCATCTCCTCTAAAACCCTAGTTCATCTCTTGTATCCGATCTTTGTCTCAAAACCTTAGATTGGTACCTGTGGGTTGCTAGTAGTGTTGATTACTCCTTGTAGTTGATGCTAGTTGGTTTATTCAGTGGAAGATCATATGTTCATATCCTTTATTTACATTAATACCCCTCTGATTATGAGCATGAATATGATTTGTGAGTAGTTACGTTTGTTCCTGAGGACATGGGGAGAAGTCTTGTTACAAGTAGTCATGTGAATTTGGTATTCGTTCGATATTTTGATGAGATGTATGTTGTATTTCCTCTAGTGGTGTTATGTGAACGTCGAATACATGACACTTCACCATTATTTGGGCCTAGGGGAAGGCATTGGGAAGTAATAAGTAGATGATGGGTTGCTAGAGTGACAGAAGCTTAAACCCTAGTTTATGTGTTGCTTCGTAAGGGGCTGATTTGGATCCACATGTTTCATGCTATGGTTAGGTTTACCTTAATTCTTTGTAGTTGCGGATGCTTGCAAGAGGGGTTAATCATAAGTGGGATGCTTGTCCAAGGAAGGTCAGTACCCAAGCACCGGTCCACCCACATATCAAATTATCAAAGTAACGAACGCGAATCATATGAGCATGATGAAAACTAGCTTGATGATAATTCCCATGTGTCCTCGTGAGCGCTTTGCTTTATATAAGAGTTTTTCCAGGCTTGTCATTTGCTACAAAAAGGATTGGGCCACCTTGCTGCACCTTAGTAATTACTTTTGTTACTTGTTACCCGTTACAAATTACTTTATCACAAAACTATCTGTTACCGATAATTTCAGTGCTTGCAGAGAATACCTTACTGAAAACCACTTGTCATTTCCTTCTGCTCCTCGTTGGATTCGACACTCTTACTTATCAAAAGGACTACGATAGATCCCCTATACTTGTGGGTCATCAAGACTCTTTTTTGGCACCGTTGCCGGGGAGTGAAGCGCCTTTGGTAGGTGGAATTTGGTAAGGAAACATTTATATAGTGTGATGAAATTTACTGTCACTATTACTATTGAAAATAATCCTTTGAGGGGCTTGTTCGAGGTATCTTCACCCCGACTAGTAGAGCAAAGAGTTGCTCCTCAACCTACTGAACCTACTGAAAATGTTTATTTTTAAATTCCTTTGGGTATGATAGAGAAACTGCTAGCTAATCCTTTTACAGGAGATGGAACATTACATTCCGAGGTGCACCTAATATATGTGGATGAAGTTTGTGGATTATTTAAGATTGCAGGTATGCCCGAGGATGTTATCAAGAAGAAGGTCTTCCCTTTATCTTTGAAGGGAAAGGCATTGACATGGTTTAGGCTATGTGATGATATTGGATCATGGAACTATAACCGATTGAAACTAGAATTTCATCAGAAGTTTTATCCTATGCATCTGGTTCATCCTGATCATAATTATATATATAATTTTTGGCCTAGCGAAGGAGAAAGTATCTCTCAATCTTGGGGGAGGCTTAAGTCATGTTATATTCATGCCCCAATCATGAGCTCTCAAGAGAAATTATTATTCAAATTTTTTATGCTCGGCTATCTCTCAATAATCGCTCCATGCTCGATACTTCTTGTACTGGTTCTTTTATGATGAAGACTATTGAATTCAGATGGGATTTATTGGAAAGAATTAAACACAACTCTGAAGATTGGGAACTCGACGAAGGTAAGGATTCAGGTATAACACCTAAGTTTGGTTGTGTTAAATCTTTCATGGATACCGATGCTTTTCGTGAATTTAGCACTAAATATGGACTTGACTCTGAGATAGTAGCTTCTTTCTGTGAATCATTTGCTACTCATGTTGATCTCTGTCGGTGTCAAAACCGGCGGATCTCAGGTAGGGGGTCCCGAACTATGCGTCTAAGGCTAATGGTAACAGGAGGCGGGGGACACAATGTTTACCCAGGTTCGGATCCTCTCTATGGAGGTAATACCCTACTTCCTGCTTGATTGATCTTGATGAATATGAGTATTACAAGAGTTGATATACCATGAGATCGTAATGGCTAAACCCTAGAGTCTAGCCTATGAGGTTATGATTGATGTAACTCTCCCCCTAGAAGTCTAAACCATCCGGTTTATATAGACACCAGGGGGAACTAGGGTTGTACAAAGTCATTTACAGAGAAAGGAATCTACATACCGAATCGCCAAGCTTGCCTTCCACGCAAAGGAGAGTCCCATCCGGACGTGGGACGAAGTCTTCTATCTTGTACCTTCATAGCCCAACAGTCCGGCCAATGTATATAGTCCGGCTATCCGAGGACCCCTAAGTCCAGGACTCCCTCAGTAGCACCTGAACCAGGCTTCAATGACGATGAGTCCGGCGCGCAGATTGTCTTTGGCATTGCAAGGCGGGTTCCTTCTCCCAATACTCCAGCATAGTCTTCCAAACATAGAAAATGTGTCCGGCTCTGCATAACAAATACCACACACAACCGTAGAGAGTATAATATTCCATGAGTCCAATCCACTGACAACTTTTTGTAGTGTGACATCACGCCACTGCCCGGCCATTATTCGAACCGTTTTTAGCCTGCCGCTCTGTATTTTGAGGTGCGGTTTCTGGCACGTCTTGTCAAAGCAGAGATTGTGTCCCCTTATCACGGGATTCTCATCAATACGGGCATGGGTAACCCAACCGTGCCATCTGCACGACACTTGGGGAATAGGCTGATTTTAAGGCGAGCACGGAGGCGCATAACTTTCACTGCCTTTATAAGGGGATAAGGATTCATCCTCATTCCCACGCCTTCTCCTTCCTCTGCCCATCCACTCTCGAGCTCCAGCGCCCAAGCTCTAGCTTTTTCTGCCCAAAAAAGCACTCCAACCATGTCTGGATTCGGAGCTGGAGGCAAGTTGAAAGTGCAACTAATCCCCGGGTGGTTTTGGTAATTAATAACAACATATATATCATTGAACTAATCATTTCTTGAGAATATTTCAGAAAGTTCAGTGATATGGGTATGGCAATGACTGATGATGTGGACCCCTCAAAATGCTAAGGAAAACATTGGCAAAAAGCTCAAGACTCCATTTTTGGTTTAGTGATCCAAGATCACATTGAGTCCATAGGAAAGCCAATACTATTAAAAGGGGATGAGGTTATGATGATGATCTGGTTGCTCTAAGTGCTTAGTGATTTATCTCTCAAACTATCAGCAATCTTTCATTCCAACATAAACTCATAAGTAATCTCGGTCCCACCGATTCCAAACCCACCACACCGAGATGAACCACCTCACCATATACCCAAACCCTAAGAATTTCGGATTTTCCGATTCCAAACTCGGTCATACCGAAATTGGTGTTGCCAAGCTTCTGTAACCTTCTGTACTCAAATCGGTGTCACCGAGATGAGAAAGTTGGTCCCACCGAGATTGGCAAACCCTAGACTTTGGAAGAATCGGACTAACCGAGATTGTATTTTCGGTCCCACTGAAAATCCCAACGCTCACAAGATTTGAACTTTCGGTCCCACCGAGTTGTCAACTTCGGTCCGACCGAGATTGGTCAAATGTGTGTAACGGTTGGATTTTGTGTGGAGGCTATAAATACCCTCCACCTCCTCTTCATTCGTGGAGAGAGCCATCGAAAGAACTACCACTCCTACCTTACATTTCGAGAAGAAAACTACCTACCCTTGTGTTGAGATCAAGTTGCTCCACTCCCACCATATGAAACTTGATTTCTAGCCTTCCCAAGTTGCTTTCCACTCAATCCTTTCTTCCACCACAGCAAAATCAGTGAGGAGAGTTGAGTGTTGGGGAGATTATCATTTGAAGCACAAGAGCAAGGAGTTCATCATCACCAACCCCATCTATTACCTTTTGGAGGGTGGTGCCTCCTAGATTGGTTAGGTGTCGCTTGGGAGCCTCCGTCATGATGTGGAGTTGAACCAAGGAGTTTGTAAGGGCAAGGAGATCGCCTACTTGTGAAGATCTACCCCGAGTAAGGCTAGTCCTCCGTGGGCGTGAAGCCATGATGGCATAGACAAGGTTGCTTCTTCGTGGACCCTTCGTGGGTGGAGCCTCCGTGGACTCTCGCAGCCGTTACCCTCCGTGGGTTGAAGTCTCCATCAACGTGGATTGACGATAGCACCACCTATCGGAACCACGAGAAAAATCTCCATGTCTCCAAATTGCGTTTGCTCTTCTCCACCTCTCATTTACTATCGTGCAATTTACTTTCCGCTGCCACAACTCTAGAATTGCATGTGTAGGGTGATACTTGACTTGGTTATCATTGTGAACTTGCTAAGAATCTACTCCAATCAAAAGGCTAAACTTTTAAGTTGTCAAGTAGTCTAATCACCCCCTCTAGACATACTTCCGATCCTACAAGTGGTATCGAGCTTTGGTCTCCATTGGATTGGTTTCATTGCATTGACTCCATAAGCTTGGTTTCACAACCTAGGAGAGTATGGCGCCTAGTGAGGGTAATTTCAGAGAGGTCCTTACTTTGATGGTTCAAACTTTGCTAGTTGGAAGCATAAAATGAAAATGCACATTCTTGGACATAACCACGCCGCATGGGGCATTATTTGTGTTGGCTTGCAAGGTGAGTTCTTCGAGGAAGGAAAAGTACCGGATCGCGAAGCTCTGCGGATGAGTTGCGGATGTTACGTAACAATGCTCAAGCTTGTGACATTCTCTTCAATGCTTTGTGTCCCGAGGAGTTCAACAAGATCAGCCGCCTTGAGAATGCAAAAGAGATTTGGGATACTTTGGTCGAAATGCACGAAGGTACCGAGTCCGTGAAGGAATCAAAGCTAGATGTTCTTCAAGGTCACTTGACAAGTTCAAGATGAAGGAAGGTGAAGGAGTCGCTGAAATGTACTCTAGGCTTGCTCTCATCACCAATGAGATGGCAGGCTTAGGAAGTGAAGAAATGACCGACCGATTCATCATCAAGAAGATTCTCAGAGCTTTGGATGGAAAGTATGACACCGTGTGCACTTTGATCCAAATGATGCCAAACTACAAAGATCTCAAGCCTACAAGTCATTGGAAGGATTGTTGCTCATGAGATGACACTTAAAGATAAGGAAGAGCTTCACAACAAGTCAAGTGGTGCTTACAAAGCTGCAGTTGAAGCTCCCACAACCTCAAGTGACAATCTAGTTTCCAATGAAGAGATAAGCCTAATGGTGAAGAACTTCAACAAATTCTACAAGAGTAGAAGCAAGGAAAGAAGCTCAAAGTCTAGATCATATGATGAAAAGAGATCTTCTAGTCGTGATCGAAACTGCTACAATTGTGGAAGACCCGGACACTACTCAAATGAGTGTTCGACTCCCCACAAGAGAAGAGAAGAATCTCCAAGAAGAAGAAGCTCAAGAGAAGAGTCGCCTCAAAAAGAGAGAAGGAGTAGAGATGATCGTTATGAACGAAGATCCTCTCGGAGAAGCAAGGATTCGGAAAGGAAAGACAAGTCATCAAGGAGCTACACAAGAAGAAAACATCAAGCTCATGTTGGTGAATGGGTTTCCGGCTCCGACTCCGACAATCACTCCGAAAGAAGCTATCACTCCAACTCCGAATACTGATCAAGATGAAGGTGTTGCGGTCTTGCTCTCGTGTCCTCCAACTCCAACTCCTATGACATATTTGATTCACCAAATGAGGGAATTGGAAGATGCTTCATGGCAAAAGGCCCCAAGGTATCACACCTGAGTTTATTGACTTTGATAGTGATGAGGATGACTTGCTTGGTGAAGATGAGCTTTTACATGATAAATCTAGTGAGCTTAGTAATGATGAACATGCTAGTAGTCTTTATAGTCGAGAAGAGTCGAATGACAATGCTATGAAGGAGATTGAGCGACTAACTAAAGAATTAAACACTCTTAAGTTAGCTCATGAAACAACTCAAGAAGATCATAGAGAGCTCCTAAGATCTCATGAGAAGCTACGCTTCGAGAAGCTCAATCTAGAGCAAGAACATGAGTTTCTAAAGGCTATCAATGACGATCTTCGAAAGAAGAGTTCTTCATATCTTGCCAAACGACTTCTCTTGTCTAATTTCTTGCCACCTATCAAAACTAAGCATGACAAGCATAAGAAAAATTCTTCATCTAGTAGTAACAATAATCATGCTAAATCAAATGTTGTTACTTCTAGTAATTCTCTTGATTCCACTAACAATGTTTCAAGCCAAGTTTCACTTGAGCAAGAAAATAGTCTATTGAAAGGGATTATAGAGAAAGGTGTCTACAAGAGTCTTGCGGAAGCAAGAGCTTTGAGGAAATTGTTCGCAAGCAAGGAAGACACCGGAAGAATCAAGGAATTGGTTTTGAGCGAAAGTTCAACGCCGAGGGTGTTGAATGGGAAGAAGGTCAATATCCCACTCCAAAGTTCGTTTCTCAAGAGAAGAAGTATGATCCTATTTCTTCAAATGAGGAACAAGCTCAAGATGACCTTCCACCACAAGACCACAAGCTAAAAGGCAAGGACAAGCTTCAAGAGGAGATTGATGCATTTATTGAAGCACCCAAGGCCATGGTCAAGTGGGTTCCCAAGGCAACTTCAAGTTCTACTTCGACAAGCTCAACTACTACACCAAGGATTCCCATCAAGATGATGTGGATCCCGAAGAAGAAGAACTAGAGAGTTCTTGAGGGTGACTCCGCCAATATACTTCACTCACATTCATTTTGGCAAGGACTCGTGCAATCAACTTCCACATCTTGCACTAGTTCATGGAGTCACAAACCCTCATGTTGGTAAGTCAAGGGACAAGGTAATCATTGCTTTCATGGACATCATCTATTGTGTACTTCAATCTATGTCCATGGATATCCTTGTTTGTTCCTTGTGGGACTAACCCATGTAGGTATTGAAAGTGCCCGAATCCAAAGGATTGCTCCCAACTCTTGATGATCTTCATCAACATTGAGCATCCACATCTTCAACATCTACATGAAGTCTTCAACGACAACCCAAGGTTAGTTTGACCCTGTAAAAGGGGTTCTCACATCAAGGGGGAGCTTTGCTCTAAAGAAATGAGCTAAAGCATCTTTTAATGATGTGAACACATTATTGCTTTATGGAAAAGTGGTAACCCCACTTGTGCTTAAACGATGAGTATGACCTATGATCAAATGTTCTCATTTGACTCCTAAGTCAATATACTCATATATAGATGACCTAGTCATCGCCAAATTGTGTGCTAGTTGTTAAGTGTTTTGTTTGTGCATGTTTGACACATATTTCATTTGCTATCTTATTGTGTGAGCATGTTGGATGCATGATTTTATCCATTCGAGGACATCCATTTGTTGCTTTGGTCTTTGGGATTTTTCTTTTTGACCAAATGGATGGACAAGAATGCCTAAGTTCCTCCCCTAGCTATCTATGCTTTCTTGTCTCAAACTCTATTCATGCTTATATCACAAACTTTGAACAAGACTTTTTGGACGCACCGAGTGAGGAGCACTCGGAGCCACCGATCCGTCAAAAGCCTAACTTCCAAAACCTTCTAAGTACTTTCGGTCAAACCGATATACTCAAATCGGACGGACCAAATCACTTGGATTGATCTAGGTTTTCACCTCGGTGAAACCGAAGTTACAAATTTCGGCGTGACTGGCGCGAATCGCACGCGATTAACCATCTCGGTCCCACCGAAGTTTTCCAACTCGGTCCCACCGACACCGAAGGGTATATATACCCGAGGACAGCGCGTTGATTACTTCTTCAAACGCTCCGCCTCAAACCCTTATTGCCGTCGCCTTGGTCTCCGGATCGTCTCCGCCATCACTGTGCGCCGCCGCTGGTCTCCATCGCCGTCAACGGTCTTTCTCATCGCGCCGTTGCCGCGTGAGTGAAGCTCCACCGCATTGGGTGAGTTTCATCCCTCTCGTGCTCCAACCGCTGATTCTATGCACGATAGGTTTTGCCTAGTTTCTTGCCAAGATTGAAATCCTTCTATCCAGCAGATTAGATCATAGAACAAAATTCGAGTGAAAATTTTAGGGTTAGGTTTCGCCGAACACATCTCGGTGTGACCGATTCTACATTCTCGGATCGACCGATTTGGCCTCTGGTCATTGCCACCGCACTTTTCGGTTAAACCGAAGTTGTGCAAATCGGTAAGACCAAGTGAGGATTTAGTGAAACCCTAGTGCTCTCGGCTAGACGAAACCCATTTCGTCCAACCGAAAGTGGTGTATGTGGTCTGTTTAGACACTTCGGATTCACGAATTTATAGACTCGGTCGACCGAAATGTATTCTGTGAAAACCTAAAACTAAAGTTTGAACTCATTCTTTTGCAAAATCCTCTGCAGTTTGTGATAACTCTTCTATTACGCCTATACCTATTCTATTCACAAGTTGTCGGTCATATCCGATGGAAGTGACAATGTAACAGGTCTGAATTGCGATTGAGATTCCCGAGGCGGTGACAAGTCCCAAGCAAGCAGTTTTTCAGATGATGGAGAGAAGCACTCCAAGTGGATCGCCTGCGGCTGCCACGAGGGCAGGAAGAAGAGGAATTCGATGAGGAGGATTCGACTTTGTTGCAGATGAGGAGATAACTTCTAAGCCAAAAGGCAAGTGGTTGCCAAGGGATATCAAGGGCAACAGTCAAAGAAAGGCACAAGCAAGGTAAAGAAATCCTTTGCTGCAAAGAGGCTCAAGATGGAAGAGGAAACCTCCAAAGAAGATCAAGAAAACTTCCAAGAGGAAGAGGCTAGTTCATGAAGAAGCGGATGATGATGATTCGATGAGGAAGCACCCAGCCTCCTCGAAGCGAAGTTGATGGGAGATGCCATCGAGGCAGGAGCACCCACAAAAGCTAAGCCATCAGTTCCAAAGAAAGGCAGCCCAAGCCAAACCTGCCGCCAAGCCAAAGAAAACTTTGAGGAACATACCGCTTCAGAGAAGAAGAAGGACAATGTGCCACCGCAGAATCGATGAAGAGGCACATGTTTTGCTAAAGCTCGAGCGAAATTGCCGAGTTCATAATGATGCTCATCCTCGAGCTGAAAATATGAAGGAGAGGAAGGACAAAGGTCTCGAGCTATGGAGGCAAGTTGATCCATATGCCACCGAGGAGAAGGACAGCAGTTGACCCAAGATTCCACACCGAGAGCAACAAGACTTTTATGAGGCAAAGTGCTCATGGATAAGAAGCCAATTGTTGCCGACACGGATATGTAGACCGGGATTACATCGACAGTGAAGAAGCACAGAGACTATTTCCCACATGTGCATGAGAGCTTCACTGCTTGTGGGATTGCAGAGTTTGTTGGTCGAAACTGACTGCTTGGAATGATGAGATGATCATGCAGTTCTATGCCACCGCACACTTCTATCCAGATGGCAGAATTGTATGGATGATGAAGGCGTAGATTCCATTCAACTGTTGAAGAATGGAGAGCATTGCTGAATGCTCCAGTATCAAAGGATGATGATGTTGATGTCTATGGCATTCCAAAGAAGAATCACGAGTCAATGAAGAACATGTACAATGAGGTACCTGAGAAGGATGTTGAGATATGGAAGCTTGGTTCAGTCTATTATCTTCAGGCAGGTCTCCCAACCACCAATACCATTCTGAGGCATACTTTGATGCCCAAGTCAGGAGACCACCGCATGATAAGAGGGTATTCTATCAACATGCTGCACATTCTAGATCAGAAGACACCTTTTAAGGTGATGGACCTGATAGTAGAGACTATCAAGAGGACAGCAGCAGACTGTAAGAGGTCGTGTGGGTTTGCTCCGCATATTCAGATGCTCATTAATGCCAAGTTTGGCACGGACACCTACCGTTGGATAGACCCCACTTGCCACCGCAGCCCGAACACGAAGATAATGAGGTTGTGATGACCGAGGATGCTCCCACATCTGTCGAAGGACATGCTAAGTCTGAAGCTGCCAAACAAGCTAAAGCCGAGAAGGAAGCAAAGAAGAAGCCCAAGAGCGTTGCAGAACAACTTCTTGAAGCCACTCAGAGAATTGAGCTACGCCTGGCCAGCATAGTGCGATCTCGGGAGAGCCTTGAGAGGATAGTTGAAGATAAGTTCCATGCTCGACGCTGTCGATCAAGTGCAGTCACCGTCAACAAGCTTGAGGCGACATCGAGGAAGCTAAGAGGGAAAAGGCAGAGCTCATGAGGAGATGGAAGATGATCTAGTCCAGATGACTATGAGCAGCCTGCTGCAGTGCCCACAAAGCCCAGATCATTTGCTATTCCAAAGGATGACCCTGTGGCTACTACATCAAGACCTCCTACAGCTCCGTCGGCCCAAAGACCAGCCAAGATCCACTCCTCCAGCTCCACAGACTTCAGAGAAGCTTTTGCAGATGTAGCTATCTCCACTCCATCGACGCAGACAGAGCCGCCAGCAGAGTCCCGAGTGACGATTAGCTATATACCTTTCGAACTTTTGGTAACTTGTTGCCAAAGGGGAGAAATTGTATAGATCATAGGGCTTCGAGAGAGAGTGCTCGTTTTTGCTCTTTCGTTTGCGGTTTTCCTTGAGATACTTTTGAGTTCTTGAGACATTTCGTGTGTTTGATACTACGCTTGCTCGATCTTGATGAGTGCTTGATCATACTGTGCTTAATGTGTGCTTGATGCTTATCATATTCCATTCATATCTTGTATGATCACTTACTCATGTCTTGGTGATTGGGTGCATGTTATTCATTCTTATCATTTTGTGCGCTCCACCAAGATGTATGTGACATGGAAGAGTAACCCATGATCCTAATCGATTGTGCATTTGCATTCAAACGCAAATCTTAAATAATGCACAAATTTAGGGGGAGCTCTTGCTTATCACATACTTCTCAAAGCGACGATGTTATTCATTGATTATATCATTTGTCGAAGCTTTGATCTATATGTTGTCATCAATTACCAAAAAGGGGGAGATTGAAAGTGCAACTAATCCCCGGGTGGTTTTGGTAATTAATAACAACATATATATCATTGAACTAATCATTTCTTGAGAATATTTCAAAAAGTTCAGTGATATGGGTATGGCAATGACTGATGATGTGGACCCCTCAAAATGCTAAGGAAAACATTGGCAAAAGCTCAAGACTCCATTTTTGGTTTAGTGATCCAAGATCACATTGAGTCCATAGGAAAGCCAATACTATTAAAAGGGATGAGGTTATGATGATGATCTGGTTGCTCTAAGTGCTTAGTGATTTATCTCTCAAACTATCAGCAATCTTTCATTCCAACATAAACTCATAAGTAATCTCGGTCCCACCGATTCCAAACCACCACACCGAGATGAACCACCTCAGCCATATACCCAAACCCTAAGAATTTCGGATTTTCCGATTCCAAACTCGGTCATACCGAAATTGGTGTTGCCAAGCTTCTGTAACCTTCTGTACTCAAATCGGTGTCACCGAGATGAGAAAGTCGGTCCCACCGAGATTGGCAAACCCTAGACTTTGGAAGAATCGGACTAACCGAGATTGTATTTTCGGTCCCACCGAAAATCCCAACGTTCACAAGATTTGAACTTTCGGTCCCACCGAGTTGTCAACTTCGGTCTGACCGAGATTGGTCAAATGTGTAACGGTTGGATTTTGTGTGGAGGCTATAAATACCCTCCACCTCCTCTTCATTCGTGGAGAGAGCCATCGAAAGAACTACCACTCCTACCTTACATTTTCGAGAAGAAAACTACCTACCCTTGTGTTGAGATCAAGTTGCTCCACTCCCACCATATGAAACTTGATTTCTAGCCTTCCCAAGTTGCTTTCCACTCAATCCTTTCTTCCACCACAGCAAAATCAGTGAGGAGAGTTGAGTGTTGGGGAGATTATCATTTGAAGCACAAGAGCAAGGAGTTCATCATCACCAACCCCATCTATTACCTTTTGGAGGGTGGTGCCTCCTAGATTGGTTAGGTGTCGCTTGGGAGCCTCCGTCATGATGTGGAGTTGAACCAAGGAGTTTGTAAGGGCAAGGAGATCGCCTACTCGTGAAGATCTACCCGAGTAAGGCTAGTCCTCCGTGGGCGTAAGCCATGATGGCATAGACAAGGTTGCTTCTTCGTGGACCCTTCGTGGGTGGAGCCTCCGTGGACTCTCGCAGCCGTTACCCTCCGTGGGTTGAAGTCTCCATCAACGTGGATTGACGATAGCACCACCTATCGGAACCACGAGAAAAATCTCCGTGTCTCCAAATTGCGTTTGCTCTTCTCCACCTCTCATTTACTATACGTGCAATTTACTTTCCGCTGCCACAACTCTAGAATTGCATGTGTAGGGTGATACTTGACTTGGTTATCATTGTGAACTTGCTAAGAATCTACTCCAATCAAAAGGCGAAACTTTTAAGTTGTCAAGTAGTCTAATCACCCCCCCTCTAGACATACTTCCGATCCTACACAAGTGGATGGCCTCCTTCGTCAAGAAGGAGGTCATCAAGAAGCTCCGGGAGGCCGGGTACCTGGCCAAGGACATCGCTCATCGACTTCCAACCAAGGGACAGGTAGTCCCCACCCCAGAGCCCCGAGAGAGGGTGGTGTTTCTCACCCATTTTGTCCGCGGGATGGGATTCCCCCTCCACTCGTTCGTCCGCGGACTGATGTTTTACTACGGGCTAGACTTCCATGACTTGGCTCCCAACTCCATCCTCAACATCCCAGCATTTATTGTCGTGTGTGAGTCCTTCCTCCGCATCCCACCTCACTTCAGCCTATGGCTGAAGACTTTCAATGTGAAGCCAAAGGTAGTGAGCGGCAAACAAGCGGAGTGTGGAGGCGCCATCATGGGCAAAATGCCCAACGTCATCTGGCCCGAAGGATCTTTTGTGGAGACCGTGAAGGGGTGGCAATCAGGGTGATTCTATATCACCGAGCCGCGTGGCACCAACTAGGCGGCGGCCCCGAATTCCGATCCAGAGTACCAATGCGGCTCACCTCCTGGCAAGAGAAGGGCCTAGCATGGGGCTCTTAGGACGAGCTGACGGGGCTCCAGACATGTGTCAAGAACATGATAAGCAAAAAAATCAAGCTTGTCAATGTGATCCAGGTTATGCTCTTCCGCCGGATCCTTCCATGCGAGCGCCGGACCTGCAATTTGTGGGAGTTCGACCCGACCAAGCACCAGACGCTGCTGGAGCTCTTCGGCACGACGCACAAAGACATATGGAAGGTTCTCTTCAAGGCCGGCGAGGTACCACCGCCCACGATCGAGGATCGTGGGCTCAGCTCAAAACGCCAGGCTAATCCGGTAAGTTTTTCGTGTTTTTCAAGGTATATCCTTTACTGGTATATCTGAGGGAGGAATCTAAGCCTCCCTACCAATTTTTCAGGCCTGGGTAGAGATAGCGGAGCAGATTAACTGTCCGGCTCTGCTGCCCGAAGATCTAGAAACGCCTCTTCTAACGAAGATGCTATTTTCGGCGCCTTATAAGGTGCCGGAGAAGAAGGCCAAAAAAGGCCTCGGGGACCAAAAGTGGTCTCCGTCGCAAGGGCACTTCGGACATGACGTCCGAAGACACTGAGACGCACTCCTCCACCGAAGACAACGAGGAAGAGGAGGAGGAAGAAAAGATCCATTCCCCTCCTGCTAGGGGGATAAAGAAGAGGAAGGGCTCCACATACGGGGAGGCCGAGGCGTCCAAGAAGGGGGAAACTTCCCTTCCGGACAACTCCGCATCGGCTACCAACAGCGGTGGGGAGTGGGAGCCCAAGGTCAAGCCCCTATCAAACTCGTAAGTGTCCGGACAGAGTAATATATCCGACATTTTTACTTTATTGTCTTTAATGTGCTGGATCATGCACTTGCAGCCCGGCCCAATCCAACATCGCGTTGTCCTTCTCTTTAGAGGGATCGTTGAGCGCGTCGGCGATGAACAATGAGTCCCTTCCGACGGCCTCTTCCCCCAAGGCCGCGGACAACACCGAGGTGTTGTTTTGAAGGATCCCCGACCAAGGAGAGGATCAGGAGGCCGTCCCGGTGGTGCCGGAGGGTAAAACCCCGGTTCCCAAACACATGGGGGGACAGACCCCAGTGGATGTCGACAATGGGGGCCGTATCCAATTCGGCCCCAGCCGAACACAGCTCTGGAGACCCAAGTGGCTCCGGATTCAGGCAGACCACCCCTTTCGAATGAGGGGGTCGAGCCAACTCCATCGGTGACCTCTATCCATCCAGAGGCACCGGATAGATTACTGGAAGCGCTACGAGGCGTTTTCGTTGTGGAAGAACACCGTACTCATATGAGTGCGGTGATTGAGAAGGTTCAGTCTGCCAAAAGCGGACAGACCGAGGCATGTACTAGCCTTCTAACAGGCTTTGAGGTAACTAATGTAATTGTAAAAGAATATCACAGTGTAGACAGTAGCCCCTGATGCTCTGTTCGGTGTTCGGAAAGAAAAGCCGAACAGTGGATCAAAATAATTTTCGCAGGAGCCTAACATAATATGTCTATGTGAATAAGCAGGTGTCACTGCTAGCTGCTGCCGCTCATACTGCAGAGGTCTTCGGACTAAAGCAGAACCTGGAGCGTCTTGCTCGGCCTCTTGAAGAAGTAGCTAGAGGAAAGCGAAGGTATGTTGTTAACCTGCGTGTATATTTTAGGAAGGATAAATGATTCATGTTGACTAAAGTGTCATGAACTATATTAGGGGCCACAACCGAGGTGGCGGCCCTCAAGAAGGCGTTAGCCAAGGCAGAGGACAAAGCGGCCAAGGAACTCGCCGCGCGCGAAAAGCAAGAGGCCCGGGTCAGCGAGGTCGAGCAAGAGCTCCAGGACGCCGTCAAGAAGTATGAGTCCTTGGAGCGTGATTCAAAAATTCAAGAGTCCGAACTTGCCAAGGCCCTCCAGAGCACGCAAGACGCTCTAGCAGAAGCCCAGGGTGCCCTCCAGGAGATCCAGGTGGCCAAGAAAATTACAGCGGGTAAGGCTTTCATTATGCAAAGCAGATATGTGAAGGAAACATTCCTGTTACTTACCCGGGTGTGGAGCTCTCCAGGGGCATTTATGGATTTGCCGCGTAGCATATCAGATGCTACAGCATTTTATCGAGCCGAAGAAGGGAGCTCGACGGAGAAGCTGTTCTGGTCTCAATACCTTGGACCGAACTTCCGGTGGCCTTTAGCGACTAGCTAAAATAGCTGCTCGAGCTCCATAAGGCGGCCGAACTGGCCATGAAGGACTTAATAGTCCGGATGTGGCCTGCCGAGCCCATGCCTAGCAGCTACTTCGGACTCGTCAAGCGGCTTGTGAGTGCCTGCCCGTGGCTTGAAGCCATCAAGCGATCGGTTTGCATTGAAGGTGAGCGGATGGCCTTTGCCCACGCCAAGGTGCACTGAGCGAATATGGATGCCAAGAAGCTAATGACCGAGGGGGCGCCTGTGGGCAAGGAGCACCACCGTCCCGAGATGTATTTTGACAGTGTCCTGGATAGATCCCGCCTTGTGGCGGAGCAATGCACAAAGGATGTTATATTACCGTGAAAACATTCATGTTATCCTATCCTGTGAGATGAAACAAGTTTGTTATGTAATGTAATGCTTGTTAGTTTAAAAAATTTACCTCCTGTGCGGCCGTTTTATGAAAATCTGAGAGTTGCCAGTCTTCGGCCTCTGCCCCCACGTAAATAGTACGAGGGTGTTTGGGATAAATATAAACACTCTTTACTCCAAATTCTGGTCCTTAAAGGAGGTGTTTAACGCAACGAACGAGGCAATCGGACTATACGGCTTTATCACCTTCACTTAGCCATAGGAGTTTGATAATGAAAATTTTGGCGAAGCCCCTGGTATCCGGAAGACCGAAGTTGGGGCGCTAGACACGCCTAATCAGATAAGAACTGATTCCTCGCATAAAGCAGAAAAAATCTCTAACGATTTGAAGACCTCTCGAACAGCTGACCAGCTCTCGCCGCATCATGACAGTTAGTTTTCGGCTTTCTCTACTGAGGTGCTCGTCCGGAAGAACCGGTGCACAATCACATCAGTTCTCCCTTTACTACCCTAGCCGATATAGCGGAACGTAAGGTACTAAGCACAGGAGCCGGTGTAATGCCCCGGATTCGATACGCCAGGTGTCCGCCAGTTATTCGCCGTCATTGCCATGCCATTTTCTTGTGTGTTGCACTTTGCCATGTCATCATGTGCATCTCATTTTGCATACATGTTCGTCTCATGCATCCAAGCATTTTCCACGTTGTCTGTTTTACAATCCGGCACTCCTATGTCCTCCGGCGTCCCCCTTTTGTCTCTCGTTGTGAGCGGGTGTTAAACGTTCTCGGAATGGACCGAGTCTTGCCAAGTGGCCTTGGTACACCACCGGTAGACCGCCTGTCAAGTTTCGTTCCATTTGGAGGTCATTTGATGCCCCAACGGTTAACCGGGTATCCACAAAAGCCTCATTGTGTTGCAGCCCAACACACCTTCATAACAGGACAATAACCCATCTAACTCCCCTTCATGCTCTCGGTCGTCCAATCACGATCGCGTGGCCGAAAACCGCTCTCCATTTGAAGCCTCCTAGCTCCCTCTATCTATAAATAGGTGTCTCCCCCCGAAATTTGTGGATGAACCCTAGCAGTCTTCCTCCTCGTGCCGCCGGACATGACCATCCGCGTCGGACATGTCGCTCCGGCCAATGAGAGTACGCCATGTCACCCCGCCGCCGTGTGCTTCCACTCCGCCGCCACCACGTGGGCGCCCGCCGCCCCGCGCCTCCTGCCGGCCCCGAGCCCAGGCAGGCCCGCCCGGCTCCAGCGCATCCAGCGCCGCGCCCGCCCGCCGCCTCCGCCCACCGGCGCTCGCCGCCGCTCATTCCCGACTCGGCCCCACCTCTCCGCTTGTTCGCGCCGTCTCGCCACAGTGTGCGCGCCGCGCCTCGCCTCCCCGGCTGCGCCTCCGCCCAGGCCCAGCGCGCTTCGCCGCCGTCGTCTCCGTCGCCCGCCACCTTCCTCGTCGCCGCGGCCACCGCCAACCCGCCATGTCCACCGAGCTGGAGCTCCGCCACCGCCTCGACCCCCAACGCCGGTCGCCGGATCCGGCCACCCCGGCCACGGATCCGCGCGCTGCGCCCCGCCGGCGTTGGCCCCCGGTGCCTCTTCCCCGCTGGCGCCTTCCTCTTCTTCTCCGACCACCGTCTGCCTCCACTCCGGCGACCCATCTCCGGTGAACCTCGTCAACTGTGCCCCGGATCTGGATCTGGAATCCTCTAGTTGACCCCCGAAATATTCTAAGTCGTTTTGCTGCAGTATTTTGTGCCCCTGTTCATCGCATCATAACTCCATGTATATAGCTCCGTTTTGTGCGTGTAATATATCTAAATGTTCATTGCGAGATGCTCTACATTTAATTCCATTGTGCCATGTTTGTTTGAGTCCATCTTGATGCCCAAATCATCGTTGCAAACATGCTATATGATGTTAACCTGCTGAAACTGTTATAACTTGATGATTTGTCTTTTTCGTTACATTTTGTGTGTGCATCCTATGAGCTTGATGTCTACATGTCTTTTGAACTGATCTTTACAGTGGTGCAACCCATGTATTTTTGTGAGTCTTTTAGTGAGTGCATCGAGCTCGTGAAGTAGGGTACTTGCTGTTACTGTTTTGCTAGGCTGAATCTGTTATATTATGATGCTATGTAAACCTGCTGCTACAAGTCATTCTATGCATAATCCGGATATGTTCACTAAGGATGGTTTGTTATACATGTCATGCATAATCTGGAGATGTTCAGTAAGGATGTTTTGTTACACATATCATGCTCTATCCATCCGTGCCCCTGGTTGAATTTATGGCATGCTGTAGCTTGTTGTTATCATGCTCCAAAGTTGCTAAATAATGTTGCTGTCAGCCTGTTAACATTAAGTTCAGTTTTGCCATGAGCTTTGGTAGTGATCCATGCACCCTATGAACTTGCTCTTGACATTCTTAGCTTCATAAACATGCCTTCTTACTGTTGGTCACCTTGTCATGCCATGTATTGCTCTGTGGTGAGTTGTTCAAGCTCACCAACATGCCTACTTATTGTTGTTCCTGCCATGTATGAATATGTCATATCACTTGCTATGTTTACATGGGTGTCATCATATTTTCTGTGCCCTTTTGGCTCATGGTCAGTAAGGGACTTTTGTTATATGCAATTAGTAGTTTTATGCCATGCCTTTTTTTCCCATGATAAGTTCTTGTAACATGTTGTTTGATAGCTCTAAACATTGCAACCTGATGTTATTTCTGTTAAGTCTGTAAACTGTTAATATTTGCAATCTGGCCATGTCCTTTTGAGCATGTTATAATGTTTTATGGAGATAGCTCAGTGTTCATGTTTTGTCATGCTTTACCTGTACTTTATGCCCATGCCTTTTATTTTTCACGTTGAGATGCTGTAGCATGTTGTTTTGATGCTTGCTAGATGCCTAGTTGCTGTTTTGGACAGCTCGTCCTTTAAACTTGTATAGAGTGTATGTGTTGAACCGGTGCTCCGTTTTGAGTGTGCTCTATATGAAACTTGCTTAGAATTGCATGTAGTTTCATATTATCATGTTGCATACTTGTTGACAGGTGTTTGCTTAATGTTTGGATGCATTTAGCATCAATGACATGTTTAACTTGTTTTGCTCATATCTTCTAGGCCATAGCTCCGACTTAAACGAACTTTATATGTAACTTGACTAGAATCTTGTGTAGATTATCTTGGTGCATCTTAACTTGCTGTTTAACAACTTGAACATAAGGTTTATTCAGTTCTGGACCAATTTCTAAATTTGCATATGAGGACTTACCGAAATTGTCATATGTTGTTTCCGGCCTCATTCAAACTTGCTTTGATGTGTTGTTCTTGTATGCATCATCTCTTGCCATGAGTAGCTTCATGTAGTCTTGTATTGCATCTTATCTGTTTGAGAATCATGTCATGTATATGTGTGGTGTGTTTACCTTGTTGTGTGCTTCTTCTCGATAGTTCCTGTTTCGTTGCGATCGTGAGGATTCTTTCGTCTACGCTTGGTTCGTCTTCGTGGCTTCATCTTCTTCATGGACTTGTTCTTCTTCCTAGCGGGATTTCAGGCAAGATGACCGCTACCCTGGATCTCACTACTATCATTGCTATGCTAGTTGCTTCGTTCTATCGCTTTGCCGCGCTACCTATCTCTTGTTGATCAAGCCTCCCGATTTGCCATGTCAGCCTCTAACCTTTTTCATCCTCCATAGTAAACCGTTGCTTGGCTATGTTACCGCTTTGCTCAGCCCCTCTTATAGCGTTGTTAGTTGCAGGTGAAGTTGAAGATTGCTCCATGGTGGACAGGATTAAGTTGCGATATCACAATATCTCTTATATTATTAATGCATCTATATATTTGGTAAAGGGTGGAAGGCTCGACCTTATGCCTGGTGTTTTGTTCCACTCTTGCCACCCTAGTTTCCGTCATATCGGTATTATGTTCCCGGATTTTGCGTCTCTAACGTGGTTGGGTGATTTATGGGACCCCCTTGACAGTTCGCCTTGAATAAAACTCCTCCAGCAAGGCCCAACATTGGTTTTTACCATTTGCCTACCACCTATACCTTTTCCCTTGGGAGTAATTAACCCAAGGGTCATCTTTATTTTAGCCCCCCCGGGCCAGTGCTTCTCTAAGTGCTGGTCCGAACCGAGCAGCCTGCGAGGCCCCCTCGGGGAAACTCGAGGTCTGGTTTTACTCGTAGCTTGACTTATCCGGTGTTGCCCTGAGAACGAGATATGTGTAGCTCCTATTGGGATTGTTTGCATCAAAGTGGCTTTGCTGGTCTTGTTTTACCATTGTCGAAATGTCTTGTAAACCGGGATTCGAGATCGATCGGGTCTTCCCGGAGAAGGAATATCCTTCGTTGATCGCGAGAGCTTACCATGGGCTAAGTTGGGACACCCCTGTAGGGTATTATCTTTCGAAAGCCGTGCCCGCGGTTATGTGGCAGATGGGAATTTGTTAATATCCGGTTGTAGACAACTTGACACCTGATTCGAATTAAAACGCATCAACCGTGTGTGTAGCCGTGATGGTCTCTTTTCGGCGGAGTCCGGGAAGTGAACACGGTTTTGGGTTATGTTTGACGTAAGTAGGAGTTCAGGATCACCTCTTGATCATTGCTAGCTTCACGAACGTTCCGTTTGCTCTCTTCTCGCTCTTATTTGCGTATGTTAGCCACCATATCATGCTTAGCCGCTGCTGCAACCTCACCACTTCACCCCTTCCTTTCCCATTAAGCTTTACTAGTCTTGATACCCATGGTAATGGGATTGCTGAGTCCTCGTGGCTCACAGATTACTACAACAACAGTTGCAGGTTCAGCTTATGCGATGATCATGACGGAGAGCGATGTTTGCTTGTTTTGGAGTTCTTCTTACGCTTCTTCTTGATCAGGGATAGGTTCGGTCGGCAGCACTGGCTAGCGAGGTGGATGTCGTTTGAGTTTCTGTTTGTGTTTCATCCGTAGTCGGATGGTGCTCTTATGTAAGATGATGTGGTATTCGTGTGGAATTGTATGCCTTTGTATGTATCCCTATCTATTATGTTATGTTGATGTAATGATAACCAGCTTGCAAAAGCATATCAATATGCGGTTCTATCCTTGGTGAGACCTTCGAGTCTCTTTAAGATAGTATCGCATATTGGGCGTGACAAGTTGGTATTAGAGCCTCGACCGACCATGGGAGCCCCCTTGATTGATCGTGTAGTTTGGCCGTTGTTTAGTCTAGAAGAAAACTATTTTCAGAGTCTAGTTATATCGGAGAGTAGGAATTTTTTTACTCCTCAGCCCTTCGTCGCTCTGGTGAGGAATCTTGACGTAGGTGCTTTGAATTACTTCTCTTCCCCTTCAAATTTTCTTTAGGATCACACAGTTGGTTTTTCGATCGTTGTTCCTCAGCTCTTTGCATCCGGTGCATTTCTCGTCAAGACGATTCGACCCTCTTTATTTTTGCAAGTTCATTCCTCAGTTGTTTTCTTTTCCCACCCGCCCACCCTTTTCCTTCTCGGAGCCGGAGTCCGTAATTGAGTATCCTTCCTACTCGTGCGAAGTCTTTGCTTTCTTTCCTCAATGTTCTCAACCAGTGTTTTCTCTTCAAGATATTCGTCGGTTTCCCCTTCCAAGTTACCTTTGTTTTCCCGCCCTCCCACCCTCTTCTTCCCGGAGCCTGAGTCTCTTTCGAGCATCAATTTCATTCGTGCGGAACCTCTTCAGTCTTTCATAAATTATTTCAATCGGTGAATTCTCTTTTGTTCGGCATTCTTCATCTCTTTTTCTTCTCCGGTGGACTCAATTCAAGTTTTTCAGGTTGATCACATTCTTTTCCTTGGATCAAGTGTTCTCCTTGCTCGTTCACCTCTCGCCAGTTTATCCTTCCGGAGTGCTCAAGACATATCAGGAGATTCGTCTGCATGTGAATTAATTCAAGGTTGTCACCTCATTCAAATATTTCAATCGTTCCAGTGCATCATCTATCTTTTGAACAATCCTTTTCAACGGTGTTATCTCTCCAGTGGGCCCTAACCCATAGGTTTTTTCCCAGGATCTTACCTGACACTTCTAATTCTCCCGCAGTTATTCTCAGATTCCTTTTAAGTGTGACGTAAGAATGGATCCCATCAGTCACATGCCTTCTCCAAGACCGCTTTCAAATTCTTTTCATCTTTGGGTTCAACCCTTCATCTTTTTCATTCTACCGGAGTATCTCAGTAATTTTGGTGGTGTTTTTCCGTCGTCATTTGAAGACCGAAGAAGAGTTTTTCCTCTAAATCCTGTATGTTCTATCGAAGTTTCGTGCTTCTAGCTTCATGTTATCCTCTCATATTATTCCATTTGTCAGATATTCTTTTCTTAACCATCTGGAGTATTTCAGGAGTTGTTTTTCCATTTCTTTTCACCGGAGGCCATCATTCCAGACGAATTATTCGTCCTCACATTTCAGCTACCATTATCCAATTATCCCGACGCTTCGTTCAAGTGCTCTTTAATCAGCTCGTGATCTCTTCGTTCTTTTGCATCTAAATTCCCTCTAGCTTATTTGTTCTTCTAATTTTCCCCGGTGATTCATTCCCTTTCATCAGTCATTTTCGAATTCTTACGGTGGTTCGTTCAAGATTCTTTTTCTTTGATTATCATATTAATTCATTCGCTCTTTCCAATCCTACCGGTGGTTCATGAAGACTTTCTCAAGTTTTGTGCTATACCCCCCTTAATCCTTTTCAACAAGAATAAGTAGTATGCAAAATTCGTTTAGCATCAATTAAATTTGATGAAGGATAAGCATACAGTAATTATTATTCTTACTTCATCGTCGTCAAGTAATCCCTTCCTTCAGAGTTTGTTCTTGAGGAATAAATTCTAGTTCCAAGGGTTTACATCTTTTCTTGCCCGGAGTCCAAATTTCCTAGGCCATTTCGTCGGAACCTCCATCTAAATCATCGCAAGGCTCATCTTATTCTTTCATCCTTTTGTCACCGGAGTTCTTCATGGTGGTTCTTCATGATTTAATTCATTCTTCAAGAGTTCATCAAGATTTTTGTTGGTGGAGTTCAAGTATTTTTCCTCCTCGCATCTTGAAGTGCAATTAAATCTCCGTATTCTTTTGAAGTGGAGTTTCGCATTTCTTCGTTCTTCTAAGCTATCCAATCATTTCCGTTTGTGGCCGGTTATCACCTTATGATCTTGAGATGTTACCTATAAGACCACAACAAGCTTATTCTTTGCATTGTTGATTTTCTCAACAACTCCGTTTAAACCTTCCTTCTAAAGGTGCTTTCAATTTCATTAGTGGCACACGTTGTCATTTTCTTCTCCGTTGTTTTTGTTCAACTCTTTCAATTCTTTCTGGAGGTTTTGTCTCGTGTCTTCATCAAGTATCATTCCATCCTCTCAAGCTCGTGCTCTATTCCTCCATGTTTCAGCCTGAGTGCTGCCTAAATCCTTTTAGTCTGATTCGTTTCTTACCTCGTTCTAACCGGAGTGGTTTCATAGTCTATATGATTCCGTGAGCTTTCGATTCTCGTCATTCTCGTCGTTCCTCTCTTCTTCTTGAGTGCTCTCGATTCTTTGCTTCTTCTCTTAAGTTCTTGTTTCACCTCATCCCCTTTTCCTCCCCGTCTCGGTCCTAAGATCTTGGGACGAGATCTCTTGTTAGTGGAGGAGTGTTGTAACGCCCCGGATTCGATGCGCCAGGTGTCCACCAGTTATTCGCTGTCATTGCCATGTCATTTGCTTGCATGTTGCACTTTGCCATGTCATCATGTGCATCTCATTTTGCATACATGTTCGTCTCATGCATCCGAGCATTTTCCCCGTTGTCCGTTTTGCAATCCGGCACTCCTATGTCCTTCGGCGTCCCCCTTTTGTCTCTCGTTGTGAGCGGGTGTTAAACGTTCTCGGAATGGACCAAGTCTTGCCAAGTGGCCTTGGTACACCACCGGTAGACCGCCTGTCAAGTTTCGTTCCATTTGGAGGTCGTTTGATGCTCCAACGGTTAACCAGGTATCCACAAAAGCCTCATTGTTTTGCAGCCCAACACCCCTTCATAACAGCCCAATAACCCATCTAACTCCCCTCCATGCTCTCGGTCGTTCGATCACGATCGTGTGGCCGAAAACCGCTCTCCATTTGAAGCCTCCTAGCTCCCTATACCTATAAATAGGTGTCTCCCCCCGAAATTCACGGATGAACCCTAGCAGTCTTCCTCCTCGTGCCGTCGGACATGTCCATCCACGCCGGACATGTCTGCCGGACACGTCGCTCCGACCAATGAGAGTACGCCATGTCACCCCCGCCGCGTCGTCCACTCCACCCGCCGCCATGTGGCGCGCCGCCGCCATGCGCCCAGCGCCTCGCCGTGCCCGCCGCCTCCGCCGCGCCGGTGCCGTCGCCGCTCATCCCGACTCGCGCCGCCCGCCACTGACCGCCGCCGCCGCCGCCTTCTGGTGCGCCGCCTCGCCTCGCCTCCCGGGCTGCGCCTCCGCCCAGCGCCAGAGCGCCGCGCTTTCGCCGCCGTTGTCTCCGTCGCCCGCCGCCTTCCTCGTCGCCGGCGGCCACCGCCAACCCGCCATGGCCGCCGAGCTGGAGCTCCGCCGCCGCCTCGACCCCCAATGCCGGTCGCGGGATCCGGCCTCCCCGGCCACGGATCCGCGCGCTGCGGCCCGCCGGTGTCGGCCCCTGGTGCCTCTTCCCCACCGGTGCCTTCCTCTTCTTCTCCGGCCACCGTCTACCTCAACTCCGGCGACCCATCTCCGTCGAACCTCGTCAACCGTGCCCCGGATCTGGATCTGGAATCCTCAGGTTGACCCCCGAAATATTCCAAGTCCTTTTGCTGCAGTATTTTGTGCCCCTGTTCATCGCATCATAACTCCGTGTATACTGCTCCGTTTTGTGCGTGTAATATAGGAAAATGTTTGTTGTGAGATGATCTACATTTCATTCCATTGTGCCATGTTTGTTTGAGTCCATCTTGATGCCCAAATCATCATTGCAAAAGTGCTATATGATGTTAACCTGCTGAAACTGTTATAACTTGATGATTTGTCTTTTTCGTTGCATTTTGTGTGTGCATCCTATCAGCTTGATGTCTACATTTGTTTTGAACTACATCATGTCATCTTTAAAGTGGTGCAATACATGTATTTTTGTGAGTCTTTTAGTGAGTGCATCGAGCTCGTGAAGTAGGGTACTTGCTGTTACTGTTTTGCTAGGCTGAATCTGCTATATTATGATGCTATGTAAACCTGCTGCTACAAGTCATTCTATGCATAATCCGGAGATGTTCACTAAGGATGGTTTGTTATACATGTCATGCTCTATCCATCTGTTCCCCTGATTGCATTTATGGCCTGCTGTAGCTTGCTGTTATCATGCTCCAAAGTTGCTAAATAATGTTGCTGTCAGCCTGTTAACATTAAGTTCAGTTTTGCCATGAGCTTTGCTAGTGATCCATGCACCCTATGAACTTTCTCTTGCCATGCTTAGCTTCATAAACATGCCTTATTACAGTTGGTCACCTTTTCATGCCATGTATTGCTCTGTGATGAGTTGTTCAAGCTCACCAACATGCCTACTTATTGTTGTTCTTGCCATGTATGAATCTATCATATCACTTGCTATGTTTACATGGCTGCCATCATATTTTCTGTGCCCTTTTGGCTCATGGTCAGTAAGGGAATTTTGTTATATGCAATTAGTAGTTTTATGACATGCTTGTTTGCCATGATAATTTCCTGTAACATCTTGTTTGATAGCTCTAAACATTGCAATCTGCAGTTATTTCTGTTAAGTCTGTAAACTGTTATTATTTGCAATTTGGCCATGTCCTTTTGAGCATGTTATAGTGTTTTCTGGAGATAGCTCAGTGTTCATGTTTTGTCATGCTTTACCTGTACTTCATGCCCATGCCTTTTGTTTTCACGTTGAGATGCTTTAGCATGTTGTTTTGATGCTTGCTAGATGCCTATTTGCTGTTTTGGACAGCTTGTCCTTTAAACTTGTATAGAGTGTATGTGTTGAACCTGTGCTCCGTTTTAAGTGTGCTCTATATGAAACGTGCTTAGAATTGCATGTAGTTTCATATTATCATGTTGCATCCTTGTTGGGAGGTGTTTGCTTGATGTTTGGCTGCATTTAGCATCAATGCCATGTTTAATTTGTTTTGCTCATATCTTCTAGGCCGTAGCTCCGAATTAAACGAACTTTATATGTAACTTGACTAGAATCTCGTGTAGATCATCTTGGTGCATCTTAACTTGTTGTTTAACAACTTGAACATAAGGTTTATTCAGTTCTGGACCAATTTCTAAATTTGCATATGAGGACTTATCGGAATTGTCATATGTTGTTTCCGGCCTCATTTAAACTTGCTTTGATGTGTTGTTCTTGTATGCATCATCTCTTGCCATGAGTAGCTTCATGTAGTCTTGTCTTGCATCTTACCTGTTTGAGCATCATGTCTTGTATATGTGTGGTGTGTTTACCTTGTTGTGCGCTTCTTCTCGATAGTTCCTGTTTCGTTGCGATCGTGAGGATTCGTTCGTCTATGCTTGGTTCGTCTTCGTGGCTTCATCTTCTTCATGGACTTGTTCTTCTTCCTAGCGGGATTTCAGGCAACATGACCGCTACCCTGGATCTCACTACTATCATTGCTATGCTAGTTGCTTCGTTCTATCGCTTTGCCTCGCTACCTATCTCTTGTTGATCAAGCCTCCCGATTTGCCATGTCAGCCTCTAACCTTTTTCACCCTCCCTAGCAAACCGTTGCTTGGCTATGTTACCGCTTTGCTCAGCCCCTCTTATAGCGTTGTTAGTTGCAGGTGAACTTGAAGATTGCTCCATGGTGGACAGGATTATGTTGGGATATCACATTATCTCTTATATTATTTGGTAAAGGGTGGAAGGCTCGGCCTTATGCCTGGTGTTTTGTTCCACTCTTGCCGCCCTAGTTTCCGTCATATCGGTATTATGTTCCCGGATTTTGCGTCCCTAACGCGGTTGGGTGATTTATGGGACCCCCTTGACAGTTCGCCTTGAATAAAACTCCTCCTGCAAGGCCCAGCATTGGTTTTTACCATTTGCCTACCACCTATACCTTTTCCCTTGGGAGTAATTAACCCAAGGGTCATCTTTATTTTAGCCCCCGGGCGGTGCTTCTCTAAGTCTGGTCCGAACCGAAAGCAGCTCATGAGGCCCCTCGGGAAACTCGAGGTCTGGTTTTACTCGTAGCTTGACTTATCCGGTGTTGCCCTGAGAACGAGATATGTGCAGCTCCTATCGGGATTTTCGGCGCATCGGGCGGCTTTGCTGGTCTTGTTTTACCATTGTCTAAATGTCTTGTAAACCGGGATTCCGAGACTGATCGGGTCTTCCTGGGAGAAGGAATATCCTTCGTTGATCGTGAGAGCTTATCATGGGCTAAGTTGGGACACCCCTGCAGGGTATTATCTTTCGAAAGCCGTGCCCGCGGTTATGTGGTAGATGGGAATTTGTTAATATCCGGTTGTAGACAACTTGACACCTGATTCGAATTAAAACGCATCAACCGTGTGTGTAGCTGTGATGGTCTCTTTTCGGCGGAGTCCGGGAAGTGAACACGGTTTTGGGTTATGTTTGACGTAAGTAGGAGTTCAGGATCACCTCTTGATCATTGCTAGCTTCACGACCGTTCCGTTTGCTCTCTTTTCGCTCTTATTTGCGTATGTTAGCCACCATATCATGCTTAGTCGCTGCTGCAACCTCACCACTTCACCCCTTCCTTTCCCATTAAGCTTTGCTAGTCTTGATACCCATGGTAATGGGATTGCCGAGTCCTCGTGGCTCACAGATTACTACAACAACCGTTGCAGGTTCAGGTTATGCGATGATCATGACGTGAGAGCGATGTTTGCCTGTTTTGGAGTTCTTCTTCTGCTTCTTCTTCTTTGATCAGGGGATAGGTTCCAGGTCGGCAACCTGGGCTAGCAGGTGGATGTCGTTTGAGTTTCTGTTTGTGTTTCATCCGTAGTCGAATGGTGCTCTTATGTAAGATGATGTTGTATTCGTGTGGCATTGTATGCCTTTTGTATGTATCCCTATCTATTATGTTATGTTGATGTAATGATATCCACCTTGCAAAAGCGTATCAATATGCGGTTCTATCCTTGGTGAGACCTTCGAGTCTCTTTAGGATAGTATCGCATATTGGGCATGACAAGTTGGTATCAGAGCCTCGACCGAGCATAGGAGCCCCCTTGATTGATCGTGTAGTTTGGCCGTTGTTGAGTCTAGAAGAAAACTATTTTCGGAGTCTAGTTATATCGGAGAGTAGGAATTCTTTTTACTCCTCAGCCCTTCATCGCTCTGGTGAGGAATCTTGACGTAGGTGTTTTGAATTACTTCTCTTCCCCTTCAAATTTTCTTTAGGATCACGCAGTTGGTTTTTCGATCGTTGTTCCTCAGCTCTTTGCATCCGGTGCATTTCTCTTCAAGACGATTCGACCCTCTTTATTTTTGCAAGTTCATTCCTCAGTTGTTTTCTTTTCCCACCCGCCCACCCTTTTCCTTCTCGGAGCCAGAGTCCGTAATTGAGTATCCTTCCTACTTGTGCGAAGTCTTTAATTTCTTTCCTCAATGTTCTCAACCGGTGTTTTCTCTTCAAGATATTCGTCGGTTTCCCCTTCCAAGTTACCTTTGTTTTCCCGCCCTCCCACCCTCTTCTTCCTGGAGCCTGAGTCTCTTTCGAGCATCAATTTCATTCGTGCGGAACCTCTTCAGTCTTTCGTAAATTATTTCAACCGGTGAATTCTCTTTTGTTCGGCATTCTTCATCTCTTTTTCTTCTCCGGTGGACTCAATTCAAGTTTTTTAGGTTGATCACATTCTTTTCCTTGGATCAAGTGTTCTCCTTGCTCTTTCACCTCTCGCCAGTTTATCCTTCCGAAGTGCTGAAGACATATCAGGAGATTCGTCTTCGTGTGAATTAATTTGAGGTTGTCACCTCATTCAAATATTTCAATCGTTTCGGTGCATCATCTATCTTTTCAACAATCCTTTTCAACGGTGTTATCTCTCAAGTGGGCCCTAACCCATAGGTTTTTTCCCAGGATCTTACCTGACACTTCTAATTCTCCCGGAGTTATTCTCAAATTCCTTTTAAGTGTGACGTAAGAATGGATCCCATCAGTCACATGCCTTCTCCAAGACCGCTGTCGGTGTCAAAAACGGAGGATCTCGGGTAGGGGGTCCCGAACTGTGCGTCTAGGCGGATGGTAACAGGAGACAAGGGATACGATGTTTTTACCCAGGTTCGGGCCCTCTCGACGGAGGTAAAACCCTACTCCTGCTTGATTGATATTGATGATATGGGTAGTACAAGAGTGGATCTACCACGAGATCAAGGAGGCTAAACCCTAGAAGCTAGCCTATGGTATGATTGTTATCATGGTTGTGTCCTACGGACTAAAACCCTCCAGTTTATATAGACACCGGAGAGGGCTAGGGTTACACAGAGTCGGTTACAATGGTAGGAGATCTACATATCCGTATTGCCAAGCTTGCCTTCCACGCCAAGGAAAGTCCCATCCGGACACGGGACGAAGTCTTCAATCTTGTATCTTCATAGTCTTGGAGTCCGGCCGATGATGATAGTCCGGCTATCCGGACACCCCTAGTCCAGACTTCCTCGGTAGCCACGAACCAGGCTTCAATGACGATGAGTCCGCACGCATATTGTTCGGCATTGCAAGGTGGGTTCCTCCTCCGAATAATTCATAGAAGATTGTGAACACCAGGATAGTGTCCGCTCGCAAAATAAATTCCACATTCCACCAGAGAGAGAATAATATGTACACAAGTTCAATCTGCTGACGTATTTTGTGGCATGACGTCACACCACCACCAAGCCTTTACTTGAATCGTTTCTTATTATACCACCTCAGCGCGTTTAGCGAAGCGGTTTCCTTGGTACTTCTTGTCGAAGCAGAGATCGTGTTCCCCTTATTCCGGGATTCCCATCAATACGGACGTGGGTAACCCAACCGCACCATCGATGGTGGCGCTTGGGAGATAAGCGAGTTTTACCAGGCCGGTGGGGACGCATAGTCTTCGTCCGCCCATATATAAGGGGATAAGGATCCACCTTTTTTTACCTACACCTTCTTCCTCCTTTGCTTATCCATCTCCATGCACTCGAGCTCCAGTGCCCAAGCTCGCACATCTCGCCTCAACCTTCTCCAACCATGTCCGGAGCGGGAGGCAAGTGGATGACCTCCTCCGTTACGGAGGAGCACATCGAGAAGTTGTGCGGTGCCGGATACCTGTCCAGCGACATCGCGCACCGGCTGCCCGACGAGGGGCAGCTCATCCCCAACCCCAGGCCCCATGAGAGGGTCGTATTCCTTTCCCACTTCCTCCGCGGACTGGGCTTCCCACTTCATCCCTTCGTCCGGGGGCTCATGTACTACTACGGCCTGGACTTCCACGATCTGGCGCCAAACTTCATCCTCAACATCTCGGTGTTTATCGTCGTGCGAGGCCTTCCTCTGCATCCAGCCCCACTTCGGCTTGTGGCTAAAAACCTTCAATGTCAAGCCGAAGGTAGTGAAGGGCGCCCAAGCGGAGTCTTGGGCGCCATGGTGGGCAAAATGCCCAACGCCCTCGGCTTGAGGGCGCCTTTGTGGAAACCATCAAAGGGTGGCAATCGGGGTGGTTCTATATCACCGAGCAGCGGGACCCTAAATGGGCAGCGCCCCCAAGTTCAGATCAGTACCCCATGCAGCTCACCTCACGGAAAGAGAAGGGCTTGCTATGGGGCAGTTCGAGGAGCCGACGGACTCGATCTGTCTCTGACCACTCGTGAACAAGAAGCTCAAGCTTGTCAGCGTGATCCAGTCATGCTCGTCGTCACGGATTCTCCCCGCCAACAACGAGCCTTCAATCTGTGGGAGTTCGATCCAGCACAGCACCGGACCCTTAGCGGGCTCTTCGACACAACGTACGAAGCTGCCTGGAGGGTGCTGTTCAAGGGGGGAGAAAGCCCCGCATCCGCGACTGAAGATCGCGGATTCAGCCTTGCAACGCCCGGCCGGTGCGGTAAGATATGTTATCCTTTATGGGACATTTATTTCCTTCCTAGTTTGACTCTATTGCGGGATCTAAAACTCCCGATGCCTTTAACAGGACTGGCAGAGGACGTTCGGACAGGTTAACTGTCCGGCTCCCCTCCCCGAAGAACCAGCGGATGCCCGTTTAACGGGGCTGCTAGTCCCGGCACCCTATGTGGTGCCAGAGAAGAAGGCCAAGAAGAAGGCCACGTGGACCCGAAGGAGTTCCCGGCACCAGGTGGTATCGGACTCATCGTTCGATGGCTCCGAGGCGGACTCCTCCCCCGTAGACGAGGAGGAGAAAGAGGAATCTCCCCAGGAGGGGGGAGAGAGGAAGAGGAAGGCTTCCCCAATGGGGGAGGCCGAAGGGTCCAAGAGAGGAAGGACCCTTCCTCCGGACAGCTCCGCCAACGCCAACGTTGGCAACGAAGGGTGTCCCTCAAGGGCCAAGCCTCCGGCAAGATCGTAAGTATCTGGATCCCTGAGCGATTTATAATTTCTCTTTTATGCCACACAGCGTCCTTCTAATGCCGCACACTACCCGTAGTCCGGCCGAGGATGATCTTCCCGCTTCATCGAGCAGGTCCTTGGCTCCGTCGGATGTGGATTCCATTCTGACCGCCTCCACCCCTCGCGACGACGCCGAGGTGGGATCCTAGGAGGGGACCCATCAGGAGGAGGCTCTGGAGGTGCCGCAAGGGAGCCTCCCGGACTTTGCGCCGGACTCCGTGCCGGAACCCGCAGTGGTTCCGGAGTCCGGCAGGCGGCCCCTTCGTAAGAAGGGCAAGAGCGTGACACCGGCATCCTCCGTCCAACCGGAGGCGCCGGTCAACTTGTTGGAGGCGCTCAACGGCGCTTCCATCGAGGAAGAACACCGCACTATTATGAGTGCGGTGATTCAGAAGGTACAGCTCGCGAAGAGCGGGCTGACCGAAGCCTGCAGCAGCCTTCTAACAGGCTTTGAGGTAAGAAGTTTTAGAATGTGTAATGTAATACCGCATAGACAGTAGCCCCTGATGCTCGGTTCGGTGTTCGGAAAGAAAAACCGGACTGAGGATCTAAAAAAAGATATACGCATGAGTTCTAAAAACTATGTCAATATGGGTTTGCAGGCTGCGCTGTTGACCTCTGCCGATTGATCATGGAGGTCGGTGCTTTGAAGCGATATCTCGGCGGACCGAGAACGAGCTCGGTATTGCCAAGAAGCAGCTCAAGGACAAAGAAGGTGAGGAACACCGATTAAATTTGTACCTTCTGAGAAAAGGATTTTGGTTGCAATAGAAATAACAAGGATAGCGTGGGTAATGCAGGGCCCCGAGCGAGGTGGCGACCACGAAGGAGGCCGTGTCATGGGCGAACGTAATGCGGCCGCAGAGCGAGCGGAGCGAGAGAAGCAGGAGGCGCGGGTGGCGGAGGTGCGGCAAGAGCTCCGTGCTCTCATGGAAAAGCATGAGGGTTTGGGCGCGACTCGAACTCAAGAGTCGAGCTTGCCTCGCTCTTGAAAGTGCCAAAGCCGCTAAGGACGAGGCCCATAAGGCCCTCCAGAGATTGAGGCGGTGAAGAAAATAGCGGCGGGTAAGGCATTTTTCATGCAAAGCAAGCATGTGAATGTGAATTACCTGTTACTTACCCGAATTTGGAGCTCTCCCGAAGCGTTTGCAGATCTGCCTCGCAGCGTGTCCGATGCCACCGCATTCTACCGGGCCGAGGAGGGGAGTTCGGCGGAGAAGGTCTTTTGGTCTCGGTAGATTTGAGGCGGACATCAGTGCCCCTAGCGACTAGTGAAGCGGTGGTCGAGCTCCACAAGGTAGCCGAGCAGGCCATGAGGGGCCTCATAGTCCATTTGTGGCACTGAACAGGCCATGCACAGGAGCTACCGGCCTCGCAGGGCGGCTGGTGGATGTGTGCCCCTGGGTGGAAGTCATCAAGCGCTCCGCCTGCATTGAAGGTGCCCGTCGGGCCCTTGCCCGCGCAAAGGTGCACTGGGGCAGGCTGGATGCTGAGAGGCTTATCACGGACGCGCCACCGGCGGGCAAGGAGTATCATACGCCCGAAATGTACTGTAAAAGTGTCCTGAAGGGTGCCCGCAAGATTGCAGATGAGTGCCCCAAAAATGTAATATTTGAATAGACTCGCAATATGTTATCCTGTGCGCTGAAAACTTTGTTCATATGCGCTAAGCAATGCTTATTGATTTAAAATATTACCTTCTGTGCGGCCGTTATCAAATCTGAGAGATGGCAAGTCGTCGGCTTCAGCCCCCATGCCACGAGTGCTGGGGTATTCGGGATAAACTTTAGCGCTCTTGTTCCCATATTTGGGTCCATCTAGGGAGGCGCTCAACACAACGAACGAGGCAACCGGACTTATAATGCTTGAACACTCTCACTTAGCCATAGAATTCTATAATTTTAAATTTCGGCGAAGCCCCTAGTGTTCGGAAGACTGAATTCGGGGCGCTATCCACACCTGGGCCGGACACAGTCGGTTCCTCGCTCTAAGCGGCATAAGTCTTTAGGGACTCGAAAAGACCTCTCGAACAGCGACCAGCTCTCGCCTTATCATGACGGTCAGTTTTAGCTTTCTCCACTGAGGCGCTCGCCCAGCTCAACCGGGGCGCAATCGCAGTGGTTCTCCCAGTGCTACCTTTGCCGATAGAACGGAACGTAAGGTACCAAAATATGGGAGCCGGGCAAACCCAACTATTGACCCAAGACATGATTCGGAGCCGATGCATATAGTGCTATAAGTTCGGGGTGCCGCACTTGTGAAAGTGTTCGGACTTGTCACACTGTAATGCGGGCAACATAATCCCCTGGTGTATTCGGCCGTACCAAAGTGTACGGATGCAAGATGTCATAAATGGACATATATGTAAAAAAAGGAATGCAATTGTAGGCAAAAAGTGCTGCATTGTTTATTCAAGAAATTCTGCTATGAGTGCAGAATGATACAAATAGTGCGGTAAGCAAGGGATTGGACTATTTAAACATATCCCTCTCCAGGGGTAGGCTGCGGACTGGTGTATTTAACAAATTTAATGCTCATAATGGAGACCACCTGAATGTTCATCGTAGCCTTTGTCCTTCCCTGGCTGTTGCATCGTGAGTTCGGCAGGTTTACCGCTGGACAGGTTCTCTGGTGAATGGAGTCCTGTGGATAAATAAAAGGAAAAAAGGAAAAAATAAAAAGAGCGACACACTTGGGAGCCCCTGGTGTGGTTGAGCTGCACTCTGGGCCTGTCGTGGTCGTGCCCCTCCCCCTATGCCCATGGTATCTCCAGAGCGTAATGATGTACGCGAAGAGCTGGTCTTGCAATCATGCAAGGGCTGGGGTTGGGGCCGCATTGCTACGCGTGCTCGGATCGTGCCAGGTGGTCTTGGTGTATGTTACTCCGGGCGCGTTTGGCCATGTCCGGTCGTTTAATGGCTGGACTCGAGAATTGCCTTAAGAGGCTGCTCTGTACTTCTGCCGCGAGAGCCGCTGTGTGTTCCTCCGTTCGGAGGGAGCGTTCAGTGTTTCCGTTGACCGTGATTACTCCACGAGGGCCTGGCATCTTGAGCTTGAGGTATGCATAATGCGGCACCGCGTTGAACTTTGCAAGCGCGGTTCGTCCGAAAGCGAGCGTGATAGCCATCGCGAGCGGGACTATGTCGAAGATTAATTCCTCGCTTCGGAAATTATCCGGGGATCCGAAGACCACTTCCAGTGTGACTGAACCTGTACAATTGGCCTCAACACCTGCTATGACGCCTTTGAAGGTCGTCTTTGTAGGTTTAATCCTTGAGGGGTCTATGCCCATCTTGCGCACTGTATCCTGATAAAGCAGGTTCAGGCTGCTGCCGCCGTCCATCAGGACTCTAGTGAGGTGAAATCCATCGACGATTGGGTCTAAAACCAATGCGGCGAATCCACCATGGCGGATACTGGTAGGGTGGTCCCTTCAATCGAAAGTGATCGGGCAAGAGGACCATGGGTTGAACTTCGGGGCGACTGGCTCCATCGCATACACGTCCCTAAGTGCACGCTTCCGCTCCCTCTTGGGTATGAGGGTTGCGTATATCATGTTTACCGTCCGCACTTGTGGGGAAAACCTTACATCCTCTCATTGTTCGGGCGGCGGGTCTCTTCCTCGTCATCGCTATGCAGCCCCTTGTCATTGTTTTCGGCAATTAACTTGCCCGCCTGCTTGAATACCCAACAATCTCTGTTGGTGTGATTAGCTGGCTTTTCGGGGGTACCATGTATCTGGCAAGAGCGGTCGAGTATTCTGTCCAAATTGGACGGACCCGGAGTGGTTCTTTTGAATGGCTTCTTCTGCTGACCGGGTTTAGAGCCTCTGAATCCGGCGTTGACTGCCGTATCCTCAGTGTTATCGCCGTTAACGCGGCGTTTGTTTTTGTTGCGACACGACCTGCCATTGCGGTCCTTGCTATCCGGACTGCCAGAATTTTTGTTGAGGTTGTTACTGCGAGCTAGCCAGCTATCCTCTCCCGCACAGAAGCGGGTCATGAGTGATGTGAGGGCTGCCATGGATTTCCTGTCCTAGGTGCCGGGCCAGCCACTCGTCGTGGATGTTATGTTTTAAGGCTGCGAGGGCCTCTGCATCCGGACAGTCGACGATTTGATTTTTTTTGTTAAGAACCGTGTCCAGAACTGTCTGGCCGATTCGTCTGGCTGCTGAATTATGTGGCTTAGGTCATCGGCGTCTAGTGGTTGCACATATGTGCCCTGGAAGTTGTCAAGGAATGCGGCTTCCAGGTCCTCCCAACACCCAATTGATTCTGCTGGCAAGCTGTTAAGCCAATGCCGAGCTGGTCCTTTAAGCTTGAGTGGGAGATATTTGATGGCATGGAGATAATCACCACGGGCCATATGGATGTGAAAGAGATAATCTTCGATCCAAACTGCGGGGTCTGTTGTGCCATCGTAGGATTCGATGTTTACGGGTTTGAACCCTTCAGGGATTTGATGATCCATTACTTCATCTGTGAAGCAGAGTGGGTGTCTGGCGCCTCTATCTTTGGGCAATATCACGACGTAGTGAAGAGAGCTTTGTCTGCTGTGTTCGCCCGGCGGAGTTGTTGTGATATCGGTATGACGGTAGTCGTCGAGAAGCGTGGGGCGCCCACGTGATCCGTAGATAGATCTTGATTGTTTTGCTTTGTCCTCCAATATGTCTCGCAAGTCCGGCGCATTCCCTCGTGGCTTTTTACTTTTCGAGCGATGCCGGGGTACGGTCCTGATGGAGGGCCTGGATGCCTCTCTGTTGTGGCCACGGGGTGGTCGGTCTGCCATATTGTGCGCTGGTGATGAAGGTTTGTATGCTTCCTCCTCTAGTCGGGGGAGCACCTTGCGTTTTGGGTAGCTTTTGGAGGGGCGTTCGAGTTCATACTCTTCGGCCGCGAGGACCTCGGTCCATCTGTCGGCCATCAGGTCTTGATCAGCTTGAAGCTGTTGCTGCTTTTTCTTCAGGCTATTTGCCGTGGCGATAAGCCTGCGTTTAAGCAGCTCTTGTTGACGGGATCCTCGGCACACGGCAATTCATCGTCATTGAGGCTTGCCTCGTCTCGGAGGAGGTATGTAATTGTCATCCTCTATCTCCTCATCGCGCTCTCTCTTGAGGGCTGGCTTCTCTATCCTCTGTCTGCTGAATCTTGCTAGAGGGGTTGTCTTCGCACTCTACGGGGTGTTATTGTCTCGGTGCGGAATCTCCATTCTTGCTGTGGCGGGATTTAGAGCGGCGCCGCTGACGTCGGTGCTTGGGCTATTTCTTAGAGGGATCTGCGTCCGCTGCTTCTTCGCCGTCCCCATCCGTTGGGGTGTCCACCATGTATATGTCGTATGACGAGGTGGTCTTCCAGTGCCCTGTAGGCGCTGGTTCTTGATCGTCTCCGGCATCATCGTCCATACCGTCGATGTCTTCGGAGTCGTAGTCTAGCATGTCGGTTAGATCGTCGACAGTGGCTACAAAGTGGGTGGTGGGTGGGCTTTGAATTTCTTCGTCGTCCACATCCCAACCCTCCTGACCGCAGTCCGGCCAGGGTTCTCCTGATAATGAGAGATGCTTTAGTGAGTTCAGGATGACGCCAAAGGGCGAGTGCTGAAAGATGTCCGCAGCGGTGAACTCCATGATCGGCGCCCAATCGGATTCGATTGGTAGGGGCGCAGGAGGTTCGGAGTCCGGCAAGGAGTCCGGCACCTCGAAGTCACGAGCTTTATAAGGGACAAGGTCAGTATTTGGCTCCATCGCCGTAGAGGTTGCAGCTCCCGAGGCGGTGTCCAGCCACCTGTCCTCGATCTGCGGACTATGGGTCGGAGCGGATTCGTGTGTGGCCTCCAAGGTACTGTCCGGCGGCAGAGCTAGATCATGCCCATCGTGACAGTGCGGCACGCTCGGCTGTGGTTCGAATCCATCGAAGATCAAGTCTCCGGGGATGTCGGCCGTGAAGTTTAGGCTTCCAAATCGACACGATGGCGGGCGTAGCTTCGATCTTCTCGGATGGCCAAGTGAATTGGCCCGCGATTGCAAAAGCCGCCCGAACACAAAGATCTGTCCGGGGAGAAAATTCTCACCCTGGACTGCGTTGTTGTTGATTGAAGAAGCCATCGAGCCTATCGGTGATGACACAGAGGAACTCTCAATGAAAGCACCAATGTCGGTGTCAAAATCGGCGGATCCCGGGTAGGGGGTCCCGAACTGTGCGTCTAGGTGGATGGTAACAGGAGACAAGGGACACGATGTTTTTACCCAGGTTCGGGCCCTCTCGACTGAGGTAAAACCCTACTCCTGCTTGATTGATATTGATGATATGGGTAGTACAAGAGTGGATCTACCACGAGATCAAGGAGGCTAAACCCTAGAAGCTAGCCTATGGTATGATTGTTGTAATGGTTGTGTCCTACGGACTAAAACCCTCCGGTTTATATAGACACCGGAGAGGGCTAGGGTTACACAGAGTCGATTACAATGGTAGGAGATCTACATATCCGTATCGCCAAGCTTGCCTTCCACGCCAAGGAAAGTCCCATCCGGACACGGGACGAAGTCTTCAATCTTGTATCTTCATAGTCTTGGAGTCCGGCCGATGATGATAGTCCGGCTATCCAGACACCCCCTAGTCCAGGACTCCCTCAACCGCTTTCAAATTATTTTCATCTTTGGGTTCAAACCTTCGTATTTTCATTCTACCGGAGTATCTCAGTAATTTTGGTGGTGTTTTTCCATCGTCATTTGAAGACCGAAGAAGAATTTTTCCTCTAAATCCTGTATGTTCTATTGAAGTTTCGTGCTTCTAGCTTCATGTTATCCTCTCGAATTATTCCATTTGTCAGATATTCTTTTCTTAACCATCCGGAATATTTCAGGAGTTGTTTTTCCATTTCTTTTCACCGGAGGCCGTCATTCCAGAAGAATTCTTCGTCCTCACATTTCAGCTACCATTATCCAATTATCCCGACGCTTCGTTCAAGTGTTCTTTAATCAGCTCGTGATCTCTTCATTCTTTTGCATCTAAATTCCCTCTAGCATATTTGTTCTTCTAATTTTCCCCGGTGATTCATTCCCTTTCATCAGTCATTTTCGAATTCTTACGGTGGTTCGTTCAAGATTCTTTTTCTTTGATTATCATATTAATTCATTCGCTCTTTCCAATCCTACCGGTGGTTCATGAAGACTTTCTCAAGTTTTGTGCTATACCCCCCTTAATCCTTTTCAACAAGAATAAGTAGTATGCAAAATTCGTTTAGCATCAATTAAATTTGATGAAGGATAAGCATACAATAATTATTATTCTTACTTCATCTTCGTCAAGTAATCCCTTCCTTCAGAGTTTGTTCTTGAGGAATAAATTCTAGTTCCAAGGGTTTACATGTTTTCTTGCCCGGAGTTCAAATTTCCTAGGCCATTTCGTCGGAACCTCCATCTAAATCATCGCAAGGCTCATCTTATTCTTTCATCCTTTTGTCACCGGAGTTCTTCATGGTGGTTCTTCATGATTTAATTCATTCTTCAAGAGTTCATCAAGATTTTTGTTGGTGGAGTTCAAGTATTTTTCCTCCCCGTATTCTTTTGAAGTGGAGTTTTGCATTTCTTCGTTCTTCTAAGCTATCCAATCATTTCCGTTTGTGGCCGGTTATCACCTTATGATCTTGAGATGTTACCTATAAGACCACAACAAGCTTATTCTTTGCGTTGTTGATTTTCGCAACAACTCCGTTTAAACCTTCCTTCTAAAGATGCTTTCAATTTCATTCGTGGCACAAGTTGTCATTTTCTTCTTCGTTCTTTTCATTCAACTCTTTCAATTCTTTCCGGAGGTTTTGTCTCGTGTCTTCATCAAGTATTATTCCATCCTCTCAAGCTCGTGCTCTATTCCTCCATGTTTCAGCCAAAGTGCTGCCTAAATCCTTTCAGTCTTATTCGTTTCTTATCTCGTTCTAACCGGAGTGGTTTCATAGTCTATCTGATTCCGTGAGCTTTCGATTCTCGTCATTCTCATTGTTCCTCTCTTCTTCTTGAGTGCTCTCGATTCTTTGCTTCTTCTCTTGAGTTCTTGTTTCACCTCATCCCCTTTTCCTCCCCGTCTCGGTCCTAAGATCTCGGGACGAGATCTCTTGTTAGTGGAGGAGTGTTGTAATGCCCCGGATTCGATGCGCCAGGTGTCCGCCAGTTATTCGCCGTCATTGCCATGTCATTTGCTTGCATGTTGCACTTTGCCATGTCATCATGATCATCTCATTTTGCATACATGTTCATCTCATGCATCCGAGCATTTTCCCCGTTGTCCGTTTTGCAATCCGGCACTCCTACGTCCTCCGGCGTCCCCCTTTTGTCTCTCGTTCCATTTGGAGGTCGTTTGATGCTCCAACGGTTAACCAGTATCCACAAAAGCCTCATTGTGTTGCAGCCCAACACCACTTCGTAACAGCCCAATAACCCATCTAACTCCCCTCCATGCTCTCGGTCGTTCGATCATGATTGCGTGGCCGAAAACCGCTCTCCATCTGAAGCCTCCTAGCTCCCTCTACCTATAAATAGGTGTCTCCCCCCGAAATTCGCGGATGAACCCTAGCAGTCTTCCTCCTCGCGCCGCCGGACATGTCCATCCGCGCCGGACATGTCCGCCGGACACGTCGCTCTGGCCAATGAGAGTACGCCACGTCACCCCGCCACCGCGTGCGTCCACTCCGCCGCCGCCATGTGGGCGCCTGCCGCCCCGCACCTCCCGTCGGCCAGCAGCATCCGTGCCTCGCCGTGCCCGCCGCCTCTGCCGTCGGCGCCGCCGCCGCTCATCCCGACTCGGCGCCGCCCGCCGCGCCATTGCCGCCGCCGCCGCCACAGTGCGCCGCCGCGCCTCGCCTCCCGGCTGCGCCTCCGCCCAGCGCCCGAGACGCCGCGCTTCGCCCACCATCGTCTCCGTCGCCCTGCCGCCTTCCTCGTTGCTGGCGGCCACCGCCAGCCCCGCCATGGCCACTGAGATGGAGCTCCACCGCCGCCTCGACCCCCAACGCCGCTCGCCGGATCTGGCCTCCCCGGCCACGGATCCGCGCGCTGCACCCCGCCGGCGTCGGCCCCCGGTGCCTCTTCCCCGCCGGCGCCTTCTTCTTCTTCTCCGGCCACAGTCTACCTCAACTCCGGCAAACCTCGTCAACCGTGCCCCGGATCTGGATCTGGAATCATCAGGTTGACCCCCGAAATATTCCAAGTCCTTTTGCTGCAGTATTTTGTGCCCCTGTTCATCGCATCATAACTCTATGTATACTGCTCCATTTTGTGCGTGTAATATAGCAAAATGTTTGTTGTGAGATGATCTACATTTCATTCCATTGTGCCATGTTTGTTTGAGTCCATCTTGATGCCCAAATCATCGTTGCAAAAGTGCTATATGATGTTAACCTACTGAAACTGTTATAACTTGATGATTTGTCTTTTTCGTTGTATTTTGTGTGTGCATCCTATGAGCTTGATGTCTACATGTGTTTTGAACTACATCATGTCATCTATACAGTGGTGCAATACATGTATTTTTGTGAGTCTTTTAGTGAGTGCACCGAGCTCGTGAAGTTGGGTACTTGCTGTTACTGTTTTGCTAGGCTTAATCTGCTATATTATGATGCTATGTAAACCTGCTGCTACAAGTCATTCTATGCATAATCCGGAGATGTTCACTAAGGATGGTTCACTAAGGATGGTTTGTTATGGCCTGTTGTAGCTTGCTGTTATCATGCTCCAAAGTTGCTAAATAATGTTGCTGTCAGCCTGTTAACATTAAGTTCAGTTTTGCCATGAGCTTTGCTAGTGATCCATGCACCCTATGAACTTTCTCTTGCCATGCTTAGCTTCATAAACATGCCTTCTTACAGGTGGTCACCTTGTCATTCCATGTATTGCTCTGTAGTGAGTTGTTCAAGCTCACCAATACGCCTACTTATTGTTGTTCCTGCCATGTATGAATCTGTCATATCACTTGCTATGTTTACATTGGTGCCATCATATTTGGTGTGACCTTTTGGCTCATGGTCAGTAAGGGACTTTTGTTATATGCAATTAGTAGTTTCATACCATGCCTTTGTTTGCCATGATAAGTTCCTGTAACATGTTGTTTGATAGCTCTAAACATTGCAACCTAATGTTATTTCTGTTAAGTCTGTAAACTGTTATTATTTGCAATCTGGCCATGTCCTTTTAACCATGTTATAGTGTTTTCTGGAGATAGCTCAGTGTTTATGTTTTGTCATGCTTTACCTGTACTTCATGCCCATGCCATTTGTTTTCACGTTGAGATGCTGTAGCATGTTGTTTTGATGCTTGCTAGATGCCTATTTGCTGTTTTGGACAGCTTGTCCTTTAAACTTGTATAGTGTATGTGTCGAACCGGTGCTCCGTTTTGAGTGTGCTCTATATGAAACTTGCTTAGAATTGCATGTAGTTTCATATTATCATGTTGCATCCTTGTTGGGAGGTGTTTGCTTAATGTTTGGATGCATTTAGCATCAATGCCATGTTTAATTTGTTTTGCTCATATCTTCTAGGCCGTAGCTCTGAATTAAACAAACTTTATATGTAACTTGACTAGAATCTCGTGTAGATCATCTTGGTGCATCTTAACTTGCTGTTTAACAACTTGAACATAAGGTTTATCCAGTTCTGGACCAATTTCTAAATTTGCATATGAGGACTTACCGAAATTGTCATATGTTGTTTCCGGCCTCATTTAAACTTGCTTTGATGTGTTGTTCTTGTATGCATCATCTCTTGCCATGAGTAGCTTCATGTAGTCTTGTCTTGCATCTTACCTGTTTGAGCATCATGTCATGTATATGTGTGGTGTGTTTACCTTGTTGTGCGCTTCTTCTCGATAGTTCCTGTTTCGTTGCGATCGTGAGGATTCGTTCGTCTACGCTTGGTTCGTCTTCGTGGCTTCATCTTCTTCATGAACTTGTTCTTCTTCCTAGCGGGATTTCAAGCAAGATGACCGCTACCCTGGATCTCACTACTATCATTGCTATGCTAGTTGCTTCGTTCTATCTCTTTGCTGCGCTACCTATCTCTTGTTGATCAAGCCTCCTGATTTTCCATGTCAGCCTCTAACCTTTTTCACCCTCCCTAGCAAACCGTTGCTTGGCTATGTTACTGCTTTGCTCAGCCCCTCTTATAGCATTGTTAGTTGCAGGTGAAGTTGAAGATTGCTCCATGGTGGACAGGATTATGTTGGGATATCACAATATCTCTTATATTATTAATGCATCTATATATTTGGTAAAGGGTGGAAGGCTCGGCCTTATGCCTGGTGTTTTGTTCCACTCTTGCCATCCTAGTTTCCATCATATCAGTATTATGTTCCCGGATTTTGTGTCCCCAACGCGGTTGGGTGATTTATGGGACCCCCTTGACAGTTCGCCTTGAATAAAACTCCTCCAGCAAGGCCCAACATTGGTTTTTACCATTTGCCTACCACCTATACATTTTCCCTTGGGAGTAATTAACCCAAGGGTCATCTTTATTTTAGCCCCCCCCGGGCCAGTGCTTCTCTAAGTGCTGGTCCGAACCGAGCTCTTCATGGGCCCCTCGGGGAAACTCGAGGTCTGGTTTTACTCGTAGCTTGACTTATCCGGTGTTGCCCTGAGAACGAGATATGTGCAGCTCCTATCGGGATTGTCGGCGCATCGGGCGGCTTTGCTGGTCTTGTTTTACCATTGTCGAAATGTCTTGTAAACCGGGATTCCGAGACTGATCGGGTCTTCCTGGGAGAAGGAATATCCTTCGTTGATCGCGAGAGCTTATCATGGGCTAAGTTGGGACACCCCTGTAGGGTATTATCTTTCGAAAGCCGTGCCCGCGGTTATGTGGCAGATGGGAATTTGTTAATATCCGGTTGTAGACACTTGACACCTGATTCGAATTAAAACCATCAACCGTGTGTGTAGCCGTGATGGTCTCTTTTCGGTGGAGTCCGGGAAGTGAACACGGTTTTGGGTTATGTTTGACGTAAGTAGGAGTTCAGGATCACCTCTTGATCATTGCTAGCTTCACGACCGTTCCGTTTGCTCTCTTCGCGCTCTTATTTGTGTATGTTAGCCACCATATCATGCTTAGTCGCTGCTGCAACCTCACCACTTCACCCCTTCCTTTCCCATTAAGCTTTGCTAGTCTTGATACCCATGGTAATGGGATTGCTGAGTCCTCGTGGCTCATAGAGTATTCTAACAAATTCCAATTCATGTATGGCTCTCTAAAAAGGTGTATACAGCAAGGATGATTGTGGTAAACTAACAAGAAAAGACGCAAATAATACAATACGCTCCAAGCAAAACACATATCATGTGGTGAATAAAAATATAGCTCCAAGTAAATTACCGATGGAAGTGGACGAAAGAGGGGATGCCTTCCGGGGCATCCCCAAGCTTTGACTTTTTGGTGTCCTTGGATTATCTCGGGGGTGCCATGGGCATCCACAAGCTTAGGCTCTTGCCACTCCTTGTTCCATAATCCATCAAAAGAATTCACCCAAAACTTGAAAACTTCACAACACAAAACTCAACAGAAATCTCGTGAGCTCCGTTAGAGAAAGAAAACAAAAGACTACTTCAAGGTACTGTAATGAACTCATTCTTTATTTATACTGGTGTTAAACCTACTGTATTCCAACTTATCTATGGATTATAAACTATTTTATTAGCCATAGATTAATCAAAATAAGCAAACAACACACGCAAAACAGAATCTGTCAAAAACAGAACAGTCTGTAGCAATCTGTAACTAACGCAAACTTCTGAAACTCTAAAAATTCTACCAAAATAGGAAGTCCTGGGAAATTTGTTTATTGAACAGCAGCAAAAATAATCAACGCAAAATCACATTCCTGTGGTTTAACAAAATTATATTTGTGCGTGCAAAGTTTCTGTTTTTCAGCAGAATCAAGTCAACTATCATCGTAGGTTATCCTATAGGTGCTACTTGGCACAAACACTAATTAAAAGATAAAACCACATCCAAACAGAGGCTATATGGATTATTTGTTCCTAAACAGAAGCAAAAACAAAAAACACAAAATAAAATTGGGTTGCTGTAACGCCCCGGATTCGATGCGCCAGCTGTCTGCCAGTTATTCGCCGTCTTTGCCATGTCATGTGCTTGCGTGTTGCACTTTTCCATGTCATCATCTACATTTCATATCATGTCATCATGTGCTTTTCATTTTGCATACGTGTTCGTCTCATGCATCCGAGCATTTTCCCCGTTGTCCGTTTTGCAATCCGGCACTCCTATGCCCTCCGGTGTCCCCCTTTTGTCTCCTGTTGTGAGCGGGTGTTAAACTTTCTCGGAATGGCCCGAGGTTTGCCAAGCGGCCTTGGTATAGCACCGGTAGACCGCCTGTCAAGTTTCACGCCATTTGGAGGTCGTTTGATACTCCAATGGTTAACCGGGTAACCGCAAAAGCCTCTTTTGTGTGCAGCCCAACACCCCTTCCAAAGTGGCCCAAAACCCATCAAACTCCCCTCCATGCTCTTGGTCGTTCGATCACGATCGCGTGGCCGAAAACCGCTCCTCATTTGGACTCTCCTAGCTCCCTCTACCTATAAATATGCCCTCCCCTTCCATTTTTGCGGTCTAATCCTACCCTAACCCTAGCCCCGCTCCCTCTCCGCCGCAGGACGCGTCCACGACGGCCGGACATGTCCGCCGCCGCGCCCCGCCCAACCGGAGGCCGCCACGTGGCGCCCGCGCCCACCGCCGCCGAGACCTGCTGAGCCCGTCTGCAGGGCCCTGAGGCCCATCTCGCGCCGCCGCCCGGCCAGCGCCCGCCCGTGCCGGACTCCTCCGCCGCCGCCGCCCGCTGCCGGTGCTCGCCGCCGCCCGCGCGGCCGACCTCCTCCCGGCCGAGCGCCGACCGCCGCACCTCCTCGGCGCCGCGCCCGGCGGATCCGCCCGCCACCGTCGCCCGCGCCGCCGGACCTCGCCGGTCCCGGATCCGGCACCCCGACCTCTCTCCGGCGATCCCCGGCAGGATCCCGGCCACCTCGATCCGCGTGCCACAAACCCGAGGTTGCCCCCGATTTCTCTAAGTCCCCAGATTTTTACATTATCATGCCATATTCATCATGCCGTATCTCTGCATCCGTAGCTCCGTTTTGTGCGTGTAATATGTCAAATTGTTCGCTTCGACGATTACTTCATTTCATTCCATTGCATCATTTTCATTTGAGCTCATCTTGATGACCAAAATGCTGTTGGAAGAGTGCATGTTGATGTTAACCTGCTGAAACTGTTATAACTTGCTCATTTTTCATTTTTGCCATGTTTGATGTGTGCATCCTATGAGGTTGATGTCTACATGTGTTTTGATCTATGTCATGCCATCTTTCGAAGGGTGTATGCCATGTATTTTTGTGATCAATGTGGTGACTAGCACAAGCATGCAAACTAGGCTTCGTGATATTGCTGATTTTAGTCCTTGTTCTGTTATTATTTTGATGCCATGTAAACTTGATGCTACAGAGAGATCCATGCATATTTTGAGATACTTTAGTAAGGGTGTTTTGAACATGTGGTTATTGTCTATCCATTCATGCCCTTGTTCAATTATGGAGTAGCCTAGCATGTCTTTTGAGTGCTCTACTTTTTCTTCAAAATGTTTCCTGGCAGATTGTTTACTTGTTATTCAATTTAGCCAAGGTTGCGATAGTTGATCCTTGCATGCTATGGACTTGTTCTTGCCTTGGTTGGTTACATAAACATGTCTTCTTGATGATGATATGCTTATATTGTCATTCAATGACTTGTGGTGAGTGAATCAAGCTTGCTAAGTAGTGTACTTGCTGTTGCTGTTTTCCTGGCAGATTCTGTTATATTTTGTTGCTATGTTAACATGCTTCTACTAATCATTCTATGGATAATATGGAGATGCTCTATAAACATGTTTTGATCTAAATGTCATCCTCTATCCATCCATGCCCCTGGTTGCATTTATAGGTTGCTGTAGCTTGTTGTAATCTTGCTCTAAAGTTGCTTGATAATGTTGCTATCAGCCTGTTAACATTAAGTTCAGTTGCTTCCATGCTTATTGTTAGTGATCCATGCACCCTATGACCTTCCTCTTGCTATTCTTAGCTTCACAAACATGTCTTCTTAATGTTGGTTGCCTTGCCATGCCATGTATTGCTCTGTGGTGAGTGGTTCAAGCTCACGAACATGCCTACTTATTGTTGTTCCTGCCATCTATGAATCTGTAATATAATTTGCCATGTTTACATGGGTGCCATCATATTTTCCGTGCCTTTTTGGCTCATGGTCAGTAAGGGTCTTTTGATCTATGCATTTAGTAGTATCATGCCATGCCTTTGTTTGCCATGATAAGTTCCTGTAACATGTCGTTTGATAGCTCTAAACATTGCAACCTGATGTTATTTCTGCTAAAGTCTGAAACTGTTATTATTTGCAATCTTACCATGTCCTTTTGAGCATGTTCTATTCTTTTCTGGAGATAGCTCAGTGTTCATGTTTTGTTGTCCTTTACCAGTAAATCATGCTCATGCCTTTTGTTCTTATGTTGGGGTGTTGTAGCTTGTTGTTTTGATGCTTCTAAGATGCCTAGTTGCTGTTTTGGACAGATTGTTGCTATAACTTGTATAGTGTGCATGTGTTGAACCGTTGCTCCGTTTTGAGTGTGCTCTATATGAAACTTGCTTGATTTTGCATGTAGCTTCATATTATCATGTTGCATCCTTGTTTTGAGGTTTTTGCTTGATGTTTTATGCATTTTGCATCAATGCCATGTTTAACTTGTTTTGCTCATATCTTCTAGGCCGTAGCTCCGAATCTAATGAACTTTATATGTAACTTGACTAGAATCTCGTGTAGATCATCGTGGTGCATCTTAACTTGCTGTTTAACAACTTGAACATAAGGTTTATTCAGTTCTGGACCAATTTCGAAATTTGCATGTGAGGACTTACCGGAATTGTTATATGTTGTTTCCGGCCTCATTTAAACTTGCCTTGATGTGTTGTTCTTGTTGCATCATCTCTTGCCATTAGTAGCTTCATGTAGCCTTGTCATGCATCATGCTTGTTGTGCATCATGTCTTGTCTATGTGTGGTGTGTTTACCATGTTGTGTGCTTCTTCTCAATAGTTCCCGTTTCGTTGCGATCGTGAGGATGCGTTCGTCTACGTGTGGTTCGTCTTCGTGGCTTCATCTTCTTCACGGACTCGTTCTTCTTCCTAGCGGGATTTCAGGCAAGATGACCGCTACCCTGGATCTCACTACTATCATTGCTATGCTAGTTGCTTCATTCTATCGCTATGCTGCGTTACCTATCTTTTGCTCATCAAGCCTCCCAAATTTCCATGAACCTCTAACCTTTGACACCATTCCTAGCAAACCGTTGTTTGGCTATGTTACCGCTTTGCTCGGCCCCTCTTATAGCGTTGCTAGTTGCAGGTGAAGTTGAAGATTGCTCCATGGTGGACAGGGTTATGTTGGGATATCACAATATCTCTTATATTATTAATGCATCTATATATTTGGTAAAGGGTGGAAGGCTCGGCCTTATGCCTGGTGTTTTGTTCCACTCTTGCCGCCCTAGTTTCCGTCATACCGGTGTTATGTTCCTGGATTTTGCGTTCCTAACGCGGTCGGGTGATTTATGGGACCGCCTGACAATTCGCTTTGAATAAAACTTGTCCAGCAAGGCCCAACCTTGGTTTTACCATTTGCCTCACCTAGCCCTTTTTCCCTTGGGTTTCCGGAGCCCGAGGGTCATCTTTATTTACCCTCCCCTGTCGGGCCAGTGCTCGTCGTGAGTGTTGGTCCAAACTATCAGCTGCCGGTGGCCACCAGGGGCAACTCTGGGCTCGCCTACGGAAGTTTGGACAATCCGTGTGCCACGAGAACGAGATATGTGCAGCTCCTATCAGATTTGTCGGCACATCCGGCGGCTTTGCTGGTCTTGTTTTACCATTGTTGAAATGTCTTGTAAACCGGATTCCGAGACCGATCGGGTCTTCCGGAGAAGGTCTATTCTTCGTTGATCACGAGAGCTTGTCATGGGCTAAGTTGGGACACCCCTGCAGGGTATAAACTTTCGAGAGCCATGCCCACGGTTATGTGGCAGATGGGAATTTTTTAATGTCCGGTTGTAGATAACTTGACACCAGATCCGAATTAAAACGCATCAACCGCGTGTGTAGCCGTGATGGTCTCTTCTTGGCAGAGTCCGGGAAGTGAACACGGTTTTTTGGGTTATGTTTGACGTAAGTAGGAGTTCAGGATCACCTCTTGATCATTGCTAGCTTCGCGACCGTTCCATTTGTTTCTCTTCTCGCTCTCATTTGTGTATGTTAGCCACCATATATGCTTAGTCGCTGTTGCAACCTCACCACTTTACCCCTTCCTTACCCATTAAGCTTTGCTAGTCTTGATACCCATGGTAATGGGATTGTTGAGTCCTCGTGGCTCACAGATTACTACAACAACAGTTGCAGGTACAGGTTATGCGATGACCATGACGCGAGAGCGATGTTTGCTTGTTTGGAGTTCTTCTTCTGCTTCTTCTGCGATCAGGGGATAGGTTCCAGGTCGGCAGCCTGGGCTAGCAGGGTGGATATTGTTTGAGCTTCTGTTTGTTTTTCATCCGTAGTCGGATGTTGATATTATGTATGATGTATTGTTGTATTCGTGTGGCATTGTATGCCTCTTGTATGTATCCCCATCTTTTATGTAATGTTGATGTAATGATATCCACCTTGCAAAAGCGTTTCAATATGCGGGTCTATCCTTGGTGGGACCTTCGAGTTCCTTTTGGATAGGGTCGCATATTGGGCGTGACAAGTTGGTATCAGAGCCTCGACCGACCATAGGAGCCCCCTTGATTGTTGGTCGTTGTTGAGTCTAGAAGAATACTATTTTTAGAGTCTAGTTATATCGGAGAGTAGGAATTCTTTTTACTCCTCTGCCCCTTCGTCGCTCTGGTAAGGAATCTTGACGTAGGTGTTTTGAATTACCCCTCTTCCCATTCAAATTTTTCTTTAGGTTCACGCAGTTGGTTTTCCGATCGTTGTTCCTCAGCTCTTTTCATCTGGTGCATCCTCTCGTCAAGGCGGTTCGACCCTCTTTGTTTTTGCAAGTTCAATCCTCAGTTGTTTTTTTTCACCCGCCCTCCCTTCTTCTTCTTGAATCCGGAGTCCGTAATCGAGTATCCATCCTACTCGTGCGAAGTCTTTGCTTTCTTTCCTCAATGATTTAACCGGTGTTTTCTCTTCAAGATATTCGTCGGTCTCCCCGTCCAAGTTACCTTTGTTTTCCCGCCCTCCCACCCTCTTCTTCCCGGAGCCTGAGTCTCTTTCGAGCATCAATTTCATTCGTGCGGAGCCTCTTTAGTCTTTCGTCAATTGTTTCAACCGGTGAATTCTCGTCTCGTTCATCATTCTTCATCTCTTTCTTTTCTGGTGGATTCAATTCAAATTTTTCGGTAGTGATTATATTCTTTCCCTCGGCTCAAGTGTTTTCCCTGCTCGTTCGCCTCTCGCCAGTTTATCCTTCCGGAGTTCTCAAGACATCTCAGGAGATTCGTCTGTGTTTCAATTATTTCGAGGTGGTTACCTCATTCAAATATTTCATTTGTTCCGGTGCATCATCTTCCTGTTCAACAATCCTTTCCAACGGTGTTTTCTATTAGTGGGCCCTGACCCACAGGTCTTTTCCCAGGATCTTACCTGACTCTTCTAATTATTCCGGAGCTATTCCCAAATTCTTTTCAAGTGTGACGTAAGAATGAATTTCATCAGTCACATGCCTTTTCCAAGATCGTTTTCAAATCATTTTCATTATTGGCTCAATATCTTCGCTTTTTCATTCTCCCGGAGTATCTCAGTAATTTTGGTGGTGTTTTCCGTCGCCATTTGAAGACCGAAGAAGAGTTTTTCCTCTAAATCTTGTCCGTTCCCCGGAGATTCGCGGTGCTAGCTCGGTGTTATGCTATCAAATTGTTTCTAGTCATGCAAATTCTTTTCACCCATCCGGAGTATGTCAGGAGTTGTTTTTCCATTTCTTTTCACCGGAGGCCATCATTCCAGTTACCGTTCTCTAATTATCCCGGTGCTTCATTCAAGTGCTCTTTAATCAGATCGAGTTCTTCCAGTTCTCTTGTATCTAAATCCTCTCGAGCATATTGGTTCTGCTAATTCTTCCAGGTGATTCATACTCTTTCATCACTCATTTTTGAATTCTCACGGTGGTTCTTTCAGAGTCTTTTCCTTGTTTATCATATTAATTCATTCGTTCTTTTCAATCCTACCGGTGGTTCATGAAGACTTTCTCAAGTTTGCGATATGTCACTTCTCAATCCTTTTCAAGAAGAATAAGTAGTATGCAAAATCCATTGCTTGTCATCAATTTAATTTGATGAAGGAGAAGCATACAATAAATCTTATTCTTATTTCATCCGAGAGAGTAATCCCTTCCTTTGGAGTTTGTTCTTGTTGAATAAATTCTAGTTTCAAGTGTTTTCATCTTTTCTTTTCTGGAGTTCAATTTTTCCTCGGCCATCTCGTCGGAACCTCCATCTAAATCACCGCAAGGCTCGTCTTATTCTTTCGTCCTTCATTTCTATCTCTTCATCCTTTTTTCACCGGAGTTCTTCATGGTGGTTCTTCATGATTTAATTCATTCTTCAAGAGATCATCAAGTATCATTCCATCCTCTCTAGTTCGTGTTCTATTCTTTCCATGTTCAGCCGGAGTGCTGTCTAAATCCTTTCAGCCTTATTAGTTTCTTTTCTCATTCTAACCACTCTAGTTAGAACGAGTCGTTTCTTAGCCTATCTTATTCCGTGAGCTTTCGATTCTTGTCTTTGTCATCGTTCCTCTCTTCTTCTCGAGTGCTCTCGATTCTTTGCTTCTTCTCTTGAGTTCTTGTTTCACCTCATCCTTTTTCCCTTCCGTCTTGGTCCTAAGATCTCGGGACGAGATCTCTTGTTAGTGGAGGAGTGTTGTAACGCCCCGGATTCGATGCGCCAGCTGTCTGCCAGTTATTCGCCGTCTTTGCCATGTCATGTGCTTGCGTGTTGCACTTTGCCATGTCATCATCTGCATTTCATATCATGTCATCATGTGATTTTCATTTTGCATACGTGTTCGTCTCATGCATCCGAGCATTTTCCCCGTTGTCCGTTTTGCAATCCGGCACTCCTATGCCCTCCGGTGTCCCCCTTTTGTCTCCTGTTGCGAGCGGGTGTTAAACTTTCTCGGAATGGCCCGAGGTTTGCCAAGCGGCCTTGGTATAGCACCGGTAGACCGCCTGTCAAGTTTCGTGCCATTTGGAGGTCGTTTGATACTCAACAGTTAACCGGGTAACCATAAAAGCCTCTTTGTGTGCAGCCCAACACCCCTTCCAAAGTGGCCCAAAACCCAGCAAACTCCCCTCCATGCTCTCGGTCGTTCGATCACGATCGCGTGGCCGAAAACGGCTCCTCATTTGGACTCTCCTAGCTCCCTCTACCTATAAATATGCCCTCCCCTTCCATTTTCGCGGTCTAATCCTACCCTAACCCTAGCCCCGCTCCCTCTCCGCCGCCGGACGCGTTCGTGACGGCCGGGCATGTCCTGGCCGCGCCGCCTAACCGGAGGCCGCCACGTGGCGCCCGCGCCCGCCGCCGCCAAGGCCCGCTGAGCCTGTCTGGGGCCCATGGGCCCATCTCGCGCCGCCGCCCGGCCAGCGCCCGGCAGCGCCGGACTCCTCCGCCGCCGCCGCCCGCCGGCGCCAACCTCCTCTGGCGGGCGCGCCACCCTGCGCCTCTCCGGCGACCGCGCCCGGCCGGATCCGCCCGCCTCCGTCGCCAGCGCCGCCGGACCTCGCCGCTCCCCGGATCCGGCGCCCCGACCTCTCTCCGGTGATCCCCGGCGGGATCCCGTCCACCTCGATCCGCGTGCCACAAACCCGAGGTTGCCCTTGATTTCTCTAAGTCCCCAGATTTTTACATTATCATGCCATATTCATCATGCCGTATCTCTGCATCCGTAGCTCCGTTTTGTGCGTGTAATATGTCAAATTGTTCGACTCGACGAGTAATTCATTTCATTCCATTGCATCATTTTCATTTGAGCTCATCTTGATGCCCGAAATGCTGTTGGAAGAGTGCATGTTGATGTTAACTTGCTGAAACTGTTATAACTTGCTCATTTGTCATTTTTGCCATGTTTGATGTGTGCATCCTATGAGGTTGATGTCTACATGTGTTTTGATCTATGTCATGCCATCTTTCCAGGGGTGTATGCCATGTATTTTTGTGATCAATGTGGTGACTAGCACAAGCATGCAAACTAGGCTTCGTGATATTGCTGATTTTAGTCCCTGTTCTGCTATTATTTTGATGCCATGTAAACTTGATGCTACAGAGACATCCATGCATATTTTGAGATACTTCAGTAAGGGTGTTTTGAACATGTGGTTATTGTCTATCTATTCATGCCCTTGTTTGCAATTATGGAGTAGCCTAGCATGTCTTTTGAGTGCTCTACTTTTGCTACAAAATGTTTCCTGGCAGATTGTTTACTTGTTATTCAATTTAGCCAAGGTTGCTATAGTTGATCCTTGCATGCTATGGACTTGTTCTTGCCTTGGTTGGTTACATAAACATGACTTCTTGATGATGATATGCTTATCTTGTCATTCAATGACTTGTGGTGAGTGAATCAAGCTTGCTAAGTAGTGTACTTGCTGTTGCTGTTTTCCTGGCAGATTTTGTTATATTTTGTTGCTATGTTAACATGCTTCTACTAATCATTCTATGCATAATCTGGAGATGCTCTGTAAATATGTTTTGATCTACATGTCATCCTCTATCCATCCATGCCCTTGGTTGCATTTATAGGTTGCTGTAGCTTGTTGTAATCTTGCTCTAAAGTTGCTTGATAATGTTGCTATCAGCCTGTTAACATTAAGTTCAGTTGCTTCCATGCTTATTGTTAGTGATCCATGCACCCTATGACCTTGCTCTTGCTATTCTTAGCTTCACAAACATGTATTCTTACTGTTGGTTGCCTTGCCATGCCATGTATTGCTCTGTGGTGAGTGGTTCAAGCTCACGAACATGCCTACTTATTGTTGTTCCTGCCATGTATGAATCTGTAATATAATTTGCCATGTTTACATGGGTGCCATCATATTTTCCGTGCCTTTTTGGCTCATGGTCAGTAAGGGTCTTTTGATCTATGCATTTAGTAGTATCATGCCATGCCTTTGTTTGCCATCATAAGTTCCTGTAACATGTTGTTTGATAGCTCTAAACATTGCAACTTGTTGTTATTTCTGCTAAAGTCTGAAACTGTTATTATTTGCAATCTTACCATGTCCTTTTGAGCATGTTCTAGTCTTTTCTGGAGATAGCTCAGTGTTCATGTTTTGTTGTCCTTTACCAGTAAATCATGCTCATGCCTTTTGTTCTTATGTTGGGGTGCTGTAGCTTGTTGTTTTGATGCTTGTAAGATGCCTAGTTGCTGTTTTGGACAGATTGTTGCTATAACTTGTATAGTGTGCATGTGTTGAACCGTTGCTCCGTTTTGAGTGTGCTCTATATGAAACTTGCTTGATTTTGCATGTAGCTTCATATTATCATGTTGCATCCTTGTTTTGAGGTGTTTGCTTGATGTTTGTATGCATTTTGCATCAGTGCCATGTTTAACTTGTTTTGCTCATATCTTCTAGGCCGTAGCTCCGAATCTAATGAACTTTATATGTAACTTGACTAGAATCTCGTGTAGATCATCGTGGTGCATCTTAACTTTCTGTTTAACAACTTGAACATAAGGTTTATTCATTTCTGGACCAATTTCGAAATTTGCATATGAGGACTTACCGGAATTGTTATATGTTGTTTCCGGCCTCATTTAAACTTGCCTTGATGTGTTGTTCTTGTTGCATCATCTCTTGCCATTAGTAGCTTCATGTAGCCTTGTCATGCATCATGCTTGTTGTGCATGTTGGGGAACGTAGTAATTTCAAAATTTTCCTACGCACACGCAAGATCATGGTGATGCATAGCAACGAGAGGGGAGAGTGTTGTCTACATACCCTTGTAGACCGGGCGGAAGCGATCACAGCGTAGAGGAGGAAGTAGTCGACGTTCTCCTCGCGATCCAACCGATCCCAGCGCCGTTACTCCGGCGCCTCCGAAGTTCTTGACACACGACAGCTCGGTGACGCTCCTCGGGCTCCGATCCAGCAAAGCTCGGGGAGAGAGTTCCACAAGACGACGGCGTGGTGACGATCTTGATGTTCTATCGACGCAGGCTTCGCCTAAGCACCGCCACGATATGACCGAGGTGGAATATGGTGGAGGGGCACCGCACACGGCTAAGGAACGATCTCAAGGATCAACTTGTGTGTTCTAGGGTGCCCCTCTGCCCCGTATATAAAGGAGCAAGGGGAGGGCGGCCGGCCCTAGGAGGCGCTGGCCAAGGGAGGGGGAGTCCTCCTCCTAGTGGAAGTAGGACTCCCCTTTCCTAGTCCAACTAGGAAGGAGGAAGGGGGAAGGAAGGAGAGGGAGAGGGAGAGGGAAAGGGGGCCGCACCCCCCCTCCTTGTCCTATTCGGACTCCCCATGGGGGGGGGCGCGCGCCACCTCCTGGCGCAGCCCTCTCTCTCCCCTTGAGGGAGTCCTGGACTAGGGGGTGTCCGGACAGCCGGACTATCAATATCCGCCGGACTCCCAGACTACGAAGATAGAAGATTGAAGACTCCGGCTCGTGTCCGGAAGGTACTTTACTTGGCGTGGAAGGCAAGCTTGGCAATACGGATATGTAGATCTCCTACCATTGTAACCGACTCTGTGTAACCCTAGCCTCTCTGGTGTCTATATAAACCGGAGGGCTTTAGTCCGTAGGACACAACATTACATCTAAACAATCATACCATAGGCTAGCTTCTAGGGTTTAGCCTCATTGATCTCGTGGTAGATCTACTCTTGTACTACCCATATCATCAATATTAATCAAGCGGGACGAGGGTATTACCTCCATCGAGAGGGCCTGAACACAGGTAAAAATTGTGTCCCTCGTCTCCTGTTACCATCCGCCTAGACGCACAGTTCGGGACCCCCTACCCGAGATCCGCCGGTTTTGACACCGACATTGGTGCTTTCATTGAGAGTTCCTCTGTGTCGTCACCAACAGGCTCGATGGCATCTTCAACCTTCAACGCTGTCCAGGGTGAGACTTTTCTCCCCGGACAGATCTTCATATTCGGCGGCTTTGCACTGCGGGCCAACTCTCTTGGCCATCTGGAGCAGATCGAAAGCTACGCCCCTGGCCGTCAGGTCAGATTCGGAAGCCTAAACTTCACGGCCGATGACCGCGGAGACTTGATCTTCGACGGACTCGAGCCACAGCCAAGCGCGCCGCACTGCGACGATGGGCATGATCTAGCTCTGCCGCCGGACAGTGCTTTGGTGGCCGCACTTGAATCCGCCCCGGCTACTTACCCGGAGCCGATTGCCCATGATGAGGGTCGGCGGATAGACGCGGCACCGGGGGCTTCAATATCCACGGCGATGGAGCCGAATACCGATTTTGTCCCTTGCGAAACTCGTGATCCCGAGACGCCGGACTCCGAGCCTCCCGCGCCCCCGCCAATTAAGCCAGATTGGGCGCCGGTTATGGAATTCACCACCGCGGACATCTCTCAACACTCGCCTTTTGGCGATATCCTGAATTCCCTGAAGCATCTCTCGCTATCAGGAGAATCCTGGCCGGACTATGGCCAGGACGGTTGGAGTTCGGACGACGAAGAAATTCGGATCCCACCCACCACCCACTTTGTAGCCACTGTTGAGGATCTAACTGACATGCTAGACTACGACTCCGAGGACATCGACGCTATGGACGATGATGCCGGAGACGATCAGGACCCAGTGCCCACGGGACACTGGAAGGCCACCTCGTCATACGACGTCTACATGGTGGATACCCCAAAAGAAGGGGATGGCGAGAAAGCAGCGGAGGAAGATTCTCTAAAGAAGCAACCCAAACGCCGATGGCGCCGCTCTAAATCCCGCCACAACAAGAATGGAGAATCCGGCACGGGAGATAATAACACTCCGGAGAGTGCCGAAGACAAACCCCTCCAGCAAGACTTAGCGAAGGAGGATGTAGAAGCAAGCCCTCACGAAAGGGCGGCAGAAGAAAAGGTTGAGGATCACAACTATGTACCTCCCTCCGAGGACGAATCAAGCTCGATGACGCGAACTCAAGAGCCCGTCGAACAAGATCTTTGCAAACACAGGCTCATCGCTACAGCAAGAAGCCTGAAGGAGGAAAAGCGGAAGCTCAACACAGCGGAAGACGCGCTCCGGATAAGATGGAGCAAAGTGCTCAAAACAGCAGACAAACAAGGCAACAGCCACCAACCGAAGAGCTACCCGGCGCAAGCTGCTCCCGAGATCGACGAAGAGGCCATAAAGCCTCCACGTCAAATGGCCCAGCCAGTCCATCTACGGACCCAAAAGGAAAGCCCCAATAAGCAAAGGAACACGTCAAGTGTCCGAGCGATAGCGGCGCGATATAAATGCAGGGCGCCAAGACACCCACTATGCTTCACAGACGAAGTCTTTGGAACATGAATTCCCAGCAGGTTTAAACCCATCAACATAGAAGCCTACGATGGAACAACAGACCACGAGTCTAGATAGAAGACTATATATCTGCATATACATATGGCCGGAGGAGACGATCTCCACGCCATAAAATATCTACCCTCAAGCTCAAAGGGCCAGCTCGTCATTGGCTCAAAAGCCTCCCGTAAAACACTTGTTGGAAGTTGGGAAGAGCTCGAGGAAGCGTTAGAGAAAATTTTCAAGGGACTTATGTCCGCCTCCGGATGCAGCGACCTAAGTCACATAACTCAATAGCCGGAGAGTCAGCGGAAATTCGGAATAGGTTCCTTACCAAAAGAACCAAATAGTCGACTGTTCGGACGCTGAAGCCTTAGCAGCTTTTAAGCACAATGTCCGAGACGAATGGCTCGCCAGACACCTCGGTCAAGAGAAACCGAGGACAATGACCGCATTAACAAGCCTCATGACCCGCTTTTGCGCAGGACAGGACAGCTGGTTGGCAAGAAGCAGCACCAGCGACCCAAGTACATCCGAGATAAGAGATGGAAACGGAAAATCACTGCGCAGAAAAGATCAGCGCCGGAATAAAGAGAAAAGCCCAAAGAGCACGGCAGTCAACGCCGGATTTAAAAGCTCACGACCGAATAATAAAGCTCAACCCATCAAGGACGACAGAACGAACTGTCTAATCTACACAAAATCGGGTCGATCTGTCAAATCCACAGTACCGGAAGGCTCGCAAATCACACCCACGAGGATTGTTGGGTTTTCAAACAGTCCGCCGACTAAACGCCGAACGCAAGGGGCTCGACGCGTCAGCGAAGAAGATAAACCCGCCCGGCAGGCACCGGAAAATGTAAGACTTTCCCACAAGGGGTCAAAGCAAGAACTCACTTCATGTGAGGACACGGAAAAACAATGCGACACTTTCTAAAAAGAGCTTCGCACGGTCCGGCCCCGCAAACCATAGAGATTGGATATCAAAACCAATCACTTTCGACCACCGGGATTATTCCAAAAGTGTTCGAACCGTGGGACGGACTCCCCTGATATTGAATCCGATAATAGACGGACTACAATTCACAAACGTCCTAATGGACGGAGGCAGTGACTTAAACCTGCTATATTCAAGCACAATCCGTCGGATGGGGATAGACCCTACCAAAATTCGACACAGCCGCACTTCCTTCAAAGGAGTTACGCCCGGCCCTTACGCAAAGTGCACAGGCTCGATATTACTCGAAGTCGTGTTCGGATCACCGAACAATTTCCGACGAGAAAAGTTAATTTGCCATATCATCCCATTTAAAAGTGAACATCAAGCACTATTAGGACGAAAGGCTTTTGTCCGCTTCAACGCCATACCGCATTACGCGTCTCTTACACTTAAGATGCCCGGTCCACATGGCACCATTTCAGGCGAGGGTCACTTAAAGACCCCAGATTCGGATAGACGAATCCGGACTCAAGAAAGTTAGGGCTCCCTAGCCGCATACCCTTTCACAAGGGCTGCGCAAGACGACTAACATCGGTTTGATATAAACCTAACCTTAATTATTTACGCTTATTCTTTTGCATTATTTTCGCACGAATTGTTTTTGAAATGTTCCTCCCTTTTCTACAGATGAACAACGTGCGCACCCGCCCGTGATAACGGCACAACGGAGACACAGCGAGACGCGCAGAGGGACCCGTCGCAAGGATTCTTTTTGATTAAGACCCTACGTAGACCTTTTTATTACTGTCTCTTGTTGCTAAATCGGCCTCGGCTTCTTCCTATAGCCGAGGCGGAGCCTGACGATTTGGCATTGGCCGCGTCAGAAGACAATGCCCGTGCACTGGACACAAGGGGCTTAGGTATAATTCTGCCGTTATCATAAAGTCCGAACACCTCGTGGAGTGTTCGGCGTCTCAAGTTGGGCACTATATGCATCAGCTCGAATCATGTCTTTGGTCAAATGTTGGGTTTGCCCGGCTCGTGTTTTGCTGCCTTACGTTCAGATCACCCGCTAAAGCGGCACCGGAGAACTATCTGCGATTGTGCCCCAGTTAATTTGGGTGAGCACCTCAAGAGAGAAAGCCGAAAACGATCATTGTCATGGTATAGCGAGAGTCGTCACCACTTGATCGACTATGGAATGTTTAGAATTTCGCTTTGACGAAGGGCCGCTTCCCGGTCAGGCACATACGCACCCCGAATCCGGAGATGTGCGGTGCCATTAGGGGCTATGTCATAGCCCCACCCTCGAGCTCCATTGGCTAAGTGAAAGAGATAAAGCATTATAGTCCGGATTGCCTCGTTCGCTACGCTACCACCTCCTTATAACAGGACCGAGACGTCGGATTAAAGTGTGAAAAAGCGCTATTTTGCGAACAACCCAGCACCTTGTGCAAGGGGGCTGAAGCCAAAGACTGCATCTTTCAAGTTATACACAAGTATACTTAAACGGCCGCAAGGAGAAGTACTACTACTTGGAAGCACAAGTATAAAAAGCATTCATACTATAATCATTCATAAACAAGTTAATGCGTTCAATTGAACGTTACATTCTTCGAGCAATGCGACTCTATTATCGAAGCGCCGCGCATAACTTCCCGAAATAATGTTGGCAGAAGCGGTTCCCATCGAACCTCGGGCAGCAGCAGCGGTGGCATCCATCTCCGGACATCGCGCTTTACACGGGCGAGCCATCCGCGCCCTCGATGCAGCCGACCGCTTCATCTCCTTGATATGCGGCACCGCCCAAGGAACTGCTGAGAGGCCAAAATAGCTCGTCGCCTTGGACCTCTCGCCACACATGGGCCACGATGTCGACCATAGCCAGCCGGATAGTCTATTCAGTTCGCCCATTCGCCAACTGTCCGACAGCGGAAGAGGGCGATCCGGACTGTGGAATTGAGTCCAATATAACTCTTCCACCTCGTGATCCCCGGCTCCGGAAGTGCTTAACGGCGGCACGCACTCGCAGCCAAGTCCATGTAAGGATCCTCCGAACTCCACTGCTTTTCAAATTGGGCATACGGCATCCATAAACCGGCGACGATAAAAACGGCCTGCCACCGTGATTTCTCCGCTTGGCGCAGCTCCTCCTTCATAGCTCGCATTGCAGGCGGGCATCCTTGGTCTCGGCGGTGGCCTTCTTCAGTCTTCCCGCCCAATAGGCGCCTTTTCAAGAGCCTCGCCACGGTCGGTAGCATCCTTTAATTTCTTGGCCAATCCGCCACCTCCGCCCTGCTTAGGCAAGGCGCATTTTTCGCCTTCAACTCCTCGGCCGCCCTCGCGGCAACAAGATCACTCCCGGGCTTGTTCCTTGGCTTGTGCAAGCTCGCCGAAGTCTCTCCACAGCAGCAAGACTGCTCAGATAAACAACATATAACTTATCGAGGAGGGCTTTAACCCACTCAATAAAGCGGCTATGGAGAATTTATTTACCTTGCGACTCGTCAAGTCGCTGATTGACAAGTGCTATGTCAAGATCGCCATGTCCGATTGCCGACTCAGTTCGCAACCGATCAATCCGGCTGGCCCTCGACTATCCGCCACCAGATCGAACGGCGATATTTATTACCTGAGATATTTAGATTTTCGATCCTCGGCACGCTGTCGCCTTCGACAACCTACCGAGTCTCAGGGGCTACTATCTATACAGGGCGCATCTTTATATGCACAACTGTTAAAAAGCAAAGGGGTACGCTATTTTCGCATACCTCAAATCCCGCCAAGAAGCTCATGGCAGCATCACGCAATCCGGCCAATGATTTAAATCCTTCCAACCACCATACGCATTAACGCGCGGTGATCTTCTGAAATGGACGCCCTCTCAAGCAAACTCTTCAGTTCTCCCGGCCGGGCTCTGGTGGATGTTGAACTCTTCGACCCCTCCGGACTCGGGGACGCCCTCCGTGGCGACACTTCAGCTCGCTTTGCCTCATCTGGCGGCGCGTCGGACGGAGGCGACGCTCTCCATCATCTCCGGAAGAAGATCCCCGAGGACGAACTCATCTCGAGACGGCCGCAGATCCGAACTGCGATATAAATATTTCGTTACCATGAAGCATAAATGAAGGTACTTTTTATTAAACTTCCTCTTTCATACTCACGGCTCGTTGGAGGGCTGGTCCTTGGCGATGATTGCGCGTCGGATTCTCTCCGGACGCCGGACCTCGTGGGGATTTCTTCCCACGCTTAGGGCTGGGGCCTCTGGATCTTTGAGGCGGTCCTCTTCTCCCCTCAAGGGAGGGATCCTTGGTTCCCTCCTCTTGATCGCCTTTGGACGAAGTATTAGCTCCTTTATCTCCCCCGTCGCCCCCCCCTGTGGGCGCAACCTCCAACATTCTAACCAGCACGGGCTCCAATGCGGTCTCTGGGAGGGGGGCCGGACACCTTATCAGCTTTGATCGCGCCACCCATTCCTGTAAAAGAACAAAGGGTCAGGAGACGATCTCTTGAAAGGCATACAAAACAGGATGTCCGGGCTTTGAGCTATTTACACGAGTATCCGGACGATCGCGCTTAGTCCCGCATCCTCGGCGAATCCGGACGCGCCACTTGCGGTCCAAGAACAGCTCAGACATCTCCAAGGGTGTCGCACCCATGAAATCTTTGGAGGATACAAGGTCCCTCGGATTGAACTCCCATAAACGGAGAGGACAACGTTTGCAGGGTAGGAGGTGCCTAGTTAGCATGACCTGCATCACCTTGACCAGATCAATCTCCCTTGTTTGGAGGTCCCGAATCCGGCCCTGCAGTGTGGGCACATCCTTGGGCGGCCCCGTTGAGCCCTTGGTTGACCCACGACATCGATTCTTGTGGAGGTCCCGGCGGAAGGAGGGTGGCGGCTTCGCTTGTCGCCCTTGAGCGGTGATGTAGAACCACTCCTGCTGCCACAATCCCTATTCCTCTTGGAAGGAACCTTCGAGCCACGGGCATCAACCTTCTTGCTTATGGTCGCTCCGCCACACTCTGCCGACGCCCCGATCATCTTGGCTCCACCTTGAATGTTTTCAGCCACAGGCGAAGTGGGGATGACGCGGAGGAAGGCTTCGCAGACAATAATGAATGCGGAGATATGGAGGATGGACTCCAGAGCCAAGTCGTGGAAGTCCAGCCCGTAGAAGAACAGAAGCCCCCTCACGAAAGGATCCGTTGGGAAGCCTAATCCCCGACGGAGGTGAGATGCGAAAACGACACATTCGCCGGGCTCGGGGGCTAGCACGGCCTGCCCAGGGGCAGGCAACCTGTGCGAGACTTCAGAGGCAGTGTACTTGGCCTCACGCAACTTCAATATGTCCTCCTCCGTGACGGAGGAGGGCACCCACCGCCCCGAGGTCGGAGCCGACATCGCTGTGGATCCGCGCCGAGTCTCAAACTCTTGGTGTTGGAACTGGGAGCAGAGGAAAGATTCGATCACGAGGTTGAAAGACAAGGATAGGCCTTGGTCCTCTTATAAAGGGAAATAATACCAAGGGCCGTCTCGTGACCGCTTGAGATTCCCTTCGATAGAGGAGGCGTGGCGGCGGAACGGTTGGGTTACCCACGCGTATTGATGAGGATCCCGGAATAAAGGGAACATGATCTTTGCTTCGACAGACGTGTTAAGGAAGCCGCCGCTAAACGTGCCGAGGCGGAACAATAAAAACGATTCAAACGAGGGCTTGGCTGCGGTGTGACATCACGCGCGTAATGTCGTCGGCAGATTGAATTAAGTGTGTATTTTATTCTCTACGTTGGAATGTGGAAATTATTTTGCGAGCGGACACTATCCGGTGTTCATTATCTTCTCCGAATTATTCAAGGAGGAACCCACCTTGCAATGCCGAACATTATGCATGCCGGACTTATCGTCATTGAAGACCTGGTTCAGGGGCTACCGAGGAGTCTGGACTAGGGGTGTCCGGACAGCCGGACTATCAATATCCGCGGACTCCCGGACTATGAAGATAGAAGATTGAAGACTCGGCTCGTGTCAGGAAGGTACTTTACTTGGCGTGGAAGGCAAGCTTGGCAATACGGATATGTAGATCTCCTACCATTGTAACCGACTGTAACCCTAGCCTCTCCGGTGTCTATATAAACCGGAGGGCTTTAGTCCGTAGGACACAACATTACATCTAAACAATCATACCATAGGCTAGCTTCTAGGTTTAGCCTCATTGATCTCGTGGTAGATCTACTCTTGTACTACCCATATCATCAATATTAATCAAGCGGGACATAGGGTATTACCTCCATCGAGAGGGCTCGAACACAGGTAAAACATTGTGTCCCTCGTCTCCTGTTACCATTCGCCTAGACGCACAGTTTGGGACCCCTACCCGAGATCCGCCGGTTTTGACACCGACACCCTCTTGGCCCATTAAGGCCCATTACTTCCCGAGGGTTCCGGTAACCCCTCCGGCACTCGGTTTTCTCCGAAACTTCCGGAACCTTTCCGGTGTCGAATATAGCCGCCCAATATATCAATCTTTATGTCTCGACCATTTCGAGACTCCTCGTCATGTCCGTGATCATATCCGGATTCCAAACTCCTTGGTACATCAAAATACACAAACTCATAATATAACCGTCATCGAAACCTAAGCGTGCGGACCCTACGGTTCGAGAACAATGTAGTCATGACCGAGACACGCCTCCGGTCAATAACCAATAGCGGGACCGGATGCCCATATTGGCTCCTACATATTCTACGAAGATCTTTTTCGGTCGAACGCATAACAACATCGTTGTTCCTTTGTCATCGGTATGTTACTTGCCCGAGATTCGATCGTCGGTATCCAATACCTAGTTCAATCTCGTTACCGGCAAGTCTCTTTACTCGCTCCGTAATACATCATCTCACAGCTAACTCATTAGTTGTAATGCTTGCAAGGCTTAAGTGATGTGCATTACCGAGAGGGCCCAGAGATACCTCTCCGACAATCAAGTGACAAATCCTAATCTCGAATACGCCAACCCAACATACGCCTTTGGAGACACCTGTAGTACTCCTTTATAATCACCCGATTCGTTGTGACGTTTGGTAGTACCCAAAGTGTTCCTCCGGCAAACGGGAGTTGCATAATCTCATAGTTATAGGAACATGTATAAGACATGGATAAAAGCAGTAGCAACATACTAAACGATCGGGTGCTAAGCCAATGAAATGGGTCATGTCAATCAGATCATTCAACTAATGATGTGATCCCGTTAATCAAATAACAACTCTTTGTCCATGGTTAGGAAACATAACCATCTTTGATTAACAAGCTAGTCAAGTAGAGGCATACTAGTGACACTGTTTGTCTATATATTCACACATGTATTATGTTTCGGTTAATACAATTTTAGCATGAATAATAAACATTTATCATGATATAAGGAAATAAATAATAACTTTATTATTGCCTCTAGGGCATATTTCCTTCAGTCTCCCACTTGCACTAGAGTCAATAATCTAGATCACATCACCATGTGATTAACAAGCATAGTTCACATCATCATGTGATTAACACCCATAGTTCACATCACCATGTGACCAACACCCAAAGGGTTTACTAGATTCAGTAATCTAGTTCACATCGCTATGTGATTAACACCCAAAGAGTACTAAGGTGTGATCATGTTTTGCTTGTGAGAGAATCTTAGTCAACGGGTCTTTCACATTCAGATCCGTTATGTATTTTGCAATTTTTTTATGTCTACAATGCTCTGCACGGAGCTACTCTAGCTAATTGCTCCCACTTTCAATATATATCTAGATCGAGACTTAGAGTCATCCAGATCGGTGTCAAAACTTGCATCGACGTGACCCTTTACGACGAACCTTTTGTCACTTCCATAATCGAGAAATATATCCTTATTCTACTAAGGATAATTTTGACCGCTGTCCAGTGATCTACTCCTAGATCACTATTGTACTCCCTTGCCAAACTCAGTGCAGGGTATACAATAGATCTGGTACACAGCATGGCATACTTTATAGAACCTATGGCCAAGGCATAGGAAATGACTTTCATTCTCTTTCTATCTTCTGCCGTGGTCGGGTTTTGAGTCTTACTCAATTTCACACCTTGTAACACAGGCAAGAACTCTTTCTTTGACTGTTCCATTTTGAACTACTTCAAAATCTTGTCAAGGTATATACTCATTGAAAAAACTTATCAAGCGTCTTGATCTATCTCCATAGATCTTGATGCTCAATATGTAAGTAGCTTCACCGAGGTCTTTCTTTGAAAAACTCCTTTCAAACACTCCTTTATGCTTTGCAGAATAATTCTACATTATTTCCAATCTACAATATGTCATTCACATATACTTATCGTAAATCTTTGTAGTGCTCCCACTCACTTTCTAGTAAATACAGGCTTCACTGCAAGTCTGTATAAACTATATGCTTTGATCAACTTATCAAAGCGTATATTCCAACTCCGAGATGCTTGCACCAGTCCATAGATGCACATTTTGTTAACACCTTTAGGATTGACAAAACCTCTTGGTTGCATCACATACAACTCTTCTTTAATAACTCCATTAAGGAATGCAGTTTTGTTTATCCATTTGCCAGATTTCATAAAATGCGGCAATTGCTAACATGATTCGGACAGACTTTTAAGCATCGAGACGAGTGAGAAAATCTCATTGTATTCAACATCTTGAACTTTGTCAAAAACCTTTTTCGACAAGTCTAGCTTTGTAGATAGTAACACTACTATCAGCGTCCGTCTTCCTCTTGAAGATCCATTTATTTTCTATGGTTTGCCGATTATCGGGCAAATCCATCAAAGTCCATACTTTGTTCTCATACATGGATCATATCTCAGATTTCATGGCCTCAAACCATTTTGCGGAATCTGGGCTCATCATCGCTTCCTCATAGTTCGTAGGTTTGTCATGGTCAAGTAACACGACCTCCAGAACAGGATTACCGTACCATTCTGGTGCGGATCTCACTTTGTTTTACCTACGAGGTTTGGTAGTAACTTGATCTGAAGTTACATGATCATCATCATTAGCTTCCTCACTAATTGGTATAGTAGTCACAAGAACAGATTTCTGTGATGAACTACTTTCCAATAAGGGAACAGGTACAGTTACCTCATCAAGTTCTACTTTCCTCCCACTCACTTCTTTCGAGAGAAACTCCTTCTCTAGAAAGGATCCATCTTAAGCAACGAATATCTTGCCTTCGGATCTGTGATAGAAGGTGTACCCAACAATTTCCTTTGGGTATTCTATGAAGACGCACTTCTCCGATTTGGGTTCGAGCTTATCAGGATGAAACTTTTTCACATAAGCATCGCAACTCCAAACTTTAAGAAACGACAACTTGGGTTTCTTGCTAAACCACAGTTCATATAGTGTCGTCTCAACGGATTTAGATGGTGCCCAATTTAACGTGAATGCAGCTGTCTCTTAATGCATGATCCCAAAACGATATTGGTAAATCAGTAAGAAACATCATAGATTGCACTATATCCAATAAAGTGCGGTTACGATGTTTGGACACACCATAACATTGTGGTGTTCCAGGTGGCGTGAGCTGTGAAACTATTCCACATTGTTTTAATTGAAGACCAAACTCGTAACTCAAATATTCGTCTCATGATCGATCGCGAAACTTTATTTTCTTGTTACGATGATTTTTCCACTTCACTCTGAAATTCTTTGAACCTTTTCAACTATTTCAGACTTATGTTTCATCAAGTAGATACACCCATATCTGCTCAAATCATCTTGTGAAGGTCAGAAAATAACGATACTTGCCACGAGCATCAACACTCATTGGATCGCATACATCGGTATGTATTATTTCCAATAAGTCAGTAGCTTGTTCCATTGTTCTGGAGAACGGAGTTTTAGTCATCTTGCCCAAAAGGCATGGTTCGCAAGCATCAAGTGATTCATAATCAAGTGATTCCAAAAATCCCATGGAGTTTCTTCATGCGCTTTACACCAATATGACCTAAACAGCAGTGCCACAAATAAGTTGCACTATCATTATTAACTTTGCATCTTTTGGTTTCAATATTATGAATATGTGTATCACTACGATCGAGATCCAATGAACCATTTTCATTGGATGTGTAACCATATAAGGTTTTATTCATGTAAACAGAACAACAGTTTATTCTCTTACTTAAATGAATAACCGTATCGCAATAAACATGATCGAATCATATTCATGCTCAACGCAAACGCCAAATAACATTTATTTAGGTTCAACACTAATCCCGAAAGTATAGGGAGTGTGCGATGATGATTATATGAATCTTGAAACTACTTTCAACACACATCGTCACTTCACCCTTAACTAGTTTCTGTTTATTCTACAACTCCCGTTTCGAGTTACTACTCTTAGCAACTGAACCAGTACCAAATACCGAGGGGTTGCTATAAACACTAGTAAAGTACACATCAATAACATGTATATCAAATATACCTTTGTTCACTTTGCCATCCTTCTTATCCGCCAAATACTTGGGGTAGTTCGCCCAAAGGACCAGTCCCTTTGCGGTAGAAGCACTTAGTCTCGTGCTTAGGTCCGGACTTGGGCTTCTTCACTTGAGCAGACAACTTGCTTGCCGTTCTTCTTGAAGTTCCCTTCCATCCCTTTGCCCTTTTCTTGAAACTAGTGGTCTTGTTAACCATCAACACTTGATGTTCTTTCTTGATTTCTACCTTCATCGATTTCATCATCATGAAAAACTCGGGAATCATTTTTATCATACCTTGTATACTATAGTTCATTACGAAGTTCTACTAACTTGGTGATGGTGACTAGAGAATTCATCAATCACTATCTTATCGGAAGATTAACTCCCACTTGATTCAAGCGATTGTAGTACCTGCATAATCTGAGCACATGCTCACTAGTTGAGCGATTCTCCTCCATCTTTTAGCTATAGAACTTGTTGGAGACTTCATCTCTCTCAACTCGGTATTTGCTTGAAATATTAACTTCAATTCTGGAACATCTCATATGGTCCATGATGTTCAAAACATCTTTGAAGTCCCGATTCTAAGCCATAAAGCATGGTGCACAAAACTATCAAGTAGTCATCGTATTGAGCTAGCCAAACGCTCATAACGCCGCATCCGCTCCTGCAATAGGTCTGTCACCTAGCGGTGAATTAAGGACATAATTCTTACGTCCAGCAATGAGGATAAACCTCGGATCACGGATCCAATCCGCATCATTGCTACTAACATTTTTCAACACAGTTTTTCTAGGAACATATCAAAATAAACATACGAAAGCAACAACGCGAGCTATTGATCTACAACATGGTTTGCAAAATACTACGGGACTAAGTTCATGATAAATTTAAGTTCAATTAATCATATTACTTAAGAACTCCCACTTAGATAGACATCCTCTAATCCTCTAAGTGATCACGTGATCCAAATTCAACTAAACCATAACCGATCATCACGTGAAATGGATTAGTTTTCAATGGTGAACATCTCATGTTGATCATATCTACTATATGATTCACGCTTGACCTTTCGGTCTCCATGTTCCGAGGCCATATCTCGCATATGCTAGGCTCGTCAAGTATAACTGAGTATTCGCGTGTGCAAAACTGGCTTGCACCCGTTGTAGATGGACGAGAGCTTATCACACCCGATCATCACGTGGTGTCCGGGCACGACGAACTTTGGCAACGGTGCATACTCGTGGAGAACACTTCTTGATAATTTTAGTGAGAGATCATCTTAAAATGCTACCATCAATCAAAGCAAGATAAGATGCATAAAGGATAAACATCACATGCAATCAATATAAGTGATATGATATGGCCATCATCATCTTGTGCTTGTGATCTCCATCTTCAAGCAATCGTCGTGATCACCATCGCCACCGCGTGACACCTTGATCTCCATCGTAGCATCGTTGTCGTTTACGCCATCTATTGCTTCTACGACTATCGCTACCTCTTAGTGATAAAGTAAAGCAATTACAGTATGCGTTGCATTTCATACAATAAAGCGACAACCATATGGCTCCTGCCAGTTGCCGATAACTTAGGTTACAAAACATGATCATCTCATACAATAAAATATAGCATCACGTCTTGGCCATATCACATCACAACATGCCCTGCAAAAACAAGTGAGACGTCCTCTACTTTGTTGTTGCAAATTTTACGTGGCTGCTACGGGCTGAAGCAAGAACCAATCTCACCTACGCATCAAAACCACAACGATACTTCATCAAATAGACTTCGTTTTAACCTTCTCAAGGACCGAGCGTAGCCATACTCGGTTCAACTAAAGTTGGAGAAACTGACACCCGCTAGCCACCTTTGTGCAAAGCACGGCGGTAGAACCAGTCTCGCGTAAGCGTACGCGTAATGTCGGTCCGGGCCGCTTCATCCAACAATACCGCTGAACAAAAGTATGACATGCTGGTAGGCAGTATGACTTGTATCGTCCACAACTCACTTGTGTTCTACTCGTGCAAAACATCAAAGTATAAAAACCTTGGCAATACGGATATGTAGATCTCCTACCATTGTAACCGACTCTGTGTAACCCTAGCCTCCCCGGTGTCTATATAAACCGGAGGGCTTTAGTCCATAGGACACAACATTACATCTAAACAATCATACCATAGGCTAGCTTCTAGGGTTTAGCCTCATTGATCTCGTGATAGATCTACTCTTGTACTACCCATATCATCAATATTAATCAAGCAGGACGTAGGGTATTACCTCCATCGATAGGGCCTGAACCTGGGTAAAAACATTGTGTCCCTCGTCTCCTGTTACCATCCGCCTAGACGCACAGTTCGGGACCCCCTACCCGAGATCCGCCGGTTTTGACACCGACACCCCTCTTGGCCCATTAAGGCCCATTACTTCCCCGGGGGGTTCCGGTAACCCCTCCGGCACTCCGGTTTTCTCCAGAAACTTCCGGAACCTTTCCGGTGTCCGAATATAGCCGTCCAATATATCAATCTTTATGTCTCGACCATTTCGAGACTCCTCTTCATGTCCATGATCATATCCGGGATTCCGAACTCCTTCGGTACATCAAAATACACAAACTCATAATATAACCGTCATCGGAACCTTAAGCGTGCGGACCCTACGGTTCGAGAACAATGTAGGCATGACCGAGACACGTCTCCGGTCAATAACCAATAGCGGGACCTGGATGCCCATATTGGCTCCTACATATTCTACGAAGATCTTTATCGGTCAGACCGCATAACAACATACGTTGTTCCTTTGTCATCGGTATGTTACTTGCCCGAGATTCGATCGTCGGTATCCAATACCTAGTTCAATCTCGTTACGCAAGTCTCTTTACTCGTTCCGTAATACATCATCTCACAGCTAACTCATTAGTTGTAATGCTTGCCGGCTTAAGTGATGTGCATTACCGAGAGGGCCGAGATACCTCTCCGACAATCGAAGTGACAAATCCTAATCTCGAAATACGCCAACCCAACATCTGCCTTTGGAGACACCTGTAGTACTCCTTTATAATCACCCAGTTACGTTGTGACGTTTGGTAGTACCCAAAGTGTTCCTCCGGCAAACGGGATTTGCATAATCTCATAGTTATAGGAACATGTATAAGTCATGGATAAAAGCAGTAGCAACATACTAAACGATCGGGTGCTAAGCCAATGAAATGGGTCATGTCAATCAGATCATTCAACTAATGATGTGATCCCGTTAATCAAATAACAACTCTTTGTCCATGGTTAGGAAACATAACCATCTTTGATTAACAAGCTAGTCAAGTAGAGGCATAGTAGTGACACTCTGTTTGTCTATATATTCACACATGTATTATGTTTCCGGTTAAAACAATTTTAGCATGAATAATAAACATTTATCATGATATAAGGAAATAAATAATAACTTTATTATTGCCTCTAGGGCATATTTCCTTCAGTGCATCATGTCTTGTCTATGTGTGGTGTGTTTACCATGTTGTGTGCTTCTTCTCGATAGTTCCCGTTTCGTTGCGATCGTGAGGATGCGTTCGTCTACGTGTGGTTCGTCTTCGTGGCTTCATCTTCTTCATGGACTCGTTCTTCTTCCTAGCGGGATTTCAGGCAAGATGAACGCTACCCTGGATCTCACTACTATCATTGCTATGCTAGTTGCTTCGTTCTATCGCTATGCTGCATTACCTATCTTTTGCTCATCAAGCCTCCCAAATTGCCATGAACCTCTAACCTTTGACACCATTCCTAGCAAACCGTTGTTTGGCTATGTTACCGCTTTGCTTGGCCCCTCTTATAGCGTTGCTAGTTGCAGGTGAAGTTGAAGATTGCTCCATGGTGGACAGGGTTATGTTGGGATATCACAATATCTCTTATATTATTAATGCATCTATATATTTGGTAAAGGGTGGAAGGCTCGGCCTTATGCCTGGTGTTTTGTTCCACTCTTGCCGCCCTAGTTTCCGTCATACCGGTGTTATGTTCCCGGATTTTGCGTTCCTAACGCGGTCAGGTGATTTATGAGACCCCCCTGATAGTTCGCTTTGAATAAAACCTGTCCAGCAAGGCCCAACCTTGGTTTTACCATTTGCCTCACCTAGCCCTTTTTCCCTTGGGTTTCCGGAGGCCGAGGGTCATCTTTATTTACCCCCCCCCCCCCGGGCCAGTGCTCGTCGTGAGTGTTGGTCCAAACTGTCAGCCGCCGGTGGCCACCAGGGGCAACTCTGGGCTCGCCTACCGGAAGTTTGGACAATCCGGTGTGCCCTGAGAACGAGATATGTGCAGCTCCTATCAAGATTTGTCGGCACATCCGGGCTGCTTTGCTGGTCTTGTTTTACCATTGTTGAAATGTCTTGTAAACCGGGATTCCGAGACTGATCGGGTCCTCCTGGGAGAAGGTCTATTCCTTCGTTGATCGCGAGAGCTTGTCATGGGCTAAGTTGGGACACCCCTGCAGGGTATAAACTTTCGAGAGCCGTGCCCGCGGTTATGTGGCAGATGGGAATTTGTTAATGTCCGGTTGTAGATAACTTGACACTAGATCCGAATTAAAACGCATCAACCGCGTGTGTAGCCGTGATGGTCTCTTCTCGGCGGAGTCCGGGAAGTGAACACGGTTTTCTAGGTTATGTTTGACGTAAGTAGGAGTTCAGGATCACCTCTTGATCATTGCTAGCTTCGCGACCGTTCCATTTGTTTCTCTTCTCGCTCTCATTTGCGTATGTTAGCCACCATATATGCTTAGTCGCTGCTGCAACCTCACCACTTTACCCCTTCCTTACCCATTAAGCTTTGCTAGTCTTGATACCCATGGTAATGGGATTGCTGAGTCCTCGTGGCTCACGGATTACTACAACAACAGTTGCAGGTACAGGTTATGCGATGACCATGATGCGAGAGCGATGTTTGCTTGTTTGGAGTTCTTCTTCTGCTTCTTCTTCGATCAGGGGATAGGTTCCAGGTCAGCAGCCTGGGCTAGCAGGGTGGATATTGTTTGAGCTTCCGTTTGTGTTTCATTTGTAGTCGGATGTTGATCTTATGTATGATGTATTGTTGTATTCGTGTGGCATTGTATGCCTCTTGTATGTATCCCCATCTTTTATGTAATGTTGATGTAATGATATCCACCTTGCAAAAGCGTTTCAATATGCGGGTCTATCCTTGGTGGGACCTTCGAGTTCCTTTTGGATAGGGTCGCATATTGGGCGTGACAGTTGCCTCCCAACAAGCGCTATCATTTAACGCCCCTAGCTAGGCATTGATAATTTTAATGATGCTCACATGAAAGACAAGAATTGAAGCACAAAGAGACTATCATGAAACACGTGACAAACACATCTATGTCTAACATACTTCCTGTGCATAGGCATATTATAAGCAAACAAATTTGCAAGGCAAGCAAAAACTAGCATATGCAAGGAAGAAGAAAGAGATGATAGCAATCTCAACATGATCAGAGGTAATTTAATAAGATAAAAATTTATACAACCATATTTTCCTCTCTCATAATAATTACATGTAGGATCGTAGGTAAATTCAACAAAATAGCTATCACCAAACATAATCTCAACATGATCCACATGCATGCAAAGTTGACACTCTTCCAAGGTAGTGGGATTAACATTAGCTAAAGTCATGACCTTTCCGAACCCACTTTTATCAAAAATATCGTAAGATTGAACATACTCCAAATATGTGAGCTCTAAAGTTGACACTCTTCCAAGCCCACTTTCAATATTATTGCAAACATTATTATCAATCTCATATTCATCATGGGGCTTAAATAAATTTTCAAGGCTATAAGAAGAATCACCCCAATCATGATCATTGAAACATGTAGTAGACATAGCAAAACTAGCATCCCCAAGCTTAGGGTTTTGCAAATTATTAGCACAATTGACATCAAGAGAATTTATAGGAAATTCATTTCAGTCATGCTTTTTATTCAAAGATCTATCGTGAATCACTTCATAAAGTTCTTCATCACAATTTGCAGATTCACGAATTTCAAGCAAAACTTCATAAAGATAATCTAGTGCAAAAAACTCACTAGCAGTTGGTTCATCATAATTGGATCTCTTAAAAAGATTAGCAAGCGGATGAGCATCCATAGATCTTAGGCTCTATGTTTAGCAATAAATAAGCATCTATTCCAACCAAACAAGCAAACAAAAGGGCAAGCAAAAGAGAGAGGAGGAGTTTGGGAAAGAGAGGGCGAATAAAACGGCAAGGGTGAAGTGGGGGAGAGGAAAACGAGAGGCAAATGGCAAATAATGTAATGCGAGAGATAGGGATTGTGATGGGTACTTGGTATTGTTGACTTGCTTGCGTGAGCCTCCCCGGCAACGGCGCCAAAAATTCTTCTTGCTACCTCTAGAGCACTGCGTTGGATTTCCCCGAAGAGGAGAGGATGATGCAGCAAAGTAGCGTAAGTATTTCCCTCAGTTTTTGAGAACCAAGGTATCAATCCAGTAGGAGACCACGCACAAGTCCCTCGTACCTACACAAAACGATAGCTACTCGCAACCAACGCGATTAGGGGTTGTCAATCCCTTCACGGTCACTTACGAGAGTGAGATCTGATAGAGATGATAAATTATATTTTTCGTATTTTTGATAGATAGATGCAAAGTAAAAAGTAAAAGGCAAAGTAAAAACAGAGCAAGTAAATAAGGTAATGGAGATTGATATGATGAGAATAGACCTGGGGGCCATAGGTTTCACTAGTGGCTTCTCTCAAGAGCATAATTATTCTACGGTGGGTGAACAAATTACTTTTGAGCAATTGACAGAATTGAGCATAGTTATGAGTATATCTAGGTTATGATCATGTATATAGGCATCACGTCCGAGACAAGTAGATCGAAACGATTCTGCATCTACTACTATTACCCCACTCATCGACCGCTATCCAGCATGCATCTAGAGTATTAAGTTAAAAACAGAGTAACGCCTTAAGCAACATGACACAATGTAGAGGGATAAATTCATGCAATATGATAAAAACCCCATCTTGTTATCCTCGATGGCAACAATACAATACGTGCCTTGCTTCCCCTTCTGTCACTGGGAAAGGACACCGCAAGATTGAACCCAAAGCTAAGCACTTCTCCCATTGCAAGAACTACCAAACTAGTTGGCCAAACCAAAAAGGAAAATTCGAAGAGACTTGCAAAGATAACTCAATCATACATAAAAGAATTCAGAGAAGATTCAAATATTTTCCATAGATAATACTGGATCATAAACCCACAATTCATCGGTCTCAACAAACACACCACAAAAAAGAAGAAGATTACATCGAATAGATCTCCATGAGAGAGGGGGAGAACATTGTATTGAGATCCAAAAGGAGAGAAGAAGCCATCTAGCTACTAGCTATGGACCCGAAGGTCTGAAGTAAACTACTCACACTTCATCGGAGGGGCTATGGTGTTGATGTAGAAGCCCTCCGTGGTGGATGCCCCCTCCGGCGGAGCTCCGGAATAGGCCCCAAGATGGGATCTCGTGGGTACAGAAGGTTGCGGCGGTGGAATTAGGTTTTTGGCTCCTGTTCTGATTGTTTGGGGATACGTAGGTATATATAGGAGGAAGGAGTACGTCGGTGGAGCAACAGAGGGCCCACGAGGTAGGGGACGCGCCCAGGGGGGGCGCCCTCCACCCTTGTGATCGCCTCTGGCACTTCTTGGAGTAGGGTCCAAGTCTCCTGGATCACGTTCGGTGAGAAAATCACGTTCCCGAAGGTTTCATTCCGTTTGGACTCCGTTTGATATTCCGTTTCTTCGGAACACTGAAAGAGGCAAAAAACAGCAATTCTGGGCTGGGCCTCCGGTTAATAGGTTAGTCCCAAAAATAATATAAAAGTGGAAAATAAAGCCCAATATGGTCCAAAACAGTAGATAAAGTAGCATGGAGCAATAAAAATTTATAGATACATTGGAGACGATCGACGGTCCTGCGAGTAGTAGCGAGACTCGCTGAGCGGTGTCCGAGGGCTTTCTTGCCGAATTGAGGTTCTGCCCAAGGAGGCTACTCTGTACTTCTGCTGCAAGGGTTGCGGTGTGCTTCTCAGTATGGAGGGAGCGCTCCATATTTCCGTTGACTGTTATAACACTTCGAGGTCCGGGCATCTTGAGCTTGAGGTAGGCGTAGTGCGGTACCACATTGAATCGGGCAAATGCGGTTCGTCCAAGCAGTGCATGATAGCCACTGCGGAAGGGGATGATATCGAAGATTAACTCTTCGCTTCGGAAATTATCCGGGGATCTGAAGACCACTTCCAGTGTGATTGAGCCCGTACAACAGGCCTTTACACCTGGTATGACACCTTTAAAGGTGGTTTTTGTGGGCTTGATCCTTGAGGGATCGATACCCATTTTGCGCACTGTATCCTGATAGAGCAGGTTCAGGCTGCTGCCACCATCCATGAGGACTCGCGTGAGATGGAATCCATATATAATTGGGTCAAGGACCAGTGTGGCTGAACCGCCATGATGGATACTGGTCAGATGGTCCCTGCGGTCAAAGGTGATCAGACAGGAGGACCATGGGTTAAATTTTGGGGCGACTGGCTCCATCGCATAGACATCCCTGAGTGCACGCTTGCGCTCCTTCTTGGGGATGTGGGTGGCGTATATCATATTCACCGTTTTAACTTGGGGGAAAATTTCTTTTGTCCCCCTGTGTTCGGTGGTCAGGATTCCTCGTCATCATCCTTGATTTGCGACCCTTTCTCCTTATTCTCGGCGTTTAACTTGCCAGCCTGTTTGAAAACCCAACATTCCTTGTTGGTATGATTGGCTGGTTTATCCGGAGTGCCATGGATTTGGTATGGTCGATCTAGTATGCGGTCCGAATGGACGGGTCCGAATTGTTCCTTTTAAATGGCTTCTTCCACGACCGGACTTAGAGGGCTATGGTGTTGATGTAGAAGCCCTCCGTGGTGGATGCCCCCTCGGTGGAGCTCGAATGTGCCCCAAGATGGGATCTTGTGGATACATAAGGTTGCGGCGGTGGAATTAGGTTTTTGGCTGTTGTTCGATTGTTTGGGGATACATAGGTATATATAGGAGGAAGGAATGCGTCGGTGGAGCAACAGAGGCCCACGAGGTAGGGGGCGTGCCTGTGGGGCGCCTCCACCTCGTGACCGCCTCTGGAACTTCTTGGAGTAGGGTCCAAGTCTCTGGATCACGTTCGGTGAGAAAATCACGTTCGAAGGTTTCATTCCGTTTGATATTCCATTTCTTCAAACTTGAAATAGGCAAAAAAGCAGCAATTTCGGGCTGGCCCTCCGGTTAATAGGTTAGTCCCAAAAATAATATAAAAGTGGAAAATAAAGCACAATATGGTCCAAAACAGTAGATAAAGTAGCATGGAGCAATCAAAAATTATAGATACATTGGAGACGTATCAGACGGTCCTGTTGCAGAGTAGTGCGGACTCGCTTGACGGTGTCCAGGGGCTTTACTGCCGAATTGAGGTTCTGCCCAAGGAGGCTACTCTGTACTTCTGCTGCAAGGGTTGCGGTGTGCTTCTCAGTACGGAGGGAGCGCTCCATATTTCCGTTGACTGTTATAACACTTCGAGGTCCGGGCATCTTGAGCTTGAGGTAGGCGTAGTGCGGTACCACATTGAATCGGGCAAATGCGGTTCGTCCAAGTAGTGCATGATAGCCACTGCGGAAGGGGACGATATCGAAGATTAACTCTTCGCCGAAATTATCCGGGATCAAGACCACTTCGGTGTGATTGAGCCCGCATAATGTGCCTTTACACTGGTATGACACCTTTAAAGGTGGTTTTGTGGGCTTGATCCTTGAGGATCGATACCCATTTGCGCCTTGTATCCCGATAGAGCAGGTTCAGCTGCTGCCACCATCCATGAGGACTCGCGTGAGATGGAATCCATATATAATTGGGTCAAGGACGGTGTGGCTGAACCGCCATGATGGATCTTGGTCGATGGTCCCTGCGGTCAAAGGTGATCGACGGAGGACCATGGGTTAAATTTTGGGGCGACTGGCTCCATCGCATAGACATCCCTGAGTGCACGCTTGCGCTCCTTCTTGGGGATGTGGGTGGCGTATATCATATTCACCGTTTTAACTTGGGGGAAAATTTCTTTTGTCCCCCTGTGTTCGGTGGTCAGGATTCCTCGTCATCATCCTTGATTTGCGACCCTTTCTCCTTATTCTCGGCGTTTAACTTGCCAGCCTGTTTGAAAACCCAACATTCCTTGTTGGTATGATTGGCTGGTTTATCCGGAGTGCCATGGATTTGGTATGGTCGATCTAGTATGCGGTCCAGAATGGACGGGTCCGAATTGTTCCTTTTAAATGGCTTCTTCCGCTGACCGGACTTAGAGGGGCTATGGTGTTGATGTAGAAGCCCTCCGTGGTGGATGCCCCCTCCGGTGGAGCTCTGGAACAGGCCCCAAGATGGGATCTTGTGGATACATAAGGTTGCGGCGGTGGAATTAGGTTTTTGGCTGTTGTTCTGATTGTTTGGGGTACATAGGTATATATATGAGGAAGGAGTACGTCGGTGGAGCAACAGAGGGCCCACGAGGTAGGGGGGCGTGCCCAGGGGGGCGCCCTCCACCCTCGTGACCGCCTCTGGAACTTCTTGGAGTAGGGTCCAAGTCTCCTGGATCACGTTCGGTGAGAAAATCACGTTCCCGAAGGTTTCATTCCGTTTGATATTCCGTTTCTTCGAAACACTGAAATAGGCAAAAAAAACAGCAATTCTGGGCTGGCCCTCCGGTTAATAGGTTAGTCCCAAAAATAATATAAAAGTGGAAAATAAAGCACAATATGGTCCAAAACAGTAGATAAAGTAGCATGGAGCAATCAAAAATTATAGATACGTTGGAGACGTATCAGGCATCCCCAAGCTTAATTCCTGCTCGTCCTCGAGTAGGTAAATGATAAAAAAGAATTTTTGATGCGGAGTGATACTTTGGCATAATTTCAATGTAAATCTTCTTAATTGTGGCATGAATATTCAGATCCGAAAGATTCAAGACAAAAGTTCATATTGACATAAAAATAATAACACTTCAAGCATACTAATCAAAGCAATCATGTCTTCTCAAAATAACATGGCCAAATAAAGTTATCCCTACAAAATCATATAGTCTGGCTATGCTCCATCTTCCCCACACAAAATATTTAAATCATGCACAACCTCGATGAAAAGCCAAGCAATTGTTTCATACTTTAACATTCTCAAAACTTTTTCGATCTTCACGCAATACATGAGCGTGAGCCATGGATATAGCACTTATAGGTGGAATAGAAGGGTGGTTGTGGAGAAGACAAAAAGAGGGAAGATAGTCTCACATCAACTAGGCATATCAACGGGCTATGGAGATGCCCATCAATACATATCAATGTGAGTGAGTAGGGATTGCCATGCAACGGATGCACTAGAGCTATAAGTATATGAAAGCTCTACAAAAGAAACTAAGTGGGTGTGCATCCAACTCGCTTGCTCACGAAGACCTAGGGCATTTTGAGGGAGCCCATCATTGGAATATACAAGCCAAGTTCTATAATGAAAAATTCCCACTAGTATATGAAAGTGACAAAATGAGAGACTCTCTATCATGAAGATCTTGGTGCTACTTTGAAGCACAAGTTTGGTAAAAGGATAGTAGCATTGTCCCTTCTCTCTTTTTCTCTCATTTTTTTATTTGGGCCTTTCTCTTCTTTTTTTGGCCTCTTTTTTTCGTCCAGAGTCTCATCCCGACTTATGGGGGAATCATAGTCTCCATCATCCTTTCCTCACTTGGGACAATGCTCTAATAAGGATGATCATCACACTTTTATATTTCTTACAACTCGATACTTAGAACAAAGTATGACTATATATGAATGCCTCCAGCAGTGTACCGGGATATGCAATGAATCATGAGTAACATGTATGAAAGAATTATGAACGGTGGCTTTGCCACAAATACAATGTCAGCTACATGATCATGCTAGCAATATGACAATGATGGAGCATGTCATAATAAACGGAACGGTGGAAAGTTCCATGGCAATATATCTCGGAATGGCTATGGAAATGCCATAATAGGTAGGTATGGTGGCTGTTTTGAGGAAGGTATATGGTGGGTGTATGATACCGGTGAAAAGTGTGCGGTGTTAGAGAGGCTAGCAAAGGTGGAAGGATGGGAAAAGTGTGTATAATCCATGGACTCAACATTAGTCATAAAGAACTCATATACTTATTGCAAAAATCTAGAAGTTATCAAAGCAAAGTATTACGCGCATGCTCCTAGGGGGAGAGATTGGTAGGAAAAGATCATCACTCGTCCACGACCGCCACTCATAAGGAAGACAATCAATAAATAAATCATGCTCCGAGTTCATCACATAACGGTTCACCATACATGCATGCTACAGGAATCACAAACTTCAACACAAGTATTCTCTAAATTCACAATTACTCAACTAGCATAACTTTAATATCACCATCTTCATATCTCAAAACAATTATCAAGCATCAAACTTATCTTAGTATTCAACGCACTCAAAAGAAAGTTTCACACATCTTGAACACCAAGTATATTAACATTAAGCAAATTACCATGCTATTAACGACTCTCAAAATAATCTAAGTGAAGCATGAGAGATCAATAGTTTCTTTAAAACAAATCCACCACCGTGCTCTAAAAGATCTAAGTGAAGTACTAGAGCATAAATTACCACCCTCAAAAGATATAAGTGAAGCACTATGAGCAAAACTATTAAGCTCAAAAGATATAAGTGAAGCACATAGAGTATTCTAACAAATTCCAATTCAAGTATGGCTCTCTCCAAAGGTGTATACAACAAGGATGATTGTGGTAAACTAACAAGCAAAGACGCAAATAATACAAGACGCTCCAAGCAAAACACATATCATGTGGTGAATAAAAATATAGCTCCAAGTAAATTACAGATGGAACTGGACGAAAGAGGGGATGCCTTCCGGGGCATCCCCAAGCTTTGACTTTTTGGTGTCCTTGGATTATCTCGGGGGTGCCATGGGCATCCCCAAGCTTAGGCTCTTGCCACTCCTTGTTCCATAATCCATCAAAAGAATTCACCCAAACCTTGAAAACTTCACACCACAAAACTCAACAGAAATCTCGTGAGCTCCGTTAAAGAAAGAAAACAAAAGACTACTTCAAGTTACTGTAATGAACTCATTCTTTATTTATACTGGTGTTAAACCTACTGTATTCCAACTTCTCTATGGATTATAAACTATTTTATTAGCCATAGATTCATCAAAATAAGCAAACAACACACGCAAAACAGAATCTGTCAAAAATAGAACAGTCTGTAGCAATCTGTAACTAACGCAAACTTCTGGAACTCTAAAAATTCTACCAAAATATGAAGTCCTGGACAATTTTTTTTTGAACAGCAGCAAAAATAATCAACGCAAAATCACGTTCCTGTGATTTAACAAAATTATATTCGTGAGTGCAAAGTTTCTGTTTTTCAGCAGAATCAAGTCAACTATCATCGTAGGTTATCCTATAGGTTCTACTTGGCACAAACACTAATTAAAAGATAAAACCACATACAAACAGAGGCTAGATGGATTATTTGTTCCTAAACAGAAGCAAAAACAAAAAACACAAAATAAAATTGGGTTGCCTCCCAACAAGCGCTATCGTTTAACGCCCCTAGCTAGGCATTGATAATTTTAATGATGCTCACATGAAAGACAAGAATTGAAGCACAAAGAGAGCATCATGAAACACGTGACAAACACATCTAAGTCTAACATACTTCCTATGCATAGGCATATTATAAGCAAACAAATTCGCAGGGCAAGCAAAAACTAGCATATGCAAGGAAGAAGAAAGAGACGATAGCAATCTCAACATGACGAGAGGTAATTTAATAAGATAAAATTTTCTACAACCATATTTTCCTCTCTCATAATAATTACATGTAGGATCGTAGGTAAATTCAACAAAATAGCTATCACCAAACATAATCTCAACATGATCCACATGCATGCAAAGTTGACACTCTTCCAAGATAGTGGGATTAACATTAGCTAAAGTCATGACCTTTCCGAACCCACTTTTATCAAAAATATCATAAGATTGAACATACTCCAAATATGTGGGCTCTAAAGTTGACACTCTTCCAAACCCACTTTCAATATTATTGCAAACATTATTATAATTCTCATATTCATCATGGGGCTTAAATAAATTTTCAAGGCTATAAGAAGAATCACCCCAATCATTATCATTGAAACAAGTAGTAGACATAGCAAAACTAGCATCCCCAAGCTTAGGGTTTTGCAAATTTTTAGCACAATTGACATCAAGAGAATTTATAGGAAAATCATTTCAATCATGCTTTTTATTCAAAGATCTATCGTGAATCACTTCATAAAGTTCTTCATCACAATTTTCAGATTCACGAATTTCAAGCAAAACTTCATAAAGATAATCTAGTGCAAAAAACTCACTAGCAATTGGTTCATCATAATTGGATCTCTTAAAAAGATTAGCAAGTGGAAGAGGATCCATAGATCTTAGGCTCTATGTTTAGCAATAAATAAGCATCTATTCCAACCGAACCAGCAAACAAAAGGGCAAGCAAAAGAGAGAGGAGGAGTTTGGGAAAGAGAGGGCAAATAAAACGGCAAGGGTGAAGTGGGGGAGAGGAAAATGAGAGGCAAATGGCAAATAATGTAATGCGAGAGATAGGGATTGTGATGGGTACTTGGTATTGTTGACTTGCTTGCGTGAGCCTCCCCGGCAACGGCGCCAGAAATTCTTCTTGCTACCTCTTGAGCACTGCGTTGGATTTCCCCGAAGAGGAGAGGATGATGCAGCAAAGTAGCATAAGTATTTCCCTCAGTTTTTGAGAACCAAGGTATCAATCCAGTAGGAGACCACGCACAAGTCCCTCGTACCTGCACAAAATGATAGCTACTCGCAATCAATGCGATTAGGGGTTGTCAATCCCTTCACGGTCACTTACGAGAGTGAGATCTGATAGAGATGATAAATTATATTTTTCGTATTTTTGATAGATAGATGCAAAGTAAAAAGTAAAAGGCAAAGTAAAAAAAAGCAAGTAAATAAGGTAATGGAGATTGATATGATGAGAATAGACCCGGGGGCCATAGGTTTCACTAGTGGCTTCTCTCAAGAGTATAAGTATTCTATTGGGTGAACAAATTCTTGTTGAGCAATTGATGAATTGAGATAGTTATGAGTATATCTAGGTTATGATCATGTATATAGGCATCACGTCCGAGACAAGTAGATCAAACGATTACGCATCTACTACTATTACTCCACTCATCGACCGCTATCCAAAGATGCATCTAGAGTATTAAGTTAAAAACACAGTAACGCCTTAAGCAACATGACACGATGTAGAGGGATAAATTCATGCAATATGATAAAAAACCCATCTTGTTATCCTCGATGGCAACAATACAATACGTGCCTTCCTGCCCCTTCTGTCACTGGGAAAGGACACCGCAAGATTGAACCCAAAGCTAAGCACTTCTCCCATTGCAAGAACTACCAAACTAGTTGGCCAAACCAAAAAGGAAAATTCGAAGAGACTTGCAAAGATAACTCAATCATACATAAAAGAATTCAGAGAAGATTCAAATATTTTCCATAGATAATACTGGATCATAAACCCACAATTCATCGGTCTCAACAAACACACCACAAAAAAGAAGAAGATTACACCGAATAGATCTCCACGAGAGAGGGGGAGAACATTGTATTGAGATCCAAAAGGAGAGAAGAAGCCATCTAGCTACTAGCTATGGACCTGAAGGTCTGAAGTAAACTACTCACACTTCATCGGAGGGGCTATGGTGTTGATGTAGAATCCTCCGTGGTGGATGCCCCTCCGTGAGCTCGGAACAGGCCCCAAGATGGGATCTCGTGGATCTGAAGGTTGCGGCGGTGGAATTAGGTTTTGGCTCCTGTTACGATCGTTTGGGGATACGAGGTATATATAGGAGGAAGAATGCGTCGGTGGAGCAACAAAGGGCCCACGAGGTAGAGGCGCGCCTGGGGCGCCTCCACCTCGTGATCGCCTCTGGCACTTCTTGGAGTAGGGTCCAAGTCTCCTGGATCACGTTCGGTGAGAAAATCACGTTCCCGAAGGTTTCATTCTGTTTGGACTCCGTTTGATATTCCGTTTCTTCGGAACACTAAAAGAGGCAAAAAACAGCAATTCTGGGCTGGGCCTCCGGTTAATAGGTTAGTCCCAAAAATAATATAAAAGTGGAAAATAAAGCCCAATATGGTCCAAAACAGTAGATAAAGTAGCATGGAGCAATCAAAAATTATAGATGCATTGGAGACGTATCAGACGGTCCTGCTGCAGAGTAGTGCGGACTTGCTTGACGGTGTCCGGGGGCTTTACTGCCAAATTGAGGTTCTGCCCAAGGAGGCTACTCGGTACTTCTATTGCAAGGGTTGCGGTGTGCTCCTCAGTATGGAGGGAGCGCTCCATATTTCCATTGACTGTTATAACACTTCGAGGTCCGGGCATCTTGAGCTTGAGGTAGGCGTAGTGCGGTACCGCATTGAATCGGGCAAATGCGGTTCGTCCAAGTAGTGCATGATAGCCACTGCGGAAGGGGACGATATCGAAGATTAACTCTTCGCTTCGGAAATTATCCGGGGATCTGAAGACCACTTTCAGTGTGATTGAGCCCGTACAACAAGCCTCTACACTTGGTATGACACCTTTAAATGTTGTTTTTGTGGGCTTGATCCTTGAGGGATCGATACCCATTTTGCGCACTGTATCCTGATAGAGCAGGTTCAGGCTGCTGCCACCATCCATGAGGACTCGCGTGAGATGGAATCCGTAAATAATTGGGTCAAGGACAAGTGTGGCTGAACCGCCATGATGGATACTGGTCAGATGGTCCCTGCGGTCAAAGGTGATCGGACAGGAGGACCATGGGTTAAATTTTGGGGCGACTGGCTCCATCGCGTAGACGTCCCTTAGTGCATGCTTGCGCTCCTTCTTGGGGATGTGGGTGGCCTATATCATGTTCACCATTTTAACTTGGGGGGAAATTTCTTCTGTCCCCCTGTGTTTGGTGGTCGGGATTCCTCGTCATCATCCTTGCTTTGCGACCCTTTCTCCTTATTCTCGGCGTTTAACTTGCTGGCCTGTTTGAAAACCCAACATTCCTTATTGGTATGATTGGCTGGTTTATCCGGAGTGCCATGGATTTGGTATGGTCGATCTAGTATGCGGTCCAGACTGGACGGGCCCGGATTGTTCCTTTTAAATGGCTTCTTCCGTTGACCGGACTTAGAGCCGCTGAATCCGGCGTTGACCGTCGCGTCTTCGGTACTATCTCCGTTGTTTCGATGCTTATGTCTATTGCATCGAGGCTTTCCGTTGCCGTTTCTGGTTTCAGAAGTGCCAGGTTCGCTTGTGTTGTTGTTGCTACGGGCTAGCCAGCTGTCTTCGCCCGCACAGAAGCAAGTCATGAGTGTCGTAAGGGCTGACATGGACTTCAGTTTTTCCTGGCCGAGGTGTCTGGCCAACCATTCGTCACGGATGTTGTGCTTAAAGGCCGCTAGGGCTTCGGCGTCCGGACAGTCGACGATCTGATTCTTTTTAGTTAGGAACCATGCCCAGAATTTCCTGGCCGACTCTCCGGGATGTTGGATTATATGACTTAGGTCATCAGCATCCGGAGGTCGGACATATGTGCCTTGGAAGTTGTCGAGGAAGGTGCCCTCCAATTCCTGCCAGCTGCCAATGGAGTTTTTGGGCAGACTGTTTAACCAGTATCTAGCTGGTCCCTTTAGTTTGAGGGGGAGGTATTTGATGGCGTGAAGATCATCGCCGCGGGCCATATGAATGTGGAGAAGAAAATCCTCAATCCACACCGCGGGGTCTGTTGTGCCATCATATGATTTGATGTTTACGGGTTTAAACCCTTCTAGGAAATCATGTCCCATTACTTCGTCGGTGAAGCAGAGGGGGTGTGCGGCGCCTCTATATCGGGCCAAGTCGTGATGTAGTTCGGTGGAGCTCGTCTGCGGTTTTCGGCCCGGACGTTGTTATGTTTCCCACGTTTCGTCAGATGGCCGTGATCCATAGATTGATCTTGTCTGACCTGCTCTCTTTTCCAAATCACGTCGCAGGTCATGTGTATATCCCCTAGCTGTTGTATTTTTGTTTGTTCGGCGAGGTAGTGCGGGCTGGTATTCGGCTTGAGGTGACGCTTTGTCCCGGCCACGTGGTGGTCGGTCAACCGTATTGTACCTTGGAAGGGCGGGCTCCAGCGCCTCGTCATCGAATTGTGGTGACAATTTGCGCTTCGGGTAGCTTTTGGTTGGGCGCTCGAGTCCGTATTACTCGGATGCCAGGACATCAGTCCATCTTTCATTGAGCATATCTTGATCAACTTGAAGCTGTTGCTGCTTCTTTTTCAGGCTTCTTGCAGTGGCAATGAGCTGACGCTTAAAGCATTCCTGTTCGGCGGGCTCTTCAGGCACGATGAAATCTTCGTCAGCGAGGCTAACCTCGTATTCGGAGAGCGGATGGTAGTTGTTATCCTCTGGGTCTTCGTTCATGGACTGTTTGCCAGGACTGACTCACCCATCATCCCGGTCCTCCTGTTCGGAGGTCGGATCAACGGGGTCTTCATTGTTTTCGGCACCGTCCAGAGTGTTGTCCTCTTCTGTGATGGCGTTGCTATTTTTACTATGGCATGGCTTAGAGCGGCGCCGCTGGCGCTTGGGCTGTATCTCAGGAGGTTTATCCTCGACTGGATTTTCATCGTCGTCGTTGTTTTCCTTGGGTGTATCCACCATGTATATGTCCTACGAGGAGGTGGCTGTCCAACGCCCTGTAGGCAGTGGTTCCTAATCCTCTCCGGCATCGTCGTCCATACTGTCGATGTCTTCGGCTTCATAGTCAAGCATGTCGGCTAAGTCATCGACAGTGGCTATAAAGTGGGTGGGGAACGAAGCTCTTCGTCGTCCGCTTCCCACCCATGCCGGACATAGTTCAGCCAAGAATCTCCTGACAGGGAGAGAGATTTCAAAGAATTTAACACGTCGCCAAAAGGCAAGTGCTGGAAGATGTCCACGGAGCTGAACTCTAAGACCGGCGCCCAATCAGGTTCAATGCATGCGGATGCACACGGTCCGGAATCCATGGCCGGAGAAGAGTCCGGGGTTCCGGTGACACAAGCCCCGATCGATGCTGGGTCTGTGTGCGGCTCGAGTGCCGCCGAGTCTGCGGCCTCCGCGGCGGGGTTGAGCTTCCCATCTTCGAACGACATAGTCCGCTCCGGCTCTAGGGTCGGGGCGATCACGGACGCTATCTCCTGTATGCGGCCAAATGACAGATCTAGGTCATGTTCATCATGGTGGCCGAGGACAGCCATCATGGGCTCGAATCCGTCGAAGATCAAATCTCCGCAGACATCGGCCACAAAATTCGGGCTTCCAAATCTGACCTGATGGCTAGGGGCATAGGTATCAATCTGCTCTAGATGGCCAAGCGAGTTGGCCCGCAGTGCGAAGCCGTCGAGTACGAAGATCTGTCTGGGGAGGAAGATTTCCCCTTGGACTGCATTGTTGTAGATGATTGATGGAGCCATCAAGCCTATCTTCAACGACACAGTGGAACTCTCAATGAAAGCACCAATGTCGGTGTCAAAACCGGCATATCTCGGGGTAGGGGGTCCCGAACTGTGCGTATAAGGCTAATGGTAATAGGAGGCGGGGGACACAATGTTTACCCAGGTTCGGGCTCTCTCTATGGAGGTAATACCCTACTTCCTGCTTGATTGATCTTGATGAATATGAGTATTACAAGAGTTGATCTACCACGAGATCGTAATGGCTAAACCCTAGAAGTCTAGCCTATGAGGTTATGATTGATGTAACTCTCCCCCTAGAAGTCTAAACCCTCCGGTTTATATAGACACTGGGGGGAACTAGGGTTGTACAAAGTTGGTTATAGAGGAAGGAATCTACATATCCGAATCACCAAGCTTGCCTTCCACGCAAAGGAGAGTCCCATCCGGACACGGGACGAAGTCTTCTATCTTGTACCTTCATAGCCCAACAGTCCGACCAATGTATATAGTCCGGCTGTCCGAGGACCCCTTGGTCCAGGACTCCCTCAATCTCCCTAAGGAGAAGTGGTTTAAATATCATCCTCCCATTGGAGTAAAAGTATTAGAACCTATTAAAGTTGAAGAAAAGACTATCATTTATAATGTTGATCCTGTTGTTCCTACTGATTATATTGAGAAACCTCCTTTCCCTGTTAGAATAAAGGATCATGCTACAGCTTCAACTGTGGTTCGTAAGAGTAATGCCAGAACACCTACACCCCTTGAGCAAATTAAAGTTGATCCTAGTATTGCTATGGTTAAAGATCTCTTGGTCGATAATATTGATGGGCATGTTATTTACTTCTGTGATGAAGCTGCTAGGATTTCTGGACCCGATACTAAAAATAAACATAGACCTATTGTTGGCATGATTGTTGTTTCTGCTAAAATAGGAGATCATTCTTATCATGGCTTATGTGATATGGGTGCTAGTTTGAGTGCAATACCTCATTCCTTATACAAGGAAATTATGCATGATACTTCACCTGCTGAGATAGAAGATATTGATGTTACAATTAAGCTTGCCAATAGAGATACTATTTCACCAATTGGGATTGTTAGAGATGTTGAAGTCTTGTGTGGGAAAGTTAAATATCCTACTGATTTTCTTGTTCTTGGTTCCCCACAAGATGACTTTTGTCCCATTATATTTGGTGGACCCTTCTTGAATACTATTAGTGCTAACATAGACTGCAAAAAAGATATTGTTACTATTGGTTTAGGGGATATGTCTCATGATTTTAATTTTGCTAAATTCCGTAGACAACCCCATGATAAAGAGTTGCCTAGTAAAGATGACATTATTGGTCTTGCTTCTATTGCCATGCCTCCTAATGATCCTTTAGAACAATACTTGCTTGACCATGAAAATGATATGTTTATGAATGAAAGAAGGGAAATAGATGAAGTATTCTTTAAACAGGGACCTATTTTGAAACACAACTTGCTTATTGAAATCCTAGGGGATCCTCCTCCACCCAAGGGTGATCCCGTGTTTGAGCTTAAACCATTAAATGATACTCTTAAATATGCCTATCTTGATGAAAAGAAAATATATCCTGTTATTATTAGTGCTGACCTTTCAGAGCAGGAAGAAGAGAAATTATTGAAAACTCTGAAGAAGCACCGTGCTGCTATTGGATATACTCTTGATGATCTTAAGGGCATTAGTCCCACTCTATGTCAGCACAAAATAAAATTGGAGAGAGACGCTAAACCAGTTGTTGATCACCAACGATGGTTAAATCCTAAGATGAAAGAAGTGGTGAGAAATTAAATACTAAAGCTTCTGGAGGCAAGTATAATTTATCTTGTTGCTGATAGTCAGTGGGTAAGTCATGTCCATTGTGTCCCTAAGAAGAGAGGTATTACTGTTGTTACTAATGATAAAGACGAATTGATCCCATAAAGAATCGTTACAGGTTATAGAATGATAATTGATTTCCGTAAATTAAATAAAGCTACTAGAAAAGATCATTACCCTTTACCTTTTATTGATCAAATGCTAGAAAGATTATCCAAACATACACATATTTTCTTTCTAGATGGTTACTCTGGTTTCTCTCAAATACCTGTGTCAAAAGAGGATTAGGATACGACCACTTTTACTTGCCCTTTTGGTACCTTTTCTTATAGACATATGCCTTTTGGTTTGTGCAATGCACCTGCTACCTTTCAAAGATGTATGACTGCTATATTCTCTGACTTTTGTGAAAAGATTGTTGAGGTTTTCATGGATAATTTTTTCGTGTATGGAACTTCTTTTGATGATTGCTTAAGCAACCTTGATCGAGTCCTGCAGAGATGTGAAGAAACTAATCTGGTCTTGAATTGGGAGAAGTGCCACTTTATGGTTAATGAAGGTATTGTCTTGGGGCATCAGATTTCTAAAAGAGGTATTGAAGTTGATAAAGCTAAAGTTGATGCTATTGAAAAGATGTTGTGTGCTAAGGACATCAAAGGTATAAGAAGTTTCCTTTGTCATGCCGGTTTTTATAGGAGGTTCATTAAAGACTTCTCAAAAATTTCTAGGCCTCTGACTAATCTCTTACAAAAAGATGTTCCTTTTGTCTTTAATGATGATTGTGTAGAAGCATTTGAAATACTTAAGAAAGCCTTGATTTCTGCACCTATTGTTCAGCCTCCTGATTGGAATTTACCCTTTGAAATTATGTGGTGATGCTAGTGATTATGTCGTAGGTGTTGTTCTAGGACAAAGAGTTGATAAGAAATTAAATGTTATCCAATATGCTAGTAAAACTGTAGACAGTGCCCAGAGAAATTATGCTACTACTGAGAAAGAATTTTTAGCAGTTGTATTTGCTTGTGATATGTTCAGAACTTATATTGTTGATTCCAAAGTAACTGTTCACACTGATCATGCTGCTATTAAATACCTTATGGAAAATAAAGATGATAAACCTAGACTTATTAGATGGGTTCTCTTGCTACAAGAATTTGATTTGCATATTATTGATAGAAAGGGAGCTGAGAACCCTGTTGCAGACAACTTGTCTAGGTTAGAAAATGTTCTTGATGACCCACTACCTATTCATGATAGCTTTCCTGATGAACAATTGGTTGTCATAAATGCTTCTCGTACTGCTCCATGGTATGCTGATTATGCTAATTACATTGTTGCTAAATTTATACCACCTAGTCTCACATACCAGCAAAAGAAAAAGGTTTTCTATGATTTAAGACATTACTTCTGGAATGACCCACACCTTTATAAAGGAGTAGATGGTGTTATTAGACGTTGTGTACCTAAGCATGAACAGGAACAGATCCTACGCAAGTGTCACTCCGAGGCATATGGAGGACACCACGCTGGAGATAGAACTGCACATAAGGTATTGCAATCTGATTTTTATTGGCCTACTCTTTTCAAAGATGCTTGTAAGTTTGTCTTGTCTTGTGATGAATGTCAAAGAATTGGTAATATTAGTAGACGTCAACAAATGCCTATGAACTATTCACCTGTTATTGAACCATTTGATGTTTGGGGCTTTGATTATATGGGACCTTTTCCTTTCTCTAATGGGTATACACATATTTTGGTTGTTGTTGATTACGTTACTAAGTGGGTAGAAGCTTTTCCAACTAGTAGTGTTGATCATAACACCTCTATTAAGATGCTTAAAGAAGTTATTTTTCCGAGGTTTGGAGTCCCTAGATACTTAATAACCGATGGTGGTTCACATTTTATTCATGGTGCTTTTCGTAAAATGCTTGCTAAGTATGATGTTAATCATAGAATTGCATCTCCATACCATCCACCGTATAGTGGTCAAGTGCTACCTCTTGAGCACTGCGTTGGTTTTCCCTTGAAGAGGAAAGGGTGATGCAGCAAAGTAGCCTAAGTATTTCCCTTGGTTTTTGAGAACCAAGGTATCAATCCAGTAGGAGGCTCCTCAAAAGCCCCTCGTACCTACACAAACAAACAAGAACCTCGCAACCAACGCGATAAAGGGGTTGTCAATCCCTTCACAGTAACTTGTGAAAGTGAGATCTAATAGAGATAATAAGATAAGATAAATACTTTTGGTATTTTTATGATATAGATTGGAAAATAAAGTAGATTGGAAACTTATATGATAAAAGATAGACCCCGGGTCCATAGGTTTCACTAGTGGCTTCTCTCAAGATAGCATAAGTATTATGGTGGGTGAACAAATTACTGTCGAGCAACTAATAGAAAAGTGCATAGTTATGAGATTATCTATATAGGCATCACGTCCGCGACAAGTTGATCGAAACGATTCTGCATCTACTACTATTACTCCACACATCGACCGCTATCCAGCATGCATCTAGAGTATTAAGTTCATAAGAACAGAGTAACGCATTAGGCAAGATGACATGATGTAGAGGGATAAACTCAAACAATATGATATAAACCCCATCTTTTTATCCTCGATGGGAACAATACAATACGTGCCTTGCTGCCCCTGCTGTCACTGGGAAAGGACACCGCAAGATTGAAACCAAAGCTAAGCACTTCTCCCATTGCAAGAAAGATCAATCTAGGAGGCCAAACCAAAATGATAATTCGAAGAGACTTGCAAAGATAACAAATCATACATAGAATTTAGAGGAGATTCAAATATTTCTCATACATAAACTTGATCATAAACCCATAATTCATCGGATCTCGACAAACACACCGCAAAAAGAGTTACGTCTAATAGATCTCCAAGAAGATCGAGGAGAACTTTGTATTGAGAATGAAAGAGAGACAGGAAGCCATCTAGCTAATAACTATGGACCCGAAGGTCTGTGGTAAACTACTCACAACTCATCGGAGAGGCCTTGGAGATGATGTAGAGGCCCTCCATGGTCGATTCCCACTTCGGCGGAGCGCCGGCGAAGGCTCCAAGATGGGATCTCGCGGATACAGAAGGTTGCGGCGGTGGAATTAGGTTTTCGTGGTGCTCCTGGATGTTCTCGGAGTACGTGGATATATATATATATATATATATATATATATATATATATATATATATATATATATATATATATATAGGAGGAGGAAGTAGGTCGGTGGAGCCACGAGGGGCCCACGAGGGTGGGGGGCGCGCCCACCCCCCTAGGGTGCGCCGGGCACCCTCGTGGCCACCTCGCTTACTTCTTGACGTCCACTCCAAGTCTCCTGGTTTGCATTTGTTCCAAAAAGATCGCTTCCGAAGGTTTCATCCCGTTTGGACTCCGTTTGATATTCCTTTTCTTGAAACTTGAAATAGGCAAAAACAACAATTCATTTGGGCCTCCGGTTAGTAGGTTAGTCCCAAAAAAATGATATAAAAGTGTAAAGTAAAGCCCATAAACATCCAAAACGGGTATTATAATAGCATGGAGCAATCAAAAATTATAGATACGTTGGAGAGATATCAAGCATCCCCAAGCTTAATTCCTACTCATCCTCGAGTAGGTAAATGATAAAAACAGAATTTTTGATGTGGAATGCTACCTAGCATATTTCTCAATGTAATTTTATTTATTGTGGCATGAATGTTCAAACCCAAATGATTCAAAATAAAAGTTCATATTGACATAAAAACAATAATACTTCAAGCATACTAACAAAGCAATCATGTCTTCTCAAAATAACATGGCTAAAGAAAGCTATCCCTACAAAATCATATAGTCTGGCTATGCTCTATCTTCATCACACAAAGTATTTAATCATGCACAACCCTGATGACAAGCCAAGCAATTGTTTCATACTCTTATGTTCTCAAACTTTTTCAACTTTCACGGAATACATGAGCGTGAGCCATGGACATAACACTATATGTGGAATAGAATGGTGGTTGTCGAGACGACAAAAAGGAGAAGATAGTCTCACATCAACTAGGCGTATCAACGGGATTTGGAGATGTCCATTAATAGATATCAATGTGGGTGAGTACGGATTTCCATGCAACGGATGCACTAGAGCTATAAGTGTATCAAAGCTCAACAAAACAAACAAAGTGGGTGTGCATCCAACTTGCTTGCTCACGAAGACCTAGGGCATTTTGAGGAAGCCCATCATATGCAAGCCAAGTTATATAATGAAAAATTCCCACTAGTATATGAAAGTGACAACATAGGAGACTCTCTATCATGAAGGTCAAGGTGCTAATCTAAAGCACAAGTGTGGTAAGAAGATAGTAGCATTGTCCCTTCTCTCTTTTTCTCTCATATTTTTATTTGGCCTATCTCTTTTATTTTTGTTATTTGTCCTTTATCTTCTTCTTTTTTAAGTCCGGAGTCTCATCCTGACTTGTGGGGGAATCATAGTCTCCATCATCCTTTCCTCATTTGGGACAATTCTCTAATAATGAAGATCATCACACTTTTATTTACTTACAACTCAAGAATTACAACTCGATACTTAGAACAAAATATGACTCTATATGAATGCCTCCGACGGTTTATCGGGATATGCAATGAATCAAGAGTGACATGTATGAAAGAATTATCAAGGTGGCTTTGCCACAAATACGATGTCAACTACATGATCATGCAAAAGCAATATGACAATGATGGAGCGTGTCATAATAAACGGAACGGTGGAAAGTTGCATGGCAATATATCTCAGAATGGCTATGGAAATGCCATAATAGGTAGGTATGGTGGCTGTTTTGAGGAAGGTATATGGTGGGTGTATGGTACCAGCGAAAGTTGCGCGCCACAAGAGAGGCTAGCAATGGTGGAAGGGTGAGAGTGCGTATAATCCATGGACTCAACATTAGTCATAAAGAACTTAGATACTTATTGCAAAAATCTACAAATTATTGAAACAAATTACTACGCAAATGCTCCTAGGGGGATAGATTGGTATGAAAAGACCATCGCTCGTCCCCGACCGCCACTCATAAGGAAGACAATCAATAAATAAATCGTGCTCCAACTTCATCACAAAGCGGTTCACCATACGTGCATGCTACGGGAATCACAAACTTCAACACAAGTATTCCTCAAATTCATAATTACTCCACTAGCATGACTCTAATATCACCATCCTCATATCTCAAAACAATTATCAAGCATCCAATTGATCACAGCATCCAATTCACTTTCTATGGTAGTTTTTATTATACCCAACTTGGATGCCCATCATTCTAGGACAAATTTTATAACCATAGAAAATACCATGCTGTTCTAAAAGACTCTCAAAATAATATAAGTGAAGGATGAGAGATCAATAATTTCTACAAAATTATACCACCGTCGTGCTCTAAAAGATGTAAGTGAAGCACTAGAGCAAAACTATCTAGCTCAAAAGATATAAGTGAAGCACATAGAGTATTCTAATAAATTCTGAATCATGTGTGTCTCTCCCAAAAGGTGTGTACAGCAAGGATGATTGTGGTAAACTAAAAAGCAAAGACTCATATCATACAAGACGCTCCAAGCAAAACACATATCATGTGGTGAATAAAAATATAGCTCCAAGTAAAGTTACCGATAGACGAAGACGAAAGAGGGGATGCCTTCCGGGGCATCCCCAAGCTTAGGCTTTTGGTTGTCCTTGAATTATCATGGGGTGCCATGGGCATCCCCAAGCTTAAGCTCTTGCCACTCCTTATTCCATAGTCCATCAAATCTTTACCCAAAACTTGAAAACTTCACAACACAAAACTCAACAAGAAATCTCATAAGCTTCGTTAGTGCAAGAAAGAAAAACCACCACATAAGGTACTGTAATGAACTCATTCTTTATTTATATTGGTGTTAAACCTACTGTATTCCAACTTATCTATGGTTCATACCCCCCGATACTAGCCATAGACTCATCAAAATAAGCAAACAACACACGAAAAACAGAATCTATCAAAAACAGAACAGTCTGTAGAAATCTGTAACTTTCGAATACTTCTGGAACTCTAAAACTCCTACAAAACTAGAAAGTCCTGGGAAATTTGTATATTGATCTACTGAAAAAAGAATCAACTCAAAAGCACGTTTCTGTGATTTATTAAAATTATTCTCGAACACGTAAATGTTTCTGTTTTTCAGCAGAATCAAATTAACTATCACCGTAGGTTATCCTATAGGTTCTAATTGGCACAAACACTAAATAAAACATAAAACCACATCTAAACAGAGGCTATATGAATTATTTATTACTAAACAGAAGCAAAAATAAAGGAACAAAAATCTAACAGCAAGAATAGATCTAAGTATTGCCATCTTTGTTATTCAATTCTTCAATAGAGCACTTGTAACCCTTAGGAGTTTCTTTCTTTTTAGTAATGATTAAACTACCAGGCAAGAAATCAAGAAATTCACTTGTAGGAAAAGGTTACTTAATGATAGTGAAAAAACTGGGGTGAACACTTATGGATTTGAGATCCGCATTTTCCTTATTAGAAGATTCACCCTTATTTTTAGGAACATACATTAATTTGGCAAATTTTGTAGGAGGAGTTGGAGTATTTTTCACGGATGAAAAGGCAGAACCTAAGTTGGTAATAATATCCTCGAGTTTACCGATTCTTGTAGAATCAAGGTCTATTCTTTCGTTAACTATAGGTTCTTTCTCTTTAAAAAATTTCAAAGTAACTCCAACCCTAGATCCATATTGGGTAGTTTGGTTGTGTATCTTTTTATCCAAATTTTCAATCAACTCAACAGTGGCAACTTTATTTTCAATAATTTCAAGCCTTTGCATCACATGTTCCAAAGTTAAAACAGGGGGGACCAAACAAATCTAACATAGCATTATAAGCATCAAAAGTATGGCTACCCAAGAAATTCCCTCTGGTAATGGTATCAAGGATATATCTATTCCAAGGAGTAATGCCTACATAAAAATTGCGAAGAAGAACGGAAGTGGGTTGCTTCCTAGTAGATCTATTTTGAGCATTGCAAATTCTATGCCAAGCATCTTTTAGATTTTCTCCTTCCCTTTGTTTAAAATTAAGAACTTCATGATCGGGAGTACTAACGATAATAGGAGGACTAGCCATAACGACAAAATAAAAGATCTAACACATGAGCACACAAAAGGGCAAGCGAAAGAGAGGGGAGAAATGGGAAAGAGAGGGCGAATAAAACGGCAAGGGTGAAGTGGGGGAGAGGAAAATGAGAGGCAAATGGATTATAATGTAATGCGAGGGAGATGAGTTTGTGATGGGTACTTGGTATGTCTTGACTTGAGCGAAGACCTCCCCAGCAACAACGCTAGAAATCCTTCTTGCTACCTCTTGAGCACTGCGTTGGTTTTCCCTTCAAGATGAAAGGGTGATGCGGCAAAGTAGCGTAAGTATTTCCCTCAGTTTTTGAGAACCAAGGTATCAATCCAGTAGGAGGCTCCTCAAAAGTCCCTCGTACCTACACAAACAAACAAGAACCTTGCAACCAACGCGATAAAGGTGTTGTCAATCCCTTCACGGTAACTTGCGAAAGTGAGATCTGATAGAGATAATAAGATAAGATAAATATTTTTGGTATTTTTATGATATAGATTGGAAAGTAAAGATTGCAAAATAAAGTAGATTGGAAACTTATATGATAAAAGATAGACCCGGGGGGCATAGGTTTCACTAGTGGCTTCTCTGAAGATAGGATAAGTATTACGGTGGGTGAATAAATTACTATCAAGCAATTGATAGAAAAGTGCATAGTTATGAGATTATCTAGGCATGATCATGTATATAGGCATCACGTCCGCAACAAGTAGATCGAAATGATTCTGCATCTACTACTACTACTCCACACATCGATTGCTATCTAGCATGCATCTAGAGCATTAGGCAAGATGACATGATGTAGAGGGATAAACTCAAAAAATATGATATCAACCCCATCTTTTTATCCTCGATGGCAACAATACAATACGTGCCTTGCTGCCCCTGCTGTCACTAGGAAAGGACACCGCAAGATTGAACCCAAAGCTAAGCACTTCTCCCATTGCAAGAAAGATCAATCTAGTAGGCCAAACCAAACTGATAATTCGAAGAGACTTGCAAAGATAACAAATCATACATAAAGAAATTCAGAGGAGATTCAAAATTTTCTCATAGATAAACTTGATCATAAACCCACAATTCATTGGATCTCGACAAACACACCGCAAAAAGAGTTACATCGAATAGATCTCCAAGAAGAGAATCAAAGAGAGAGAAGAAGCCATCTAGCTAATAAATATGGACCCGAAGGTCTGTGGTAAACTACTCACAACTCATCGAAGAGGCCTTGGAGATGATGTAGAGGCCCTCCATGGTCGATTCCCCCTCCGACGGAGCGCCGGCGAAGGCTCCAAGATGGGATCTCGCGAATACAGAAGGTTGCGGTGGTGGAATTAGGTTCGTGGTGCTCCTGGATGTTCTCGGGGTACGTTGATGTATATAGGAGGAAGAAGTAGGTCGGTGGAGTCATGAGGGGCCCACGAGGGTGGGGGCGCGCCTACCCCCCCTAGGGCGAGTAGGGCACCCTCATGGCCGCCTCGTTTACTTCTTAACGTCCACTCTAAGTGTTCTGGTTTGCATTTCTTCCAAAAAGATCACTCCCGAAGGTTTTGTCCCGTTTGGACTCCATTTGATATTCCTTTTCTTTGAAACACTAAAAAGGCAAAAAAACAGCAATTCGGGCTGGGCCTCTGGTTAGTAGGTTAGTCCCAAAAATGAAATAAAAGTGTAAAGTAAAGCCCATAAACATCCAAAACGGGTAATATAATAGCAATCAAAAATTATAGATACGTCGGGAGACGTATCATCAAGTAGAATTGACTAATAGAGAGATTAAAATTAATTCTGCAAAAGACTGTTAATTGATCTAGAAAGAATTGGTCCAAGAAACTTGATGATGCATTATGAGCCTATAGAACTGCATATAAAAATCCTACGGGTATGTCTCCATATAAAATGGTTTATGGAAAAGCATGTCACTTACCTCTTGAACTAGAACATAAGGCATATTGGGCCATTAAAGAGCTCAACTATGATTTCAAACTTGCCGGTGAGAAGAGGCTATTTGACATTAACTCACTTGATGAATGGAGAACCCAGGCCTATGAGAATGCCAAACTGTTTAAAGAAAAAGTTAAAATATGGCATGACAAAAGGATACAAAAGGGTGAGTTTAATGTAGGTGATTATGTTTTGTTATACAACTCTCGTTTAAGATTTTTTGCAGGAAAACTTCTCTCTAAATGGGAAGGTCCTTACATTATCGAGGAAGTCTATTGTTCCGGTGCCATAAAAATCAACAACTTCAAAGGCACAAATCTGAAGGTGGTGAACGGTCAAAGAATCAAACATTATATTTCAGGTAATCCCATAAATGTTGAAACCAATGTTATTGACACCATAACCCCGAAGGAGTACATAAGGGACACTTTCCAAAATGTTTCAGACTCAGAAAAGAAATAGGTATGTGGTACGGTAAGTGAACCAACTCCAAAACAGTTCTAATAGCAATTTTTCTCCATTTTGGAATATTTAAGAAAATAGGAAAATAATAAGTAGTCCGGAAAGGACACGAGGCATCCATGAGGGTGGAGGGCGTGCCCTACCCCCTAGGAGCGCCCCCTGCCTCGTGGACACCTCGTGTGCCCTCTGGACTCCGTTTTCTTGCACGATACTTATTTTGGTCGGTAAAAATTCATTATATAATCTCCCGAAGGTTTTGACCACCGTACCACGACGGAATCCTCTATTTTTGTTTTGAGTTATTTCTGCTGCAGATTAGAGCAATGTGTCGTCCCCCTCCTCCAGCAATGAGGGCGACAATGCTTGGCTAATGAAGATAGAGATGCAGTGAGAAGAAATCGGGAAAATCAACGAAGGTGACAAGATCAAGGAAGCCGCAGAGGAGCAAGTCCCGACAGTAGAAGAAGAAGGCTTCTTTCAACCTTACTACAATAATCTCACCCCTAATGAAATTTTAGCTTTCAAGATGATTGAGCTAGCTCGCATACAAAATAAGTATCTCACACATGAAAATATTTTGTTGCAAGGGCATATCACCGCACTCGAGGGCATTATCCGCAAGTTGGAGGATCTCCTACGCTCGATGTGCCACACCCCGTCATCAACAAATCCATCATCACCACCTCCAAAGAAAGAGACATAAACACATGGGTATGGGCACTCCCCTTGGCAACTGCCAAGCTTGGGGGAGGTGCCCCGGTATCGTATCACCATCACGCTTCTATCTTTACCATTTTTCTTAGTTCGATCCTTTTGGTTATATCTTGATCTAGTAGAATAAAGTTTAGTATGATCTAGCTTTGAGTTTTGTGTTGATCCCTATCTATGTAATCGAGTCCGTGAGCTATATATAATAAAGATTAGTTTTGAGTCGAGGGCTTTGCCATCTTGCTATGATCTTGAGGGAATAAAAGAAAAAGAAAGAATAAAAAGAAACAACAAGTTCATATTGATCTTATGGAGAGTGATGACTTCACATATAAAGAGTATGATGAATAAAAGTTGTTAAGAGTAGACAAACATAGTTTTGGTCATCGTTGCAATTAATCTCTCCCTAATAATAAAGCACGGATTGAGTCTCCGGGTTCACCGTCACAATACGCTTTCTTCCCGTAAGTTCACGCTTTAACTTTGAATTTAAAACATATAGCAAGGTGGTACTAAAGTTGTTTCGAGATAAAAGGATTCGGCGGCGCGTCGCCCGTCTGGGCCTGGGCAACGTCAATAGTAATGGGCCTTTAGGGCATCTCCAGCCGTTCGGCCCCCCAGGGCGACTAAATTCGGCATCTGAGGCGTGCGGTGCTAGCTCGGCCTGAGGCGAGCTAGCTCGATCACGAACCCACGCACCGGCCCCAGGACGCGGTAAATTCAAACTTGGTCGTTCCCGCTCTCAAGACGCCGCAAGTCCGGCGATCCGGCATAGTCTGGCGTTACAAAAAACAGAGCGCCGCCGCCTCGGCGGGGTCATTCACTCGGCGGGGTTGGTCCCAGGTGTTGGCGGAGTCGGCGTGCGCGAGCTCGGCGGTGTCGGACCTGCTTCGGTGTTGAGCTGCGTCGGCGCAACCCGACACTCTTTGGCGGCGGCGTAGAGGCTTCACTCGGGCTTGGCGTCCGTGCGGCCGTGGGCGTCGTCGGCGTCGTGGGCGTTGCCGTCGGCAGCTCGTTCAGGATGAGGCCGCGCTGCACCAGGTACCACGCCTTGAGCTTCTCGTCGTTGCTCTGGAGCATGTCCGCCCCACCCATCAGGAAAGCCATGTCGGTGTTCCTCTTCTTCGCGGCGACGTTTGTCCGGAGCAGGTCGAGTTTGATGGCATTGTTCTTCATTAGCGCCGACCACCGCGCCTCGGTCTTCTCTTCGCGTAGGACGGCCCGGGCCTGGGCGTCGGCGAGGCAATGCTCGATGGACTCCTGCACTCACGCGGTTGCCGCGTCGGCGTTTTTCCCCTTCTTGGCCAATTTGTGGTCGTCCGGCCGCCCATCCGACGCGCCCGGAGTCGGCGCGTCCGGCTTGTACGTCTCCTTGGCCTTGTCGAGGCACACCGGACTTCGCCCACTTCGCACTTGTCAATGCGCTTGTAGGCGTGGAGGTGCTTGAAGTCAGCGTCTTGGTTGTCACCGGAACATGGCGAACATGCGCGCAGGTGTGCGGATGGATGAACAGTTGGCGAGCGGCGGGTGCGAGGGGCGAAGATGTGCGGCGAACAGCGCGCGTACGATCCTCAACGCTGGCGCTGCTCTCCGGCGAGACGCGACCTCCTCGGCGATTCCATGCCATTTTGCACGCCAACTGAATCCGCCCCCAATGGTTCGACATCGCCTTGGACCCGCGCTGCATGTAGAGCGCCTTTGAAGTAGGGTCGACGAGCTTCGCTCGTCGAACTTCGGCTTAATCGTCCGGTCGATCGTCTCAAGCTCGGTTCGCGCCGGTGGTCAGGTCGAGGCAGACGACTTTCCACGCTTCAGCGAGGCATTCCTCCTCCTTGGACGTCCACTTGATGCGCGGCTCGCCCGACCTAGCCGCCCGCTTCTTTTTCTGGCGCCCCTTCGTCGGGACAGGAGCCGGCTCCTCCTCCTCCTCCTCCTCGTCCTCCTCCTCCTCGGGTTCCTGCGCGTCGTCGCCGTAGACGTAGCCGAGCTCGGCCTCCATGTCGCCGCTGAGGTCGACTACCTCGTCCTGGGTGGCGAACCCGGGAGACGAGGCGGCCGCGGCCGATCCTATCGCGATGATGTCGTCCATGTCGGCTCCCGTGTCGTCGGCGTCACCGAGGTGCGAGAAGGGCAGCGGCCCACGAAAGAGATGGGGTGTCGGTGTGGTCGCGTAGGCGGGGGGGGGGGGGGCGAGTAGTTGTATGTTGGGTACTGCACGCCGGCGAAGGCGGGTGAGGGCGTGCGCGTAGCGGGGTGACCATGGGGAAGGTCACGTTTGGGTTGAACCCGCTGTGCGCGTTGCCGTCGGCGTAGCCGGGCGACGATGAACCCCATGGAGATCCGGTGCCTTGCTGTCCCCAAGGCGCGTACTGGTGGGCGTGGCTGACGACGGGAGGATTCATCCCCGCCTCGACAGACAAGGAAGACGCCGCCACGCGCGCCGCGTTGTCGCGGGCCTTCTTGGCTATCGCCCTGTTCCGCCTGTCGGCGATGACTGCTTCTCGCCGCTGAACTTCCACCCTCCACTCGGCGTTCGACAAGCCCGGTGGCTTCGATGGCGGCGCCCTCGGCTTCCTCTGCTTCGGTTGGGTCACGGCGCTGTCGCGATGCCGCTTGTGCTGCATGGAGTACTTCTTCGGCGGCATGGCGGCGGAATGCGGCGGTGGTTGGTGGGAGAAAGGGGAGAATGGCGGAGCAAAGCGGCGGCGGGAGAAGAAGAAAGCGGCAACAAAGCGGCGGAAAAGGCCCTCGGGTCGCCTCGGTCTGAGCCACGCGCCTTTTCACTTGCGCGGCTCCCCAAGCGCCCCAGGCGCGGGTTAACACGGGTCCACTGCACCAGTTTTGGCCCGAGCCGGCGAAAAACGAGCTTCTGGGGGCGCGACTGGAGCCTTTTTTCGGCGCCGGCGCGACGAAATCGCCTAGGGAGGGCCTGTTGGGGGCGCGACCCTTAGAAACACCCTCTCACCCCTTCTGTCTTTTTTGTCTTCCACCCGAGTAAGAAGCAACGATGTAAACCCGCTGGGCCAGAACCAGACCACACCACCGCCCGCAGCTCCATCCTGCCCATGCTCCCCTCGCGCCCGCAAGCTGCCTCGCCGGCGACCTCCGCCACGCGCCACCGCCGGCGACCTTCCTCGCCAGACCTACGGCCGCTCCTCCGCCTCGTCCCTCTCGCTTCTCCTTCCTCTGGATCCCTCTTTCTGGCTGAACAGGGACCTCCAGGAGGGCCATGGCGCCGCCGGCCCTCAATCTCCCTAGATCCAGCTGCCTCCACGCCAAATCTGTCCGAAGTGGGTCCACCCCGGCCATATCCGCCCGGATCCGACCGGGCCCCACCGTCGTCGCCGCCGGAGCGTCATCCCGCTCGACCTGTGGCACCAACGCTGTTTTCCCTGCCCGAGTCTGCACGAGGAAGAGATGTGCGGGGAGGAAGAAGAAGGGAGGGTAAGGAGGAGGATATTGCTGCTGCCATTATTCCAACTGAAGGAAATATGCCCTAGAGGCAATAATAAAGTTATTATTTATTTCCTTATTTCATGATAAATGTTTATCATTCATGCTAGAATTGTATTAACCGGAAACATGATACATGTGTGAATGCATAGACAAAACAACATGTCACTAGTATGCCTCTACTAGACTAGCTTGTTAATCAAAGATGGTTATGTTTCCTAACCATGAACAAGGAGTTGTTATTTGATTAACAAGGTCACATCATTAGTAGAATGATCGATTGACACGACCCATTCCATTAGCTTAGCACATGATCGTTTAGTATGTTGCTCTGCTTTTATCCATGACTTATACATGTTCACGTAACTATGAGATTATGCAACTCCGTTTACGGAGGAACACTTTGGTGCTACCAAAGCGTCACAGCGTGGCGGGTGATTATAAAGGTACTACAGGTGTCTCCAAAGGCAAATGTTGGGTTGGCGTATTTGAGATTAGGTTTTGTCACTCCGATTGTCGGAGAGGTATCTCTGGGCCCTCTCGGTAATACACATCACTGAAGCCTTGCAAGCACTACAACTAATAAGTTAGTTGTGAGATGATGTATTACGGAACGAGTAAAGAGACTTGCGTAGCGAGATTGAACTAGGTATTGGATACCGACGATCGAATCTCGGGCAAGTAACATACCGATGACAAAGGGAACAACGTATGTTGTTATGCGGTCGACCGATAAAGATCTTCGTAGAATATGTAGGAACCAATATGGGCATCCAGGTCCCGCTGTTGGTTATTGACCGTGAATAGTTCTAGGTCATGTCGCATTGTTCTCGAACCGTAGGGTCCATGCACGCTTAAGGTTTCGATGGCGGTTATTATGAGTTTATGTATTTTGATGTACCGAAGAAGTTGAGTCCGGATGTGATCACGGACATGACGAGGAGTCTCGAAATGGTCGAGACATAAAGATTGATATATTGGAAGCCTATGTTTGGAGTTGGAATGGTTCGGGTGAAAACAGAATTTTACGGAATACAGGGAGGTTACGGAACCCCGGGGTAAATGGGCCTCGGTGGGCCTCGAGGGAGAAGAGGAAGGGCCGGCCGGGGGTGGCGCGCCCCCCCCAGTCCGAATAGGACAAGGAGGCGGCGGCCCCTCTTCCTCTTCCCTCCCCAATCCTATTCCAACTAGGAGGGGGAGTCCTACTCGGTGGGAGTAGGACTCCTCCAGCGCCTCCTCTGGGCCGGCCGGCCTCCCCCTCCCTCCTTTATATACGGGCAGGGGCACCCTAGAACACACAAGTTGATCCTTGAGATCGTTCCTTAGCCGTGTGCGGTGCCCCCTCCACCATATTCCACCTCGGTCATACCGTCATGAAGCTTAAGCGAAGCCCTGCGCCGGTGAAACATCAAGATCGTCCTGCCGTCGTCTTGTGGAACTCTCCTCGACACTCGGCTGGATCGGTCTGAGGGATGTCATCGAGCTGTCGTGTGTCAAGAACTCGGGCGCCGGATGTGGCGCCGGGATCGGTCGGATCGCGAGGAGAACGTACGACTACTTCCTCTACGTTGTGATCGCTTCCGCTTCGGGTCTACAAGGGTATGTAGACAACACTCTCCCCTCTTGTTGCTATACATCACCATGATCTTGAGTGTGCGTAGGAAATTTTTTTGAAATTACTCGTTCCCCAAATGATGGCATCCGAGCCTAGGTTTTTATGGTTTGATGTTATATGCACGAGTAGAACACAAGTGAGTTGTGGGCGATACAAGTCATACTACCTACCAGCATGTCATACTTTGGTTCAGCGGTATTGTGAGATGAAGCGGCCCAGACCGACATTACGCATACGCTTACGCGAGACTGGTTTCACCGCTGCGAGCACTCGTTGCTTAAAGGTGTTGGTGGGTGCTGTCTCTCTCACTTTAGTTGAACCGAGTGTGGCTCGCCGGTCCTTGCGAAGGTTAAAAGCGAAGTCTATTTGTGAAATATCGTTGTGGTTTTGATGCGTGGGTGAGGCTGGATCTTGCTTAAACCCGTAGCAGCCACGTAAAATTTGCAACAACAAAGTAGAGGACGTCTAACTTGTTTTTGCAGGGTATGTTGTGATGTGATATGGTCAAGGCGTGATGCTATATTTTATTGTATGAGATGATCATGTTTTGTAACGAAGTTATCGGCAATGGCAGGAGCCATATGGTTGTCGCTTTATTGTATGCAATGCAATGCATACTGTAATGCTTTACTTTATCACTAAGCGGTAGAGATAGTCGTAGAAGCATAAGTTTGGCGAGGCGACAACGATGCTACGATGGAGATCAAGGTGTCGCGCCGGTGGCGATGGTGATCATGGTGGTGCTGCAAGATGGAGATCATGAAGCACAAGATGATGATGACCATATCATATCACTTATATTGATTTGCATGTGATGTTTATCCTTTTATGCATCTTATCTTGCTTTGATTGACGGTAGCATTATAAGATGATCTCTCACTAAATTATCAAGAAGTGTTCTCCCAGTATGCACCGTTGCCAAAGTTTGTCGTGCCCGGACACCACGTGATGATCGGGTGTGATAAGCTCTCGTCCATCTACAACGGGTGCAAGCCAGTTTTGCACATGAGAATACTCGGGTTATACTTGGCGAGCCTAGCATATGCAGATATGGCCTCGGAACACGGAGACCGAAAGGTCGGCGTGAATCATATAGTAGATATGATCAACATAAGATGTTCACCATTGAAAACTACTCCATTTCACGTGATGATCGGTTATGGTTTAGTTGATTTGGATCACGTGATCACTTGGATGACTAGAGATGTCTTTCTAAGTGGGAGTTCTTAAGTAATATGATTAATTGAACTTAAATTTATCATGAACTTAGTACTGATAGTATCTTGCTTGTTTATGTTTGATTGTAGATAGATGGCTCGTCTTTGTTGTTCCGTTGAATTTTAATCGTTCCTTGAGAAAGCAAAGTTGAAAGATGATGGTAGCAATTACGGATTGGGTCCGTAACTCGAGGATTATCCTCATTGCTGCCTGAAGAGTTACGTCTGGATGCACCGCTGGGTGCGAACCTGCTTGCTGATCTAACCGACGGCGTTAAGAACGTCTGGCGAGCAAAGCTGATGACTACTCTATAGTTCGATGTGCCATGCTTTACGGCTTAGAACCGAGACTTCAACGGCGTTTTGAGCGTCATGGAGCATATGAGATGTTCCAGGAGTTGAAGTTAATATTCAACAGAATGCCCGGATTGAGAGATATGAAGTCTCCAATAAGTTCTATAGCTGCAAGATGGAGGAGAATAGTTACATTAGTGAGCATATACTCGGAATGTGCGGGTACTACAATCACTTGACACAATTGGGAGTTAATCTTCCGGATGATTGTGTCATTGATGAATTCTTCAATCACCGCCACCAAGCTACAAAGGCTTCGTGATGAACTATAATATGCAAGGGTTAGTAAAGACTATGCTCGAGCTCTTCGCAATGCTAAAGGCTGCGGAGGTAGAAATCAGAAGGAGCATCAAGTGTTGATGGTCAATAAGACCACTAGTTTCAAGAAGAAAGGCAAAGGGAAGAAGAAGGGAACTTCAAGAAGAACAGCAAGCAAGTTGCTGCTCGGGAGAAGAAACCCAAGTCGGACCTAAACCTGGCCGAGTGCTTCTCTCGCAAGCGGTAGTCCTTTGGAAGCGGAACTGCCCCAAGTATTTGGCGGATAAGAAGGATGGCAAGGTGAACAAAGGTATATGTGATATACATGTTATTGATGTGTACCTTACTAGAGCTCGCAGATAGCACTGGTATTTGATCTGGTTACATTGCTAATATTTGCAACTCAAAGCAGGGACTACGGATTGCGAACACGGCAAAGGGCGAGGTGACGATCGGCGTGGGAAATGGTTCCAAAGTCGATGTGATCGCGATCGGCACGCTACCGCTACATCTACCTTCGGGATTAGGTTTAGACCTAAATAATTGTTATTTGGTGCTGCGTTGAGCATGAACATTATATCTGGATCTTGTTTAATGCGAGGCGGTTATTCATTTAAATCGAGAGAATAATGGTTGTTCTATTTATATGAGTAATATCTTTTATGGTCATGCACCCTTGAGGAATGGTCTATTTTGATAAATCTCGATAGTAGTGATACACATATTCATAATGTTGAAACCAAAAGATGCAGAGTTGATAATGATAGTGCAACTTATTTGTGGCTTGCCGTTTAGGTCATATCGGTGTAAAGCGCATGAAGAAACTCCATCTTGATGGACTTTTGGAGTCACTTGATTATGAATCACTTGGCACTTCGAACCGTGCCTCATGGGCAAGATGACTAGAACACCGTTCTCGGCACTATGGAGAGAGCAACAGATTTGTTGGAAATCATACATACGAGATGTATGTGGTCCGATGAATGTTGAGGCTCGTGGCGGATATCGTTATTTTCTCACCTTCACAGATGACTTAAGCGAGATATGGGTATATCTACTTAATGAAACATAAGTCTGAAACGTTTGAAAAGTTCAAAGAATTTCAGAGTGAAGTTGAAAATCATCGTAACAAGAAAATTAAATTTCTACGATCGATCGTGGAGGTGAATATTTGAGTTCTGAGTTTGGTCTACATTTGAAACAATGCGGAATAGTTTAGCAACTCACGCCACCGGAACACCACAGCGTAATGCTGTGTCCGAGCGTCGTGTCGTGCTTTACTAGATATGGTGCGATCTATGATGTCTCTTACAGATTTACCGCTATCGTTTTGGGGTTATGCTCTAGAGACGGCCGCATTCACCTGAATAGAACACCGTCGAAATCCGTTGAGACGACACCTTATGAACTGTGGTTTAGCAAGAAACCAAAGTTGTCGTTTCTTAAAGTTTGGGGATGCGATGCTTATGTGAAAAAGCTTCAACCCGATAAGCTCGAACCCAAATCGAATGTGTCTTCATAGGATACCCAAAGGAGACAGTTGGGTACACCTTCTATCACAGATCCGAAGGCAAGACATTCGTTGCTAAGAATGGATCCTTTCTAGAGAAGGAGTTTCTCTCGAAAGAAGTGAGTGGGAGGAAAGTGGAACTTGATGAGGTAATAGTACCTTCTCCCTTACTTGAAAGTAGTTAAATCGCAGAAACCGTTTCGAGACACCTACACCAAGTAGTGAGGAAGTTGATGATGTTGATCATGAAACTTGAGATCAAGTTACTCTGAACCTCGTAGATCAACTAGAGTAAGATCCGCACTGAGTGTATGCGGCAATCCTGTTCGGAAATCATGCTACTAGATCATGATGAACCTACGAACTATGAAGAAGCGATGGTGAGCCCAGATTCATAAAATGGCTTGAGGCCATGAAATGCGAGATGGGATCCATGTATGAAAACAAAGTATTGACTTTGGTTGACTTGCCGAGGGTAGGCAAGCAATAGAAAACAAGTGGATCTTTAAGAAGAAGACCGACATGACGGTAATATTATCGTCTACAAAGCTCGACTTATCGCAAAAGGTTTCGGCAAGTTCAAGGGGTTGACTACGATGAGACCTTCTCACCCGTAGCGATGCTTAAGTCTGTCCGAATCATGTTAGCAATTGCCGCATTTTATGATTATGAAATTTGGCAAATGGATGTAAAGACTGCATTCTGAATGGATTTACGGAAGAAGAGTTGTATATGATGCAACCGAAGGTTTTATCGATCCAAAGGAGCTAACAAAGTGTGCAAGCTCCAGCGATCCATCTATAGACTGGTGCAAGCATCTCGGAGTTGGAATAAGCGCTTTGATAGTGTGATCAAAGCATTTGGGTTTGTACAGACTTTTGGAGAAGCTTTGTATTTACAAGAAAGTGAGTGGGAGCTCTATAGCATTTCGATATTATATGTAGATGACATATTGCTGATCGGAAATGATATAGAATTCTGGATAGCATAAAGGGATACTTGAATAAGAGTTTTTCAATGAAGGACCTCGGTGAAGCTGCTTACATATTGGGCATTAAGATCTATAGAGATAGATCAAGGCGCTTGATTGGACTTTCACAAAGCACATACCTTGACAAAATTTTGAAGAAGTTCAAAATGGATAAAGCAAAGAAAGGGTTCTTGCTGTGTTACAAGGTGTGAAGTTGAGTAAGACTCAATGCCCGACCACTGCAGAAGATAGAGAAAATGAAAGATGTTCCTATGCTTCAGCCATAGGCTCTATCATGTATGCAATCTGTGTACAGACCTGATGTGTGCCTTGCTATAAGCCTAGCAGGAGGTACCAAAGTAATCAGAGTGGATCATCGGACAGCGGTCAAGAACATCTGAAATACGAAAAGGACTAAGGATATGTTTCTCGTATATGGAGGTGACAAAGAGCTCATAAATGGCAGTTACGTTGATGCAAGCTTTGACACCGATCCGGACGATTCTAAATCGCAGACCGGATCGTATTTACACTAAGCGGAGGAGCTGTCGGTTGGTGCAGTTCTAAACAAAGCGTCGTGGCGGGATCTACATGTGAAGCGGAGTACATAGCAGCCGGAAGCAGCTAATGAAGGAGTGCGGATGAAGGAGTTCATATCCGATCTAGGTGTCATACCTAGTGCATCGGGTCCAATGAAAATCTTCTGTGACAATCTTGGAGCAATTGCCTTAGCGAAGGAATCCAGATTTCACAAGAGGACCAAGCACATCAAGAGGCGCTTCAATTCCATCCGGGACTTAGTCGGTGGGAGACATAGAGATTTGCAAGATACATACGGATCTGAATGTTGCGAGACCGTTGACTAAGCCTCTTCCACGAGCAAAACATGATCAGCACCAAGACTCCATGGGTGTTAGAATCATTACTACGTAATCTAGATTATTGACTCTAGTGCAAGTGGGAGGCTGAAGGAAATATGCCCTAGAGGCAATAATAAAGTTATTATTTATTTCCTTATTTCATGATAAATGTTTATCATTCATGCTAGAATTGTATTAACCGGAAACATGATACATGTGTGAATGCATAGACAAAACAACATGTCACTAGTATGCCTCTACTAGACTAGCTTGTTAATCAAAGATGGTTATGTTTCCTAACCATGAACAAGGAGTTGTTATTTGATTAACAAGGTCACATCATTAGTAGAATGATCGATTGACACGACCCATTCCATTAGCTTAGCACACGATCGTTTAGTATGTTGCTCTGCTTTTATCCATGACTTATACATGTTCCTGTAACTATGAGATTATGCAACTCCGTTTACGGAGGAACACTTTGGTGCTACCAAGCGTCTGGCGAAGCTGGGTGATTATAAAGGAGTACTACAGGTGTCTCCAAAGGCAAATGTTGGGTTGGCGTATTTGAGATTAGGTTTTGTCACTCCGATTGTCGGAGAGGTATCTCTGGGCCCTCTCGGTAATACACATCACTGAAGCCTTGCAAGCACTACAACTAATAAGTTAGTTGTGAGATGATGTATTACGGACGAGTAAAGAGACTTGCCGATAGCGAGATTGAACTAGGTATTGGATATCGACGATCGAATCTCGGGCAAGTAACATACCGATGACAAAGGAACAACGTATGTTGTTATGCGGTCGACCGATAAAGATCTTCGTAGAATATGTAGGAACCAATATGGGCATCCAGGTCCGCTGTTGGTTATTGACCGTGAATAGTTCTAGGTCATGTCGCATTGTTCTCGAACCGTAGGGTCCATGCACGCTTAAGGTTTCGATGGCGGTTATTATGAGTTTACGTATTTTGATGTACCGAAGAAGTTGAGTCCGGATGTGATCACGGACATGACGAGGAGTCTCGAAATGGTCGAGACATAAAGATTGATATATTGGAAGCCTATGTTTGGAGTTGGAATGGTTCGGGTGAAAACAGAATTTCTGAGAGTAGGGAGGTTACGGAACCCCGGGGTAAATGGGCCTCGGTGGGCCTCGAGGGAGAAGAGGAAGGGCCGGCCAGGGGGTGGCGCGCCCCTCCCCAGTCCGAATAGGACAAGGAGGCGGCGCCCTTCCTCTTCCCTCCCCCAATCCTATTCCAACTAGGAAGGGGGAGTCCTACTCCGGTGGGAGTAGGACTCCTCCAGCGCCTCCTCTGGGCGGCCGGCCTCCCCCTCCCTCCTTTATATACGGGGCAGGGGGCACCCTAGAACACACAAGTTGATCCTTGAGATCGTTCCTTAGCCGTGTGCGGTGCCCCCTCCACCATATTCCACCTCGGTCATACTGTCGCGAAGCTTAAGCGAAGCCCTGCGCCGTGAAACATCAAGATTGTCACCACACCGTCGTCTTGTGGAACTCTCCTCGACACTCGGCGGATCGAGTCTGAGGACATCATCGAGCTGTCGTGTGTCAAGAACTCGGGCGCCGAATAATGGCGCCGGATCGGTCGGATCGCGAGGAGAACGTCGACTACTTCCTCTACGTTGTGATCGCTTCCGCTTCGGGTCTACAAGGGTATGTAGACAACACTCTCCCCTCTTGTTGCTATACATCACCATGATCTTGAGTGTGCGTAGGAAAATTTTTGAAATTACTACGTTCCCCAACACCAACACACATTGGTCTTCTGCCGATCTAACACCTCCTTCCTCCTCTCTTTGTGCTTGATCCGTATCCGCCCTTTCTCTCCCCGTGGTGCAGGGGAGAGCCCACTGTTGTGACGGGCGTTGATGGTGGCGAGCTGAATCTCCGAGCGGCATCGTAGGTGAGTTGGTGCCTTGGTGGAGGCCCTGGAAGGGAGGAGAGCACAACCCAGCCATCAACCTCGCTGCCCTTTCCTCTTTTTTTCGGTTGTCTGTGTGTTTGTGTGACACGCTAAATGGCTGAAGTTGGTCGTAGTGGCGCGCAGGGACTCGGGGACAATACGAACGACTACGCGCTGCGGGATGACCATGTTGTGCCGGCCATCCTCGCGTGAGTGTCCCACTGAATGGCTCTGCAACGCCACCGGGCTCACCGACCCAGCTACCGGCAAGGCAGCCTCCGCCCACGATAGCTGTGGTATGTTCTCTGTTTGCACTGTCGGATATTCGGCATTTGGCTTCCTTCCCCGTCATAGCAACTGGGGCCTTCTGATACTCCCAGCTCAATCTCCACAATCACGTCATCAAGGACTGCGAGTGCGTGCTGCTCAGGCCTACGTCCTTAATGTATAGTAATTTTTGATTTGTTGAACTATGTCAGGAGTTCGGTCGCCCAGGAACAGGAACTTGTCCATGATACTCTGACTGAATCTATTTTCAACAACGCAAGCCATGTCAATTCTGTGGCCCATTTTAGCTACTACTTAAATGTTGGTCTGGTGCTTCCACATCAACATTCTATCATGTTATTTGATCTTTTGGTAAAAAAGAAGGTAAAGCAAAAATACATCGAAGTTGGATGCTTCTTGGTTGCTGGTCCTACTTCATCATGTGCTACAGAAGTAGGTTCTTTCAACACCAATGTTTGATTATACACTTTTCTTCCTTATTGCTAAAATCATGGCCACTAATGTTTCAGATGTTACCTTTTGAAGCTGCTTCATTGTTGATGAGTTAATGCTGTATGCAACCCTGTCATCCACAATTTTCCAGTCAGAAGGTGACCTGAAGGTTAAATTGGAGAAAAAGGCAATGGGCTCTGAAAATTAAAATATTTTCTATCTCGAGTCCCCTTCCTGGTGCCTATGTCCTACTCATTGGTTAATTCAGACCAACGGTTTGTCCAGCACGATCAATCTATTATACTTCTTGAGTTGGGAAAAAAACCAATAAGGTGGTTGCATAACCTTACAAGACCATTGATGCAAATTCAGGTTGTTACACCTTAGAAAGTTATGGCTTGATGTGTCAAAATGTTTTCTTCAATGTTTTAGATGGATATAGATGGATTCTGGTCACATCTTTACTCATTAAGGATTCAGAGTGCGAGCTATATATTCACTAAAATCTCATGTATAACCAAAGTTACAGTGTGTATGTGTACCTAATGTATTTTATTCTGAAACAAAAAATATTTTCCTACGGGTTGTCTTCTTCAGATTGTATATCCATGTTGTTTTGGTACCAATAAAAAATTGATTACTCGGACCAATAAAGGATTGTCTATCCATGTAGCTGATTGCTACCTCTTGAGCACTGCGTTGGATTCCCCCAAAGAGGAGAGGATGATGCAGCAAAGTAGCGTAAGTATTTCCCTCGGTTTTTGAGAACCAAGGTATCAATCTAGTAGGAGACCACGCACAAGTCCCTTGTACCTACACAAAACGATAGCTACTCGCAACCAACACGATTAGGGGTTGTCAATCCCTTCACGGTCACTTACGAGAGTGAGATCTGATAGAGATGATAAATCATATTTTTGATATTTTTGATAGATAGATGCAAAGTAAAAATTAAAAGCAAAGTAAAGAGAAAGCAAGTAAATAAAGTAATGGAGATTGATATGATGAGAATAGACCCGGGGGCATAGGTTTCACTAGTGGCTTCTCTCAAGAGCATAAGTATTCTACGGTGGGTGAACAAATTACTGTTGAGCAATTGACAGAATTGAGCATAGTTATGGGCATATCTAGGTAATGATCATGTATATAGGCATCACGTCCGAGACAAGTAGATCGAAACGATTCTGCATCTACTACTATTACTCCACTCATCGACCGCTATCCAGCATGCATCTAGAGTATTAAGTTAAAAACTGAGTAACGCCTTAAGCAACACGACATGATGTAGAGGGATAAATTCATGCAATATGATAAAAACCCCATCTTGTTATCCACGATGGCAACAATACAATATATGCCTTGCTTATACATCCTTTGGGAAAGGACACCGCAAGATTGAACCCAAAGCTAAGCACTTCTCCCATTGCAAGAACTACCAATCTAGTTGGCCAAACCGAAAGGATAATTCGAAGAGACTTGCAAAGATAACTCAATCATACATAAAAGAATTCAGAGAAGATTCAAATATTTTCAGAGATAAGCTGGATCATAAACCCACAATTCATCGGTCTCAACAAACACACCGCAAAAAGAAGATTACATCGAATAGATCTCCACGAGAGAGGAACATTGTATTGAGATCCAAAAAGAGAGAAGAAGTCATCTAGCTACTAGCTATGGACCCGAAGGTCTGAAGTAAACTACTCACACTTCATCGGAGGGGCTATGGTGTTGATGTAGAAGCCCTCCGTGATGGATGCCCCCTCCGGCGGAGCTCCGGAACAGGCCCCAAGATGGGATCTCGTGGATACAGAAGGTTGCGGCGGTGGAATTAGGTTTTTGGCTCCTGTTCTGATCGTTTGGGGATACGTAGGTATATATAGGAGGAAGGAGTATGTCGGTGGAGCAACAGGGGGGCCACAAGGCAGGGGCACGCCCCCCACCCTCGTGACCGCCTCTGTTATAACTTGGAGTAGGGTCCAAGTCTCATGGATCACGTTCGGTGAGAAAATCACGCTCCCGAAGGTTTTATTCCGTTTGGACTCCGTTTGATATTCCGTTTCTTCGAAACACTAAAATAGGCAAAAAAAACAGCAATTCTGGGATGGGCCTCCGATTAATAGGTTAGTCCCAAAAATAATATAAAAATGGAAAATAAAGCCCAATATAGTCCAAAATAGTAGATAAAGTAGCATGGAGCAATCAAAAATTATAGATACATTGGAGACGTATCAGGCATCCCCAAGCTTAATTCCTGCTCGTCCTCGAGTAGGTAAATGATAAAAAGAGAATTTTTGATGCCGAGTGATACTTTGGCATAATTTCAATGTAAATCTTCTTAATTGGGATATGAATATTCAGATCTGAAAGATTCAAGACAAAAGTTTATATTGACATAAAAATAATAATACTTCAAGCATACTAATCAAAGCAATCATGTCTTCTCAAAATACCATGGCAAAAGAGAGTTCATCCCTACAAAATCATATAGTTAGGCTATGCTTCATTTTCGTCACACAAAGATGTTCCCAACTTCTATACCCCCGATGACAAGCTAAGCAATTGTTTCATACTTAAATAATCTCAAACTTTTTCGAGCTTCACGCAATAGATGAGCGTGAGCCATGGATATAGCACTATGGGTGGAATAGAATATGATGATGGGGATTGTGTGGAGAAGACAAAAAAAAGGAGAAAGTCTCACATTGACGAGGATAATCAACGGGCTATGGAGATGCCCATCAATTGATGTCAACATGAGGAGTATGGATTGCCATGCAACGGATGCACTAGAGCTATGAATGCTCAACAAAAGAAAACTAGTGGGTGTGCATCCAACTCACTTGCTCACGAAGACCTAGGGCATTTGAGGAAGCCTATCGTAGGAATATAAAAGCCAAGTTCTATAATGAAAAATTCCCACTAGTATAAAAAGACAACTTATGAGAATCACTACATGAAGAACAAGGTGCTACTTTGAAGCACAATATATGAGACTCACTACATGAAGGACAAGGTGCTACTTTGAAGCACAAGTGTGGAAAAGATATAGTAGCATTGCCCTTTTATTTTTTTTTATTTTTTTTTCTTTTTCTCTTTTTTTGGGACTTTTTTTTCTTTTGGCCTTTCTCTTCTTTTTTTGGGCAATGCTCTAACAATGATGATCATCAAATTTCTATTGATTACAACATGAGGATTACAACTCGAAGCTTAGAACAAGATATGACTCTATATGAATGCCTCCGGTGGTGTACCGGGATGGTGCAATGAATCAAGAGTGACATGTATGAAAAATAATGCATCGTGGCTTTGCCACAAATACGATGTCAACTACATGATCATGCAATGGCAATATGACAAAAGTAATGTATGTCATGATGATGATGGTGGAAGTTGCATAGCAATATATCTCGGAATGGCTATGGAAATGCCATGATATGTAGGTATGGTGGCTGTTTTGAGGAAGATATAAGGAGGTTTATGTGTGATAGAGTGTATCGTATCACGGGGTTTGGATGCACCGGTGAAGTTTGCACCAACTCTCAAGGTGAGAAAGGGCAATGCACGGTGCCAAAGAGGCTAGCAAAGGTGGAAAGGTGAGAGTGCGTATAATCCATGGACTCAACATTAGTCAAAAGAACTCATATACTTATTGCAAAAATTTAGAAGTCATAAAAAATCAAGTACTATGCGCATGCTCCTAGGGGGATAGATTGGTAGGAAAAGACCATCACTCGTCCCCGACCGCCACTCATAAGGATGCACAAGCCAGGTACACTTCATGTTTCAAATTTGTTACACAACTGTAACCATACATGCATGCTACGGGACTTGCAAACTTCAACACAAGCATTTCTCAAATTCATAATTACTCAACTAGCACGACTTTGATATTATCACCTCCATATCTCAAAACAATTATCAAGCATCAAACTTATCTTAGTATCCAATTCACTCAAAAGAAAGTTTCACATATCTTGAATACCAAGTATATTGACATTAAGCAAGTTACCATGCTATTAACGACTCTCAAAATAATCTAAGTGAAGCATGAGAGATCAATAGTTTCTTTAAAACAAATCCACCACCGTGCTCTAAAAGATCTAAGTGAAGCACTAGAGCAAAAATTATCACGCTCAAAAGATATAAGTGAAGCACTATGAGCAAAACTATCAAGCCCAAAAGATATAAGTGAAGCACATAGAGTATTCTAACAAATTCCAATTCATATATGGCTCTATCAATAGGTGTGTGCAGCAAGGATTATTGTGGTAAACTAACAAGCAAAGACGCAAAAAATACAAGACGCTCCAAGCAAAACACATATCATGTGGTGAATAAAAATATAGCTCCAAGTAAATTACCGATGGAAGTGGACGAAAGAGGGGATGCCTTCCGGGGCATCCCCAAGCTTTGAATTTTTGGTGTCCTTGGATTATCTTGGGGGTGCCATGGGCATCCCCAGGCTTAGGCTCTTGCCACTCCTTGTTCCATAATCCATCAAAAGAATTCACCCAAAACTTGAAAACTTCACAACACAAAACTCAACAGAAATCTCGTGAGCTCCGTTAGAGAAAGAAAATAAAAGACTACTTCAAAGTACTGTAATGAACTCATTATTTATTTATATTGGTGTTAAACCTACTGTATTCCAACTTCTCTATGGATTATAAACTATTTTACTAACCATAGATTCATCAAAATAAGCAAACAACACCCGCAAAACAGAATCTGTCAAAAACAGAACAATCTGTAGCAATCTGTAACTAACGCAAACTTCTGAAACTCTAAAAATTCTACCAAAATAGGAAGTCCTGGAATTTTTTTATTGAACAGAATCAAAAAGAATCAACGCAAAAGCACGTTCCTGTGATTTAACAAAATTATATGCATGCTTGCATAAAGTTTACATTTTTCAGAGAATCAAATCAACTATCATCGTAGGTTATCCTATAGGTTCTACTTGGCACAAACACTAATTAAAACATAAAACCACATCCAAACAGAAGCTAGATGGATTATTTATTCCTAAACAGAAGCAAAAACAAAAAACACAAAATAAAATTGGGTTGCCTCCCAACAAGCGCTATCGTTTAACGCCCCTAGCTAGGCATGAAAGCAAAGATAGATCTAGGTATTGCCATCTTTGGTAGGCAATCCATAAGTGGCTCTCATGATAGATTCATATGGTAATTTTATTTTCTTTCTAGGAAGTGTTCCATGCCCTTCTTTAAGGAAATTGGAATCTAATATTCCTTCCTTCATATCAATAATTGCACCAATCGTTCTAAGGAAAGGTCTACCAAGAATAATAGGACATGAAGGATTGCAATCTATATCAAGAACGATAAAATCTATGGGCACATAATTCCTATTTGCAACAATAAGAACATCATTAATTCTTCCCATAGGCTTTTTAATAGTGGAATCCGCAGATGCAAGTTTAGAGAGCAATCATCAAAGTCACGGAAATCTAGCAAATCACACAAAGTTTTGGGAATAGTAGAGACACTAGCACCCAAATCACACAAAGCATGAAACACATAATCTTTAATTTTAATTTTAATGGTAGGTTCCCACTCATCATAGAGTTTTCTAGGGATAGAAACTTTCAACTCAAGTTTTTCTTCATAAGATTGCATCAAGGCATCAACAATGTGTTCGGTAAAGGCCTTATTTTGACTATAAGCATGAGGAGAATATAGCACGGATTGCAACAAGGAAATACAACCAATCAAAGAGCAATTTTCATAATTAAATTCCTTCAGATCCAAAATAGTGGGTTTAGCAACATCTAGGTTTTATTCCTTTCAATCCCACTTTCATCAATTTCATCATCAAGATCTAGAAACTCCGAATTCTTAGAATGCCTTCTAGGTAAAGGAAGATCATCTTCAGTTTCATCAAGATTCATATTGCAAAACAAAGATTTAATAGGGGACACATCAATAACTTTTAGATCTTCATCTTGATTTTCATAGGAATTCAGTTTAGCGGCCATCTTATTGACTAAGGTAGCTTGCATATCCGAAATTTCAGCAATCATCTTTTCAAGACAAGCAATTTGGGCTCTTATACCATCAAATTTTTTAGACATATCATCGATTTCTTTATTCATATAACTCATAAAACTTTTTTGTTCCTTAAGCTCGTTTCTAAATAAATTATTATGCTCAAATTGCAAAACCATAAATTTTCTGACATTGCTTTCGATCTCCTCTAGCCTTTTAAGGTGAAGGTCACCAAATCTAGGTAGAGCCATCGTGAAAAGCAAGCAAACTAACACACGAGCAAACAGAAAGGCAACAGAAAAAGGCAAACGGGAAAGAGAGGAGGAGATTGGGAAAGAGAGGGCGAATAAAACGGCAAGGGTGAAGTGGGGGAGAGGAAAACGAGAGGCAAATGGCAAATAATTTCATGCGAGAGATAGGGATTGTTATGGGTATTTGGTATTGTTGACTTGCTTGCGTGAGCCTCCCCGGCAACGGCGCCGGAAATTCTTCTTGCTACCTCTTGAGCACTGCCTTGGATTTCCCCGAATAGGAGAGGATGATGCAGCAAAGTAGCGTAAGTATTTCCCTCAGTTTTTGAGAACCAAGGTATCAATACAGTAGGAGACCACGCGCAAGTCCCTTGTACCTACACAAAATGATAGCTACTCGCAACCAATGCGATTAGGGGTTGTCAATCCCTTCACGGTCACTTACGAGAGTGAGATCTGATAGATATGATAAATAATATCATTGGTATTTTTGATAGATAGATGCAAAGTAAAAAAGTAAAAGCAAAGTAAAAACAAAGCAAGTAAATAAAGTAATGGAGATTGATATGAAGAGAATAGACCCGGGGGCCATACGTTTCACTAGTGGCTTCTCTCAAGAGCATAAGTATTCTACGATGGGTGAACAAATTACTGTTGAGCAATTGACAGAATTGAGCATAGTTATGAGCATATCTAGGTAATGATCATGTATATAGGCATCATGTCCGAGACAAGTAGATCGAAACGATTTTGCATCTACTACTATTACTCCACTCATCGACCGCTATCCAGCATGCATCTAGAGTATTAAGTTAAAAACAGAGTAATGCCTTAAGCAAGATGACATGATGTAGAGGGATAAATTCATGCAATATGATAAAAAAACATCTTGTTATCCTCGATGGCAACAATACAATACGTGCCTTGCTGCCCTATACATCCTTTGGGAAAGGACACCGCAAGATTGAACCCAAAGCTAAGCACTTCTCCCATTGCAAGAACTACCAATCTAGTTGGCCAAACCAAAAGGATAATTCGAAGAGACTTGCAAAAATAACTCAATCATACATAAAAGAATTCAGAGAAGATACAAATATTTTCCATATATAAGCTGGATCATAAACCCACTATTCATCAGTCTCAACAAACACACCGCAAAAAGAAGATTACATCGAATAGATCTCCACGAGAGAGGGCGAGAACATTGTATTGAGATCCAAAAAGAGAGAAGAAGCCATCTAGCTACTAGCTATGGACCCGAAGGTCTGAAGTAAACTACTCACACTTCATCGGAGGGGCTATGGTGTTGATGTAGAAGCCCTCCGTGATGGATGCCCCCTCCGATAGAGCTCCGGAACAGGCCCCAAGATGGGATCTCGTGGATACAGAAGGTTGCGGCGGTGGAATTAGGTTTTTGGCTCCTGTTCTGATTGTTTGGGGATACGTAGGTATATATAGGTGGAAGGAGTACGTCGGTGGAGCAATAGGGGGGCCACGAGGCAAGGGGCGCGCCCGGGGGGGCGTGCCCCCCACCCTCGTGATCGCCTCTGTTATAACTTGGAGTAGGGTCCAAGTCTCCTGGATCACGTTTGGTGAGAAAATCACGTTCTCGAAGGTTTTATTCCGTTTGGACTCCGTTTGATATTCCGTTTCTTCGAAACACTGAAATAGGCAAAAAAACAGCAATTCTGGGTTGGGCCTCCGGTTAATAGGTTAGTCCCAAAAAATAATATAAAAGTGGAAAATAAAGCCCAATATAGTCCAAAACAGTAGATAAAGTAGCATGGAGCAATCAAAAATTATAGATACGTTGGAGACGTATCACTGATGTAGCTAATCAATTTGCACTCAGTCCCGTTGTGTTCCATCCGGCAGGCTGCCTACAAATGCAATAACTCGATTACAAATGACAAATATTTAGGAAACAAAACTGCTCTGTGTTCCATCCGGCGGGCTGCCTACAAATGCAATAATTCGATTACCAATGACAAACATTTGGGAAACGAAACTGGTCTGTGGACGACAGTAGCCGGCTGAAGTACACACTAATTCAACGGCGTTGTTCACTTTTTCTCAATGCATGGACGGTTTGCTGTGATGCATGGTGTTGACAATCGTCCAATGTGCATCATGTGCATAGCAATACTCTTTGGGAAATAAGCATGTTGTTGTGGATCTATTGTAAGTAATAAGCTAAACTGACAATGATTTTGGAGAATCTTGGGATAATGTACATTTGTGCCTCAAGTGTGTAATCTTTGAAAATAAATTATATTATACACCATCATGTATCTAATTATTTTACAGGTTGGTTCAAGTTGCATATATTTTGTTTTGTGGGCTGTTTTTACAAAAATTAAATGCATACATAATGTATGATCCATGCTTGACATGACATCACATAAGCCACGCCGGCCCTCACCAACGCAGGCACACGTTGCCGCCGTGTGGGCCATCACGGTAACGATGGACGACCGAGCTTCACAACGGAGCTAAGGCGGATTTTTGCATGATCTTAGACAATGGTGCATAAGCTGTCATCTTAATGTACGCCATGTAAGGTAGGAAGGGCATCAACCAACACTCAGTGAGGACGTACAAATACAAATAATCACTTCATTTTGTCTTCCTTGCATGCTTTCGCTATCATGAAAATGTTTCAATAGTATATCCCCGTTGCAATGCACGGGCATTTGTGCTAGTAGGAAATAATAAAGAAAGAGAGGTTTTCACATATAAATATACTATCTTGGACATCTTTTATGATTGTGAGAACTCATTAAAATATGACATGCTAAAAAGTTGATGTTGAACAAGGAAGACAACGTAATGGGTTATGTTTTCTTATATCCGAAATAAATTATATTGTCATGGATCATCCAACATGTTGAGCTTGCCTTTCCCCCTCATGCTAGCCAACTTCTTTTCACCAAGTAGAGATACTACTTGTGCTTCCAAACATCCTTAAACCCAGTTTTGCCATGAGAGTCCACCATATCTACCTATGGATTGACTAAGATCCTTCAAGTAAGTTGTCATTGTTGCAAGCAATAAAAATTGCTCTCTAAATATGTATGATCTATTAGTGTGGAGAAAATAAGCTTTATACGAGCTTGTGATATGGAAGAAATAAAAGCGACGGACTGCATAATAAAGGTCCCTATCACAAGTGGCAATATAAAGTGACGTTCTTTTGCATTAAGATTTTGTGCATCCAACCATAAAAGCACATGACAACCTCTACTTCCCTCTGCGAAGGGCCTATCTTTTATTTTTGTCTTTGACCTTATACAAGAGTCTCGGTGATCTTCACCTTTCCTTTTTACACTTTATCCTTTGGCAAGCACTATGTGTTGGAAATATCCTGATATATATACCCAACTGGATGAAGTATTATTGTTGACATTACCCTTGAGGTAAAAGGTTGGGAGGCAAAATTATAAGCCCCCATCTTTCTCTGTGTCCGATAAAAACTTCATACACATAAGTATCGCGTGAGTGTTAGCAATTGTGAAAGACTAAATGATAGTTGAGTATGTGGACTTGCTGAAAAGCTCTTATATTCACTCTTTCAGATGTTATGATAAATTGCAATTGCTTCAATGACTGAGATTATAGTTTGCTAGTTTTCAATGAAGTTTATGATTCATACTTGACATTATGAATAGATTGTTACTTTAGCATAAGAAATCATATGACATATATATGTTGATGTTCTAAGAATGATCATGATGCCCTCATGTCCGTATTTTATTTTATCGACACCTCTATCTCTAAACATGTGGACATATTTTTCGATATCGGCTTCCGTTTGAGGACAAGCGAGGTCTAAGCTTGGGGGAGTTGATACGTCCATTTTGCATCATCCTTTTATATTGATATTTATTGCATTATGGGCTGTTACTACACATTATGTCACAATACTTATGCCTTTTCTCTCTTATTTTACAAGGTTTACATGAAGAAGGAGAATGCTGACAGCTAGAATTCTGGGCTGGAAAAGGAGCAAATATTAGAGACCTATTCTGCACAACTCCAAAAGTCTTGAAACTCCACGAAAGTCAGCTTTGGAATATATTAAAAATATGGGATAATTAATTTGGCGCCCCTAGTTGTGTCCCACTTGGCAAGTTTACCCCTAGTTTCCGAAAACACTTGTTCCTGCCCAAACCACTTTACTCCTCTTATGCTTCTGCCCTTTGACCGTTTCACCATCACTTTGAAAACTTCATAAAAAAATCATACTAACTCGGTGAAATTCAAATAAGTTATCAAAATGTTCAGAAAAACATCACCTATATGTGCATGTCATTTGTATTCATGAAAAAAGTGTTGGCCAGTCCCCATCTTAGTTTTAGCTCATATGACCTTAGCATGAATAGTAAAATCTAAACAAATTCTAAAGATTCTAAAAAATTGGTCGCAAACTTTGACCAATGTTTTCAGTGCTTGCCAAGTTTCATAAGGGAATGACATTCGTGGAAGTCGTTGGGAAAAAATGAAATTTTGGAGCATTGATTTTTGTTTTTTTGCCACGACTTCCACGAATGCCATTTCCTTATGAAACTTGGCAAGCACTCAAAACATTGGTCAAAGTTTGCCTCCAATTTTTTTTAGAATTTTTTTAGATTTTACTATTCATGCTAAGGTCATATGAGCTAAAACTAAGATGGGGACTGGCCAACACTTTTTTCATGAATGCAGATGACATGCACGTATATGTGATGCTTTTCTGGACATTTTGATATCTTATTTGAATTTTTCTGAGTTGGTATGAATTTTTTATGAAGTTTTCAAAGTGATGGTCAAACGGTCAAAGGGCAAAAGCATAAGATGAGCAAAGTGGTTTGGGCAGGAACAAGTGTTTTCAGAAACTAGGGGTAAACCTGCCGAGTGTGACCCAACTAGGGGCATGAAATCAATTATCCCTAAAAATATTGGGTGAAGAAAGCACCAGAGGGGGGCCACCCACTGTCCACGAGGGTGGAGGGCACGCCCTACCCCCTTGGCGCGCCCCCTACCTCGTGGGCCACCTGGAAGCCCCCCGATGCCCATCTTCTGGTATAAGGTGTCTTTTGCCCTGGAAAAAAATCATAAGGAAGCTTTTGGGACGAAGCGTCGCCGTCTTGAGGCGGAACCTTGGCGGAACCAATCTAGGTCTCCGGCGGAGCTGTTCTGCCAGGGAAACATCCCTCCGGGAGGGGGAAATCGTCGCCATCGTCATCACCATCGATCCTCTCATCAAGAGGGGGTCAATCTCCATCAACATCTTCACCAGCACCATCTCCTCTCAAACCCTAGTTCATCTCTTGTATCCGACCTTTGTCTCAAAACCTCAGATTGGTACCTGTGGGTTGCTAGTAGTGTTGATTACTCCTTGTAGTTGATGCTAGTTGGTTTATTCAGTGGAAGATCATATGTTCAGATCCTTTATGCATATTAATACCCCTCTGATTATGAACATGAATATGATTTGTGAGTAGTTACCTTTGTTCCTGAGGACATGGGAGAAGTCTTGTTATAAGTAGTCATGTGAATTTGGTATTCGTTCGATATTTTGATGAGATTTATGTTGTCTTTCCTCTAGTGGTGTTATGTGAATGTCGACTACATGACACTTCACCATTATTTGGGCCTAGGGGAAGGCATTGGGAAGTAATAAGTAGATGATGGGTTGCTATAGTGACAGAAGCTTAAACCCTAGTTGATGCGTTGCTTCGTAAGGGGCTGATTTGGATCCACATGTTTCATGCTATAGTTAGGTTTACCTTAATTTTTCTTTCATAGTTGCGGATGCTTGCAAGAGGGGTTAATCATAAGTGGGATGCTTGTCCAAGGAAGGGAGGTACCCAAGCACCGGTCCACCCACATATCAAATTATCAAAGTAATGAACGTGAATCATATGAGCATGATGAAAACTAGCTTGACGATAATTCCCATGTGTCCTCGTGAGCGCTTTGCTTTATATAAGAGTTTGTCCAGGCTTGTCATTTGCTACAAAAAGGATTGGGCCACCTTGCTGCACCTTAGTTACTTTTGTTACTTGTTACCCGTTACAAATTACTTTATCACAAAACTATCTGTTACCGATAATTTCAGTGCTTGCAGAGAATACCTTACTGAAAACCTCTTGTCATTTCCTTCTGCTCCTCGTTGGGTTCGACACTCTTACTTATCGAAAGGACTACAGTAGATCCCCTATACTTGTGGGTCATCAATGCGCCACATGCCCTTGTGTCCGACTAGTGGGTCCTCTAGTGCTGTGCTGAAGCTTCTAGGGTCCTTCATACTCCAGAAAAATCATCAAAAATGGCATCATATTTGGACCTTCCTAGATATGGTTTTTATGTGAAACTAAAAGCAAGCAAAAAACAAGAACTGGCACTTGGCACAAATTATTAAGTTAGTCCAGTAAATAATATAAAATGATATAAAAGTGATAATATAATAGTATTAAACAATAAAAAATTATAGATGCGTTTGAGACGTATCAAGCATCCTTGGCCCAACTCCAGCCTAACTATGGGAGCAAGCAACCTTGATCCATGTTCAACTTTTAATTCTTTATGCTTAAGAGCTCCAGTAAGCTCTAAAGCTTTTTGCCACCTCAAACTCTGAAAATGCTCTAAGTACTGAAGCCCTTATCCTGATATAGAATAGAAGTGAGTCCACACAGGACAATAGAAGTGATTTAGAATAGAATTGAGTTCACACTAGCCATTCTAGCTTAGAGGATACATGGGAACCCCTAGAAAGGACGCTAGAGATGTATGGTCTCCCTAGACCGAGGGTGGACCATACAATGACCGAGATGGTTTTCACTTCTGACACCACTAATGATGAGAAATGGAACCATCAATAATGACTTTTTCTAGATGACCAAATATGATGGGAAAGTTACCGTTGGCGGAATTAAACCCAGGCACATTAGTGATGAAATTGATACCATTGATGGGTCTTCACCACCAACCATTCCTTTTTGTCCTATTAGTAGTGAAAATAGCACCACTAGCAGGTTTGGCTTGAGGCTCATAGGTGCTATTTTCAGTACCTATACCAATCTAGGAATCCCAGCCCAACACACTCATAACCCTAGTTTTCCTTTCCACATCTCATTCTCCACTCTAACTCAAAGTTGTTGGCGGCTACATCTTCACCCCGAAGCCTCGTCCCCAACCCACCTTCCTTATTCACCCATGACCAATGCATCTGCGCCCCCACCTGTCCTAGATCTCCCTCTAGTCCTTATCCAAGTCCACTGTCGGAGCCTTGTGGTAGACATTTCTAGACTTGTCGGGACGGTGCATTAGTCATGTGTGGCCTCGCCCAATCAGAGTGGTGTCGTATGTGGCCTCGTCCATCGGAGGGGCGCCATGTTTGGCTTCGTTGGAGCAGATAGGTGCATGACCTTTGCCTCATCCTACACCCATGTCAAACTCTCATACTCCTATTTTTCTTGCATGATTAGTGGCAATGTGTCCTATCACCTTGAATTGATGGCGGTTGTGAGTTTTGATGCTCTTGGTTAGCTCCATCGGGGCGCCCCTCATGGAGACATCAAAGCCCAGTACTGCCCTCCCGTTTGGCTCCCGTAGTGGTGTCCCTCACGGTAGCAACAAGGTCTGGTGCTCCTCCCCATGTTTAGTTCCCATGGTGGCATCCCTCATGGCAACGCATTCCTGATGATCTCAGATTTAGCCTTTGTGTGAAGGTGGCCACTCCTCCTTGGTGGTAATGTATGTTTGTTCTGCTCAACCAACTTTTGTTTCTATTTAGGAACATATTGATATGTGAATAATAAAGGGGCATGAAACTGACACCTTCTGTGGCAACACAATGAATATCACAAATGTATTACAAAGTGCTAGTGGACAACTAATTTTCTATGGCTAAGGGGTGAGAAATCATGCATGATGTTGGTAGTTACTATTTTTTTATCTTGGAATAGTCCCTCATCTCTACATCAATCTGTACATGTACATCTATTTGGTGCATTAGGTGGCATTTCTCAAATAATTCTTTGTGTGCCAAGATAGAATCAGGATGATCGATTCGGTATGATATTTTGTCTATACTTTATTGCTATTGTCACACATATTCATAATGTAATGTAATGCAATAAATTTGTGTGTGGTCATTTTCCAACCTCATTCTCCATGTGAATTTAATGTTACTGAGGCATGTCGATGAACATGTTGTTGCATCTTGGCACCCAAAATTCATGATCGGTCGACCTTATTGTTAGTTTAGAAACACAATACCATGCATGTTACATGTGGACACTAAATATTTTTGTACCCATAGAATTTTGTTTCTAATCATAATCATTGCAAAGTGATGTTGGGTATCTTACATCTATTTTTGGTGTTCATGTTTGGTTATTAGAAACTAAGAATTTCCCAAACAAATTACACCATGATGCAATATTATAGAAATAGAAATTTCCACTAACTTTAGTAGTTTGATAGTTTATCTTTGTTACTTCTTAGGAAATGAGGCAAGGGCGATGGCTAGGTTCTGATGTAGAGGATGACTTGGTCAAGGTGATTGGCACCGATGACGAGCAAGACATGTCCATCAAGGTAGCTTTACCTGTTTGCATGTTTTAACAGTACATAGCATGTCCTAATTTTTGATATGACATGTTGTGTATATTTCTTTGAGAATTCATATCATGGTGGACCCTTTTATTAACTTTGATCATGGTGGCTTGTTGGCCATGTTTTGAACCCTTGATGGTAAGATAGTTTAGTTGCACAATGGGGTTTGTAATATTTTAATGCTTAGGTAAGTTGTTATTTACAGTATTATTTTGAAGTTTTCATCTTCCATAGACACTATTTTGGTGAGATTAATATTATCTACTACTTTTACTCTATTAGAAGCACGCCATGTTTCTGGCTTAAGCTCTTCTTTTTTGTTATATTTCTTTTGCGTCTAATTGCTTTGTTATATACACATCTTATTTATTTATTTTACATGTGAAAATTCCTTGTGTATATATGCCATGCTATACTAATCATTGTACTTCTCTTTTTTGCCATGTCATCAATCATGTTCTACAGTTTCATCTATTTTTTTGTAGTTATCCATTTTAAGAGTTTGTTACAATTGTATATGAATCTCCAATATTTTGATATTTGAATATGTTCCAATTGTCAGGGTGTACTTGATAATATTGATGTGAAGGCTTGCTCCTATTTTATTTTCATCCTAATTCATAACTTGGTGATATACATTTTTATGAAGCACAATATAGCTGCAAATGCTCACATGCACACACACATACACTTACATGCCTACGGACGCTTGAACACACACTTTACCCCCATGAGCTGTTGGGGAACGCGGTAATTTTAAAAAAATTCCTACGATCACGCAAGATCTATCTATGTGATGCATAGCAGCGAGAGGGCAGAGTGTGTCCACATACCCTCGTAGACCAAAAGCGGAAGCGTTAGTTAACGCGGTTGATGTAGTCGAATGTCTTCACGATCCAACCGATCCAATTACCGAACGTACGGCACCTGCGCGTTCAGCACACGTTCATCTCGATGACGTACCTCATACTCTTGATCCAGTTGAGACCGAGGGAGAGTTTCATCAGCACAATAGCGTGGCAACAGGGATGATGAAGTTCCCAGCGCAGGGCTTCGCCTAAGCACTACGACGATATGACCGAGGTGTGTAACTGTGGAGGGGGCACCGCACACGGCTAAAAGATCAACCTGTGTGTTCTAGGGTGCCCTCCTGCCCCCGTACATAAAGAAGCAAGGGGGAGGCCGGCCGGTCCTCCTAGCGCGCGCCCCACAAGGGGAGTCCTACTAGGACTATTAATCCTAGTAGGATTCCACCAAGAGGGAGAGAGGGGAAAGGAAGGAGAGGGAGAGGGAGAAGGAAAGGGGGCACGCGGCACACCCTGGCCGCCCCTTCCCTAGTCCAATTCAGACCCAAAGGGGAGGGGGCACGCGGCCTGCCCTGGCCGCCCCTCTCTCTCCACTAAGGCCCATGTGGCCCATTAGTTCCCCCGGGGGGTTCCGGTAACCCTCCGGCACTTCGGTTTTATCCGAAACTTCTCCGGAACACTTCTGGTGTCCGAATATAGTCATCCAATATATCAATCTTTACGTCTCAACCATTTCGAGACTCCTCGTCATGTCCGTGATCTCATCCGGGTCTCTAAACAAACAACGGTCATCAAAACACATAACTCATAATACAAATCATCATCAAACGTTAAGCGTGTGGACCCTACGGGTTCGAGAACTATGTAGACATGACCAAGACACATCTCCGGTCAATACCAATAGCGGAACCTGGATGCTCATATTGGCTCCTACATATTCTATGAAGATCTTTATCGGTCAAACCGCATAACAACATACGTTGTTCCCTTTGTCATCGGTATTTTACTTGCCCGAGAATCGATCGTCGGTATCATCATACCTAGTTCAATCTCGTTACCGGCAAGTCTCTTTACTTGTTCCGTAAGACTTTGTCCCGCAACAAACTCATTAGTCACAATGCTTGCAAGGCTTATAGTGATGAGTATTACCGAGAGGGCCCAGAGATACTTCTCTGAAACACGGAGTGACAAATCCTAATCTTGATCTATGCCAACCCAAAAAACACCTTCGGAGACACATGTAGATCATCTTTATAATCACCCATTTACATTGTGACGTTTGATAGCACACAAAGTGTTCCTCCGGTATTCGGGAGTTGCATAATCTCGTAGTCTGAGGAACTTGCATAAGTCATGAATAAAGCAGTAGCAATGAAACTGTAACGATCATAATGCTAAGCTAACGGATGGATCATGTCCATCACATCATTCTCCTAATGATGTGATCCCATTCATCAAATGACAACACATGTCTATGGTTAGGAAACATAACCATCTTTGATTAACAAGCTAGTCAAGTAGAGGCATTATACGTCTCCAACGTATCTATAATTTTTGATTGTTCCATGCTATTATATTATCTGTTTTGGATGTTTAATGGGCTTTATTATACACTTTTATATTATTTTGGGACCAACCTATTAACCGGAGGCCCAGTCCAAATTGCTTTTTTTTCCTATTTCAGTGTTTCGCAAAAAAGGAATATCAAACGGAGTCCAAACGGAATGAAACCTTCGGGAGAGTTGATACGTCTCCAACGTATCTATAATTTTTTTATTGTTCCATGCTATTATATTACCCGTTTTGGATGTTTATGGGCTTTACTATACACTTTTATATCACTTTTGGGACTAACCTACTAACCGGAGGCCCAGCCCGAATTGCTGTTTTTTTTGCCTATTTTAGTGTTTTCGAAGAAAAGGAATATCAAACGAAGTCCAAATGGAATGAAACCTTTGGGAGCGATCTTTTTGGAACAAACGCAACCCAGGAGACTTGGAGTGGACGTCAAGAAGCAGCCAAGGCGGCCACGAGGGTGCAGGGCACGCCCTAGGGGGGTGGGCGCGCCCCCCATCCTCGTGGGCCCCTCGTGGCTCCACCGACCTACTTCTTCCTCCTATATATATATATACGTACCCCAAAAACATCCAGGAGCACCACGAAACCCTATTTCCACCGCCGCAACCTTCTGTACCCGTAAGATCCCATCTTGGAGCCTTTTCTGACGCTCCGTCAGAGGGGGAATCGATCACGGAGGGCCTCTACATCATCACCAAGGCCTCTCCTATGAGTTATGAGTAGTTTACCACAAACCTTCGGGGCCATAGTTATTAGCTAGATGGCTTCTTCTCTCTCTTTGAATCTCAATACAAAGTTCTCCTCGATCTTCTTCGAGATCTATTTGATGTAACTCCTTTTATGGTGTGTTTGTCGAGATCCGATGAATTGTGGGTTTATGATCAAGTTTATCTATGAGAAATATTTGAATCTCCTATGAATTCTTTTATGTATGATTGGTTATCTTTGCAAATCTCTTCGAATTATGAGTTTGGTTTGGCCTACTAGATTGATCTTTCTTGCAATGGGAGAAGTGCTTAACTTTGGGTTCAATCTTGCAATGTCCTTTCCCAGTGAGAGCAGGGGCAGCAAGGCACGTACTGTATTGCTGCCATCGAGGATAAAAAGATGGGGTTTATATCATATTGCTTGTGTTTATCCCTCTACATCATGTCATCTTGCCTAATGCATTACTCTATTCTTATGAACTTAATACTCTAGACGCATGTTGGATAGCGGTCGATGTGTGGAGTAATAGTAGTAGATGCAGAATCATTTCGGTCTACTTGTCGTGGACGTGATGCCTATATACATGATCATGCCTAGATATTCTCATAACTAAGCACTTTTCTATCTATTGCTCGAACTTATGCTATCTTGAGAGAAGCCACTAGTGAAACCTATGGCCCCCGGGTCTATCTTCCATCATATAAGTTTTCAATCTACTTTATTTTGCAATCTTTACTTTCCAATCTATATCATAAAAATACCAAAAATATTTATCTTATCTTATTATCTCTATCAGATCTCACTTTTGCAAGTGGTTGTGAAGGGATTGACAACCCCTTTATCGCGTTGGTTGCGAGGTTCTTGTTTGTTTGTGTAGGTACGAGGGACTTGCGTGGAGCCTCCTACTGGATTGATACCTTGGTTCTAAAAAACCGAGGGAAATACTTACACTACTTTTTTTGCATCACCCTTTCCTCTTCAAGGGAAAACCAACGTAGTGCTCAAGAGGTAGCAAGAAGGATTTATGGCGCCGTTGCTGGGGAAGTCTTCGCTCAAGTCAAAACATACCAAGTACCCATCACAAACTCATCTCCCTCGCATTACATTATTTGCCATTTGCCTCTCGTTTTCCTCTCCCCCACTTCACCCTTCCCATTTTATTCACCCTCTCTTTTCCCGTTCGCCTCTCTTTTTCGCTTACCTTTTGTGTGCTTGTGTGTTGGATTGCTTGTCACGATGGCTCAAGATAATACTAAATTGTGTGACTTTTCCAGTACCAACAATAATTATTTCCTTAGCACTCCGATTGCTCCTCTTAACAATGCTGAATCTTGTGAAATCAATGTTGCTTTGTTGAATCTTGTTATGAAAGATCAATTCTCCGGCCTTCCTAGTGAAGATGCCACTACTCATCTACACAATTTTATTCATTTGTGTGATATGCAAAAGAAGAAAGACATGGATAATGATATTGTTAAATTGAAGTTATTTCCGTTTTCACTTAGAGATCGTGCTAAAACTTGGTTTTCGTCTTTGCCTAAAAATAGTATTGATTGATGGAATAAGTGCAAAGATACTTTTATCTCTAATTATTTTCCTCCCGCTAAGATCATCTCTCTTCAAAATGATATTATGAATTTTAAGCAACTTGATCATGAACATGTTGCACAATATTGGGAGAGGATGAAATTAATGATTCGCAATTGCCCTACACATGGATTAAATTTATGGATGATCATACATATTTTTTAGGCCAGATTGAATTTTGCTTCTAGAAATCTTTTAGATTCGGCCGCGGGAGGCACTTTTATGAAAATCACTTTAGGAGAAGCTACTAAACTCCTAGATAATATTATGGTTAATTATTCTCAATGGCACACCGAAAGATCTACTAGTAAAAAAGTTCATGCGATAGAAGAAATTAATGTTTTGAGTGGAAAGATGGATGAGCTTACGAAATTGTTTGCTACTAAGAGTGCTCCTATTGATCCTAATGATATGTCTTTCACTACTTTGATTGAGAATAACAATGAATCTATGCATGTGAATTTTGTTGGTAAGAATAATTTTGGTAACAATGCTTATAGAGGAAACTTTGATCCTAGGCCGTTTCCGAGTAATTCCTCTAATAATTATGGTAATTCCTACAACAAATCTTATGGAAATTTTAATAAGATGCCCTCTGATTTTGAGAATAGTGTTAAAGAATTTATGTTCTCTCAAAAGAATTTCAATGCTTTGCTTGAAGAAAAATTGCTTAAAGTTGATGAATTGGCTAGGAACGTGGATAGAATTTCTCTTGATGTTGATTCTTTGAAACTTAGATATATTCCACCCAAGCATGATATCAATGAGTCTCTCAAAGCCATGAGAATTTCCATTGATGAGTGCAAAGAAAGAACCGCTAGGATGCGTGCTAAGAAAGATTGATTTGTAAGAGCGTGTTCTTCTGGTTTCCATGATAATAATGATGAAGATCTAAAAGGGATTGATTTGTCTCCTATTAAATCTTTTTTTGCAATATGAATCTTGATAATAATGGGACTGGATATGAGTCAACTTTAGTTAAAAGGCGTCCGAATGATTCGGAGTTTTTAGATCTTGATGCTAAATTTGGTAAAAGTGGGATTGGAGAAACTTTACATAGCAATGAACCCACTATTTTGGATTACAAGGAATTTAATTATGATAATTAGTAGATTGTATTTCCTTGTTGCAATCCGTGTTGAATTCTCCTCATGCTTATAGTCAAAATAAAGCTTTTAGCAAACATATTGTTGATGCTTTGATGCAATTTTATAAAGAAAAACTTGAATTGGAAGTTTCTATCCCTAGAAAACTTTATGATGAGTGGGAACCTACTATTAAAATTAAAATTAAAGATCACGAATGCTATGCTTTGTGTGATTTGGGTGCTAGTGTTTCCACGATTCCAAAAACTTTATGTGATGTGCTAGGTTTCCGTGATTTTGATGATTGCTTTTAAACTTGCACCTTGCGGATTCCACCATTCATAAACCTATGGGAAGGATTAATGTTGTTCTTATTGTTGCAAATAGGAATTATGTGCCCGTAGATTTTATCGTTCTTTATACAGATTGCAATCTTTCATGTCCTATTATTCTTGGAAGACCTTTCCTTAAAACGATTGGTGCAATTATTGATATGAAGGAAGGAAATATTAGATTACAATTTCCATTAAGGGAAGGCGTGGAACACTTTCCTAGAAAGAAAATCAAATTACCTTATGAATCTATTGTGCGAGCCACTTATGAATTGAATGCCAAAGATGGCAATACCTAGATCTATTCTCGCTTTTATGCCTAGCTACGGGCGTTAAACGATAGCGCTTGTTGGAAGGCAACCCAATTTCATTTTTGTTCCTTCCTTTTTGCTTCTGTTTAGTAATAAATAATTCATCTAGCCTCTATTTAGATGTGGTTTTACGTTTTAATTAGTGTTTGTGCCAAGTAGAACCTATAGGATAACCTATGGTGATAGTTAATTTGATCTTGCTGAAAAACAGAAACTTTTGCACGCACGAGAATAATTTCAATAAATCACATAAACGTGATTTTGAGTTCATCCTTTTTGCAGTAGATCAGTAGACAAACTTCCTAGGACTTCCTATTTTGGTAGGATTTTTAGAGTTCCAGAAGTATTCGAAAGTTACAGATTGCTACAGACTGTTCTGTTTTTCGTGTGCTGTTTGCTTATTTTGATGAATCTATGGCTAGTATCGGGGGGTATGAACCATAGAGAAGTTGGAATACAGTAGGTTTAACACCAATATAAATAAAGAATGAGTTCATTACAGTACCTTAAGTGGTGGTTTTTCTTTCTTGCACTAACGGAGCTTATTAGATTTCCTGTTGAGTTTTGTGTTGTGAAGTTTTCAAGTTTTGGGTAAGGCTTTGATGGACTATGGAATAAGGAGTGGCAAGAGCCTAAGCTTGGGTATGCCCGTGGCACCCCAAGATAATTCAAGGACAACCAAAAGCCTAAGCTTGGGGATGCCCCGGAAGGCATCCCCTCTTTCATCTTCGTTTATCGGTAACTTTACTTGGAGCTATATTTTTATTCACCACATGAGATGTGTTTTGCTTGGAGTGTCTTGTATGATATGAGTCTTTTCTTTTTAGTTTACCAAAATCATCCTTGCTGTACACACCTTTTGAGAGAGACACAACTTAATTCGGAATTCATTAGAATACTCTATGTGCTTCACTTATATCTTTTGAGCTAGATAATTTTGCTCTAGTGCTTCACTTATATCTCTTTAGAGCACGGCGGGGTTTTATTTTGTAGAAATTATTGATCTCTCATGCTTCACTTATATTATTTTGAGAGTCTTTTAGAACATCATGGTATTTGCTATGGTTATAAAATTGGTCCTAGAATGATGGGCATCCAAGTTGGGTATAATAAAAACTATCATAGAAGTGAATTGGATGCTATGATCAATTTGATGCTTGATAATTGTTTTGAGATATTAGGATGGTAATATTAGAGTCATGATAGTTGAGTAGTTGTGAATTTGAGGAATACTTGCGTTAAAGTTTGTGATTCTCGTAGCATGCACGTATGGTGAACCGTTATGTGATGAAGTTGGAGCATGATTTATTTATTGATTTTCTTCCTTATGAGTGGTGGTCGGGGATGAGCGATGGTCTTTTCATACCAATCTATCCCGCTAGGAGCATGCGCGTAGTACTTTGTTTCAATAACTTAGATTTTTGCAATAAGTATATGAGTACTTTATGACTAATGTTGAGTCCATGGATTATACGCACTCTCACCCTTCCACCATTGCTAGCCTCTCTTATGTCGCGCAACTTTCATCGGTACCATACACCCACCATATACCTTCCTCAAAACAACCACCATACCTACCTATTATGGCATTTCCATAGACATTCCAAGATATATTGCCATGCAACTTTCCACCGTTCCGTTTATTATGACACGCTCCAACATTGTCATATTGCTTTTGCATGATCATGTAGTTGACATCGTATTTGTGGCAAAGCCACCTTGATAATTCTTTCATACATGTCACTTTTGATTAATTGCATATCATGGTACACCGCCGGAGGCATCCACATAGAGTCATATTTTGTTCTAAGTATTGAGTTGTAATTCTTGAGTTGTAAGTAAATAAAAATGTGATGATCTTCATTATTAGAGCATCGTCCCAAGTGATGAAAGGATGATGGAGACTATGATTCCCCCACAAGTCGGGATGAGACTGCGGACGAAAAAAAGAGAAAGGCCATAAAAAAAAGAAAGGCCATATAAGAAAAATGAGAGAAAAAGAGAGAAGGGACAATGCTACTATCCTTTTACCACACTTGTGCTTCAAAGTAGCACCATGATCTTCGTGATAGAGAGTCTCCTATGTTGTCACTTTCATATACTAGTGGGAATTTTTCATTGTAGAACTTGGCTTGTATATTCCAATGATGGGCTTCCTCAAAATGCCCTAGGTCTTCGTGAGCAAGCAAGTAAGTTTCTTTTGTTGAGCTTTCATACATTTATAGATCTTGTGCATTCGTTGCATGGCAATCCCTACTCACTCACATTGATATCTATTAATGGGCATCTCCATAGCCCGTTGATACGCCTAGTTGATGTGAGACTATCTTCTCCTTTTTTGTCTTCTTCACAACCACCATTATGTTCCACATATAGTGCTATGTCCATGGCTCACTCTCATGTATTGCGTGAAAGTTGAAAAAGTTTGAGAGCATAAAAGTATGAAACAATTGCTTGGCTTGTCATCAGGGTTGTGCATGATTAAATACTTTGTGTGATGAAGATAGAGCATAGCCAGACTATATGATTTTGTAGGGATAGCTTTCTTTAGCCATGTTATTTTGAGAAGACATGATTGCTTTGTTAGTATGCTTGAAGTATTATTGTTTTTATGTCAATATGAACTTTGTCTTGAATCATTTGGATCTGAACATTCATGCCACAATAAAGAAAATTACATTGAGAAATATGCTAGGTAGCATTCCACATCAAAAATTCTGTTTTTATCATTTACCTACTCGAGGACGAGCAGAAATTAAGCTTGGGGATGCTTGATACGTCTCCAACGTATCTATAATTTTTTATTGTTCCATGCTATTATATTACCCGTTTTGGATGTTTATGGGCTTTACTATACACTTTTATATCATTTTTGGGACTAACCTACTAATTGGAGGCCCAGCCTGAATTGTTTTTTTTTGCCTATTTCAGTGTTTCAAAGAAAAGGAATATCAAAGGTTGTCCAAACGGAATGAAACTTTCGGGAGCAATCTTTTTGGAACAAACGCAACCCAGGAGACTTGGAGTGGACGTCAAGAAGCAGCCGAGGCGGCCACGAGGGTGCAGGGCGCGCCCTATGGGGGTGGGCGTGCCCCCAACCCTCGTGGGCCCCTCATGGCTCCACCGACCTACTTCTTCCTCATATATATATCTACGTACCCCAAAAACATTCCAGGAGCACCACGAAACCCTATTTCCACTGCCGCAACCTTCTGTACCCGTGAGATCCCATCTTGGAGCCTTTTCCAGCGCTCCGCCGGAGGGGAAATCGATCACGGAGGGCCTTTACATCATCACCAAGGCCTCTCCTATGAGTTGTGAGTAGTTTACCACAGACCTTCGGGTCCATAGTTATTATCTAGATGGCTTCTTCTCTCGCTTTGAATCTCAATACAAAGTTCTCCTCGATCTTCTTGAAGATCTATTCGATGTAACTCTTTTTGCGGTGTGTTTGTCGAGATCCGATGAATTGTGGGTTTATGATCAAGTTTATCTATGAGAAATATTTGAATCTCCTCTGAATTCTTTTATGTATGATTGGTTATCTTTGCAAGTCTCTTTGAAATATCAGTTTGGTTTGGCCTACTAGATTGATCTTTCTTGCAATGGGAGAAGTGCTTAGCTTTGGGTTCAATCTTGCGGTGTCCTTTTCCAGTGACAGCAGGGGCAGCAAGGCACGTATTGTATTGTTGCCATCGAGGATAAAAAGATGGGGTTTATATCATATTGCTTGAGTTTATCCCTCGAGATCATGTCATCTTGCCTAATGCATTACTTTGTTCTTATAAACTTAATACTCTAGACGCATGATGGATGGCGGTCGATGTGTGGAGTAATAGTAGTAGATGCAGAATCGTTTCGGACTACTTGTCGCAGATGTGATGCCTATATACATGATCATGCCTAGATATTCTCATAACTATGCACTTTTCTATCAATTGCTCGACAGTAATTTGTTCGCCCACCGTAATACTTATGCTATATTGAGAGAAGCCACTAGTGAAACCTATGCCCCCCAGGTCTATCTTCTATCATATAAGTTTTCAATCTACTTTGTTTTGCAATCTTTACTTTCCAATCTATATCCTAAAAATACCAAAAATATTTATCTTATCTTATTAACTCTATCAGATCTCACTTTCACAAGTGGCCGTGAAGGGATTGACAACCCCTTTATCGCGTTGGTTGCGAGGTTCTTGTTTGTTTGTGTAGGTACGAGGGACTTGCATGGAGCCTCCTACTGGATTGATACCTTGGTTCTCAAAAACTGAGGGAAATACTTACGCTACGTGTGAAACCGGATATGTGTATATGTTGAATGGTGGAGCAGTAAGCTGGTGCAGCTGCAAGCAGAGCGTCGTGGCAGGATCTACGTGTGAAGCGGAGTACATGGCAGCCTCGGAGGCAGTGCATGAAGCGATTTGGGTGAAGGAGTTCATCACCGACCTAGGAGTCATACCCAATGCGTCGGGGCCGATCAAACTCTTCTGTGACAACACTGGAGCTATTGCCCTTGCCAAGGAGCCCAGGTTTCACAAGAAGACCAGGCACATCAAGCATCGTTTCAACTCCATCCGTGAAAATGTTCAAGATGGAGACATAGAGATTTGCAAAGTGCACACGGATCTGAATGTCGCAGATCCGTTGACTAAACCTCTCTCGTGGGCAAAACATGATCAACACCAGAACTCTATGGGTGTTCGATTCATCACAATGTAACTAGATTGGTGACTCTAGTGCAAGTGGGAGACTGTTGGAAATATGCCCAAGAGGCAATAATAAAAGTATTATTATATTTCATTGTTCATGATAATTGTCTTTTTTTCATGCTATAACTGTATTATCCGGAAATCGTAATACACATGTGAATACATAGACCACAATATGTCCCTAGTGAGCCTCTAGTTGACTAGCTCGTTGTGATCAACAGATAGTCGTGGTTTCCTGACTATGGACATTGGATGTCATTGATAACGGGATCACATCATTAGGAGAATGATGTGATGGACAAGACCCAATCCTAAGCATAGCACAAAGATCGTGTAGTTCGTTTGCTAGAGCTTTACCAATGTCAAGTATCTCTTCCTACGACCATGAGATCGTGTAACTCTCGGATACCGTAGGAGTGCCTTGGGTGTATCAAACATCACAACGTAACTGGGTGACTATAAAGGTGCATTACAGGTATCTCCGAAAGTATCTATTGGGTTGACACGGATCGAGACTGGGATTTGTCACTCCGTATGACGGAGAGGTATCTCTGGGCCCACTCGGTAATGCATCATCATAATGAGCTCAAGGTGACCAAGGTGTTGGCCACGGATCATGCATTACGGATGCGAGTAAAGTGACTTGCCGGTAACGAGACTGAACAAGGTATTGGGATACCGACGATCGAGTCTCGGGCAAGTAACGTACCGATTGACAAAGGGAATTGTATACAAGGTTTTGATCGAATCTTCGACATCGTGGTTCAACCGATGAAATCATCGAGGAGCATGTGGGAGCCAACATGGGTATCCAGATCCTGCTGTTGGTTATTGCCTGAGAGTCGTCTCGGTCATGTCTGCGTGTCTCCCGAACCCGTAGGGTCTACACACTTAAGGTTCGGTGACGCTAGGGTTGCATGAATATGAGTATGCAGCATACCGAATGTTGTTCGGAGTCCCGGATGAGATCCCGGACGTCATGAGGACTTTCGGAATGGTCCGGAGGTAAAGAATAATATATAGGAAGTGGTATTTCGCCATCGGGAAAGTTTCGGTCTCCCGTAATGTCTGGGACCACCGGAAGGGTCCCGGGTCCACCGGTGGGGCCACCCATCCCGGAGGGCCCCATGGGCTGAAGTGGGAGGGGAACCAGCCCATAGTGGGCTGGTGCGCCCCCCTAGGCCCACCCCCTGCGCCTAGGGTTGAAACCCTAGGGGTGGGGGCGCCCCACTTGGCTTGGGGGGCACTCCACCCCCTTGGCTGCCGCCCCCCTGGAGGCCTATATAAAGGGGGGAGGGAGGGGGGCAGCCGCACCCTTGTGCTTGGCGCCTCCCTCCCCCTGCTACACCTCGTCCTCCTCCCGTAGTCGCTTGGCGAAGCCCTGCCGGAGTTCTGCTGCATCCATCACCACGTCGTCGTGCTGCTGGATCATCATCAACCTCTCCTTCCCCCTTGCTGGATCAAGAAGGAGGAGACGTCCCCCGTCCCGTACGTGTGTTGAACGCGGAGATGCTGTCCGTTCAGCACTTGGACATCGGTGATCTGAATCACGTCGAGTACGACTCCATCGTCACCTTGCAAGCTTCCGCACGCGATCTACAAGTGGTATGTAGATGCAAACTCTCTCCCATTACTCGTTGCTTAGATGAACTCATAGATGGATCTTGGTGAAACTGTAGGAAAAATTTTAATTTTCTGCAAGTTCCCCAACAGTGGCATCATGAGCTAGGTCTATGCGTAGTTCTCTAATGCACGAGTAGAACACTATTTTGTTGTGGGCGTGGATCTTGTCAACTTACTTGCCTCTACTAGTCTTTTCTTGCTTCAACAGTATTGTGGGATGAAGCGGCCCGGACCAACCTTACACGTACGCTTACGTGAGACCGGTTCCACCGATTGACATGCACTAGTTGCATAAGGTGGCTGGCGGGTGTCTGTCTCTCCCACTTTAGTTGGAGCGGATTCGATGAACAGGGCCCTTATGAAGGGTAAATAGAAGTTGACAAAATCACGTTGTGGTTATTTGTAGGTAAGAAAACGTTCTTGCTAGAACCCAATTGCAGCCACGTAAAAGATGCAACAGCAATTAGAAGACGTCTAACTTGTTTTTGCAGCGATTGATCATGTGATGTGATATGGCCAGAAGTTGTGATGAATGATGAATTGTGATGTATGAGATCATGTTCTTGTAATAGGATTCACGACTTGCATGTCGATGAGTATGACAACCGGCAGGAGCCATAGGAGTTGTCTTTATTTTTTGTATGACCTGCGTGTCATTGAAGAATGCCATGTAAACTACTTTGCTTTATTGCTAAACGTGTTAGCCATAGAAGTAGAAGTAGTCGTTGGCATGACAACTTCATGAAGACACGATGATGGAGATCATGATGATGGGGATCATGGTGTCAAGCCAGTGACAAGATGATCATGGAGCCCCGAAGATGGAGATCAATGGAGCTATATGATATTGTCCATATCATGTCACAACTATATATAATTGCATGTGATGTTTATTATGTTTATGCATCTTGTTTACTTAGGACGACGGTAGTAAATAAGATGATCCCTTACAAAAATTTCAAGAAGTGTTCTCCCCTAACTGTGCACCGTTGCTATAGTTCATCGCTTCTAAGCACCACGTGATGATCGGGTGTGATGGATTCTTACGTTCACATACAACGGGTGTAAGACAGTTTTACACAGCGAAAACACTTAGGGTTAACTTGACGAGCCTAGCATGTACGGACATGGCCTCGGAACACGAAGACCGAAAGGTCGAACACGAGTCGTATGGAAGATACGATCAACATGAAGATGTTCACCGACGATGACTAGTCCGTCTCACGTGATGATCGGACACGGGCTAGTCGACTCGAATCGTGTAACACTTAGATGACTAGAGGGATGTCTAATCGAAGTGGGAGTTCATAATTTGATTAGAACTTTATTATCATGAACTTAGTCTAAAACCTTTGCAAATATGTCTTGTAGATCAAATGGCCAACGCTAATGTCAACATGAACTTCAACGCGTTCCTAGAGAAAACCAAGCTAAAAGATGATGGCAGCAACTATACGGAATGGGTCCGGAACCTGAGGATCATCCTCATAGCCGCCAAGAAACAATATGTCCTAGAAGCACCGTTAGGTGACCCACCTGCTCTCCCAGCACTGCAAGACGATTTGAACGTTTGGCAGACTCGTGCTGATGATTACTCCCTCGTTCAGTGCGGCATGCTTTACAGCTTAGAACCGGGGCTCCAAAAGCGTTTTGAGCATCACGGAGCGTATGAGATGTTCGAAGAGCTGAAACTAGTTTTCCAAGATCATGCCCGGGTTGAGAGATATGATGTCTCCGACAAGTTCTACAGTTGTAAGATGGAGGAAAACAGTTACGTCGCTGAGCACATCCGAAGATGTCCAGGTTGCACAACCGTATGACCCAGCTAAACATTAACCTCCCAGATGAGGCGGTCATTGACAGAATCCTCCAGTCGCTCCCACCAAGCTACAAGAGCTTTGTGATGAACTACAACATGCAGGGGATGGTGAAGACCATTCCTAAAGTGTTCTCGATGCTGAAGTCAGCAGAGGCTGAAATCAAGAAAGAACATCAAGTGTTGATGGTCAATAAGACCACTAAGTTCGAGAAGGGCAAGGGGAAGAAGAACTTCAAGAAGGACGGCAAAGATGTTGTCGCGCCCGTAAGCCGATTCTTGGGAAGAAGTCAAAGAATGGACCCAAGCACGAGATCGAGTGCTTTTATTGCAAGGGAAGGGTCTTTGAAGCGGAACTGCCCCAAATACTTAGCGGATAAGAAGGCCGGCAACACCAAAGGTATATTTGATATACATGTAATTGATGTGTACCTTACCAAGACTCGTAGTAACTCCCGGTGTTTGATACCGGTGCCGTTGCTCATATTTGTAACTCACAGCAGAGCTGCGGAATAAACGGAGACCGGCGAAGGACGAGGTGACGATCGCGCGTCGGGAATGGTTCAGAGTCGATGTGATCGCCGTCGCACACCGCCTCTACATTTACCCACGGATTAGTTTTGAACCTTAATAATTGTTATTTAGTGCCAAGTTTAAGCATGAACATTGTATCAGGATCTCGTTTAATACGAGATGGCTACTCATTTAAGTCTGAGAATAATGGTTGTTCGATTTATATGAGAGATATGTTTTATGGTCATGCTCCGATGGTCAATGGTTTATTCTTAATGAATCTCGAGCGTAATATTACACATGTTCATAGTGTGGATGCCAAAAGATGTAAAGTTGATAACGATAGTCCCACATACTTGTGGCATTGCCGCCTTGGTCACATTGGTGTCAAGCGCATGAAGAAGCTCCATGCTGATGGACTTTTAGAGTCTCTTGATTATGAATCATTTGACACATGCGAACCATGCCTCATGGGCAAAATGACCAAGACTCCGTTCTCTGGAACAATGGAGCGAGCAACCAACTTGTTGGAAATCATACATACCGATGTGTGCGGTCCAATTAGCGTTGAGGCTCGCGGACGATATCGTTATGTTCTCACTCTCACTGATGACTTAAGTAGATATGGGTATGTCTACTTAATGAAACACAAGTCTGAGACCTTTGAAAAGTTCAAGGAATTTCAGAATGAGGTGGAGAATCAACGTGACCGAAAGATAAAGTTCCTACGATCAGATCGTGGAGGAGAATACTTAAGTCACGAATTTGGTACACACTTAAGGAAATGTGGAATCGTTTCACAACTCACGCCGCTTGGAACACCTCAGCGAAACGGTGTGTCCGAACATCGTAATCGCACTCTATTGGATATGGTGCGGTGTATGATGTCTCTTACCGATTTACCGCTATCATTTTGGGGATACGCTCTAGAGACAGCTACATTCACTTTAAATAGGGCACCGTCTAAATCCATTGAGACGACACCGTATGAATTATGGTTTGGGAAGAAACCTAAGCTGTCATTTCTAAAAGTTTGGGGATGCGATGCTTATGTCAAGAAACTTCAACCTGAAAAGCTCGAACCCAAGTCGGAAAAATGCGTATTCATAGGATACCCTAAGGAAATTGTCGGGTATACCTTCTACTTAAGATCCGAGGGCAAGATCTTTGTTGCCAGGAACGGATGCTTTCTGGAAAAAGAGTTTCTCTCGAAGAAGTAAGTGGGAGGAAAGTAGAACTCGATGAAGTACTACCTCTCGAACGGGGAAGTGGTGCAGCTCAGGAAAATGTTCCTGTGATGCCCACACCAACTGAAGAGGAAACCAATGATGATGATCAAGGTACTTCGGATCAAGTTGCTACTGAACTTTGTAGGTCCACAAGGACACGTTCCGCACCAGAGTGGTACGGCAACCCTGTCCTGGAAATCATGTTGTTAGACAACGGTGAACCTTCAAACTATGAAGAAGCGATGGCGGGCCCAGATTCCAACAAATGGCTTGAAGACATGAAATCCGAGATAGAATCCATGTATGAAAACAAAGTATGGACTTTGACAGACTTGCCCGATGATCGGCGAGCGATAGAAAACAAATGGATTTTTAAGAAGAAGACGAACGCGGATGGTAATGTTACCATTTATAAGGCTCGACTTGTCGCTAAGGGTTATCGACAAGTTCAAGGGATTGACTACGACGATACATTCTCTCCCATAGCAAAGCTGAAGTCCGTCCGAATCATGTTAGCAATTGCCGCATACTATGATTATGAGATATGGCAGATGGACGTCAAAACGGCATTCCTTAACGGACACCTTAAGGAAGAGCTGTATATGATGCAGCCGGAAGGTTTTGTCGATCCTAAGAACGCTAAAAAAGTATGCAAGCTCCAGCGATCCATTTATGGACTGGTGCAAGCATCTCGGAGTTGGAACATTCGCTTTGATGAGATGATCAAAGCGTTTAGTTTATGCAGACTTATGGAGAAGCTGCGTTTACAAGAAAGTGAGTGGGAGCTCAGAGCATATCTCCTATTATATGTAGATGACATACTCTTGATGGGAAATGATACAAAACTTCTGGACAGCATTAAGGCCTACTTGAATAAGTGTTTTTCAATGAAGGACCTTGGAGAAGCTGCTTATTAGGCATCAAGATCTATAGAGATAGATCGAGACGCCTCATAGGTCTTTCACAAAGCACATACCTTGATAAGATTTTGAAGAGGTTCAAAATGGATCAGTCCAAGAAAGGGTTCTTGCCTATGTTACAAGGTGTGAGATTGAGCTCAGCTCAGTCACCGACCACGGCAAAAGATAAAGAAGAGATGAGTGTCATCCCCTATGCTTCAGCCATAGGATCTATTATGTATGTCATGTTGTGTACCAGACCCGATGTAAACCTTGCCGTGAGTTTGGTAGCAAGATACCAAAGTAATACCGACAAGGAACACTGGACAGCGGTCAAGAATATCCTGAAGTACCTGAAAAGGACAAAGGACATGTTTCTCGTTTATGGAGGAGACGAAGAGCTCGTCGTAAAGGGTTACGCCGACGCTTAGCTTCGACTCAGATCCGATGACTCTAAGTCTCAAACGGATATGTATATATGTTGAATGGTGGAGCGAAGCGGTGCAGCTCCAAGCGAGCGTCGTGGCGAGATCTACGTGTGAAGCGAGTACATGGCAGCCTCGGAGGCAGCGCATGAAGCGATTTGGGTGAAGGAATTCATCACCGACCTAGGAGTCATACCCAATGCGTCGGGGCGATCAAACTCTTCTGTGACAACACTGGAGCTATTGCCCTTGCCAAGGAGCCGTGTTTCACAAGAAGACCAGCACATCAAGCGTCGTTTCAACTCCATCGGTGAAAATGTTCAAGATGGAGACATAGAGATTTGCAAAGTGCACACGGATCTGAATGTCGCAGATCCGCTGACTAAACCTCTCTCTATGGCAAAACATGATCAACACCGAACTCTATGGGTGTTCGATTCATCACAATGTAACTAGATTGGTGACTCTAGTGCAAGTGGGAGACTGTTGGAAATATGCCCTAGAGGCAATAATAAAAGTATTATTATATTTCATTGTTCATGATAATTGTCTTTTATTCATGCTATAACTGTATTATCCGGAAATCGTAATACACGTGTGAATACATAGACCACAATATGTTCCTAGTGAGCCTCTAGTTGACTAGCTCGTTGTGATCAACAGATAGTCATGGTTTCCTGACTATAGACATTGGATGTCATTGATAACGGGATCACATCATTAGGAGAATGATGTGATGGACAAGACCCAATCCTAAGCATAGCACAAAGATCGTGTAGTTCGTTTGCTAGAGCTTTACCAATGTCAAGTATCTCTTCCTTCGACCATGAGATCGTGTAACTCCGGATACCGTAGGAGTGCCTTGGGTGTATCAAACGTCACAACGAATCGGGTGACTATAAAGGTGCATTATAGGTATCTCCGAAAGTATCTGTTGGGTTGACACGGATCGAGATCGGATTTGTCTCTCCGTATGACGGAGAGGTATCTCTCGGCCCACTCGGTAATGCATCATCATAATGAGCTCAAGGTGACCAAGGTGTTGGCCACGGATCATGCATTACGATACGAGTAAAGTGACTTGCGTAACGAGACCGAACAAGGTATTGGGATACCGACGATCGAGTCTCGGAAAGTAACGCACCGATTGACAAAGGAATTGTATCTGTGGTTTTGATCGAATCCTCAACATCGTGGTTCAACCAATGAAATCATCGAGGAGCATGTGGGAGCCAACATGGGTATCCAGATCCCGTTGTTGGTTATTGCCCGAGAGTCGTCTCGGTCATGTCTGCGTGTCTCCCGAACCCGTAGGGTCTACACACTTAAGGTTCGGTGACGCTAGGGTTGTATGAATATGAGTATGCAGCATACCGAATGTTGTTCGGAGTCCCGGATGAGATCCCGGACGTCACGACGAGTTTCGGAATGGTCCGGAGGTAAAGAATAATATATAGGAAGTGGTATTTCGGCCATCGGGAAAGTTTAGGGGTCTCCCGGTAATGTACCGGGACCACCGGAAGGGTCCCGGGGGTCCACCGGGTGGGGCCACCCATCCCGGAGGGCCCCATGGGCTGAAGTGGGAGGAACCAGCCCATAGTGGGCTGGTGCGCCTCTAGGCCCACCCCCACGCCTAGGGTTGAAACCCTAGGGGTGGCGCCCACTTGGCTTGGGGGCACTCCACCCCTTGCCGCCGCCCCTTGAGATTGGATCTCGGGGCCGCCGCCCGAGGCCTACATAAAGGGGGGGAGGGGGCAGCCGCACCCTGTGCTTGGCGCCTCCCCCCTGCACCTCGTCCTCCTCCCGTAGTCGCTTGGCGAAGCCTGCCGGAGTTCTGCTGCATCCATCACCACGCCGTCGTCTTCTTTGGATCATCATCAACCGCTCCTTCCCCTTGCTGGATCAAGAAGGAGGAGACGTCTCCGTCCCGCACGTGTGTTGAACGCGGAGGTGCTGTCCGTTCAGCACTTGGACATCGGTGATCTGAATCACGTCGAGTACGACTCCATCATCACCTTGCAAGCTTCCGCACGCGATCTACAAGTGGTATGTAGATGCAAACTCTCTCCCATTACTCGTTGCTTAGATGAACTCATAGATGGATCTTGGTGAAACCGTAGGAAAAATTTTAATTTTCTGCAACGTTCCCCAACACATATATCCTAAAAACATCCGAGAGCACCACGAAACCCTATTCCACCGCCGCAACCTTCTGCACCCGTGAGATCCCATCTTGGGGCCTTTTCTGGCGCTGGAATGGGTCACGGAGGGCTTCTACATCAACACCATAGCCTCTCCAATGAAGCGTGAGTAGTTTACCATAGACCTTCGGGTCCATAGTTATTAGCTAGATGGCTTCTTCTCTCTCTTTCATTCTCAATACAAAGTTCTCCTCGATCTTCTTGGAGATCTATTCGATGTAATACTTTTTGCGGTGTGTTTGTCGAGATCCAATGAATTGTGGGTTTATGATAAAGATTATATATGAACAATATTTGAATCTCCTCTGAATTCTTTTATGTATGATTTGTTATCTTTGCAACTCTCTTTGAATTATCAGTTTGGTTTGTCCTACTAGATTGATCTTTCTTGCAATTGGAGAAGTGCTTAGCTTTGGGTTCAATCTTGCGGTGTCCTTTCCCAGTGACAGCAGGGGCAGGAAAGCACGTATTGTATTGTTCCCATCGAGGATAAAAAGATGAGGTTTATATCATATTGCTTGAGTTTATACCTATACATCATGTCATCTTGCCTAATGCATTACTCTGTTCTTATGAACTTAATACTCTAGACGCATGTTGGATAGCGGTCGATGTGTGGAGTAATAGTAGTAGATGCAGAATCGTTTTGGTCTACTTGTCGTGGACGTGATGCCTATATACATGATCATGCCTAGATATTCTCATAACTATGCACTTTTCTATCAATTGCTCGACAGTAATTCGTTCACCCACCATAATACTTATGCTATCTTAAGAGAAGCCACTAGTGAAACCTATGGCCCCCGGGTCTATCGTCCATCATATAAGTTTTCAATCTACTTTATTTTGCAATCTTTACTTTCCAATCTATATCATAAAAATACCAAAAATATTTATCTTATCTTATTATCCCTATCAGATCTCACTTTTGCAAGTGGTCGTGAAGGGATTGACAACCCCTTTATCGTGTTGGTTGCGAGGTTCTTGTTTGTTTGTGTAGGTACGAGGGACTTACGTGGAGCCTCCTACTGGATTGATACCTTGGTTCTCAAAAACTGAGGGAAATACTTACGCTACTTTGTTGCATCACCCTTTCCTCTTCAAGGGAAAACAAACGCATGCTGAAGAGGTAGCAAGAAGGATTTCTTGTGCCGTTGCCGGGGTGTCTACACACAAGTCAAGACATACCAAGTACCCATCACAAACTCTTATCCCTCGCATTACATTATTTTCCATTTGTCTCTCGTTTTCCTCTCCCCCACTTCACCCTTACCGTTTTATTCGCCCTCCTTTTCCCATTCGCCTCTTTTTTTGCTTGCTTCTTGTGGTATTTGCTGCCACTATGTCTGAAACTGGGGAGGTTATCATTGATAAGGACAATAGTAATAACGTGGGAAAGTTTGATGCTTTTGATGATCCTGCTGAAGAACCCACTATCTCACATACTAAAAAGTTTTGAATCGGTAGTGGTAATATTATTGGAAAAGGGGTTATTCAAGATTTCTTTACTTGTGCCGGTGCTTTGCCCGCTATGGGTGGATCCATTCTTCATAGAACTAGTAGTCTTGTGGATGCTATATCCTTGCTTATAGTTGAACTTGAAAGGCAGTTTATTCATATGCATCCTTGCATACAAAGGATTTTCCTAGAATTTTCCAATATTGAGCTTTCTTCTGTTAAGCGTGCAACTACTATCTTTTTGGCACATGAGTACAGACTTATAATGAAAGAAGCCAAATAAATTTTTGCACACTATAGGGTGGACGCTGGTCGTCCTCCCATAGAGGCGATCCTTTTTAATCAAGAAGACATAATGCGTTTACGATCTTTAGATCATGTTGCTTATAATGAAAACCTTAGAAAAAAGGTTCCTACTGATGTTCTAGTTGATAGAATCTCCGAACTTAATGATGATTTTGCTATTCAAAACAATGGGTTAGGATTTTTCTCTTGAGCAAAGGCTCATGACTTTTTGCCAAAAGAATGCTTATAATGATGAATTGGTTGTGCAATATGAGGGGCCAAAGGAGGAACCCATACCTCCTGAGCTTGATCTTGGGGACTTTTATCCCATTAAATTTAGCCCTTTTGATTACTTTTGCTTGCCAAAAAGAAAACTTGCTGCTGAACGTACGGAATATGAGATGAGTTTTCGAGATTTACCTTATCATTATGGTGATACTTAGATCTATTCCCGCTTTTATGACTAGCTAGGGGCGTTAAACGATAGCGCTTGTTGGGAGGCAACCCAATTTTATTTTTGTTTCTTGCTTTTTGTTCCTGTTTAGTAATAGATAATTCATCTAGCCTCCGGTTAGATGTGGTTTTATGTTTTAATTAGTGTATGTCCCAAGTAAAACCTATAGGATCATCTTGGGTGATAGTTAATCTGATCTTGCTGAAAAACAGAAACTTTTGCACGCACGAGAATAATTTTCATAAATCACAGAAACGTGATTTTCAGTTGATTCTTTTTGCAGAAGATTAATAAACAAATTATATAGTACTTCCTATTTTGGTAGAATTTTTGGGGTTCCAGAATTATTCTAAAGTTACAGATTGCTACAGACTGTTCTGTTTTTGACAGATTCTGTTTTTCGTGTGTTGTTTGCTTATTTTGATGAATCTATGGCTAGTACCGAGGGGTATGAACCATAGAGAAGTTGGAATACAGTAGGTTTAACACCAATATAAATAAATAATGATTTCATTACAGTACCTTAAAGTGGTGGTTTGTTTTATTTCGCTAACGGAGCTCATGAGTTTTCTGTTGAGTTTTGTGTTGTGAAGTTTTCAAGTTTTTGGGTAAAGATTTGATGGATTATGGAATAAGGAGTGGAAAGAGCCTAAGCTTAGGGATGCCCAAGGCACCCCAAGGTAAAATTCAAGGACAACCAAAAGCCTAAGCTTGGGGATGCCCCGGAAGGCATCCCCACTTTTGTCTTCGTCCATCGGTAACTCTACTTGATGCTATATTTTTATTCACCACATGATATGTGTTTTGCTTGGAGCGTCTTGTATGATTTGAGTCTTTGCTTTTTAGTTTACCACAATCATCCTTGCTGTACGCACCTTTTGGGAGATACACACATGAATCGGAATTTATTAGAATACTCTATGTGCTTCACTTATATCTTTTGAGCTAGATAATTTTGCTCTAGTACTTCACTTATATCTTTTTAGAGCATGGCGGTGGTTTTATTTTATAAAAATTATTGATCTCTCGTGCTTCACTTATATTATTTTGAGAGTCCTTTAGAACAGCATGGTAATTGCTTTGGTTAAAATTTTAGTCCTCATATGATGAACATCCAAGATAGGTATAATAAAACTACCATATAAAGTGCATTGAATATTGTGAGAAGTTTGATACTTGATGATTGTTTTGAGATATGAGGATGGTAATATTAGGGTCATGCTAGATGAGTAGTTGTGAATTTGAGGAATACTTGTGTTAAAAGTTTGTGATTCCCGTAGCATGCACGTATGGTGAACCGTTATGTGATGAAGTTGGAGCATGATTTATTTATTGATTGTCTTCCTTATGTGTGGAGGTCGGGATCGCGTGATGGTTAACTCCTACCAACCCTTCCCCTAGGAGCATGCGTGTAGTACTTTGTTTTGATAACTTGTAGAAGTTTTCAATAAGTATGTGAGTTCTTCATGACTAATGTTGAGTCCATGGATTATACACACTCTCACCCTTCCACCATTCACTACAGGAATCAGCTACTTTGCCGTCCGCCATCAGCAAACAGGCAGACGGCAAAGCCGGGGACGGCGGACGGCAAAATGCTTTGCCGTCAGCGGCGGACGGCAAACAGTGACAGCAAAGACAGGGTCGGCAAACAGGCCCTTTGCCGTCCGCTTTTTATGGCGGACGGCAAAGAGTGCTTTGCCTACAGCGGCGGACGGCAAAGAGGACTGACGGCAAAATACTGGCCGTCCGCCAGCGTTAGTCCATTAGGCGGCTAACGGCGGCCTTTGCCATCAGCCAGCGGACGGCAAATTTGCCAAATGGCTCATCTCTGAGAAAGCACAGGTGGCCGCCACGTGTCCCCTTTGCCGTCTGCCGCCGACGGCAAAGGGTTCTTTGTCGTCTGCCACGGACGGCAAAGAGTACTGCCTCTTTTTTATTGTGTTTTTCTTATATCCAACAATTATCACAGCAAATATATCACAGCACATATATATCCATCACATAAATATCCATCACATATATATCCAACATAATAAATATCCAGCACATATATATCCATCCATACATACATAGTAGGTTGCACATAGTCCCATCAATCCATACATATTACAATATGCAAAGTTACATCATAGCAATCTAGTTTCATCATAGCAAGCGAGCAGAATACAAGAAGTGCATCAAAGGAAAAAACAAGCAATCCATCATAGGATGTTGGCTTCCATGAAGTGAATGAAACCTGCAAAATGACAAATAAGAAAGTTAGAAAAAGAATAGAAGAAGAAGAAAAAGACTAGAAGAAGAAGTATATGCCATTTATTAGCTAACTTAGGTGAACTAGATCATTTATGAGCTAAATTAGTTGAAATGGATCGTTTATGAGCTAAGTTAGGTGAAATGGATCGTTTATGAGCTAAGTTAGGTGAAATGGATCGTTTATGAGCTAACCTAGGTGAAATGGGTCGTTTATGAGCTAACCTAAGTGAAATAGGTCGTTTATGAGCTAACCTAGGTGAAATGGGTCGTTTATGAGCTAACCTAGGTGAAATAGGTCGTTTATGAGCTAACCTAGGTCAAATGCATCATTTATGAGCTAACCTAGGTGAAATGGATCATTTTGGAGCTAACTTAGTTGAAATGGGTCGTTTATGAGCTAACTAAGGTGAAATTCCACGTTTTTGAGCTAACTAAGGTGAAATGGATCGTTTTTGAGCTAACCTAGGTGAAATGGGTCATTTTGGAGCTAACCTAGGTGAAATGGGTCATTTTAAAGCTAATGTAGGTAAAATGGATCATTTAGGAGCTAATCTACGTAAAATGGGTCATTTTAGAGCTAAGTTGGATAAATTGGATCACTTGTAAGCTAACTAAGGTAAAATGAGTCATTTTAGAGCTAACTTAGGTAAAATGGATCGTTTATGAGCTAACTAAGCTAATTATGCAATTTTTGACATAAGTAAGCTTATTAAGTCATTTTGAAGGAAAAGAAGCTAACTCTAGGTCATTATGGTAAGCATATTGGAGGAAATAAAGCTAAGTCTAAGTCTAGAGAAACTTACCGTGATCAGGGAGGTGTAGGAGCGGGCTGGCTCGTGCCGGTAGCTGGAGAAGGAGCGTGCGATGCGTTTCTGGAGTTAAGCTGCACCAAAGATCATTTCCAATGTCTCGTTAGCATTATGACACTCAAATGTTAAGACTAGCAAGTAATGTCCATTCAAATTAAACTCACCGTGCTCCTGTGAGCAATCACGGCATCGGCGGAGCGGATCGACCGGACTTCTTGCACACAGATCGCACATTTGGTTTTCTATGAGTCATACTAGTTAGTAATGAGACTCAAATGTTAAGACTAGCAAGTAATCTGCAAAAGAAACTTACCACAAGGAGCTCGTACATGGCCCTTGCTCGCATGTCATTCCATGCCCTCTCCTCCTCCAACATCTTTGTCGTCCTCTCCTCCAACTCCCGCTGCCTCTCCGCCGCCCGCCAGAAGTTTATCCGTTCTATCTCTCTCACTCAGATAGCAGCCTGCAACACCACTCACATGACCATTTGTAATCATTGATGGAAGAGCACACAATGTAATGGAGAAAGATAGCTGAGTACGTATAACTAACCTTGAAGGCGAGTTGGACTGGCCGTTCACGAGGCCTTATCTCAGGAGCGGAGCTCGACTGGCGCACCTTGATCTCCCAGAGAGTGCTAGGACAACGGATAAGTCCATCTCCCATGGCTATGGAGCCATGGGACCTCCCACCAACAGATATCATCAGCAGCTCTGTATCAATGGGACCCTGGCTCGGGTTAAAGTCCTCCCCTTTCCTCGCCTTCCCCTGATCTCTATATTGCACGAGCTTGTCGTGGGCGGAGATGTTGGTGAAGTTCTTTGGATCATCGAGGTCAGACGCAGAGAATGCCTTGACTTTCTTGTAAGAGCCAGTGTGGGCCATGGCATACAGGTCGTACACCTCTGGCACCTTATCCGCCTTATTGTAGCGTGCCTGAAAGAGAGAAACAAAGTAAATTAGTAATTAAAGGGCTAAAGCTAGCATGATGAATGAATTGCATGAATCATGAAGCAAACCACATACCCAGTTCCGCCCGTACTGAAATAAGTTGGAGCTGCCTTGGTGGTGTGGCACACCTTCCATTTGGGCACGTTTGTCCTTGGCCTCATTGTGGGTGGCCCGCCATTGTATTGAGCACCACGCATTGACCAACACCTCCCAACAATCCATCCGATCCGCACACCATCTCGGAGGGGCCTAAGTTAGCAAACAGAAACTTGAGCGCTACGGCTATGAATTACTAAATGAAGGAAGTAGGTACAAGGCCTTAAGAATTACCTTCATGTACTGCTCCTTACTCAAGAACTTATCGTGGCACTCCTGCTTGGGCTTCTTGATACCACGCCCGGCGTAGTAGTCTCGAACAGCCTGCACCCGAACCTCATGCCATAAGTTCTGAAGTAGGCGCTTGCACTCCTTGTCGATAACATCTGCCGCCTCCTCCTCGTATCCCTCCTCACACCGGTAGAATGTCTGCAATCAAATGAGACAATATTGATTAGTACAATTAATAACTAGCTAGTTCAAGATTTTTAATTGTGTAAAGGAGAAATTACCGAACTTTTCGATCACCACGTCGCCTCGTCTTGCACAAGACACCGTCGATAATCTCACCGGCGGGGCCGGGCAGCCAAGTAGTGCTCCCAACTCAATCCAACCTCCGAAGCCGACCCTCACCGAGCAACGTGACAAACCCGGAAAGTTTTGCGAATCGAACTCCAAGGACGGAGTTGGGCGGCGGACACTTTCATGGTGGTCCCAACCCTGCAGCATGACAAGGCCAACGATTTATTTGAAGAAACGTGAATGCGAAGGTACAAAAGATTAAATGCACTTACCTCTCCCCATCGGGAAAATCAACCACCTCGCTTTCATGGTCGCCGCACGGACGGAGCCGTGTAGCACCACGCTGGTAGACGTTGCCCCCTCCTCCCCTCCTCCTCAAAATTAGTCGGCTCCCGTCATCATCAAGATGGCCACTCGGCTCCCGCCATCATCAAGCATGGCCACTCGGCTCCTCAGGCTGACCCGACCAAGTACCCCATCCAGACGTGTGCTCCTCCGGGGTCTCGTGGGCCCAACTCTCATGGGCAAGGCCGTCGACCCGAGGCTCGTGGGTCAAGACCCGTGGATCGGAGGCTTGTGGACCGAGTCCGTGTAGCCTCCTCCTCAGACGAGTCCACCCTAGCGATCACGTGCTCGGGTGAAACAGCTGGGGCGGGCGAGGAAGGCGCCAGAAGAGTCACCCTACCTCCTCTCCCGCGACCACGTGCTCCACCTCCTCTCTTCTTCTTACCTCGTCCCCTGCTGGGCACCGCGGTCGACGAAGAAGGGCCCGGCGGTGTCGCCATCTTGTCCAAAGAACGCTCGGCGGAGAGGTGCGTGTGGAATGGAAGACCTCACACCAGCGCCGATGAAGAAGGGCCTCGGGCGCTCCCGACCAGTGCCCACCATCTTTCAAAGACTGCCATGACAAAGAATAAACAAAATTAGTACAACATAAAAAAGTACCAACATGACTAATAATATGTATATCACTTAAGTGTATCATCATCAAGTACAACATAAACAATCGCACATTTAAAACTACCCGATCAACACAATTATATATGATGTTTTTCATAACAAAATCGAAAAATATATGACCTAACTAATAATTCACAAATATATGACCCCGTCGGCCTATGGAAGGCCAAAGAACACCTTTTCGGGAGGTGTCGAGGGTCGGGGTGTTGTGTCGGGTCGGGTCGGGTCTCGGGTGCAGGTGTCGGGTCGGGTGCGGGTCGGGTCGGGTGCCGTGTCGGTGTCGGGGTCGGGGTGTCGGGTCAGGCTCGGGGTCGGGGTGTCGGTGTCGGGATTGGGGTCGGGGTCGGGGTGTCGGGGTCGGGGTCTCGGGGTCGGGGTGTCGTGTCGGGGTGCCGGGTCGGGGTCGAGGTGCCGTGTCGGGTTAGGTTTTTTTCCTCTTTTTTCCTTTTCTTCTTCTTCCTCTTCTTCCTTTTCTTCCCTTTCTTCCTTTTTTTCCTTCTTCTTCCTCCTTTCCTTTTTCCTCTTCTTCTTCTCCTCCTCTCCTCTTTTTCTTCTTCTTCTTCCTCCTCTTCTTCTTTTTTCTTCTCCTCCTCCTCTTCTTCTTCTTCCTTTCCTTTTTCCTCTTCTTCTTCTCCTCCTCTCCTATTTTTTTCTTCTTCTTCTTCTTTCCTAAAACTGAACTAAACCTAAAACTAAACCTAAATCTAAAACTAAATCTAAACTAAACATAAACCTAAAACTAAAAAAACAGAAAAAAGGAAAAAAAACTAAACCTAAACCTAAAACTAAACTAAAACTAAACCTAAAACTAAAACTAAAACTAAAACTAAATCTAAACTAAACATAAACCTAAAACTAAAAAACAGAAAAAAAAAGGAAAACCGAGGAGGTAGAGCTCACTGGGCGGTGGAGGAGGTGGCGGTGGAGGAGGGGGCGGGCGGCACAGGCGGCAAGGCCGAGCCTGTGGGGCAGGGGGGGGCAGGCGGCGGTCTGAGAGGCAACCTGGTGGGGGCGACAGGCGGGGGCGATGGGGCGACAGGCGGGGAGGCGGTGGGGCGGGCGATGGGGCGCGGGCGGGCGGCGAGTGGTGGGGGCGGCGGCGCGCGTGTGGGAGCAGGGAGAGAAACAGAGAGAGGGCGGGGTGGGGCACACCATTAGATATGTTAAATGTTTGTCGTCCGCCCTCTTTCTCGCTCCTTTTTGCTTTTGTTTGTCGCTAGCGAGATGGCAAAGAGGGAACCCATAAGTATTTTTAAACAGCTCCTCAGTGGGGCGCCCTCCCTCTTTGTCGTCTGCTAGCCGACGGCAAAGAATCTTTGCCGTCAGCTAGCGGGCGGCAAAGAACTGGCTGATGGCGAAGACTTTCTTTGCCATCAGCCAGTTCTTTGCCGTCTGCTTTTGGGTAGCTGATGGCAAAGAGCTTCTTTGACATCTGCTAGCAGACGGCAAAGAGCTGGCAGATGGCAAAGTAGCTGATTCCAGTAGTGATTGCTAGCCTCTCTTGTGCCGCGCAACTTTCGCCGGTATCATACACCCACCATATACCTTCCTCAAAACAGCCACCATACCTACCTATTATGGCATCTCGATAGCCATTCCGAGATATATTGCCATGCAACTTTCCACCGTTCCATTTATTATGACACGCTCCACCATTATCATATTGCTTTGCATGATCATGTAGTTGACATCGTATTTGTGGCAAAGCAACCATTCATAATTCTTTCATAGATGTCACTCTTGATTCATTATCCCGGTACACCACCGGAGGCATCCACATAGAGTCATATTTTGTTCTAAGATTCTTGAGTTGTAAGTACATAAAAGTGTGATGATCTTCATTATTAGAGCATTGTCCCATGTGAGGAAAGGATGATGGAAGCAATGATTCCCTCACAAGTTGGGATGAGTCTCCGGACTTTATGAAAAATAAAAGAGGCCAAAGAAGCCCAAATAAAAAATGAGAGAGGCCAAAGAATCCCACCAAAAAATAAAAAAAATAAAAAATGAGAGAAAAAGAGAGAAGGGACAATGTTATATCCTTTTACCACACTTGTGCTTCAAAGTAGCACCATGATATTCATGATAGAGAGTCTCCTATGATGTCACCTTCATATGCTAAGTGGGAATTTTTCATTATAGAACTTGGCTTGTATATTCCAATGATGGGCTTCCTCAAATTGCCCTAGGTCTTCGTGAGCAAGCGAGTTGGATGCAAAAACACCCACTTAGTTTCTTTTGATGAGCTTTCATACACTTATAGCTCTAGTGCATCCGTTGCATGGCAATCCCTACTCACTCACATTGATATCTATTAATGGGAATTTCCATAGCCCGTTGATATGCCTAGTTGATGTGAGACTATCTTCTCCTTTTTTGCCTTCTCCACAACCACCATCCTATTCCACCTATAGTGTTATGTCCATGGCTCACGCTGATGTATTGCGTGAAAATTGAAAAGGTTTGAGAATACTAAAGTATGAAACAATTGCTTGGCTAAAACCGGGGTTGTGCATGATTTAAATATTTTGTGTGATGAAGATAGAGCATAGCCAGACTATATGATTTTGTAGGGATAACTTTCTTTGTCCATGTTATTTTGAGAAGACATGATTACTTTGTTAGTATGCTTGAAGTATTATTACTCTTATGTCAATATTAAACTTTTATCTTGAATCTTTTAGATCTGAACATGAATGCCACAATAAAGAGAATTACATTGAGAATTATGTTAGGTAGCATTCCACATAAAAAAATTTGTTTTTATCATTTACCTACTCGAGGACGAGCATGAATTAAGCTTGGGGATGCTTGATACGTCTCCAACATATCTATAATTTTTGATTGTTCCATGCTATTATATTATTTGTTTTGGATGTTTAATGGGCTTTATTATACACTTTTATAGTATTTTCGGTACTAACCTATTAACCGGAGGCCGAGTCCAAAATGTTGCTTTTTTTTGCCTATTTCAATGTTTCACAGAAAAGGAATATCAAACGGAGTCCAAACGGAATGGAACCTTCGGGAGAGTCGTTTTTGGAACAAACGCAATCCAGGAGACTTGGAGTGGACGTCAAGGAAGCAACGAGGCGGCCACAAGGCAGGGAGGCGCGCCCAGGGGAGGCGCACCCCCACCCTCGTGGCTTCTCTGACCAACTTCTTTCGCTCATATACCCTGAAAACAGCCGAGAGGACCACGAAGCCCTATTTCCACCGCCGCAACCTTCTGTACCCGTGAGATCCCATCTTGGGGCCTTTTCCGGCGCTCTACCAGAGGGGGAATCAATCACGGAGGGCTTCTACATCAACACCATAGCCTCTCTGATGAAGCGTGAGTAGTTTACCACAGACCATCGGGTCCATAGTTATTAGCGAGATCGCTTCTTCTCTCTCTTTGATTCTCAATACAAAGTTCTCCTCGATCTTCTTGGAGATCTATTCGATGTAATACTTTTTGCAGTGTGTTTGTCGAGATTCGATGAATTGTGGGTTTATGATAAAGATTATCTATGAACAATATTTGAATCTCCTCTGAATTCTTTTATGTATGATTTGTTATCTTTGCAAGTCTCTTCGAATTATCAGTTTGGTTTGGCCTACTAGATTGATCTTTCTTGCAATGGGAGAAGTGCTTAGCTTTGGGTACAATCTTGTGGTGTCCTTTCCCAGTGACAACAGGGGAGGCACATATTGTATTGTTGCCATCGAGGATAAAAAATGGGGTTTATATCATATTGCTTGAGTTTATCCCTCTACATCATGTCATCTTGCCTAATGGGTTACTTTGTTCTCATGAACTTAATACTCTAGATGCATGCTGGATAGCGGTTGATGTGTGGAGTAATAGTAGTAGATGCAGAATCGTTTCGATCTACTTGTCTTGGACGTGATGCCTATATACATGATCATGCATAGATATTCTCATAACTATGCACTTTTCTATCAATTGCTCGACAGTAATTTGTTCACCCACCAACTTATGCTATCTTGAGAGAAGCCACTAGTGAAACCTATGGCCCCCGGATCTATTTTCCATCATATAAGTTTCCGATCTATTTTATTTTGCAGTCTTTACTTTCCAATCTATATCATAAAAATACCAAAAATATTTATCTTATTTTCTCTATCAGACCTCACTTTTTGCAAGTGGCGGTGAAGGGATTGACAACCCCTTTATCGCGTTGGGTGCAAGGCTCTTATTTGTTTGTGCAGGTATGAGGGATTTGAGTGTAGCCTCCTACTGGATTGATACCTTGGTTCTCAAAAATTGAGGGAAATGCTTACGCTACTTTACTGCATCACCCTTTCCTCTTCAAGGGAAAACCAACGCATGCTCAAGAGGTAGCAAGGCAGACTAGGGACAATATGTTTTGTCTATGTATTCACACATGTACTAAGTTTCTGGTTAATACAATTCTAGCATGAATAATAAACATTTATCATGAAATAAGGAAATAAATAATAACTTTATTATTGCCTCTAGGGCATATTTCCTTCAGTCTCCCAGTTGCACTAGAGTCAATAATCTAGATTACATAGTAATGATTCTAACGCCCATGGAGCTTTGGTGCTGATCATGTTTTGCTCGTGGAAGAGGCTTAGTCAACGAGTCTGCAACATTCAGATCCGTATGTCCCCTCCGACACTTGATGACAGATGGAATTGAAGCGTCTCTTGATGTGCTTGGTTCTCTTGTGAAATCTGGATTCCTTTGCAAAGGCAATTGCACCAGTATTGTCACAGAAGATTTTCATTGGACCCGATGCACTAGGTACGACACCTAGATCGGATATGAACTCCTTCATCCAGACTCCTTCATTTGTTGCTTTCGAAGCAGCAATGTACTCCGCTTCACACGTAGATCCCGCCATGACGATCTGCTTGGAACTTCACCAATTGACAGCTCCTACATTCAATAAAAATACGTATCCGGTTTGCGACTTTGAGTCATCTGGATCAGTGTCAAATCTTGCATCGACGTAACCGTTTACAACGAGCTCTTTTTCACCTCCATAAACGAGAAACATATCCTTAGTCATTTTCAGGTATTTCGGGATGTTCTTGACTGCTGTCCAGTGCTCCATTCCGGGATTACTTTGGTACCTCCCTGCTATGCTTATAGCAAGGCACACATGAGGTCTGTTACACAACATTGCATACATGATAGAACCTATGGCTGAAGCATAGGGAATGACTTTCATTTTCTCTCTATCTTTTGTAGTGGTCGGGCATTGAGTCTGACTAAATTTCACACCTTGTAACACAGGCAAGAACCCTTTTTTGACTGATCCATTTTGAACTTCTTCAAAACTTTATCAAGGCATGTGCTTTGTGAAAGTCCAATTAAGCGTCTTGATCTATCTCTATAGATCCTGATACCCAATATGTAAGCAGCTTCAACGAGGTCTTTCATGGAAAAACTCTTATTCAGGTATCCCTTTATGCTATCCAGAAATTCTATATCATTTCCAATCAACAATATGTCATCCACATATAATATTAGAAATGCTACAGAGCTCCCACTCACTTTCTTGTAAATACAGGCTTCTCCAAAAGTCTGTATAAAACCCTATGCTTTGATCACACTATCAAAGCGTTTATTCCAACTCCGAGAGGCTTGCACTAGTCCATAAATGGATCGCTGGAGCTTGCACACTTTGTTACCACCCTTTGGATCGACAAAACCTTCTGGTTGCATCATATACAACTCTTCTTTCAGAAATCCATTCAGGAATGCAGTTTTGACATCCATCTACCAAATTTCATAATCATAAAATGCGACAATTGCTACCATGATTTGGACAGACTTAAGCATCGCTACGGGTGAGAAAATCTCATCGTAGTCAACTCCTTGAACTTGTCAAAAACCTTTAGCAACAAGTCGAGCTTTGTAGACAGTAACATTACCGTCTGCATTGGTCTTCTTCTTGAAGGTCCATTTATTTTCTATGGCTTGCTGATCATCGGGCAAGTCCACTAACGTCCACACTTTGTTCTCATACATGGATCCCATCTCATATTTCATGGCCTCAAGCCATTTTGCGGAATCTAGGCTCATCATCGCTTCCTCATAGTTCATAGGTTCACCATGGTCTAGTAACATGACTTCCAGAATAGGATTACCGTACCACTCTGGTGCGGATCTCACTCTAGAAGACCTACGATGTTCGGTAGTAACTTGATCTGAAATTTCATGATCATCATCATTAACTTCCTCACTAATTTAGGGGTGGGCATAAAAACCGAGAACCGAAGACCGGAGCCAAAAAAACCGAGACCGAAGCCGAAAACACCGAGCACCGAAGATTCGGCTGTTCTCTCGGTTGGCAAATGGCAGAAACCGAAATTACCTCGGGGTATTCGGTTGTTGGAGTCTGTTGACCGAATCACCGAACTGACCGAAATACACTACCGTATTAAATCCTAGCGTACAAAGCCCAATATCCCATTCACATGAGACACACCATCCAACACCACACGAAGCTCCTAGCATTTTCTCCACCACAAACACAGACAGCCACCACATCTTATCCTAATTCGCTCCAGGCTTGACACATGCAGGTCACGCACCGCCGCCGCCGCCGCTGCCCTCCATTTCGCCACCTCGCTATACCAGCAGCGGCCTGCGCCCATGGGCCCTGCGCGGTGGCAGTCGGCGGTGCCCATGGCTCCCGCGTGGCGCTGTCCGGCGACATCTATCTCTCCCATGCTGTCTTGGGATCGCAACAATAACTCGTTGATGGTTTGCTGTCCGCCTACAACGATGCGGCGTTTCCTTGTTTCGATCGATTCATGTTTGTTTGTTCCTATTTTCTTGCCAAAATTTGACTTCAAATTCCTTCCTCCCGGCCAAACTATCGGGTCTCTTTGGTAGTAACCGACGACCGAACCGAAGTATCGAGAGACCGAAGTCTCGGTCATTGATTTCTTCCAAGACCGATCGGTCAGTAAAAACAAAAAACCGAATTTTAAAATAAACCGAGACACAGAACCGAATTATTTGGTTTAACCGAATGCCCAGACCTACACTAATTGGTGTAGGAATCACTGGAACTGATTTCTGTGATGAACTACTTTCTAATAAGGGAGAAGGTACAATTACCTCATCAAGTTCTACTCTCCTCCCACTCACTTCTTTCAAGAGAAACTCTTTCTCTAGAAATGATCCATTCTTAGCAACAAAGATTTTGCCTTCGGAGGTGTACCCAACAGTTTCCTTTGGGTATCCTATGAAGACGCACTTCTCCGACTTGGGTTCGAGCTTATCAGGTTGAAGCTTTTTCACATAAGCATCGCAGCCCCAAACTTTAAGAAATGACAACTTTGGTTTCTTGCCAAACCACAGTTCATAAGGCGCCGTCTCAACGGATTTTGATGGTGCCCTATTTAAAGTGAATGCAGCCGTCTGTAAAGCATAACCCCAAAATGATAGCGGTAAATCAGTAAAAGACATCATAGATCGCACCATATCCAATAAAGTACGGTTACGATGTTCGGATACACCATTTTGCTGTGGTGTTCCAGGTGGCGTTAGTTGTGAAACTATCCCATGTTGTTTCAAATGAAGACCAAACTCATAACTCAAATATTCACCTCCAAGATCAGATCGTAGAAACTTTATTTTCTTGTTACGATGATTTTCCACTTCACTCTGAAATTCGTTGGAATTTTCAAATGTTTCAGACTTATGCTTCATTAAGTAGATATAACCATATCTACTCAAATCATCTGTGAAGGTAAGAAAATAACGATACCCGCCATGAGCCTCAACACTCATTGGACCGCATACATCTGTATGTATTATTTCCAATAAGTCAGTAGCTCATTCCATTGTTCCGGAGAACGGAGTTTTAGTCATCTTGCCCATAAGGCACGGTTTGCAAGCACTGAGTGATTCATAATCAAGTGATTCCAAAAGTCCATCAACATGGAGTTTCTTCATGCGCTTTATACCGATATGACCCAAACGGTAGTGCCACAAATAAGTTGCACTATAATTATCAACTTTGCATCTTTTGGCTTCAATATTATGAATATGTGTATCATCACTATCGAGATTCAACAAAAATAGACCACTCACCAAGGGTGCATGACCATAAAAAGATAATACTCATATAAATAGAACAACCATTTTCTCTGATTTAAATGAATAACCGTCTCGCATCAAAAAAGATCCAGATATAATGTTCATGCTCAACGCTGGCACCAAATAACAATTATTTAGGTCTAAAACTAATCCCAAAGGTAGATGTATAGGTAGCGTGCCGACGGCGATCACATCGACCTTGGAACCATTTCTCACGCGCATCGTCACCTCGTCCTTAGCCAATCTTCGTTTAATTCGTAGTCCCTATTTCGAGTTGCAAATATGAGCAACAGAACCAGTATCAAATACCCAAGCGCTACTACGAGCATTAGTAAGGTACACATCAATAACATGTATATCAAATATACCTTTCACTTTGCCATCCTTCTTATCCGCCAAATACTTGGGGCAGTTCCGCTTCCAGTGACCAGTCCCTTTGCAGTAGAAGCACTCGGTTTCAGGCTTAGGTCCAGACTTGTGTTTCTTCTCTTGATCAGCAACTTCCTTGCCATTCTTCTTGAAGTTCCCGTTCTTCCCTTTGCCCTTTTTCTTGAAACTAGTGGTCTTGTTGACCATCAATACTTGATGCTCCTTCTTGATTTCTACCTCCGCAGCCTTTAGCATCGCGAAGAGCTCGGGAATAGTCTTGTTCATCCCTTGCATATTATAGTTCATCACGAAGCCTTTATAGCTTGGTGGTAGTGATTGAAGAACTCTGTCAATGACACTATCATCAGGAAGATTAACTCCCAGCTGAGTCAAGTGGTTATGGTACCCAGACATTCTGAGTATGTGTTTACTGACAGAACTATTCTCCTCCATTTTGCAGCTGTAAAACTTGTTGGAGACTTCATATCTCTCAACTTGGGCATTTGCTTGAAATATTAACTTCAACTCTTGGAACATCTCATATGGCACACCGAACTATGGTCAATGACGTTCAAAACATCTTTGAAGTCCTGATTCTAAGCCGTAAAGCATGGCACACCGAACTATCGAATAGTCATCAGCTTTGCTCTGCCAGACGTTCTTAACGTCATCAGTAGCATATGCAGCAGGCCTTGCACCTAGCGGTGCTTCCAAGACGTAATTCTTCTGTGCAGCAATGAGGATAATCATCAAGTTACAGACCCAGTCCATGTAGTTGCTGCCATCATCTTTCAACTTAGCTTTCTCTAGGAACACATTAAAATTCAAAGGAACGGTAGCACAGGCCATTGATCTACAATAACATAAACATGCAAAATAACTATCAGGACTAAGTTCATGATAAATTAGAGTTCAATTAATCATATTACTTAAGAACTCCCACTTAGATATACATCCCTCTAGTCATCTAAATGATCACATGATCCAAATCAACTAAACCATGTCCGATCATCACGTGAGATGGAGTAGTTTTCAATGGTGAACATCACTATGTTGATCATATCTACTATATGATTCACGTTCGACCTTTCGGTCTCAGTGTTCCGAGGCCATATCTGCATATGCTAGGCTCGTCAAGTTTAACCCGAGTATTATGCGTGTGCAAAACTGGTTGCACCCGTTATATGTGAACGTAGAGCTTATCACACCCGATCATCACGTGGTGTCTCGGCACGACGAACTGTAGAAACGGTGCATACTCAGGGAGAACACTTGTAACTTTAAATTTAGCAAGGGATCATCTTATAATGCTACTGTTGTACTAAGCAAAATAAGATGCATAAAAGATAAATATCACATGCAATCAAAATATGTGACATGATATGGCCATCATCATCTTGTGCTCATGATCTCCATCACCAAAGCATTGTGATGATCTCCACTGTCACCGGCGCGACACCTTGATTTCCATCGTAGCATCGTTGTCGTCTCACCAACTATTGTTACTACGACTATCGCTACTGCTTAGTGATAAAGTAAAACAATTACATGGCGATTGCATTGCATACAATAAAGCGACAACCATATGGCCCCTGCCAGTTGCCGATAACTTTGTTACAAAACATGATCATCTCATACAACAATTTATATCACATCATGCCTTGACCATATCACATCATAGCAAGCCCTGCAAAAACAAGTTATACGTCCTCTACTTTGTTGTTGCAAGTTTTATGTGGCTGCTACGGGCTTCTAGCAAGAACTGTTCTTACCTAAGCATCAAAACCACAACGATTTTTCATCAAGTGTGTTGTTTTAACCTTCAATAAGGACCAGCCGTAGTCAAACTCGATTCAACTAAAGTTGGAGAAACAGACACCCGCCAACCACCTTTGTTCAAAAAGCACGTCGGTAGAACCAGTCTCATGAACGTGGTCATGTAATGTCGGTCTGGGCCGCTTCAGCCAACAATACCGCCAAATCAAAGTAAGACATTGGTGCTAAGCAGTATGACTATTATCGCCCACAACTCTTTGTGTTCTACACATACATATAACATCTACGCATAGACCTGGCTCGGATGCCACTATTGGGGAACACAGTAATTTCAAAAAATTTCCTACGATCATGCAAGATCTATATATGTGATGGATAACAACGAGAGGGGAGAGTGTGTCCACGTACCCTCGTAGACTGAAAGCGGAAGCGTTAGTTAACACGGTTGATGTAGTCGAACGTCTTCGCGATCCAATTGATCCAAGTACCGAACATACGACACCTCCGCGTTCAGCACACGTTCAGCTCGATGACGTCCCTCGTACTCTTGATCCAGTTGAGGCCGAGGGAGAGTTTCGTTAGAACGATGGCATGGCGACGGTGATGATGAAGTTACCGGCGCAGGGCTTCGCCTAAGCACTACGACGATATGACCGAGATGTGTAACTGTGGAGGGGGGCACCACACACAGCTAAAAGATTAACTTGTGTGTTTTAGGGTGCCCCCTGCCCCCGTATATAAAGAAGCAAGGAAGAGGCCGACCGGTCCTCCTAGGGCGCACTCCACAAGGGGAGTCCTACTAGGACTACTAGTCCTAGTAGGATTCCACCCAGAGGGAGAGAGGGGAAAGGAAGGAGAGGGAGAGGGAGAAGGAAAGGGGGGCGCTCCCCCTTCCCTAGTTCAATTCGGACCCAAGGGGGAGGGGGCACGTGGCATGCCCTGGCCGCCCCCCCTCTCTCTCCACTAAGGCCCATGTGGCCCATTAGTTCCCCGGGGGGGTTCCGGTAACCCTCTAGCACACCGGTTATATCTGAAACTTCTCCGGAACACTTCCGGTGTCCGAATATAGTCGTCCAATATATCAATATTTATGTCTCGACCATTTCAAGACTCCTCGTCATGTTTATAATATCATCCGGGACTCTGAATAAACTTCGGTCATCAAAACACATAATCATAATACAAATCGTCATCGAACGTTAAGCGTGCAGACCCTACGGGTTCGAGAACTATGTAGACATGACCGAGACACATCTCCGGTCAATAACCAATAGCGGAACCTGGATGCTCATATTGGCTCCTACATATTCCACGAAGATCTTTATCGGTCAAACCAAATAACAACATACGTTGTTCCCTTTATCATCGGTAGGTTACTTGCCCGAGATTCGATCGTCGATATCATCATACCTAGTTCAATCTCGTTGTCGGCAAGTATATTTACTCGTTCCATAATACTTCATCCCGTAACTAACTCATTAGTCACAATTCTTGCAAGGCTTATAGTGATGAGTATTACTGAGAGGGCCCAGAGATACCTCTCCGAAACACAGAGTGACAAATCCTAATCTCGATCTATGCTAACCCCAAAAACACCTTCGGAGACACCTGTAGAGCATCTTTATAATCACCCATTTAGGTTGTGACGTTTGATAGCACACAAAGTGTTCCTCCGATATTCGGGAGTTGCAAAATCTCGTAGTCTGAGGAACTTGTATAAGTCATGAAGAAAGTTGTAGCAATGAAACTGTAACGGTCATAATGCTAAGCTAACGGATGGGTCATGTCCATCACATCATTCTCCTAATGGTGTGATCCCATTCATCAAATGACAACACATGTCTATGGTTAGGAAACATAACCATCTTTGATTAACAAGCTAGTCAAGTAGAGGCATACTAGTGACAATATGTTTTGTCTATGTATTCACACATGTACTAAGTTTCTGGTTAATACATTTATAGGATGAATAATAAACATTTATCATGAAATAAGGAAATAAGTAATAACTTTATTATTGCCTCTAGGGCATATTTCCTTCATGAGCACCTCTGAGAGACCAATCCAATGGGTCTTGTGGTTGATGAAGTCACCACAGGTGACTCGTTATTGACGGAAACATAACCCTCGCAGAAACAATATTTCACCTTTATAAGACATGCATGAGTCAAGCCTGGGATTTGATTCCTGGTGGGCTAGGGTACAACCACCCTTCTAACCATCCAACCATAGGTTGGTTCTCCCGGCACGTGTATACTTGATGTATGCTGATGACTTGTTCTATGTTTACAAGTCGGCTTTTACTCCAAGTAGAAATCAAATATCAAAACCCAGAGCAAAGTATTACTAATGTTCCTGTCTATACATAGGACATGTTTGTTTGACAATATTTTTCATACTATCTAATTACACCACAACTACATACCCATAAATCTGTTTCATTGGATTCACCCATAAAAATATAACATCTAAAGCAAGTTTGACCACAAGTCACAACCCATTCCGCCTGCCCTATTGTATTCTGATAGTGATACCACATTGGTCCTCTTGCCCATAGCCTCGAGCTTGTTGCTTTCTCGGCCGTTGTCCTAGATTCACATTGTAATAGCATGAGTGGCAGTGACAACCTCTGTTATCTCCATTGGGACTATGGCCCCACGTGACCCACACACGTCGTCTACCAATCCCTTCTATGAATCTCTACACCGCTGCCACTGTCCTCGCATTCCTTTCTCCAAGCCATAAATAAACACAAATATATGATGGTTGAACGAAGCTAGGCAGGCAGCTATAATATGTGTTCATGTGTCTGTCTATTTGATTTGTGAATTTATTGATCTCAAATTCTATGGTGGCTTCATCATCTCAGTTTGAGATTATATGTCTTGTGTGTTTTCATTTAGCCTACTCCACAATTTGGCACAAACCCTACGATACGATGTAAATGATACCGTCCATTTAGAGTTGAACCAAACATGTTTATGATTTTTCTTATTCCGCTAGAGTGTTAGTGTGACCCCATTATGATTATTCCTGCACTGCTATTCTCCAACTAAACACCCGCTTAGTGGCATTCCTAACTTTTGTCTAATAAGCATAGTAAATACACGACTTGGTGATACTTAGTGGCATTTCTTTGTTTTTTGCAGGGAAGTGGTATTTCTTTTGTAAGTTTCATTAGAACAATGTATATGTGGTGTAAGTCGCTGAGCTGTGTAATGGTGTCCTCTAATGGGGTGCTTTTCATACACTACCATTGACAGGCTGGCATCAATGTTGTTTCTTAATGCGTGCCTCCCCAAAACAAATAACGAGTTGATATGAACCAATCATTATACACCATCGACGGGCTGACATCAATGATGTTTTTTCTTGTGTGCGTTCTAACATCATATGATGAACTGGTATAGACCAACTGTTTACATATCACCGACGGGTATTGACCTATCACGTCAGTGCTGGCCTCAAAGACACACCCAACGTCAGTGCTGACCTCACTGACACACCAAACGTCAGTGCTGACCTCACTGGCACATCAGACGTCAGTGCTGACCTCACTGACACACCAATCCTGATTGGTTATGTTAGTGGTCCCAGCACTACGACTTGGGGGAAAGAGGGGAAAGAGGATGGGAGCGCAAAATAAATTAGGAAGGGGAAGGAGACGGCAATTATAATAGGGATAGAGGGGTTGTGCGGCACATGGGATGAGTGATGGGCAAAAGATTAGGGTTTCTGGCTGTCCATAGCAATTGGCCGTCAAAATGGATGATTGAGATCGTCAGACGCAGATTTTTCATTAACTTTGGAGTAAATAACAGCCATGTCCGATGCAAGGGTAGGACTAAAAAATGACGGTAAAATCGGCAGAGCTACGTATACGGGAAAACTCTTGCTGTTCCACTGACCCGTGGGGCAGGAAGCACATCTGGCCCACGTTTCAGCGAGTGTTGCTAGGGTAACGGTCAGCAGGGACACGTTCCCCCCGCCCCCTCGTCTGCAAACCCCCTGTTAAAACGTGGCCCGACCCTCCCGCTTCGCGCACACGCTTCAGTTTTCACATCGCATCTCCCTCTCTCCCCAGAAAACCCTCTCCCATGGCGTCGAGGGGGGTCGGGTCCGGTGGTGGACGAGGCGGGCGAGGCGACGGCGCAGGGCGCCGCCCCGGTGGACGGGGAGACGGCCGAGGGCGCGGATCCGGCGGCCGTGGCGAGGCTGGAGGAGGAGGTTACGGTCGCGGCCCTGGTGCTCCAACTCCAGCAGCGGGCGGGTACAATCAGCAAGCGCCGCCCGCGCGCGTCGACGCTGGAGGCCGAGGTCCCGGCGTACCGGCTGGCTTCCGCCCCGCCGCGCCGCGTCCGGCCGCGCCTGCGGTTCCCGCGGCGGCCTCTACGAGTTCTTCGCGCGCCCCTCCGTCTTCGGCTACGATGGCGCCTGCTGATGCTCTCGCGAGGGACGTGGGCAGGCTGACCGTGGAGGCGCCCCCGGCTCCCCGTTCCTCCGCACCCGCCGCGGCGGGAGCCCCGGCTCTTCGTTCCCCTGTTCAGCCCGCGGCCGCGAGCGGATCTCAACCGGAATCCCAGGCGCCTGCGCCTGCGCCACCGGCAGCCGCCCCGGTGTCGAGCAAGTCGGTGGCCCCACCGGGTCGTCCGGGTTTCGGTACGGCGGGGCGGAAGATGATCGTGCGAGCGAACCACTTCCTCGTCGGCTTCGCGGACAAGGACATCTGCCACTACGATGTGAGCAACCCTACCTCTCTTCGTCCAGAAGTTCTTCCTCTACCATAGATTGCATGCTGGCTAGTGGTTCTGTTACATTTGTTTTGCTGCGATCTGGCCCTGGTTGCGATTGCGACTTCCATACGTGATTATGCGCGAGCCCTGGATTTGTAGACTCGCGTCTTTTCGGTTTGGAAAGATCTCGTATCTTTTGCTTGGTGGTTGTTTCCATAGATGAGTTTCATTCCTGATGAGAGTTCGGCTAATTCATGGACACGATGTCACGGACTAGGATATGACTACGTGGTCAAATTTATTTTGCATCGAAGACGCGCAGATCTAGTGCGTATGCGTGGTTTCTCGATATGTTCAGCAGGAGATTATTTTTCTTTAGTTTTTTCTTTATGGGTTACACACATTTGCTTTGTGCTGTTAGGCATTTGTGCTTTGGGGCCGCGTAACATGCTAGGCCTTGGCGTGCTAGCTTTGCAACAGTGCGATGTACATTTAATCGCAGCTTCCGATTGGTTTCCAGAGGCCCTTTTTTTCCGCCCGGTTTCCGTTGGTTTCTCTTTTCCTGTGAGGTTTTTACTTTTTACACGCTGCCATTTCTTGCAAAAGTTCTGCAGCACATGTGGTGTGCTTGCTCCATTCTGGTCTCTGGAGGGAGGACGTCGTCCCGAATGGCTTGTCTGCCCTTGCTGTCACCACAGCTGGTTTCTTTCTGAAAAATTGAGGCGCAGACGAGATAACGCGCTTGTCTGCCCTTGCTGATTTAGGCAAAAAGGCCTTGGCCCCTAGCTTGTTGGTTCGTAGGCGTAATAGCTGCAGACTTTGCCTTGTGCCGTGTGGGGTCTGGTCTTGATTATTCCCTTTGTTTTGACCAAGGCTAGCTAATGTTAGTGTCTATAACATTTTAGAATGCTACTACAAGCTTCTCTTTCACATGATGCTAATTAATTCTGCCTATTTTCATTCAATCGGATGATCTCACTGTCAGGTTGCAATTACTCCTGAGCCCAAAACAAGACGGATCAACAGGATTCTGATGACGGAGCTGACAAGCAAGCACCGCGCGTCGTCTCTCGGTGGCCTACTGGCCGCATACGATGGCAGCAAGAGCCTGTACACTGCAGGCGAGCTGCCATTCCAGGCGATGGATTTCTCCATCAAGCTGGGGAAACCACCAAGAGAAACGTAAGCATGTCTTAACTTTCCTGTCTCGTGTGCGTTCTAGGCCTACTTGTATCTCAAGTGCAGCTGCTAATTCACACTTTTCTGCTCTGCCATTTTTTTATCTTCTGCATTTTGAAAAAAACAGTGAGTACAAGGTCAAGATTCAATTCGCCGCGCGGGCAAACTTGTACCACCTGCAGCAGTTCCTCAGTGGGAGGCAACGTGATTCTCCACAGGACACAATACAAGCGCTCGACGTTGTGTTGAGAGAGTCACCTTCTCTGAAGTATGATATCATTGTTAACGTCTCTTCTCTGTTATGTTTTTACTGCTGACTTTGTTTAATGTGATCATCATATGTATATGGCTCTTGTTGTTCTACAGCTATGTCACCGTTTCTCGATCCTTCTACTCCACAATATTTGGCCAACGTGACATCGGTGATGGGCTGGAGTGCTGGAGAGGATATTACCAAAGCTTGCGCCCCACTCAGATGGGCCTCTCACTGAATATAGGTGCATATTTGTTCAAAACCCCTCGCTTAATTCATGGTTACGGAATCACGTAGGCTACACTGCAATTATATTTTTGATATAGCACGAGCTCTTGCCAAAGTGGATATCACATTTATTGTGTTTAGTTCTGCATAAGGCTACTACCCAACCCATGTCTCTCTGTATTATGTCACTTGTTTACCTGGGTTATCCAAATTTGCAAAAGCTAAGGGGAGTGATTTAAACACAAGTCAACTACTGAACAGAAGCATATATAGCTTGTGGTGAGGTTCAGTGAGAGAAAACTTGCAGCACATGAGTTCAATTAGGAAAAGTGTATGCATGTGTGTGATTTAAACACAAGTCAACTACTGAACAAATTTGATTTTACAGTGTAGTTTTAAGGTGAACACAGATTCATTTTAGAAGTTCTTTTCCACAGGGTTATCACTTTTATAAACCCTTGTTGTACTTGTTGTGCAGATATATCATCAACGCCATTTTACAAATCTATATCGGTGATACAATTTGTTCAGGAGTGTCTGAATATGAGGAATGCCGACCCCAATCGCCCCCTTTCTGACAGGGACCGCCTGAAGGTACTGCATTTATCAACCAAGAAAGTATCATACAAAATGTTTATCGCAACTAGCTGAATTGTTTTGTTCTTTCCAGCTTAAGAAAGCATTGCGCGGGATTCGTGTTGAAACCACTCATCAAGAGGGCAAAAGGAGCGCCTACAAGATAACTGGGATTACTTCTGTTCCGCTGATTCAGCTCAAGTACATTGTTCCTCTTCTTCCATCTCCTCTCCTTCCCTCTTTCCCTTCTAGTGCCAAATGATTTACTGGTGTTTGTTGTTTTAGCTTTCCTCTGGATGACGGCAACCAAATGACTGTTGTGCAATACTTTTGGGGCCGATACAAGTATAGATTGAGGTTCACTTCTTGGCCTTGTCTGCAGTCTGGAAATGATTCTCGTCCTATATATTTGCCAATGGAGGTAATTTTTTCTTATTTTGTGCATAACACCAAATGTGGAAGTCTGCTAATGATCTATAATATGATCGTAGGTATGCACAATTATTGAAGGGCAGAGGTTCACCAGGAAGCTTAACGAGAAACAAGTGACTGGCATACTGAGAGCTACGTGCGAACGTCCCCATGATAGGGAGAAGAGCATACTTAAGGTATTTGTCCAGACAATAGGTTTTAACACAACCAAACTAATTGATTGAAATTACTTGAAAGTGCTTATTACATCATTTTTTTCCATGTGATCATGTTTGTTATATTTGCCTCATTAGCATTTTTTAATGAATATGTATTCTATAGATGGTGCAGCACAACAACTATTCAGCTGATAAGCTGGCACAGGAGTTTGGAATCGATGTTACGGATAAAATGGTCAATGTGCAGGCTCGCGTGCTACCTCCCCCCATGGTGTCTATTCTATTTAGTTCTCATTTTGATATTTTACCCCCTGTTTTTGTTAGCTAATTTTAACTGTTTATGCTGTTTTAGCTCAAATATCATGAGTCTGGAAAGGACAAAGCTTGTGCACCAAGTGTTGGCCAGTGGAACATGATTGGCAAGGTGATCCATTTCTGACTTGGAACAAAAAAAATCTGTTACAGGCTCATTTTTAATAATGCCACAAGACTGTGAATTGTGGTCGTAGTCTTTTAGTATAACATGGACGCACAAACAGAAAATTCTTGGATTGTGTAATTTTTTTCAGTCTATAGAATTTAAATAGAAACTTGGTTGGAAGTGTGAGCTACACAATGTGGGCGCTTATTCCTTCTATTCATGAAAGTTAACTAGTTCTCCCTAGGTAATCTAGTTTATGTTTTTTTAAACATGTCCCTCTTTCTGATGTATGATTTTTGTTTGTATTTTAGAAAATGATAAATGGAGGGAATGTTCAGAGATGGACTTGCTTGAACTTTTCACGTTTGCACATTGATGGAGTCAAAAGGTTTTGTGGCGACTTAGTCAAAATGTGCAACGCCATCGGCATGGTATGTTCAGCGCATATTTGTACATACAAGTCGTCCATATCATCATTCACGTCACACTCAATTTATTTTCAATCTTTAGGTTTTCAATCCTAGCCCAGTGGTAGAAATTCTCTCAGCGTCTGCCAATAACATAGAAGGTGCTTTGAAGCATGCTCACCAGAGGGCCCCTGACCTCCAGTTGCTTATTGTGATTCTCCCGGATGTTACTGGCCATTACGGTATGCAATTTTTTTGTGAAACAATGTTATGTTGTGCACATTCTTTTTTTACCTAGTTTAGGTGATGCACATTTCCTAAGTTATGGCACACACATCTTTAGTATTGCCCTTTATCTCTTCCTGTTACCTTGTCTCATGGTACCCATATATTTGTGCAACTCTGCAGGGAAAGTTAAGAAGGTGTGCGAGACTGACCTTGGTATAGTTTCTCAATGTCTCAAGCCAGACAAGGTCGAAAGAGCAAACAAGCAGTATTTTGAAAATGTTGCACTTAAAGTCAATGTCAAGGTGGGTTCGTTGGCAGTCACCTTTTTCTGTCGTGCTTAGTGTTCAATGGAGAGTTATATTGTGTTTTCTTAATTATTAGGTCGGAGGGAGAAATACAGCTCTTCAGCAAGCTCTTAAACTTCAAATACCATTAGTCACCGACAAGCCGACGATCTTTTTTGGTGCTGATGTAACACATCCGGCGGCTGGGGATGATTCCTCACCGTCAATTGCAGCCGTGAGTTCAGTTCATCTTCTGACAGCGATTGTTCACTTGACGATTTGGTTAATAGTGTGTGAATTTAAATGAGCTTCCATTGTATTATCTGGATGTCATTGTGCTGATGCAGTTGCATGATTTTTGATGAGTGCCTGCAGGTGGTGGCCTCCATGGACTGGCCTGAAATCACAAAGTACAAAGCTGTGGTTTCGGCCCAACCGCCCAGGCAGGAGATTATTCAAGATCTCTATTGCACAGGCACAGACCCTGAGAAGGGCACCCCTGTACACGGTGGAATGATGCGGTAAGTCCTTTGTGTTAATTCAGAGTAGTGGATGGCGGTGGGTTCTAAAACCGCAACATTTTCTTCAGGGAGTTGCTAGTGTCATTCTATCAGAAGACCAACCATAAACCCAGCAGGATCATATTCTACAGGTAAGTGCTTCCAACTTCCAAGTATGATGTTATTGTTCATCGTCAGCGGTGCCTTTTGCTGAATCACTTTTGTTTTCTATGTAGGGACGGTGTGAGTGAAGGGCAATTCGCCCAAGTTCTGATGTATGAAATGGATGCCATCAGGAAGGTGATGCCTTCAATTCATCATGTTCTTTGCCTGTCTAATTCTGCTTTAATCCTATTTGGGTGTATTAACAGTGTTCCTTTTTTTCTGGCCAAAGGCTTGTGCATCTTTGCAGGACGATTATCAGCCCCCTGTGACATTTGTGGTTGTCCAGAAAAGGCATCACACAAGGCTCTTCCCTGAGGTGCATGGAAAAGAGACCGACAAAAGTGGAAACATCCTACCTGGTAAGTGTGCCTCACACACACACGAACACATGCATGCACAGTATACATACATGGCACATGCTAGTTTAATAGCATCTGCATTTGCCATTGTGTTTGATTGTCCCCATTCTCTCTATGATGCTCGCAGGAACCGTGGTCGACACCAACATATGCCATCCCACCGAGTTTGATTTCTACCTGTGTAGCCATGCCGGGATTCAGGTACGGTGGCACCCATTTCTTTCACTGCCGGTTGGGACATACACTTTGTGTTGCGTTGACTGACTGTGAGCATTTTGCATGTTTTTTTCAGGGCACAAGCAGACCAACTCACTACCATGTCCTCTTCGATGAGAACCGTTTCACTGCCGATGGGCTGCAGCTGCTCACCAACAACCTCTGCTACACGTAAGCTCGACACATCTCCCTCTTTCACTTCTTTTTTTTCTGATTCAGGTTAATCTACCATCTTGACTCCTATTTTGATAGCTAGACTAACTCCGATGTGGTATCTTTGCCTGTAAATGCAGATACGCTCGATGCACTCGCTCTGTCTCTGTTGGTGAGTTTCTTCTCCAAGTTCATCTCACATTTTTCTTGTAAAAAAGACTACAGCGGTATGTAATTATCTTCTGTGGTACTAATGCTTGAGTCTTTTCTTCGCAGTTCCTCCTGCCTACTACGCTCACCTGGCCGCGTTCCGCGCACGGTATTACGATGAGCCGTCGGAAGGCTCGGACAGCGCCTCGATCGTCAGCGGTGGCACCCGGGAGTCAGCCGCCACCGGCGCAGGAGCTGCTGGTCCTCCTGGGACATTCCGTCGCCTCCCCAGGATCAGGGATAACGTCAAGGACGTGATGTTCTATTGTTGAATCGGCTCATTGGCAAGTTCATGGGAGTCATGTGTTTTGTTGGCTTGCTGCTTAATTAGGTGGTACATTTTCTGATTAGGTGGTACATTTGCTGGGAACTTGTGATGGTAAAACATGGTGTTGGTAAAACATGGGAGATGTAATGCACCTGTTGGATTTTCTGCGCAGAGCATGAAGGGAATCAAACGGCTTTTCAATATGATGAAAAAATGGCTTCCACATATGGTGCAAAATTATGATTAAATGTATCCACAAAAATGTACTCCCTCCGTCCGGAAATACTTGTCAGAGAAATGCATAAAAATGAATGTATTTAGAACTAAAATATGTCTAGATACATCCATTCCTCCGACGAGTATTTCCGGACGGAGGGAGTAGTTAAATCAAATCCACCCAAAAAATTTATCCTCCACAAATGAAGATAAGTATGCTAAATGTAATTGTTTAAGTGCAGAGCACTCAACGAAAAATTAGCGTAGAGACAGCGGCAGCGTCCTCATTATGCTCAACATGATAGTGTGCTAAATGTAACCCAAAAATAAAGGATTTCAACACGTGGATATATGGTTAAAAAACAGAGAAGCCTGACATCAATATAACATCTTGAGAATCAGGTGCTGCCGGGATCTCCACTAATAAGTACTCCCTCCGTCCCATAATGTACTCCAAGTAGGTAGAGGGAGTAATAATCACTTCCTGCAGGCCATGTAAGTACTCCAAGTAGGTAGATAGTTTGACAAAGTGACGAACAATCGGAGTAGGGAACATGAATAACTTGCAAGTTGCAAGTTTGCAACACAGCCGGACAAAATACACTAACATCTAGCAAGCACAAAGAAATTGGCTGGTGCCTCACTAGTCGACAGTGCAGTTGGCTGCGACATCTTGCTGTTGTGAACGAGGGAAGACCGGCGAGGTACAGGGGAAGACCGGCGGCTAGCAAAAGAAGACCAATCGAACTGGAGGAAGCAAGAGTTGCCGCCACCACACCACAGGAGCGCGTGGTTGGGTGGAAAATGGAGAAGTGTAGAGTTGGGGAGGATTGGGGCAAATTTGACAAATTTGACCTATTGACGAAATCAAATCATAGAATGAACTATCCGTGAAACTATTTCACGCGGCTGACCTTTTTGTGTGACGCCCGACACGAGGCGTCACACTACACTGTGCAACGCCTCAGAGATAGGCGCTACACGGCCAGCGTCGCACCCCGTGTGTTTAGAAAATTACTAAGCCGTAGCAGTGCAGCGCCGAGAGCTAGGCGCCACACTATCTGATGTAGCGCCTAGCTCCCGGCGTTGCACTAGTGCAGCGCCTAGCTCCCGGGCGTTGCACTAGTGCAGCGCCTGAGAGCTAGGCGCCACGGGTCAGCCGCGTGAAATAGTTTCACGTACAGTTCATTCTGTGATTTGATTTCGTCTATAGGTCAAATTTGTCAAATTTGCCGAGGATTGGAAGCGCTTCTGGTGGAGGATCGAGTATTTTGCCTATTGGGGCTAATGTGCTGCCAAAAATAGGGCGCTACACGCTATCCTGTTTTACCGCGATACAATGTCCTATTTCGTGAATAGCGCTACAGCAAGCGAAATTGCAAAAAATTAGCATGGGCTCTCATATCATATGCTATAGCGCACTATTAGTGCAGAAATAGCGCGCAATTTTTTTCGTTCGACACACTTAGTCAAATTTTGGCATGATGTGTACAATTATGTATTTGAGATGTACTTTTTTAGATTAAAAAAATATGTAAACTCAAATCATTCCATATTTTGAACAATTTTTAGTTCACATCCTATAAAATGTCATATGAAAATGAGTGGTTGATAAGGCATTTTTTTAATGTAGTACATGCCACTAATGATGCTAGTGGGATGGGCCAGTACAAACCGCAGATATATAAATGTCGAAGCTAGTATATCATCGTGCTCTAACGAGATAGAAATGAAGTGAATGGACGATCATCTCTGGTTTCTATTGATTCTCAAGTATATACCCATCTAAAATTGATAGGAAGAAGATGTGCCTATTCGGAGGCATCCTTCATGCCTTCCGGGAATATATAGAGAGAAGGGACACGACTCTTCAAGGTTGGACATGCTCTTTTGCTAATGGCGGTAATTAGTATGTGCTTCAATACACATGTGCTAATTTATTCCTAACACCCGCCCTTCTACAATGTCGTTTCATGAACATCATCGAAGGTTTCACGTATACATGGCCGTCTCCAGAAATTTGGATGCGATATGCAAGACAAGGCCTAAAATTTAAAAACTGCATACAACTAAAGAACAAATATAACTTGAGCATATAACTAAACAAGTATTTGAATCCAAGTCGGGTCGACAGATGGGTTGAAGTGCTGAGTGCACCCTCCTCTAGTGCCTGGCCTCATGCCGACAGTGATCGATTGTAGAGGACATTCGTCAATCGTTTATCAATTGTCAGGCATGATCAATAAATCACACATATTGTGACCGCTCGAGTTTCAACTATCAATTTCTATAGAATATAAGAAAAGGATATATTTTTTCACACAAGCATTGTCACAAACACCTTACAAAAAAAATCCATTCGCGGTGTAAAATCACAATATACACTCCAAAGCAATTAATCATCATAATTCTCAAACAAAACTTGCACTGGAAGCATATAATTTCACTATATACAGCAGTTTCACAGTTATAGAAGTAGAAAATCAGAAGAAATAGATAACATAGCCAATCAAGGGAAAGGAGGGAGGTATAAAGGAGGAGGGTGGAGAGGTTACCGGCTCGGGGCAACGGGAGGTCAGCGACATAGCTATCACTTCAGACGATGATGCAAGAGGGGACGCCGAGTCGGAGCAGAGGAGATAAGGGCACCGGACAGGAGGGAAGGCCGAGATGGGGAGGGAAGATGGGGACGAGGCCGGAGAAGATAGGTAAGATGTCGGGATGGGCGACGGAAGTCTGGCATGTCGCACAACTTAACGAGGCGAGCCGCTGGAGTGGCCGGAGGGTAAATGGAATCCTAGGCACCCTTGTCCATCTGATGGCATGAATGGAGGCGGAGACGAAGCTACGCGCGTTGTGTGGGGAATGAAAAATGAACATGTAGGATCCTTGTTTCTCTAGTGATTTTACGTTTTTATTCAATCTAGCAATTTTACTGGTTTCATCTCCAAACGGGGCCCCCAGAATTTGGGGGCCCTATGCAAGCGCACGGCTCGCACATGCCCCTCGACGGGCATGTGTATATTCATCCATCTAGAGAAATCCTTTGTATAATCTTGATAATCTCCTCCAAGAATCATGTGGGAAAATATGAGAAGAATAGTGCAGATATGTTGCTAAAACTCTTTAAACCCATTGGGACAATAATATGAAGAAAATGATGCAACATATAATGATAACTCATATGAGAAAAACATTTGAAGAAGGAGAAAGCATGTTGATGAGTTTGGAGAGCAATAAATATGCTTTGTACACTTCCTTTAAAAACACTACGGAAAATTGAAAGTAGCACATCCTCTCCTGGGAAGTTGCAGACATTTCTTAATGGCATGCAAGCCTAGTTGCACCCATCCCCTTCACACATGTGGCTCGTCGACGACGACTTGAGCTTCTATCGAATTTCATGTCGTGGTGGAGTGGCCGCATCGCCAAAGCAGACTGCGGGCTCAATTGCAAGGCCAAGGCCAATCATTTTAATCTACAATGTCTTGGCATCCGCAAAGATGATGAGCCAGTCTCTCACGCAACCATTGAGCGGTACAATAGGTTGTTCGAGCGTACACTGGTCGGCAATGTTGTCCAGGCATTCGCAGACTTCTACGACTGGCCGATTCTAGTGCATGTAGCTGATCTCCTTGCCTCACTCCCGCTACCTATTTAGACATGCCTCATAGAGATTTGAGCCGACGTTGCGGTGTGCATCATGGACCCCCCCATCTTTTCGTGGATTGCAACCTCAAGATAGTGTTTTGGAACGTGTGTGGCCTAAACTGTTGGGGAACGTAGTAATTTCAAAAAATTTCCTACGCACACGCAAGATCATGGTGATGCATAGCAACGAGAGGGGAGAGTGTTGTCTACATACCCTTGTAGACCCGAAGCGGAAGCGATCACAACGTAGAGGAAGTAGTCGTACGTTCTCCTCGCGATCCGACCGATCTCGGCGCCGTTACTCCGGCGCCCCCGAGTTCTTGACACACGTACAGCTCGATGACGTCCCTCGTACTCCGATCCAGCCGAGTGTCGAGGGAGAGTTTCGTCAGCACGACGGCGTGGTGACGATCTTGATGTTTTACGGCGCAGAGGCTTCGCCTAAGCTTCGCGACGGTATAACCGAGGTGGAATATGGTGGAGGGGGGCACCGCACACGGCTAAGGAACGATCTCACGATCAACTTGTGTGTTCCAAGGTGCCCCCCTGCCCCCGTATATAAAGGAGCCAGGGGGGAGGGGGCCGGCGGCCAAGAGGGGGCGCGCCAGGGAGTCCTACTCCCTCTGGGAGTAGGATTCCCCCCCCAATCCTAGTTGGACTAGGATTCCCGGAGGGGGGAAAGAGAGAGGGGGCGGCCCTTCTCCTAGTCCTAGTAGGACTAGGGAAGGGGGGGCGCAGCCCCTTGGGCTGCCCTTCTCCTTTCCACCAAGGCCCATCGAGGCCCATTTACCTCCGGGGTTCGGTAACCTCCGGTACTCAGTAAATTCCGTTTCGCCGGAACCATTCGAACTCCAAACATAGGCTTCCAATATATCAATCTTTATGTCTCGACCATTCGAGACTCCTCGTCATGTCCGTGATCACATCCGGGACTCGAACTTCTTCGGTACATCAAAATACATAAACTCATAATAAGCATCATCGAAACCTTAAGCGTGCGGACCCTACGGTTCGAGAACAATGTAGACATGACCTAGAACTATTCACGGTCAATAACCAACAGCGAGACCTGGATGCCCATATTGGTTCCTACATATTCTACGAAGATCTTTATCGGTCAGACCGCATAACATCATACGTTGTTCCCTTTGTCATCGGTATGTTACTTGCCCGAGATTCGATCGTCGGTATCCAATACCTAGTTCAATCTCGTTACGGCAAGTCTCTTTACTCGTTCCGTAATACATCATCTCACAACTAACTCATTAGTTGTAGTGCTTGCAAGGCTTCGATGATGTGCATTACCGAGAGGGCCCAGAGATACCTCTCCGACAATCGGAGTGACAAAACCTAATCTCGAAATCGCCAACCCAACATCTACCTTTTGGAGACACTGTAGTACTCCTTTATAATCACCCGATTCGTTGTGACGTTTGGTAGCACCAAAGTGTTCCTCCGTAAGCGGAGTTGCATAATCTCATAGTTACAGGAACATGTATATGTCATGGATAAAAGCGGTAGCAACATACTAAGCGATCGTGTGCTAAGCTAAGGGAATGGGTCATGTCAATCAGATCATTCTACTAATGATGTGACCTCATTAATCAAATAACAACTCCTTGTTCATGGTTAGGAAACATAACCATCTTTGATTAACAAGCTAGTCAAGTAGAGGCATACTAGTGACATGTTGTTTTGTCTATGCATTCACACATGTATCATGTTTCCGGTTAATACAATTCTAGCATGAATGATAAACATTCATCATGAAATAAGGAAATAAATAATAACTTTATTATTGCCTCTAGGGCATATTTCCTTGATCTCCCACTTGCACTAGAGTCAATAATCTAGATTACATAGTAATGATTCTAACACCCATGGAGTCTTGGTGCTGATCATGTTTTGCTCGTGGAAGAGGCTTAGTCAGCGGTTCGCAACATTCAGATCCGTATGTATCTTGCAAATCTCTATGTCTCCTGTCTGGACTAAGTCCCGGATGGAATTGAAGCGTCTCTTGATGTGCTTGGTCCTCTTGTGAAATCTGGATTCCTTTGCTAAGGCAATTGCTCGAGATTGTCACGAAGATTTTCATTGGACCCGATGCACTAGGTATGACACCTAGATCGGATATGAACTCCTTCATCGAGACTCCTTCATTAGCTGCTTCCGAAGCTGCTATGTATTCCGCTTCACATGTAGATCCCGCTACGACGCTTTGTTTAGAACTGCACCAACTGACAGCTCCTCCGTTTAGTGTAAATACGTATCCGGTCTGCGATTTAGAATCGTCCGGATCAGTGTCAAAGCTTGCATCAACGTAACCGTTTACGATGAGCTCTTTGTCACCTCCATATACGAGAAACATATCCTTAGTCCTTTTCGGTATTTGGGATGTTCTTGACCGCTGTCGATGATCCACTCTGGATTACTTTGGTACCTCCTGCTAGGCTTATAGCAAGGCACACATCAGGTCTGGTACACAGCATTGCATACATGATAGAGCCTATGGCTGAAGCATAGGGAACATCTTTCATTTTCTCTCTATCTTCTGCAGTGGTCGGGCATTGAGTCTGGCTCAACTTCACACCTTGTAACACAGGCAAGAACCCTTTCTTTGCTTGATCCATTTTGAACCTTTTCAAAACTTTGTCAAGGTATGTGCTTTGTGAAAGTCCAATTAGGCGTCTTGATCTATCTCTATAGATCTTAATGCCCAATATGTAAGCAGCTTCACCGAGGTCTTTCATTAAAAAACTCTTATTCAAGTATCCCTTTATGCTATCCAGAAATTCTATATCATTTTCGATTAGCAATATGTCATCCACATATAATATCAGAAATGCTACAGAGCTCCCACTCACTTTCTTGTAAATACTGAGCTTCTCCAAAAGTGCATACAAACCCAAATGCTTTGATCACACTATCAAAGCGTTTATTCCAACTCGAGATGCTTGCACCAGTCCATAGATGGATCATTGGAGCTTGCATACTTTGTTAGCTCCTTTGGATCGATGAAACCTTCGGTTGCATCATATACAACTCTTCTTCCGTAAATCCATTCAGAATGCAGTCTTTACATCCATTTGCCAAATTTCATAATCATAAAATGCGGCAATTGCTAACATGATTCGGACGGACTTAAGCATCGCTACTGGTGAGAAGGTCTCATCGTAGTCAATCCCTTGAACTTGTCGAAAACCTTTTGCGACAAGTCGAGCTTTATAGACGATAACATTACCGTCGTCGTCGGTCTTCTTCTTGAAGATCCACTTGTTTTCTATTGCTTGCCTACCCTCGGGCAAGTCAACCAAAGTCCACACTTTGTTTTCATACATGGATCCCATCTCGATTTCATGGCCTCAAGCCATTTTATGGAATCTGGGCTCACCATCGCTTCTTCATAGTTCGTAGGTTCATCATGATCTAGTAGCATGACTTCGAACAGGATTACCGTACCACTCTGGTGCGGATCTTACTCTGGTTGATCTACGAGGTTCTGCGAGTAACTTGATCTGAAGTTTCATGATCAACATCATCAACTTCCTCACTACTTGGTGTAGGCGTCTCGTAAACCGGTTTACGTGACGAACTACTTTCAAGTAAGGGAGAAGGTACTATTACCTCATCAAGTTCCACTTTCCTCCCACTCACTTCTTTCGAGAGAAACTCCTTCTCTAGAAAGGATCCATTCTTAGCAACGAATGTCTTGCCTTCGGATCTGTGATAGAAGGTGTACCCAACTGTTTCCTTTGGGTATCCTATGAAGACACATTTCTCGATTTGGGTTCGAGCTTATCAGGTTGAAGCTTTTTCACATAAGCATCGCATCCCCAAACTTTAAGAAACGACAACTTTGGTTTCTTGCCAAACCATAGTTCATAAGGTGTCGTCTCAGCGGATTTTGACGGTGTTCTATTCAGTGTGAATGCGGCCGTCTCTAGAGCATAACCCCAAAAGCGATAGCGGTAAATCTGTAAGAGACATCATAGATCGTACCATATCTAGTAAAGTACGATTCGACGTTCGGACACACCATTACGCTGTGGTGTTCCGGGTGGCGTGAGTTGCGAAACTATTCCGCATTGTTTCAAATGTAGACCAAACTCGTAACTCAAATATTCACCTCCACGATCAGATCGTAGAAACTTAATTTTCTTGTTACGATGATTTTCAACTTCACTCTGAAATTCTTTGAACTTTTCAAATGTTTCAGACTTATGTTTCATTAAGTAGATATACCCATATCTGCTTAAGTCATCTGTGAAGGTGAGAAAATAACGATATCCGCCACGAGCCTCAACATTCATCGGACCACATACATCAGTATGTATGATTTCCAACAAATCTGTTGCTCTCTCCATAGTACCGGAGAACGGTGTTCTAGTCATCTTGCCCATGAGGCACGGTTCATAAGTGCCAAGTGATTCATAATCAAGTGACTCCAAAAGTCCATCAAGATGGAGTTTCTTCATGCGCTTTACACCGATATGACCTAAACGGCAGTGCCACAAATAAGTTGCACTATCATTATCAACTCTGCATCTTTTGGTTTCAACATTGTGAATATGTGTATCACTACTATCGAGATTCATAAGAAATAGACCACTCCTCAAGGGTGCATGACCATAAAAGATATTACTCATATAAATAGAACAACCATTATTCTCGATTTAAATGAATAACCGTCTCGCATCAAACAAGATCCAGATATAATGTTCATGCTCAACGCAGCACCAAATAACAATTATTTAGGTCTAAAACTAATCCCGAAGGTAGATGTAGAGGTAGTGTGCCGACCGCGATCACATCGACTTTGGAACCATTTCCCACGCGCATCGTCACCTCGTCCTTTGCCAGTGTTAAGCAATCCGTAGTCCTGTTTGAGTTGCAAATATTAGCAATGTAACCAGTATCAAATACCAGTGCTCTGCGAGCTCTAGTAAGGTACACATCAATAACATGTATATCACATATACCTTTGTTCACCTTGCCATCCTTCTTATCCGCCAAATACTTGGGGCAGTTCCGCTTCGGTGACGATCGCTTGCGGTAGAAGCACTCGATTTCAGGTTTAGGGCCAGGCTTGGGTTTCTTCTCTGAGTAGCAACTTGCTTGCCGTTCTTCTTGAGATTCCCCTTCTTCTTCCCTTTGCCTTTCTTCTTGAAACTAGTGGTCTTGTTGACCATCAACACTTGATGCTCTTTCTTGATTTCTACCTCCGCAGCCTTTAGCATTGCGAAGAGCTCAGGTATAGTCTTTACTAACCCTTGCATATTATAGTTCATCACGAAGCCTTTGTAGCTTGGTGGCGTGATTGGAGAATTCATCAATGACACAATCATCCGGAAGATTAACTCCCAATTGTGTCAAGTGATTGTAGTACCCGGACATTACGAGTATATGCTCACTAATGTAACTATTCTCCTCCATCTTGCAGCTATAGAACTTATTGGAGACTTCATATCTCTCAATCCGGGCATTACTGTTGGAATATTAACTTCAACTCTGGAACATCTCATATGCTCCATGACGTTCAAAACGTCGTTGAAGTCCCGGTTCTAAGCCGTAAAGCATGGCACACTCGAACTATAGAGTAGTCATCACTTTGCTCGCAGACGTTCACAACATCTGGTGTTGCTCAAAGAAGAAGCTGTCACCTAGCGGTGCATCCGGGACGTAACTCTTACGTGCAGCAATGAGGATGATCCTCAAGTTACGGACCCAATCCGTGTAATTGCTACCATCATCTTTCAACTTTGCTTTCTCAAGGAACGCATTAAAATTCAACGGAACAACAAAGACGAGCCATCTATCTACAATCAAACATAAACAAGCAAGATACTATCGGTACTAAGTTCATGATAAATTTAAGTTCAATTAATCATATTACTTAAGAACTCCCACTTAGAAAGACATCTCTCTAGTCATCCAAGTGATCACGTGATCCAAATCAACTAAACCATAACCGATCATCACGTGAAATGGAGTAGTTTTCAATGGTGAACATCTTATGTTGATCATATCTACTATATGATTCACGCTCGACCTTTCGGTCTCCGTGTTCCGAGGCCATATCTGCATATGCTAGGCTCGTCAAGTATAACCCGAGTATTCTGCGTGTGCAAAACTGGCTTGCACCCGTTGTAGATGGACGAGAGCTTATCACACCCGATCATCACGTGGTGTGCGGGCACGACGAACTTTGGCAACGTGCATACTCGGGAGAACACTTCTTGATAATTTAGTGAGAGATCATCTTATAATGCTACCGTCAATCAAAGCAAGATAAGATGCATAAAAGGATAAACATCACATGCAAATCAATATAAGTGATATGATATGGTCATCATCATCTTGTGCTTCATGATCTCCATCTTGCTGCACCACCATGATCACCATCGTCACCGCGCGACACCTTGATCTCCATCGCAGCATCGTTGTCGTCTCGCCAAACTTATGCTACTACGACTATCTCTACCGCTTAGTGATAAAGTAAAGCATTACAGTATGCGATTGCATTGCATACAATAAGCGACAACCATATGGCTCCTGCCGATTGCCGATAACCGGTTACAAAACATGATCATCTCATACAATAAAATATAGCATCACGTCTTGACCATATCACATCACAACATGCCTGCAAAAACAAGTTAGGCGTCCTCTACTTTGTTGTTGCAAATTTTACGTGGCTGCTACGGGCTTAAGCAAGAACCAGTCTCACCCACGCATCAAAACCACAACGATACTTCGTCAAATAGACTCGTTTAACCTTCTCAAGGACGGGCGAGCTACACTCAGTTCAACTAAAGTGAGAGAGCGAGGCACCCACCGGTCACCTTTAAGCAACGAGTGCTCGCAGCGGTGAAACCAGTCTCGCGTAAGCGTCGGCGTAATGTCGGTCCGGGCCGCTTCATCTCACAATACCGCTGAACCAAAGTATGACATCTTTGGTAGGTAGTATGACTTGTATCGCCCACAACTCACTTGTGTTCTACTCGTGCAAAACATCAAACCATAGAAAAACCTAGGCTCGGATGCCTTTGTTGGGGAGCGTAGTAATTTCAAAATTTTCCTACGCACACGCAAGATCATGGTGATGCATAGCAACGAGAGGGAGAGTGTTGTCTACATACCCTTGTAGACCCAAGCGAAGCGATCACAACGTAGAGGAAGTAGTCGACGTTCTCCTCGCGATCCGACCGATCCGGCGCCGTTACTCCGACGCCCCGAGTTCTTGACACACGTACAGCTCGATGGCGTCCCTCGTACTCGATCCAGCCGAGTGTCGAGGAGAGTTTCGTCGACGACGGCGTGGTGACGATCTTGATGTTTTACCGGCGCAGGCTTCGCCTAAGCTTGCGACAGTATAACCGAGGTGGAATATGGTGGAGGGGGCACCGACACGGCTAAGGAACGATCTCACGATCAACTTGTGTGTTCAAGGTGCCCCCTGCCCCGTGATATAAAGGAGCAGGGGGGAGGGGCGGCGGCCAAGAGAGGCGCGCCAGGAGTCCTACTCCTCTCAGGAGTAGGATTCCCCCAATCCTAGTTGGACTAGGATTCCGGAGGGAAAGAGAGAGGGGCGGCCCTTCTCCTAGTCCTAGTAGGACTAGGGAAGGGGAGGCGCAGCCCCTTGGGCTGCCCTTCTCCTTTCCACCAAGGCCCATCGAGGCCCATTTACCTCCGGGGTTCCGCAACCTCCGGTACTCAGTAAATTCCCAGAATTTCGCCGGAACCATTCGAACTCCAAACATAGGCTTCCAATATATCAATCTTTATGTCTCGACCATTCCGAGACTCCTCGTCATGTCCGTGATCACATCCGGGACTCGAACTTCTTCGGTACATCAAAATACATAAACTCATAATAAGCATCGCCATCGAAACCTTAAGCGTGCGGACCCTACGGTTCGAGAACAATGTAGACATGACCTAGAACTATTCACGGTCAATAACCAACAGCGGGACCTGGATGCCCATATTGGTTCCTACATATTCTCGAAGATCTTTATCGGTCAGACCGCATAACATCATCGTTGTTCCCTTTGTCATCGGTATGTTACTTGCCCGAGATTCGATCGTCGGTATCCAATACCTAGTTCAATCTCGTTATCGCAAGTCTCTTTACTCGTTCCGTAATACATCATCTCACAACTAACTCATTAGTTGTAGTGCTTGCAAGGCTTGATGATGTGCATTACCGAGAGGGCCCAGAGATACCTCTCCGACAATCGGAGTGACAAAACCTAATCTCAAATCGCCAACCCAACATCTACCTTTTGGAGACACCTGTAGTACTCCTTTATAATCACCCAGTTACGTTGTGACGTTTGGTAGCACCCAAAGTGTTCCTCCGGTAAACGGGAGTTGCATAATCTCATAGTTACAGGAACATGTATATGTCATGGATAAAAGCAGTAGCAACATACTAAACGATCGTGTGCTAAGCTAAGGGAATGGGTCATGTCAATCAGATCATTCTACTAATGATGTGACCTCATTAATCAAATAACAACTCCTTGTTCATGGTTAGGAAACATAACCATCTTTGATTAACAAGCTAGTCAAGTAGAGGCATACTAGTGACATGTTGTTTTGTCTATGCATTCACACATGTATCATGTTTCCGGTTAATACAATTCTAGCATGAATGATAAACATTTATCATGAAATAAGGAAATAAATAATAACTTTATTATTGCCTCTAGGGCATATTTCCTTCATAAACAGGCAGGCCAAAATGGATTGTTGTGTTCAGCATGATCTTCGATGCATCCCCATGTATTGTGTGCCTTGTAGAAACTAAACTTCTTTTGGTCTAGTTGGAGATTGTTCTCGAATGCTTGGACTTCTCTTCCAAGATTTCTTATTCCTGCCCGCAAACGGTACCCGAGGAGGAATTATCCTGGCTTGACAGCGTTCTTCCATCGCTCTTTCTAGGGTACTCACCACATCACGGCTCTCATTTATCCCCGTGCCAAAAACCATCATTGGTGCATTATTGGAGTCTATGGACCCCACGAAGACCAGGCAAAGATCGATTTCCTCTCGGAGTTGCAAGATGAACGTGCTACATGAGTGGGCCCTTGGATCATAGGGGAATTGCAACAATGATCCTTTCCACATATGACAAGAATAATAACCGACTGAATCAACTCATCATGCATCGTTTCCGCCACTTCACCGGAGATCTTGAACTGCGCGGTATCTACCACCATGGCCGGAGACACACATGGTCCAATGAGCAGGAGTGTTCGTTGCTGGTACACAATGGTCGCATGCTATGCACTCTGGGTTGGTACGCATTGCATCCTTTGGTGTTTGGCTTTGGTTGCCTCGAATCATCGCCCCGTCGTGAATTGATTGTGCACCGTGCGCCCACGGGTGGCCGCGTTTCCACTCTGAGAGGTACTGGACCAAGATGGAAGGATTCCACCAGGTTGTCTCGGATGCCTGGAACAACATTGAGCCGAAACCTGGCCCATCCAGTCACAACTATGCAAGGCTCGAGACCACTGCCCGTTGCTGGCAGATCTAGGGCACGAGATCTATTGGCGACACCTCCTTGCAGCCGCTTCTTGCTCGCGAGATCATAGTCCGCCTTGATGCTGCTCAAGACTTGCACCCTCTCTTGACAACGGAAGCATGGCTATGGTGTAAAATCAAGTGCACATATATCTTGGCTTGGCGTCCCTCAAGCGATCAATCGCACGCCAGCGGACATGGTTTTCCTGGCTTCACGGTGGCGAGATGAGCACCCTTTTCCTAAAATTCCATGCAACTCATGGACAGCAGAAAAATCACATCTTCCACCTTCAGGCGGATGGTCATTACATTTCTGATTCTGTTGGCATGGCCCAGGCGGCCTTCCACCACTTCTCAACCATCCCAGGCTACCATGAGGATCGTGATCTCTCCATTGATATACATGCAATTGGCCACCCATCTTTTCACCTCGCCGCCTGGTGCGCCGTTCACATAAGCTGTAATTTGGGATGCGATGAAGCGGCTATCGGCCAGCAAGGCACGAGGAGCGGATGGGTTCACCTCTGAGTGTCTGCGTGCATTCTGGGACGTTGTCAAAGGCGACATATGTGATGCTTCCATAAGCTATTCCAGATGAATGGACGTGGCTACCAGAAGCTGAATGAAGCAATGTTTACTTTTCTGCCCAAGATACCAGACGCATCATCGCATTTTAACTATCGGTCCATTAGTTTGACCCATCCCCTAGAGAATCTATTCACCAAAGTTCTCTCCTTGTGGCTTGCCCCTAGGTTTGGATACATCGTTTCTGCCAACCAAAGCTCATTCATTGTCGGTTGCGGCATGCATGAAAACTTCATGCTGGTTCAACAAACTGTGAGACAACTACATAACCTCAAGAACGTGTGTGTCCTCCCCAATCTCGAGATCTTGCGGGCGTTTGATTTGGTGTCATGGCCCTACATCTTTGAGATCTTGCAACACCTCGGCTTTGGGGAAAAGTGGAGCCCCTGGGTCTCAACTCTCCTCTCAAGTTCCCCTATGAGAGTGCACATCAACGACAACCCTGGACCACCCATAGAGCACACGCGTGGGCAATGGTAGGGCGCCCCCCTCTCGACCATGCTATTCGTCCTTGTATTGATGCCCTCAATTCTGGGGTGTGACATGCCATCCGCCACGACATTCTCCAGCAGCTAACCACTAGGCATGCGACATCCATCGTCTATCTTTTTTGCAGATGATGATGTCATGATTTTCTGTCAACCCAACGAGCAAGAATTGCAACATGTGCTCGCCATCTTGTAGCTATTTGGCCAAGCCTCATACCTCAAAACAAATTTTGTTGTGGATTGCGGTGGGTTTTAAAATCGTTACATTTTCTGCAGGGAGTTACTACTTTCATTCTTTAAGAAGACCAATCATAAACCCAACATATCATATTATACATGTAAGTGCTTCCAACTTCCAAGTATGATGTTATCATTCATCGTCAGCGGTGCCTTTGCTGAACCGCTTTTGTTTTGTATGTAGGGATGGTGTCAGTGAAGGGCAGTTCGCCCAAGTTCTGATGTATGAATTGGATGTCATCGGGAAGGTGATGCCTTCAATTCATCATGTTCTTTGCCTGTCTAATTCTGCTTTAATTCTATTATCGTGTATTAATAGTGTTCCTTTTTTGGCCAAAGGCTGGTGCATCTTTGTAGGAGAATTATCAGCCCCCGTGACATTTGTGGTTGTCCATAAAAGGCATCACACAATGCTCTTCCCTAAGGTGCATGGAAAAGAGACCGACAAAAATGGAAACATCATTCCTGGTAAGTGTGCCTCTCTCTCTCTCTCTCTCACACACACACACACACACACACACACACACACATGAGTAGACGCACCGTATACATACACGACACATGCTAGTTTAATAGCATACGCATTTGTGATTGTGTTTGATTGTACCCATTCTCTCGATGATACTGGCAGGAACCGTGGTCGACACAAACATATGCCATCCCACCGACTTTGATTTCTACCTGTGTAGCCATGCCAGGATTCAGGTACAGTGGCACACATTTCTTTCACTACCGGTTGGGACACACACTTTGTGTTGCATTGACTGATTGTGAGCATTTTGCATGTTTTTTCCGGGGCCCAAGCATACCAACTCACTACCCTGTCCTCTTCGATGAGAACCGTTTCACTTTCGATGCGCTGCAGCAGCTCACCAACAACCTGTGCTACACGTAAGCTCGGCACATCTTCCCCTTTCACTTTTTTTGATTTAGGTTCATCTATCATCTTGATTCCTATTTTTATAGCTAGACTAACTCTGATGTGGCATCTTTGCCTGTAAATGCAGATACGATCGATGCACTCGCTCTGCCTCTATTTGTGAGTTTCTTCTCCAAGTTCATCTCACATTTTTTTTGTAAAAAAGAGCAGAGCGGTATGTAATTACCTTCTGTGGTACTAATGCTTGAGTCATTTCTTCACAATTCGTCCTGCCTACTATGCTCACCTGGCCACGTTCCGCGCACGGTATTACGGCGATACGTCGGAGGGCTCGGGCAGCGCATCGATTGTTAGCAGTGGCACCGGGAGTCAGCCGCCACCGGCGCAGGAGCTGCTAGTCCTCTTGTGACATTCTGTCGCCTCGGGATAACGTCAAGGACATGATGTTCTATTACTGAATCAGGCCCATTGCTGGCAAGTTCATGTGAGTCATGTGTTTTGTTGGCTTGCTGCTTAATTAGATGGTATGATACATTTTGCTGGGAACTTGTGATGTTGGATCATGAATGTACTTTGTTATGGTGTTGATAAACATGGGAGATGTGATTTCGTCATGGTTTTGCATCTGTTAGATTTTCTCCGCAGAGCAAGAAGGGAATCAACCGAGCTTTCAATATGATGGAAAAAATGGCTTCCACATATGGTGCAAAATTATGATTAAATGTATCCTTCACAAAAATGTAGTTAAATAAAATCCACCCAAAAAATGTATCCTCCACAAAAGAAGATAAATGGTTCAAACATATTTTTTGGATAATATAGTTGTTTTACTACAGGGCACTCAAAGAAAATATACCAAAGCTGCCATGACCCAACACTTAGCAATACACATCAAGCGTACACACGACATGCAAGTATGTGTTGGTACAACATGGCATCAGAACATAATTCTATGACTCAAAGTATGTATTTAAGAGGCCCCGAGGAGCCATACATAACATGATATTACAAACATGGGTCTCATGACCCAACATACAGAGTCATACAAGCAACACGCGGAAGCATATCATGTTTGAGTACAAACTGCTACAAAAGAAAAATGCTGAGAAGCCTGACTATCTACAAGACCCTCCATAGGAACTAGACCTCTTTCTGGGATTCCCAAGCTAATCGGCCAATGTCGATCTCATCATATAAATCTAAAGTTAGACTGGAGTCTCCTCTGCAAAAACATAAATTAAGCAAACCTGCGTACAAATGTACTCAACAAGACTTACATCAGAGCTAACTACATATGCATCAGTATCAATAAGGGGGTTGTGGAGTTTAACTGTAGCAAGCCAGCTTTGACTCAGTGGCTATCCTGAACTACGACTACCAGTATCTTCTTTGAGGTGAGAAAGCGCACAAGAGTACACATATTCACTAGGTCAATACACCACTATGGATCCGCTCCTGTCTCCCTACGAGAAGGCCATCCATAAGCGGCCTCCTCCATATTCTACACATGATAGTGTAATATAATGCAACTAACCTTTTGAAAATAATTTGCTACATATAGCCCAAAAATAAAGGATTTCAACCAAAAATTTAGCGTGGGCTCTCATCATATGCTATAGCACGCTATTAGTGTAGAGCTAGCTCGCAATTGTTTTTCGTTGGGCACACTTAGTCAAATTTTGGCAAGATGTGTACAATTATGCATTTGAGATGTACTTTTTTAGATTCAAAAATATGTAAACTCAAATCATTCCATATTTTGAACAACTTTTATTTCACATCCGATAAATTGTCATACGAAAATGAGTGGTTGTAAGGTGTTTTTTGTAGTACAAGCCACTAATGATGCTAGTGGGATGGGCTAGTAGAGGATGCAGATATATAAATGTCGAAGCTAGTATATCGTCATTAGAGCAAAACGAGATTGAAATGAAGTGAATGGATGACCAACTCTAGTTTCTATTGATTCTCAAGTATATATACATCTAAAATTGATAGGAAGAAGAGGTGCATGTTCAGAGGCATCGTTCCCGCCTTTCAGGAATATATAGAGAGAAGGGAGGTGACTCTTCGGGGTTGGACATGCCCTTTTGCTATGATGGTAATTAGTATGTGCTAATTAACAATAGATATGTTCTAATTTATTACTAACACCCGCCCTTCTACAACGTCGTTTCATGAACATCATTGAAGGTTTCATGCATACATGGTCGTCTCTAGGAATTTGGGGCCCTGGTGTGATATGGAAGACAAGGCCTAAAATTAAAAACTTCGTAGAACTAAAGAACCAATATAACTTGAGCATATAACTGATACGTCCATTTTGCATCATGTTTTCTTACTATTATTTATAGTGTTTTCATTCAATATAACACTTCTAGGAGTAATTCTAATGCCTTTTCTCGCGTAATATGCAAGGTTTATACAAAGAGTGAGAATAACGACAGCTAGAATTCTGGACCTGAAAAAGCTATGTCAGAGATACATATTATGCACATCTCCAAATGAGCTAAAATCTTATGGAGAATTATTTTGTATATATAAAAAATATTGGAGAAAAGAGATACTGGAGGAGGCCGCCCAGGTGCCCACTAGGCACCAGGGCACGCCTACCTTCCCCCCAGGCGCGCCCTAGTGGGTAGTGGGCCCCCTGGCCCACTTCTGGCAGCCATCTTCTGGTATATATTGCCATTTGACCTAAAAAATAATCGGAGGACTTTCGGGACGGAGCGCCGCCGTCTCGAGGTGGAACTTGGGCAGGAGCACTTTTGCTCTCCGGCGGAGCGATTCCGTCGGGGATACTTCCCTCCGGGAGGGGGAAATTGAAGCCATCATCATCACCAACAACCCTCTCATCATGGGAGCACCATTCTTCATCAACATCTTCACCAGCACCATCTCATCTCAAACCCTAGTTCATCTCTTGTATTCAATCTTTGTATCAAAACCTCAGATTGGTACCTCTGGGTTGCCAGTGGTGTTGATTACATCTTGTAGTTGATGCTAATTGGTTTACTTGGTGGAAGATTATATGTTCAGATCCATTATGCTATTTAATACCCCTCTGATCTTGAGAATGAATATGCTTCGTGAGTAGTTACTTTTTGTTGGGGAACGTAGTAATTTCAAAAAAATTCCTATGCACACGCAAGATCATGGTGATGCACAACAACGAGAGGGGAGAGTGTCATCCACGTACCCTCGTAGACCGTAAGCGGAAGAGTTATGACAACGCGGTTGATGTAGTCGGACGTCTTCACGATCGACCGATCCAAGTACTGAACATACGACACCTCCGCGATCTGCACACGTTCAGCTCGGTGACTGATACGTCTCCAACGTATCTATAATTTTTTATTGTTCCATGCTATTATATTACCCGTTTTGGATGTTTATGGGCTTTACTTTACACATTTATATCATTTTTGGGACTAACCTACTAACCGGAGGCCCAGCCCGTATTGCTGTTTTTTTTTGCATATTTCAGTATTTCGAAGAAAAAGGAATATCAAACAGAGTCCAAACGGAATGAAACCTTCGGGAGCGTGATTTTTGGAACAAACGTGATCCAAAGGAATTGGAGTGCAAGTCAAGAAGCAGTCGAGGCGGCCACGAGGGTAGAGGGTGCGCCCACTCCTACAGGGCGCGCCCCCTATCTCGTGGGACCCTCGGGCGGCCACCGACCTACTTCTTCCCCCTATATGTACCCACGTACCCCGAGAACATCAAAGGCGACCATGAAAAACTATTTCCACCACCGTAACCTTCTGTATCCGCGAGATCCCATCTTGGAGCCTTTGTCGGCGCTCCGCCGGAGGGGGAATCAACCGCAGAGGGCTTCTACATCAACACCATAGCCCCTCTGATGATTTGTGAGTAGTTTACCACAGACCTTCGGGTCCATAGTTATTAGCTGGATGGCTTCTTCTCTCTTTTTGGATCTCAATACCATGTTCTCCTCAATCTTCTTGGAGATCTATTCGATGTAACTCTTTTTTGTGGTGTGTTTGTCGAGATCCGATGAATTGTGGGTTTATGATCAAGTTTATCTATGAGAAATATTTGAATCTCCTCTGAATTCTTTTATGTGTGATTAAGTTATCTTTACAAGTCTCTTCAAATTATCAGTTTGGTTTGGCCTACTAGATTGATCTTTCTTGCAATGGGAGAAGTGCTTAGCTTTGGGTTCAATCTTGTGGTGTCCTTTCCCAGTGACAACAGGGGCAACAAGGCACGTATTGTATTGTTGCCATCGAGGATAAAAAGATGGGGTTTATATCATATTGCATGAGTTTATCCCTCTACATCATGTCATCTTTCTTAATGCGTTACTCTGTTCTTTATGAACTTAATACTCTAGATGCATGCTGGATAGCGGTCGATGTGTGGAGTAATAGTAGTAGATGCAGGCAGGAGTCGGTCTACTTGTCACGGACGTGATGCCTATATACATGATCATGCCTAGATAATATCATAATTATTCGCTTTTCTATCATTTGCTCGACAGTAATTTGTTCACCCATCGTAATACTTATGCTATCTTGAGAGAAGCCACTAGTGAAACCTATGGCCCCCGGGTCTATCTTTTATCATATAAGCTTTCAATCTACTTTTATTTGCATCTTTACTTTTTCCAATCTATATTATAAAATACCAAAAATATATTTATCTTATCATACTATCTCTATCAGATCTCACTTTCGCAAGTGGCCGTGAAGGGATTGACAACCCCTTTATTGCGTTGGTTGCGAGTTCTTTGTTTGTTTGTGTAGGTGCATGGGACTTTTGAGGAGCCTCCTACTGGATTGATACCTTGGTTCTCAAAAACTGAGGGAAATACTTACGCTACTATTGCTGCATCACCCTTTCCTCTTCAAGGAAAACCAATGCAAGCTCAAGACGTAGCAGTGACATCTCACGAACTCATGATCCAGTAGAGCTTCGATGGAGAGTTCCGTCAGCACGACGGCGTGATGACGGTGTTGATGAAGCTACCGACGCAGGGCTTCGCCTAAGCACCACTACGATATGACCGAGGTGGATTATGGCGGCGGGGGGCACCGCACACGGCTAAAGATCAATGATCAACTTGTGTGCCTTGGGGTGCCCCCGCCCCCGTATATAAAGGAGATAGGGGGAGGCGGCCGGCCAGGAGGAGGGCGCGCCAAGGGGCGAGTCCTACTCCCACCGGGAGTAGGACTACTCCTTTCCTAGTAGGAGTAGGAGAAGGGGGAAGGAGGAGAGAGGGGGGAAGGAAAGGGGGGCGCCGCCCCCCTCCTTGTCCAATTCGGACTAGAGGGGGAGGGGGCGCGCGGCCCTGCCTTGGCCGCCCCTCCTCTTCTCCACTAAGGCCCAATAGGCCCATTACACTCCCCGGGGGGTTCTGGTAACCCCCTGTACTCTGGTATATGCCCGAACTTGCCCGGAACACTTCCGAAGTCCAAACATAGTCATCCAATATATCGACCTTTATGTATCGACCATTTCGAGACTCCTCGTCATGTCCGTGATCATATCCGGGACTCCGAACTACCTTCGGTACATCAAAACACATAAACTCATAATACTGATCATCACCGAAAGTTAAGTGTGCGGACTCTACGGGTTCGAGAACTATGTAGACATGACTGAGACACGTCTCTGGTCAATAACCAATAGCGGAACCTGGATGCTCATATTGGCTCCTACATATTCTACGAAGATCTTTATCGATCAAACCGCATAACAACATACGTTGTTCCCTTTGTCATCGGTATGTTACTTGCTCGAGATTCGATCGTCGGTATCTTAATACCTAGCTCAATCTTGTTATTGGCAAGTCTCTTTACTCGTTCCGTTATGCATCATCCCGCAACTAACTCATTAGTCACATTGCTTGCAAGGCTTATAGTGATGTGCATTACCGAGAGGGCCCAAAGATACCTTTCCGACAATCGGAGTGACAAATCCTAATCTCGATCTATGCCAACTCAACAAGTACCATCGGACACACCTATAGAGCACCTTTATAATCACCCAGTTACGTTGTGATGTTTGGTAGCACACAAAGTGTTCCTCCGGTAATCGGGAGTTGCATAATCTCATAGTCATAGGAACATGTATAAGTTATGAAGAAAGCAATAGTAGTAAACTAAAATTATCAAGTGCTAAGCTAACGGAATGGGTCATGTCAATCACATCATTCTCCTAATGATGTGATCCCGTTTACCAAATGACAACTCATGTCTATGGTTAGGAAACCTTAACCATCTTTGATTAATGAGCTAGTCAAGTAGAGGCATACTAGTGACACTATATTGTCTATGTATTCACACATGTATTATGTTTCTGGTTAATACAATTCTAGCATGAATAATAAACATTTATCATGAAATAAGGAAATAAATAATAACTTTATTATTGCCTCTATGGCATATTTCCTTTAGTCTCCCACTTGCACTAGAGTCAATAATCTAGATTACACAGTAATGATTCTAACACCCATGGAGTCTTTGTGTTGATCATGTTTTGCTCGTGAGAGAGGCTTAGTCAATGGGTCTGCAACATTTAGATCCGTATGTATCTTGCTAATTTCTATGTCTCCCAGTTAGACTTGGTCAAGGATGGAATTGAAGCGTCTCTTGATGTGCTTGGTTCTCTTGTGAAATCTGGATTCCTTTGCCAAGGCAATTGCACCAGTATTGTCACAAAAGATTTTCATTGGACCCGATGCACTAGGTATGACACCTAGATCGGATATGAACTCCTTCATCCAGACCCCTTCATTTGCTGCTTCCGAAGCAGCTATGTACTCCGCTTCACATGTAGATCCCGTCACGACGCTTTGTTTAGAACTGCACCAACTGATAGCTCCACTGTTCAATATAAACATGTATCCAGTTTGCGATTTAGAATCGTCCCGATCAGTGTCAAAGCTTGCATCGGCGTAACCATTTACGATGAGCTCTTTGTCACCTTCATAAACGAGAAACATATCCTTAGTCCTTTTCAGGTATTTCAGGATGTTCTTGACCGCTGTCCAGTGATCCACTCCTGGATTGCTTTGGTACCTCCCTGCTAAACTAATAGCAAGGCACACATCAGGTCTGGTACACAGTATTGCATACATGATAGATCCTATGGTTGAAGCATAGGGAACATTTTTCATTTTCTCTCTAACTTCTGTAGTGGTCGGGCATTGAGTCTGACTCAACTTCACACCTTGTAACACAGGCAAGAACCCTTTTCGTTGCTTGATCCATTTTGAACTTTTTCAAAACTTTATCAAGGTATGTGCTTTGTGAAAGTCCAATTAAGCGTCTTGATCCTATCTCTATAGATCTTGATGCCCAATTTGTAAGAAGCTTCACCGAGGTCTTTCATTGAAAAACTCTTATTCAAGTATCCTTTTATGCTATCCAGAAATTCTATATCATTTCTAGTCAACAATAGGTCATCTACATATAGTATTAGAAATGCTACAGAGCTCCCACTCACTTTCTTGTAAATACAGGCTTCTCCAAAAGTCTGTATAAAACCATATGCTTTGATCACACTATCAAAACGTTTATTCCAACTCCGAGAGGCTTGCACCAGTCCATAAATGGATCACTGGAGCTTGCACACTTTGTTAGCACCTTTTGGATCAACAAAACCTTCTGGTTGCATCATATACAACTCTTCTTCCAGAAATCCATTCAGGAATGCAGTTTTGACATCCATTTGCCAAATTTCATAATCATAAAATGCGGCAATTGCTAACATGATTCGGACAGACTTAACATTACCCCTTGAACTTGTCAAAAACCTTTTGCAACAAGTCGAGTTTTGTAAATAGTAACATTACCGTCAGCGCCAGCCTTCTTCTTGAAGATCCATTTATTCTCGATGGCTTGCTGATCACCGGGCAAGTCAACCAAAGTCCACACTTTATTCTCATACATGGATCCCATCTCAGATTTCATGGCCTCAAGCCATTTTGTGGAATCTGGGCTCATCACCGCTTCCTCATAGTTCATAGGTTCCCATGGTCAAGTAACATGACCTCCAAAATAGTATTACCATACCACTCTGGTGCGGATCTTATTCTGTTTGACCTACGAGGTTCGGTAGTAACTTGATCTGAAGTTTCTTGATCAATATCATTAGCTTCCTCACTAATTGGTGTAGGTATCACAGGAACCGGTTTCTGTGATGAACTACTTTCCAATAAGGGAGCAAGTACAGTTACCTCATCAAGTTCTACTTTCCTCCCACTCACTTCTTTCGTGAGAAACTCCTTCTCTAGAAAAGATCCATTCTTAGCACCGAATGTTTTGCCTTCGGATCTGTGATAGAAGGTGTACCCAACAGTCTCCTTTGGGTATCCTATGAAGACACATTTCTCCGATTTGGGTTCGAGCTTATCAGGTTGAAGCTTTTTCACATAAGCATCGCAGCCCCAAACTTTAAGAAACGACAACTTTGGTTTCTTGCCAAACCAAAGTCCATAAGGCGTCGTCTCAATGGATTTAGATGGTGCCCTATTTAACGTGAATGCAGCCGTCTCTAAAGCATAACCCCAAAACGATAGCGGTAAATCAGTAAGAGACATCATAGATCACACCATATCTAGTAAAGTACGATTACGACGTTCGGACACACCATTACGCTGTGGTGTTCCGGGTGGCGTGAGTTGTGAAACTATTCCGCATTGTTTCGAATGTAGACCAAACTCGTAACTCAAAAATACTCCTCCATGATCAAATCGTAGAAACTTTATTTTCTTGTTACGATCATTTTCCACTTCACTATGAAATTCTTTGAACTTTTCAAATGTTTCAGACTTATGTTTCATTAAGTAGATATACCCATATCCGCTCAAATCATCTGTGAAGGTGAGAAAATAACGATACTGGTCGCGAGCCTCAATATTCATTGGACCACATACATCAGTATGTATGATTTCCAATAAATTTGTTGCTCGCTCCATTGTTCCGGAGAATGGCGTTTTAGTCATCTCGCCCATGAGGCATGGTTCGCAAATACCAAGTGATTCATAATCAAGTGATTCCAGAAGCCCATCAGTATGGAGTTTCTTCATGCGCTTTACAACAATATGACCTAAACGGCAGCGCCACAAATAAGTTGTACTATCATTATCAACTCTGCATCTTTTGGCTTCAATAATATGAATATGTGTATCACTACTATCGAGATTCAACACAAATAGACCACTCTTTAAGGGTGCATGACCATAAAAGATATTACTCATATAAATAGAACAACCATTATTCTCAGATTTAAATGAATAACCGTCTCGCATCAAACAAGATCCAGATATAATGTTCATGCTTAACGCTGGCACCAAATAACAATTAGTCAGGTCTAAAACTATCCTGAAGGTAGACATAGAGGTAGTGTGCCAACGGCGATCACATCGACTTTGGAACCATTTCCCACGCGCATCATCACCTCGTCCTTAGCCAATCTTCGCTCACTCCGTAGTCCCTGTTTCGAGTTGCAAATGTTAGCAACAGAACCAGTATCAAATACCCAGGTGCTACTGCGAGCTCTAGTAAGGTACACATCAATAACATGTATATCACATATACCTTTATTCACCTTGCCATCCTTCTTATCTGCCAAATACTTGGGGCAGTTCTGCTTCCAGTGACCAGTCCCTTTGCAGTAGAAGCACTCAGTCTAAGGTTAGGTCCAAACTTGAGTTTCTTCTCCTGAGCAGCAACTTGTTTGCTATTCTTCTTGAAGTTCCCTTTCTTCTTCCCTTTACCCTTTTTCTTGAAACTGGTGGTCTTGTTGACCATCAACACTTGATTCTCCTTCTTGATTTCTACCTCCGCAGCCTTTAGCATCGCGAAGAGCTCGGGAATTGTCTTTTCCATCCCTTGCATATTATAGTTCATCACGAAGCTCTTGTAGCTTGGTGGCAGTGATTGGAGAATTCTATCAATGATACTATCATCAGGAAGATTAACTCCCAGTTGAATCAAGTGATTATTATACCCAGACATTTTGAGTATATGTTCACTGATGGAACTATTCTCCTCCATCTTGCAGCTATAGAACTTATTGGAGACTTCATATCTCTCAATCCGGGCATTTGCTTGAAATATTAACTTCAACTCCTGGAACGTCTCATATGCTCCATGACGTTCAAAACATCGTTGAAGTCCCGGTTCTAAGCCATAAAGCATGGCACACTAAACTATCGAGTAGTCATCAGCTTTGCTCTACCAGACGTTCACAACGTCCAGCGTTGCTCCTGCAGCGGGTCTTGCACCTACCGGTGCTTCTGGGACGTAATTCTTCTGTGCAGCAATGAGGATAATCCTCAAGTTACGGACCCAGTTCGTGTAATTGCTACCATCATCTTTCAACTTAGCTTTCTCAAGGAACGCATTAAAATTCAACGGAACAACAGCACGGGCCATCTATCTACAACAACATAGACAAGCAAAATACTATCAGGTACTAAGTTCATGATAAATTTAAGTTCAATTAATCAAATTACTTAAGAACTCCCACTTAGACAGACATCCCTCTAATCATCTAAGTGATCACGTGATCCAAATCAACTAAACCAATTCCGATCATCACATGAAATGGAGTAGTTTTCCACATGTAAAATCATCATTGGCTGGAGGAGACACATGTCAGGTCCGCACTGGCACAGGTGTCACTCATCCAATGGGCGAGACGCGCCGATGATACACGTGGACCGGCCCATCAAGTTTAAATGGGCCGGCCCAACTAAAGGCCCACAAGATTTGGCGGACCATAATGGGCCGGCCCAGCTAAAGGCCCACAAGATTTTGAGGGCCATAATAGGCTGGCCCAGCTAACGGCCCACAAGATTTCGCGGGCCATAATGGGCCGGCCCAGGTAAAGGCCCACAGGATTTTTGTTTGCCATAATGGGCCGGCCCAGGTAAAGGCCCACAAGATTCTTGCGGATCATAATGGGCCGGCCCAGCTAAAGGCCCACGAGATTTCACCGACATTAACAGGCCTGCCCAGCTATAGGCCCACGAGAATTCGAGGGCCCTAGTAGGCTGGCCCATTAACTGGCTGCCATGTTTTGGGCCAAATGTCGGCCCATATTTGATCTAGTGCATTAATGGCCTGCCACGTTCCGGGCCTAATAGTGGCCCATATGAGATCCGGCTCGTTAAAAGCCTACCATGTTCTGGGCCAAATTACGGCCCAGATCAGGTACTACCCTTTAAGAGGCTATGTGCTCAATTATGGCCCATATCAGATTCGGCCCGTCAACTGGACACTATGCTTTTGGGCCCACTTGCTAGAGGCCCACTTAGTAATTCGGCCTGACATTAGTTTTGGCCTCTTAAGGACCCGTTTAACATTTCGGCCCTATATTAATTTCGGCATGTTAAATGCCCGTCATATAGTTGGGCCTAACTACGGCCCGGTTTGCATCCGGCCTGCTCGCAGCCGATATTTGATTGGGCCAAAGAAGGACCGAGACAATTTTGGCCTGTTAAAAGCCCGTGATTTGATTCGCACAATCATGGGCCGGGGTTTATTTCGGGCTGCTGCCGACCCGTTAGCTGTTCGGCACGTTTCAGGCCCAACCTACATCGTGATTGCATGACGGCCCGATTATGTCCCGTAATTTTACGGTTTGGCCGGTTTACTGCGAAGACAGTAAAATAACTGCAGCATCGTGAATAAGAAAAAACCTAGACTATACAATAAAGAAATTACAGCATATTACATCCACTAGGCATCAAAGTTCGCGACTATGATAATAAAGCACAAGCAGACATCAGATTACATACACTGGGCATCAAAGATCGCCACCAGTGCAAATAAACACGCCGACAAAATAATATACAAAACCGACAGCACTTCAATAGAGTTCAAGAAAGGTTAGCCCTGCTGGGGAGCTGCAGCGCAAACAGCTGAGCAAGATGATGAGACTGTGCTTGTTCAACACTTAAATCTTCCTCACTCTGAAAGATAAACAAGCGGACAGATGACATGTTTTGCACATAAAAGTATCAGTGCTGACAATTCATCACATTTCTTACTAACAAATAAAGTGACATAGTTTAGAATTGCATTAACACAATATGGTATTGTTCAGGACAAGACATGGCAGGAAATGACATTGTGAAGGAGTTGGCAGCTTCACGATACCACTAGATTACAGATCAAGAACTCATAAGTATCAATGGTTAGTGTGCTGTCAATTTATCCCATTTCAGATTGGCAAATAAAGAGATGGTTTAAATAATACTCCCTCCATTCGAAATTACTTGTCATCAAAATGGATGTGTCTAGAACTAAAATACATCTAGATACATCCATTTTAATGACAAGTATTTTCAGACGGAGGGAGTAGTAGAATGATATGACATTGTTCATAGTTGAGACATTGCAGAATATGACATTGTCTTTGTAGTGGGTAGGTTCACCACACCCTTTGGATTACGGATGAAGAATGAAGCATACATGCAAAGTGCAAAAGAAGATCACTTGCTTTGTATACTTTAATTTACATGGTATGAATAAGGAACTTGGTTGTACAACTGAAAACTTAAATTGAGAAAGGACAAACTTTTGTTTATGAATTACTCCCTCCGTTCTAAAATAGATGACCCAACTTTATACTAACTTCAGTACAAAATTGGGTCATCTATTTTGGAACGGAGGGAGTACATAATAAACTTTAAACATGCAATGTGATGCAAACACCAAAAATAAACAGCTGTTGCAGTCATGCCTAACCAAATATATACAACAAAGTTTGAAGGCTTGAGATGGACAAACTTACATTATTGGTGAAGACATGCTCTATAAAGGCCTTGTCCATGCTGATGGGGGGGGGGCGAATTCAAGAAGTTTACCACAGAATCTTCTTCATAAGCATTGCCTTTATTCTACATTTTGTTAAGAGTAAATATAGATGTGATAATATACGAAAACATGGAGAATATTTAAGATAAGATGAAGAGTGATGCCACATAACCAAGTAGCTATAAATGTAAGTGCAGCGATACAGGCAAAAGGTACAACCAAGAGCAATGCACAGCTAAACTTCTTGAAGACCAACCTTATGGTAAGAGTAAATATAGATCGATGTGTAGAAAATGGAGGAAAAGGAAAATAAGCTGCAGAGTGATGGTACATGAACAACTACCTGTCATTATAAGTACACTGATAAAGGACAACATGTACTTACAAGAACAATGCAGAGCTAAAAAAAACATTGGCATTGGATACTGAAGAATTTGGAGCGAACAATTGATAAGCAGGCTATCATGCATACTGCTGTCACATAATGAACCAGGTATGTATGCAAGTACAGTGATACAGGACAACAGGTACTAACAAGAGCAAAGCAGCGATCAGCATATTTGTGATATCCTGTCGTTCTTTTCAAACCAGAATTCTTCTTCGAGTAGATTTCCTGCAAACAAGATCCGTAAGGCACATGCGGAAAAGTAGAAGTTCAAATTGTCATGTGATTTCGTAGACAGTACCTCATCCTGGGAACGAGACCAATGCATAACAATGTTTTTCCATTCAATGTCTTCTAAATTTAGCACAAGAGACTTCACCGGAAATTCGTTTATAGATTTGCCACCAAAGTGTGATTTCCTCAGGTAACACTGATACTGCTGCAATGCTTCCTTGAAAAGCACAAGCAAGCTTTCCTCGTCATGACTATCCAGATTGACCCTTGCCTAGTTACACCAATGTAATGTAAATCATTGATGTGTTCAATCAGCAGAAAACAGGAAAATAATAACCATGAATAATAGCACTTACACGTAAGTTGGACAGGAAGATGTGAAAATGGTGTTTGTCTTCACAATAATCTTCCCATGATGGGAATATATGCACGTAGTCCCTAACAACATTGAAAGCATTGTCTTTTAAACTGGGAATAAATGGAATGGGGTTCCAATCTGCAGGAATTGGCCGTCTCTGCAGTTGGGATAGGTCTTCGGCCGGTGGACTTGCTGTACTTTTTGCTGGAGTGGGATTTTTCTGTGGTAAAGCTGGTGCTATGGAAAATGAAATCAGTATACCTTTTGCTGGAGTGCAGGTCCTGTGTGGTGGGGCTAGTGGTGGGGCCAGTGAAGTATGGGTACAGTCTGCTGGAGTCAGTCCTACGTTTTGTGTCACAGCTCTATCGAACATGGTAAAGAAGAGCAAGCAGGTTTTGGATAATAAAATGTTGGTTACGCAGTGCCCACACATGATGAACCAGAGCGCATTAAGAATGCAACTCCCAGCTGTCTCTCGACCATTTCAGGCGGTTGGATGAAGATCCTACGTCTCCTAACCCTTCTTCTTCCTCGTTTGTGATTCTTCCCATACAGAACACCGCACGGGCCGCCGGCCGGACCACCGGCCCTCACCGCCTGTGTTCGTCCGCCACCCCCACCCCCACCCGCGTCGAGTTTTCTTCGTTCGGCGAGGCCCCAAAACCACCCGAGCCCCTTGGATCGCACCGGCAAACTCCGGCGAGCTCTGAACAATCGACTGACCCAATTTTGAAATTTAGTCTATTGTGATTTAACTAGTGTGGAATATAAAAGGGGAAAACCATAAGCATTGGGAGTATAGTGTTGAGCGTGCCATGGCGGATCTGAAGGTGCAAACCGGACAAAGGCAACTTCGAAACCAAGACAAGAAATCAGAGTAAAGCAGTGGTGATCTATTTTCTTGATGTGATAAATAAGTTGAGCAGATATCTTAAAGAGTACCGCCTACAGTGCGGCGCGCGTGATCTGGTGAGAATTTGACGATGCTCTTGTAGCGATGGCTGTCGGCGTGGAAGCAGATCTAGGAGGGTAGACGGTGGCGGCGGGCGCTGTGGACGAGATGGTCGTAAGAGCGGCGCCGGCAAGGTGGACGACGACGGGGATGAAGCGAGAGGACGGGATGCAAGGATCCCAGTCCGAAGGCGTGGATGAGAGAGGTTGATCTCTTGTAATGGACGGTGGCGTCGGGGTATCAGCTCCGGCATGGTGGAGGAGGACGGTGGTGGATGGGGTGGCGGACGGCGGCAGGCGGAGGAGGGTGGGGTGGAGAGGGTGTTTTGGCGCCCACGGAGTACGAATGGGGAAAAGGGAGGTAGAGAGGAAGGGGGGAACCATGTAGTCAGGGCGCGCTTGTCTCAAATGCGAGGAAATTTACAAACTTAGCCCTCGTTTCAAATTTCTACTACATCACAGCAACATTAGTCAGTTGGGGATAGGACGGTAATCTCGCATACACCGAATATTTGCCGACGAGAGTTTGTTTTTGGCGCCCACCGTGTATGAATATGAATCGGGGAGGGAGTCGATTTTGGCCGAGGGCACACTGTGTTTTGGCGCCAACCGTGTATGAATCTGGGTGAGAGGCGGTTACGTCATGTTTGGGTGAAATTACAAACCTACCCCTATCGAAACCTATAGAAATCCAGCGAGATAGGCTTTGCTTGGCGAGGATAGGCGAGTGATTTCCATCTCACAGATTTTGGTTTCGGGCGGTTACTGCGACTTTCCCCTCTTCGTTCAAATTTTGCACAGTGCACGTTTACCATGCCAACTCAATTCGAATCCCGTTTGTATTCTACTATTTTTTTCGCGCGAGATCCATTTTCAATTGGAATTACATTCTATATACATCATTTTTTTACATATATACTTTCAAAATCACGACAAAGAATTCTGCTCCTTTATATGTATAACATGATTTACAAATACAACGATCTCGAAATCTTAAGGTTGAATTTGAAAAAAATTAACCAAATTATGTTCTACTAAAATGTATGGATCACTAATATCTACATATTAAATAACATAGATGTGCGTGAATTCATATGAGTATGCATGTTTGATAGATCAATTTTGGTTCGAGTATGGATTACATGTATCATCATCTCGAATTCAAATATTTGAATCCCTTTTTTGTTCACTCCTTTCACGCCCATCTCTCTCGCATGCATGCTCCTTCAGGTAGCCATCACTCTCTTTTCTCCACCTCACCCGCACGCTCACTTCATGTTTCTCCTATCCTCGCAAACATGGTCTCTCGACGTCTCCCTTGAGAAGTGTCACACTCTCCCTATCATTATACATTACACGGTTTTCATTATCTCTCACATCTCCACTGTTCTCTGGTATCACTCGGTACCTAAGCTTTCTTTTTCACCGCCACACACACAGTCTCCACTCGTCTTGCACTTTGTCTTTCTCTCTATGGGATTCTCTCACACACCCTATATGTCTCTACATATGACTCATACCACTAAAATTACTCTCTCTCTCTCTCCTGTAGACACAACATTTGTTGCGGTCTCCTTTTTGTCTCCATCCGAGACTGACACCGATCAGACAACCCTGACTACCGTCTCGTATCTCTCTCTCACAGACACACACACACAACTCCTGCTTCCACCCCCCTTCCCGACTACCATCTCTCTCTCTCTCACACACACACACACACAAAACACTCGCTTTCGCACCCCGACTCGTATTTCTCTCACAAGCATTTATCGACTAGCTAGCCTCTAGATAGTTTTATACACCCGCACACTCATGCTTCCACCATCGCATACATGTCTCTCTCTCGCTCCTTGTATCTATGTAGCCTTTTCTTCTCTTCTTGAGACACGCCCTCTCGATCGTGCACACACACACACTATCGCCTCATTTTAAGCTGATACCTATCGCACACACACTACTTGTGTCTTTGTCACACATGCCCTCCGTCCTCCTCCACTCTCCCTCTCTCTCACACACACATGGGCTTTTTTCAACAACTAGCAAGATGCCATGCGTTGCACGGGACATCAAGATGCATTTGTATGAGTAATTTATCTTGTGGGGGAAAAGGATGAACGAGGGAAGACCTTATTTGCAAATGTGGAGAGGGGTGTGGGTATCTTTTTGCAAAATTGCCATAGTTTCCTTCCTATCTGTCAGATATAGTTCGGACGGCCTATATTGCAGGATGGTAGGCACACGATCATCATCGACAATGCTTTTTATAAGAGTAGGGCTAAAAAATAGAGTTGGTGATGATGGTGGGCCTGCCATCCTACAATGTAGGTCGTCCGATTTATATCTGATGGATAGGAAGGAAAATATGGCAATTTACCCACACTCTTCACCACATTTGTAGATAAGGCCTTCCCTCGTTCATCCTTTTCTCCCACGAGATTTTGATGTTCCGTGCAACGCACGGGCATCTTGCTAGTAAGAGTAGAAATTAGACATATACCACTTCTCGAATCTTGAGACCAACAACATGCCTCCCTTATCTCATCAAAACCGCCAAAGGAATATATTTTGAGTGAAACATAACATATTTTTAGTGATATACGTATTTCAAAACTAGAATTTTTCTTCTATCAAATCGGTGAATATGTATTAATCTACTTTGATCGTGTGGCAATGCATTGGCACATTGCTAGTAGTTATTATAATTTTTTGGACACCAACAAACGGTGGAGTACATATACGAAGAGAAGAGGCGCACACACGTAGTCGGCCTCTCGCTGTCTCGCACACATGATTGTTACGTAAAGGCGATGTTAACAAATAAACCCTAAAACCCTAGATGCATGATTGCTGCATTCGCGGGTACCGGGTACGTGGTGGAGCACCTTTGTAGGAGTTGATGGTCGGGACCATAGGTGAGCGACTTGGAGCGCGGTGGCTCGCCAGTTGCCACAGACCGAGTAGCCACGTTTAAAATATTGTTTTTTAGTGGGGTTAAGAGTTCCGATTATAAATGGCACGTTATAAGTAGTAAGTAGTTTTTAGAACGATTGGTATGGAGCAAAAATGGAATTCATAGTACTACGTACCTCCTTGACATATGGTTGTATGGGTTTATGTTACGAGATATTGAACCTGGTAGTTCTAGGGCAAATACTATGGTTTAGATTTAGATGCTGGTTTTCAGTAATCGGAAGGGGAAACCCTTCTTTGATTAAAAAAACTACTACCTCCATTCTGGTTTACTAGTTCTCATCGTACTTTGGGTCAAAGTTTGTCCACGAATTTTACTTGTAAAATGTGAATGGAAAATGAGATTTTGTTATACACAAACAAAAAAGGACTAGAGGGAGTGATTGCTCTGACATGGACGCGACCTCTCATAGCGCAGGCATTGAACCGGCGCGCCGGCCAAGAGGGCCGCACTCGCTATAGGCCCGGCTGAGCACGCCTCCTCGCCGCGTGCAACCAGCTTAAGACTGCCCCGCCTGCCTTCATTGAATCCACGCGTGTGCCGGCAACACGTCCTTCTGCGAGCCAGCAGGCATTTTAGAACACAAAAAATGACTAAAATATAATTAATTTACGCATGGTCTTGACTTGTTGTGCTCGCACTGGTAGCAGGAACTAGTAGAGGTTTTTCTTTATTTATAACTCTCCTCACATTTTTTTGGCTTTGAAGTGTATCACGGTTGTGGACATTATGTATGAACGTGTAGATATCTGTGAACATGAGTTTGATGTGGAAGTTGGACAGGGAATGTCGGGTTTGCGCGTGAACTATACCATGTCCAATGCTTCATCTGTTATTGTTTGGAAAGTAATTGCTGTTATTACATGACCCGAAAAGAAACATTTTGTGCCACATAAGTAGATGCACAGACATCACAACAGGCATGCTGACTGGATAAACATTTGAACCTAGATATTATGAAGGAAATTTTGTATTGACAACAGTTTTAGATAGCAGGAGACACCTAGCCTACTCTGCCTCTGCTAGCTTATTTCTGGCTTCTTCCATCTCTTCTTTGGCTTGGGTGAAGAGAGCATCTGATTGCTCTTTTCGCTTCTTCAGGAACTCAGCTACATTCTCAAGGGCTGCTGCACGCTTTCTTTCAGCCTCTACTAATGCCACGAGGACACGAACAGCTGACGACTCCACCTAGCTTGTGTGTAATCCAGCATCATCTAGGAATTTGCACCTTGTGTCTAATCCAAAGATCATTAGGAACTGCACCTTGTGTGTAATCTAGCCTCATTTTGGAAACATGATCTCGAGGTTGACCATACTTCCCTCCTCGCAGGAACTGCATCCTGACATGAAGTTATTTCTTTTTTAGATCAATAATCAGAGAAACCTAGATCCATTTAGTAGAAGCCAGATAAACAGAACTCGGAGAAGTGAATTCAAAAGGAAAAGAAATATAAAAACAGACTACACGGTGAGAACACCCACTTCCTACATCAAGTTAAAAACAAAAGCATTAGGACGATTAAGACTCTTCTTATTACACATCGAAGAACACCACGCTTAAGAGAAACAGAAACTACCACATATACACATCGAAGAACACGAGGCTAAACGAAAGTAATTGAAAGGGTGTTACTTACAACATATACCATGCTTTCACCGTCGCGGATCCACGTGTGTAGATGACGATGAACTGATTGTCGGTGATGGCTCTAACCTGGTACTCAGCGGCGACCATGGAGATTTGGGAGGCCATGGATTTTGGAGGAGGGTTAGGAGAAGTTGAACTGTTGTACCCCGCAAAAACTAGGAGCGAACTAATGTGAAAGGACGGGACGACTGGGAGCGAACTATTGTGAGGTAGAAGACGGGGACGAGTAGGGCGTGTGAACGGCATGGGGTTGCTGGCTTGCCTGGTGGATAAACGGCTGCAAGCCCCCAAAGAGTTCTCGAGAACTATGCGGGACCCACTAGATGTCATGTCTACTAGACCCATATCGTAGGCCTGACGGTATAGCTTCGCTGTTTCGCAGACGCCATGCCGGGCGCTGGATGTAACTTCACTTAATTCCGTCAACCGTCGCGCCTCCCACGACCTTCGCCTCCCTCGCGCGGTCGCGCCCTTTGAGACTTCGACCGGCTAAAAATGAGCAATTTTTTTCCTACTCCGCATGCATGATACTCCCTCTGGTCCTTTTTACTCCCGTCAACCGTTTGCAAAGTGTTTGACCAAATATATACTTTTTTTAAACACCACCTTATATTAATTAACTAGCCACACCAGTACACTCATTCGATACAATATTCACCACATAGGGCGGTACGTTATTTACAAGAATACCATCTAATCTATTGTCAAAGCTATACTTAGCGATTAAGTGTGCCACCTTATTGGCCGAACGGCTAATCTTTGACAATTGAAGATTGTTGATCAACTTCGAGATGCTCAACGCTTTCATCTTCAGGTCACGCATAGAAGACCTGTCATAGTCCCCTGATGCAAGAGACGCTACCAAAAAAGCACAATCAGTCTCTAAAATTACACGATTATGAAGAGAAATACCTACTCCCTCCTTCCATCTATATAGGGCCTAATGCGTTTTTCGAGGCTAACTTTGACCAAGTGTTAGAGCAATAATATATGACATGCAACTTACACAAAGCATACCGTCAAATTCGTACGTGAAAGGAGCTTCCAATAATATAATTTTCAAATTATACATCTCATGTATTATTAATCTTATCAATAGTCAAAGGCGGTCTTAAAAACGTATTAGGCCCTATATAGATAGAAGGAGGGAGTATGTAGAGACCGGCAATGCAAGCCCTAAGCTCCGCTTCCTCCACGCTTTGACAGGCATCAATGAAATCCCACGACCAAATTTATACTAAAAATATCAATATCTACAATACTGATTATAATGAGTATAAGAACTACGTTTTATAATGAGTGTAAAAATATTGATTTGACATTGTGAATGTTGATACTCCCTCTGTCTAGGTGAGTAAGTCATCTTAGGATGTGCATCGTGACCAAGGAGGAGGGGAAAACGAGAGACATTAATGTTTATTTGCTAATTAAACAGTATTGCATGCAATGAACTAACCACTGCATGTCATGTTTGATAGTCTCAGGTCATTAAAAGCATGCACACCCTCATCTCTTATTGGTTGATATGTCAAGAAACAAGAAACTAGGTATAAGTTAATGCACCGCACCTATGTGTTTTGGGATTATTTGGTTTTCGTAAGATGACTTACACACCTAGCTATTAGAGTACCACTACCTCCCTTCTAGTTTAAAGGGCTCGACTCAAAAATTTCACCTACTCTTAGCAAGATAGTAGAGGCAGTGGAATAGTTTTTGAAGTCTGCAAAAGTACTCAACTAATGCTGTTGTTCTTCACAAAAAAATGTGTTTACCAATGCATGCATGAACACTAGTTAGTATAACCCCCTCTCTTCTTTAATTCTTTGCCACATCAGCATGTTTGCTATTCCCGTGTACCAGCTAAAATACCACCATGATGGCCAGCCTTAATCATCGCATGCAATAATTTAGTGCACCTTGAAATATGAACATGTGTGGGGCGTGTATGTTTTTAATGACTTGAGACTATACCTAGCCCGACATGCAAGATGACTTATTATGCACCGTTCCCCATACCTACAGGAAGCCCGTTCGTCCCCAAATCTTTTCCTCTCCATGTGTGGAAACAATGTGCCTGCCAAACTCTCTTTCTCCCTCCGGCGATCCCACCACTCCACCCCATGTGAAAAAAAATCTGCATGCATGACTCTCCTCCCCCACGCCGTCCAATCCACAGACCAGCAATATTTCCACCCTTCGCTCCCCGTAATTTACTCCAACAAATATGCCCACGTAGCTTTTACTTAACTTCAGGTGCATTGGGTCACTGACATACGGGCCCAGCAGAAGGTATCGCCCACATGTCGCTGACACAACCGACCTGCAGATAAATCGATGCAGCTCATCCATATCTTACATAGGTGTGCCATTGCTCGCTATAAATACTGCGCCTCCCACGACATCGCTATCTCCTCCCCCTCACGTTCACGTTCATCGCTATCTCCTCCCCCTCCCTATCACGTTGACCATCATGGCATCTCTCCTCCCAAGCCCTAGGAGCCCCTCGCTGCACCGCGGACGGTCACGCGTCGCCTTTCCGTTCCTCGCCGCCACTAGTCGAGGAGGACCCGTCGGTGTTCCGCTCCTCGCCGCTACGTGACGCATCGCTGTTCCGTTCCTCGCCGCCACTAGTCGAGGAGGACGCGTTAGCGTTCCGCTCCTTGCCGCAACACGATGCATCGCGGTTCCATTCCTCGCCGCCACTAGTCGAGGAGGACGCATCGGTGTTCCGCTCCTCGCCGCGACGCGTCGAGGTGGACGCGTCGGCATTCTCAATCTCGCCGGCACGCGCGTCAGAGGACTCGTCGGCTCCCCGCTACGAGGAGAACGACGCGCCGCCCGCCGAGCCCCCCCAGCCTTGAGGAGCTTTGGAAAGAAATGGATGTCGCCTTGTGGGAGGCTTTGCCTCCAGCAGAGCGCGCCAAAATAGAGGCGGAGAAGAAGGCCGAGGAAGAGAAGCGCACTACGCAACAAGCTTTCTGTTAGATCTATGTCGCGTTCGAGAGAGTCAAGCAATTGGTTCTTTGGCAGAAGTCTCGTGCGAGGGCCGTGAGGGTGGCGGAGGACGCCCGTGCCAACGCCCTGAGTGCAGTCAGGCCCAAGCGCCTCAGCTAGCTTGGCGGTATGTGGACCAGGTGCACGCTTCCAGCCAGGAGGAGTACCTGTTGGCGCCGGATCACCACACCGGTGAGATCGCGCTCGCCCGCCGGCAAGCCGCCAATCATCACCTTGCGAGTTGCAAGGCTGAAGAAGAGGCGTTGTGTCGGCGCGCTGGGAAACGGCCGCGCAGCAGGGCACTCGTGGCGCGCCGCAAGCGCTCCTGCAAGCGCCGTGGCTTTTAGGAGGAGTATAATTTTTGTTTCGTAAGGCAATCTCATTAGTTTTGGGACGCAAATGATAAATCCTGAACGTTCAGGAATTTTTAGCGTCCTTAATTAAGTATGTAAAAGGGAAAGTTTGGAAACGTTGTGTATGATTACGATTTTGCAAATACGTGCATATAGCACAAACTTTACTATATACTATCGGACTACACGCTCTCTCGATATATGCTTGCAAACGTACTCGCCTCCGCCCAAGTCAATAAGTCATCTTTGGTTGTGCACGTGACCAAGAAGGAGGGAAGACTTGTACACCTAGACGGAGGGAGTACTACTATTACTTTATGCGTGCAAATGCACGTTTGAACATTACGATGCGGTTTTTGTAAAAGTGGGAAAACAGCACTAGTCAAGCTTGTGAAACGATTCAATGCAAAACAAATGCAAAAATGCTCGTTTGATTGTTTAATTTTAGCTTCCTTCTCTATGGTTATTTCTCTGTGCACCGTGACCAAGGAGGAGGAAAAAACGAGAAACGTTAATGTTTATTTGCTAATTAATAGTATTGCATGCAATGAACTAACCACTGCATGTCGTGTTTGATATCTCAAGTCATTAAAAGCATGCACACTCTTTATCTCTTATTGGTTGATATGTCAAGAAACAAGAAACGAGGTAGAAGTTAATGCACCGTGCCTAAGTGTTTTCGGATTATTTGGTTTTCGTAAGATGACTTACACACCTAGATGTACCGCGCCTAAGTGTTTTGAGTAACATTTTATCAGTTAAATCTTTGGTCAAAATTTAGCACAAATTACAATGGTGAGGAATAAACCAGGACGAAGTAGTAGTTTAGAAGCCCAAATAAACGAGTGAGGCGCCTTATTGTTACTCTCCACTTTGACTAATCTTGTGGGAAAAGCTGGGGAAGCCGCCAAAAGAACTGGCCCTAGGAGTAGTAGCTACGGATCGAGCGTGGGAGATGAACCAGAGAAAGTAAATGCAGAGAGATGAAATGCAAAAAAGACGGAGGGATGTGATGGTTGCTTGTCCGTTTATTTTACCAGGCCATTTATTACTGGGAGTGGTTGGGTTTTGTGATATGACGGCTTTTATCGCCGTACACGAGCGGGTGAGAGGTGAGACTCCGTGCAGCGCCGCCTCTACACTTGTACTACATCGGTCGTGGTTTATTTGTCCCCATTGAATTTGATCAAGATTTAATCGACAAAATGTTAGTGCATGTCAACAAAAACTATATCGTTGGATTCAGATTTGAACATAGTTTTGAATGATATAATTTTAGGTGACATACATCAGTATTTATCATACTATATATAATGTTAGTTCAATTTTTGGTCGTATTAATCTATAGTAGTAAGGTGCCCGTATCGTTGCAATCAAGAGTGAAATGCATTGATCGGGAGTTGTTTATTTTGACAAAGGATGTGGGGGTCATCTCATGTGTAACGGGTATCGGTAGGTTTCTTCGGATATTATCTCATCTCTAGAGCTCACAAACATCCGGGTGAAATAGATAAAAAGGTATCTTTTGCAAACAAAAGCATTCAACTGTTCAACCTGCATCCAAAACTTGTGACGAAATAACACTTATTGTGCTTTGCAAGAAATGATCTTTAAGAATTAGTTTTTGAGTATCGATTGTTACATGTTGGCTACAGATGACATGGCACTTTCTATAGTCAACAGTTGGCTATACTATTAAGTAATATTAACCATGCCCTTATACACCTAGACAGAGGGATTAAATCAGGATGACTTGCAAGGGGGCAGAGGAGATGTAAGAAATGGTTCATCGTAAGTCTTTCACCAGTACTGTAGTAAAAATTCATACATGGAAGACTCTAGACTAAACCATAAACGGATACACTTTTATTCATGCGCGATACTCCAATAGAGCAAGATCCTGCATGGAAGTCTCCACATGCTTAGACAGCGGATTACATTGAGCGAAGACTAATGATCAACATTTAACTTGATAATGCGTATTTTTTTAGAAGAACAGGGAGGCTCCTCCCCGGTTCCATTATCAAATTGTAACACCCCGGATGTATCTTTCCATATTTGTAACTCCAACTCTTGCCATTTTCGGATATGTGCTATGATATTCCCTCCGTGGTTGGGTTTTGTTTTCGTTTTGCATTTTGTCCATGTCATGCATCTCATATCATGTCATCATGTGCATCTCATTTGCATACGTGTTCGTCTCATGATTCCAACATATTCCCGTTGTCTGCTTTTGCAATCCGCAAACCCTAGTCTCCCTGGCCTCAAGGCGCCGGACGAAATCCGGGCGGCGGACACGTCGCCCGCCGCCCGGACAAATCGGGCAGCGCCACGTGTCCGGGCCGGTCCCCAGATCCGCCGCTGTCTCGGTTCGCGCGCCGACGAACCCTAGGTTGACTTCTTCCCCCCCAAAATTCGTCTAAGTCCCTTTTCTGTGATTATTTCGTGCATTTTTCATAGCATCACATCTCTGCAACCGTGGCTCCGTTTTGGGCGTATAATATGTCAAATTGTTCGCCTCGAAGAGTACATCATTTCATTCCATTGCATCATTTGCATTTGAGCTCATCTCGATGCCCGAAATGCTGTTGGAAGACGGCTTCAGATCGTTAGTTTTAGAATCTTATCAGTTCGAGCTCTTTTGTCATTTTTGCCATGATTTATGTGTGCACCCTATGAACTTGAGCCCTACATGTGAGTTGAACTTTGCCATGCCATCTTTCCAGGGGTGTATGCCATGTATTTTTGTGAGGTATGTGTTGACTAGAGCAAGCATGCAAAGTAGGGATGATGATGTTGCTGATTTCAGGAACTTAGTGTTTTCACTAAGTCTTGTCCTGCTGTTAATTTTATGCCATATGTTCATGTTGTTACAGAGAGATCTATGCCCTTTTTGAGCATGATCAGTAAGGGTGTTTTGAACATATGGATGTGCTATATCCATCCATGCCTTTGGTGGTATTTATGGAGTAGTCTAGCATGTCATTTTCGTGCTCTACTTTTGCTTGAAAATGTTTCCTGGCAGATTGTTTGCATGAGATTCAATTTTCACGAGGTCGTTGTAGTTGATCCGTGTATCCTATGATGTTGTTCTTGCCATGTATAGCTCCTATGCCATGTCTTCTTGATGGGTGTATGCTTAGTTTATCATGAGGTGCTCTGTAGTGAGTGCATCGAGCTCACAAACATGCCTACTCGTTAACTGTTTTTGCCATGCCCAGTTTTTCTGCTAAGTCTGAAATCTGTAATAAAACTTGCAATGTTTACATGGGTGCCATCATTTCTTAAGGTCCTTTTTGGCTTATGGTCAGTAAAGGACTATTGATATATGCTTTGAGTAGAATCATGTCATGCCTTGTTTTGCTATTATAAGTTCCTGTAGCATGTTGTTTGCTTGCTCTAAACATGCCTTCCTGATGTTAATTCCTGGCATGTTAGTATTTTCACTAAGTCTGTGAACCTGATATTTTGAGCACTTTCACCATGCTTGTTTGAACATGTTATGATGTGATTTAGCCGTAGCTCAGTGTTCCTCTTTTGTTAAGAATCTCCTGTAGTTCGCTGCCATATGCTTTGTTTTTATGTTGGGGTGCTGTAGCATAGTTTCGTGTTGCGTGCTATGTAGCATCGGGCTGTTAAACGCAGATTTGCGTCATTCTTGTTTTGCTTGTTATTTGCAAACCGTGCATCCGATTCCGGTGATCTTTATATCGATTTCAACCGAAATCATCTCATCTTTCCAGCGGCATACTTGGTTTGCCAAGTTGATGCCCGGTTCATCTTTTTCCTTCCGGAGCACACATATGCATTGCATATCACATCTCGCATAGCATGTCATGTATTGCATCATATTGCTTGTGCATATGTTCCTTGTTTGATTGTGGTTCCGTTGCTTGTGTTCTTGCTTTGGGTAGAGCCGGGAGACGAGTACGTGAACGAGGAACCTGTTGAGAACGCCTACAAGGATCAAGTCTTCGACAACTCTGAGAACCCTACAGGCAAGATGACCATACCTTCGAAATCATTTCTATCTTTGCTTGCTAGATGCTCGCTCTTTTGCTATGCCTATGCTGCGATACCTACCACTTGCTATATCATGCCACCCATATTGCCATGTCAACCTCTAACCATCCATGTCCTAGCAAACCGTTGTTTGGCTATGTTACCGCTTTTGCTCAGCCCCTCTTATAGCGTTGCTAGTTGCAGGTGAAGATGAAGTTTGTTCCTTGTTGGAACACGGATATTTTGGGATATCACAATATCTATTGTCTTAATTAATGCATCTATATACTTGGTAAAGGGTGGAAGGCTCGGCCTTATGCCTGGTGATTTGTTCCACGCTTGCCACCCTAGTTTCCGTCATACCGGTGTTATGTTCCTTGATTTTGCGTTCCTTACGCGGTCGGGTGATTTATGGGACCCCTTGACAGTTCGCTTTGAATAAAACTCCTCCAAAGAAGGCCCAACCTTGGTTTTACCATTTGCCACCTAGCCTTTTTTCCCTTGGGTTTTCGCGAGCCCGAGGGTCATCTTTATTTACCCCGGGCGGTGCTCCTCGAGTGTTGGTCCAAACTAGAGCACCGTCTTGGGACCATTCCTTGGCAACTTGGATTACGCCGGTACCAGACGCTTCGCTTATCCGATGTGCCCCGAGAACGAGATATGTGCAGCTCCTATCGGGATTTGTCGGCACTGGCGGGAGGTCTTGCTGGTTTAGTTTTACCATTGTCGAAATGTCTTGATGTACCGGATACCGAGTCGATCGGAGTGTCTTGGGTGAAGGTTTATTCTTCGTTGATCACGAGAGCTTGTTATGGGCTGTTGGGACACCCTGCAGGTATTATCTTTCAAAGCCGTGCTCTGCGGTTATGAGGCAGATGGGAATTTGTTAATGTCCGGTTGTAGAAAACCCGAAGTTGACCTTAATTAAAATACATCAACCGTGTATGTAACCGTGATGGTCTCTTCTCGGCGGAGTCCGGGAAGTGAACACGGTGTTGGAGTTATGATTGACGTAGGTAATTTCAGGATCACTTCTTGATCGCTACTAGTTTCACGACCGTGCTTTGCTTCTCTTCTCACTCTCTTTTGCGATGTAGCCACCATGTATGCTAGTCGCTTGCAGCAGCCCCACCTTTTGACACCAACCTTCCCTTAAGCTTAAATAGTCTTGATCTCGCGGGTATGAGATTGCTGAGTCCCCGTGGCTCACAGATTCTACCAAAAGCAGATGCAGTACCGTGATGCCGTACTGATGGTGCAACCGAGCTGAAGTGGGAATACGATGAGGCCCTTGGTCGTTACTATGTTTCATTTCCAGACGATTAGTAGTGGAGCCCAGTTGGGGCGATCGGGGATCTGTGTTGCATGTGGGGTATTCTTCTTTTATTTTGGTTCCGTAGTCGGACCTTGAGTGTAAACTGAATGATGGATGTTTATTTATGTATTGTGTGAAGTGGCGACTGTAAGCCAACTATGTATCTCTTTCCCTTATGTATTACATGGATTGTGCGAAGATTACCTCATTTGCGACATTGCTTTCTATGCGGTTATGCCTCTAAGTCGTGCTTCGACACGTGGGAGATATAGCCGCATCGAGGGCGTTACACAAATGAAACCCAAAGTGTCTTACATCAGCTTACTGAGAGGAGCAGTTCAAAGGAAGGATTGCGGCGAAAGCCACTCAAGTTTAACGACAAGCTTATAGAATCAAAAGCGGCAAATACACGCGCCATAAGCGCCCACACACACTACATGTTTTCTAAGTGCACTCGATAATGCGTATGTCCAGGTGAACCTCCTTGGAGTCCCCGTGCACCGAGTCGGCGGGTAAAGGATAGAACGGATGCCATGGGTTTTCCAAGTCCACATTGGCGGGATAGTCCCAGCTCCTCGATTCCAAGTCGTCCGATGAGGCCGGTTCGCCTACCACGTGACCGGAGGGTAGTAACATTGACCTTGCACCCGTACATCCGCCTCGTGCGATTGTCAAGATCGGCGGCGACGCCGACGACGCTACAAAGACGGGCGGCGGCTGCGCGGGCCTCGCCGGTGCCCACGATCAAGTGGAAGACGCTGCCGTCCTCCTCCGAGACTAGCGGCGGCGGTGATCCTCGAGCGACTCGGCATGGTGAACCGTAGTGCGTGTCGACTTGATGTTCTCCGCCAAGGGCCGAGAGTGACCGCTGCACGCATCCGTGAGGTGATGCACCATGTCCGCCGGCAAGCCACAAAACGGCATCGGGCACTCATAGCAGTGGACGAAGGGCTCCTTGGAGGCATCGACCAGGCCGTCCATGAAACGGGAGTGGCTGTAGGGGACGTTGCGCCAGTTGAATATGTGAGCAAGTTACTACGGATTTAATCCAAATAAGCACAAAATAAATCATGACGGCTATAACAGAGATGAAACTAATCATGTGGACTAGCATAGTGGTAGGATACAGAGTAGAAACATGAATTCTACCATGATTTCGAATAGGAAGGACAGAAACACATACGATGCAACGGGAGCAGCACCATTGGCGTTGAGGTTGTCACCCATGTCGTTGAGGAAGAGGTTGCCGAGGTTGGGGAAGAAGTCGTCGTCGGTGAAGTTGTGGCTGCCAGCAGTCGCGAGAGTGCGCTCCCCAGATTTCAACAGCGCCCGCCGAATGGAGCGCAGGAGGGAGTGGCTGTAGGGGGACATTGCGGCCGCCGAATGGAGCGCAGGAGTAGCACACGAAGCAGTAGATGGTGTCCTTACTAGTACTCCCTAGTCTCTATCTATCTATATCTATATATATCTACTCTTATAGAAAACCGAGTTGGTGATGATGGTGTGCCATGCAATGCACGGGCATCTTGTTTTTTGCATATAAGTCCAAACACCACGTAGACACGGTCTTTGAGCACGGTTCGTAGTCATTCCATGATTGGGCATCGAAGTTTGTAACTATTTTAGATTAGAATATACTACTCCTCCGGTGCTAGTAGTAGAGAAGTGTCCTACTCTACTACTCTACTCTAGCAAGCTAGGGCATAGTACTGTAGTAGGTACTGTAGGGAGTACCAGTATTGTGATCACTCAAGCAAGTTGTCTGGCATCGATATGACCCTATGCTGCTGGTATGTGTCTCGTAAGTCAAGCGGCATGCTGTAGTCATCATCACCTGTCCACTTCCCACAGCACATATTCACTTCTCCATCTTTGTCCGCACATAATCTCGTCCAAGCTTCCATCCCCGCTAAGGCGCCTCCCCCTTGGTCCGAAACCCAAGCACTAACAATGGCAGAACCGAGCAGCATCCACCGAAAGAGTGGCTGGAATTCGCTCCCCACAGAGGTAATCAAGCTCATTGTTTCGCTTGTGGACAATCTCAGTACCATGCCGCTCGCCGCATGCTCGTCGGGGCTGTACCGTTTACTCAAAGCCCTCAAGCAAGAGCTTTCTAAGCCAGCTCCTTGCTTGCTGATGCCGCCTGATCTTCAGAAACGGCATGTCATGCAGCATAACGATCGTAGGGTGGCGAGCATCAACCCCCTTCACTGCGATCCGATCCCCGTCAGCCTCAGCTACATTAACGGTATGTACTGGGTCGGCATGAACACGTCTTGGATGGTGCTCGTCGACGGTCACGGCAGCTGGATGCCCTTGGAGGTCTACACCCGGCGATTGATCCCCCTTCCTTCGATTAACACTGCACTGCTTTGGCACCGCGGCCCAGAATACTCGGAATCTTACAGTAGCCAACATGATACCAAGTTTGATTTGCTCAAGGTTGTAATCTGCCAAGTGCCCACAAGATCTGGGAATTATAAAGATTTTAGGCTAATTGCGTTCTTCAACCGTGGTCTCGCCTATCTGACAGGTCACTGCGGTAAGTGGATAAATCTGCACGTCCATCGTAGGATCATACATCCTCCATGTTCTCTGATGCCATTGAACACAAGGGCTTCATTTACGCTGTCGACTCCTTCTATGGCTAGATGTATTGCTGGCCTACTCCAGTCATCGCTACAAACGGCTGTTACAGCAGTATGTTACTTTCCTATGATATCATGATGGCTTGCTTATATTACTATCCACATTTACTGAAAAAATATTCATACTCATAACATGCTGTTCTTAAGATTGACTAAATCAAGATCCCTTTTTTATTTGACTCCAACTTGATATGATGTTGTAGGCCGCCTGGTGTCCCTACCCTTCCTAATCCCAGAACCTTTCAAAGAAAAGCGGCATGTCAGTTGCAGGTGGTTCCTGGCTCGATCAGACGACGGTGAAAGATTGATGATCGTTCGCACATACCGGACGTGTTGTTTTGCGGAATACAATCACAGTCACTGCAAGGTCTTTGAGCAGGATCCCAGCTTCTCTGGGCCTTCAGGAATTTTTGACTGGAGGCTGGTAAGTAGTCTTAGCACACGCTCTCTATTTGTTGGACTGAATTATCCGATTAACCAGGAGATAACCGACGGCAAGGATCATGATGGTAGCGCGGTTTCGTTCATCAGGCAAAACTGTGTGTACACAGCGTACCATGCGTCTCTGCATGCACCATACCCTGATATGTGTCGCCATGCTCTGCAGCCCAAATCAGAGAGAGGGTCGCAAGTATCGGACTTGACCTGCTGGCTGGAATTTCCCCGTCGAGCACCCATCCGTTCAAGCCGTCACCAATCTCCACACTTAATAAATAGTAACGCCTAACCGAGCAGTTAGTTAGATGTGTACACTTGGTGTAGTAGGATCTTTATTTAGTTTGATGCATACACTTGTTCTTTTTTGGTAGCCATTGTAGTGATGGCTGATGTTTGGTTTGGAAGAGAGCTGTGTCTTCACTCTTCTAGCTCGCTATCGCTTTATACATTGCACCCCAGCCACAGTTCTTCTGCGCTGTTTTCAATGTGCAATCAGTAGTATATTTCGTCTGTTGGTTGAATATAAATGTGTTGTTAGAATGACAAACACAATGTTTTGGAAGTCGTTGCACGGTTCGATCCTTTAGTGCCCCGTACCGTACGTAGCTCATACTATTTTTCATACGGAACACATTTTCCACTTGTTGATAACATGCAGCCCACTGATGAAGGCCCAATAGAGAAGCCCATAATTAACTGGAAGGGATGCTCTCACATGAATCCGCCCTGTACATGCTCATGGTCCCTAAACATAAATAAGTAAATAAATAAATAAAGCTAAATGCTCATGCACCAGTTCTTTGGGAAAATAGGTAGCCCAGTATTTCTTTTTGAAGAATACCCAAGCTAGGCCGGCAATTCTAAAAATGAAAAACGGGCTGCAATAAATTCCATATGAATTAGAAAATGAGTAAAAAATTATAAAAATAATAGCAAATGGGCTGTACACGCTACAGATTTCGAGGATGACTTGTTTACGCAAAGCTTTGTCAGTGAACACACGATTCTAGCCGCCGTGCTTCTTCAATCTCTGACCTTCCTGCTCCATCCGCCTAAACTAGCACCGGCGGGACTGCCTGCTCCCTCCTCTTGTGGCTCGCTGTGATGCAGTGCAGGCTTCCCCGACCCACCCTACTCCCTCAGCTGGCCTAGCCGCACGCAATCAACTGCCTCCTTATTACGCGAAAAAAATGATTCCTCCCATCGACATCCGGGCGCACGGTTGGGAGGCTGACCAGGCCTACTATGTTGACGCAGCACGCAGGCTTGTCAACTTAGTCAACAACGATTCTAGCAGAAGAATCGCTGGATTTGAATCGAACGGTCCCTGCTTCTTCAATCGCTGCTCTTCTTGCAACGGCCGCCTGCATCAGCACCGGGAGACCGCTTTGCCTCGCCTCAAGTGGGCGGCTGTCTTGCCGCTGAGGCCTCATCACCCCTACTACTCCCACCGCTAGTCAGGCCCTGTGCGACGACAGCCTCACACCGCAGCCGAACCAGTGAACCCTGGTACTCCTCTCCGCGTGGGCATCCACTGCCGCTTCTTCTCCGGCTCCGCGTCATCCCCTTCCTAGGCCTCGCCATCGTCCAACGCCTTGGTGCTCTCAGCGCGGCATGGTCAATGTGGTCAACGACATTCCATCGGGAGAGTATCAGACGTAGAGGCCGATATTTGGGTCCACGGCCACAGCCCAGTTTTTTGTGATTTGCCAAGTAAGTCGCTTTGTCAGGCCTGTTGGGCTGCAAATCTTTCAAGGCGAGGAGAGCTTTCATTCGGCTGGCCGAGAAAATGGCCCATCAGTAATGCGAAATGGGCTGTACATTTTTAAAACACATCAAACTGGCAGTTAGTTTCAAATATCTTTTTTTCATTTCAAGATTTTAAATTACATTAATTTTTATGCATGGAGAATTTGTTGGATTTTATATTGATATACATTTATTTTTAAAATCAGTTTGAATGTGAGTCGAAATTTGGGATTAAAACAGTTCGGACCTTTTGAAATATGCGAATTTCAGATAAGTTTTTAACCGTGGCCACAATAGGGGCTGTAAGGCTAACAAAAAGAATATGGGCTCCAAAAAAACCTTAAGAATTAGCAAATGGGCTGTAAATTATTAAAAATAATGGCAGATGGGATGTATGCTGTTTTCCACAGATTTGAGGCTTTCCTAAAAAAGGTTGGACTTTAAGCATTGGTGTTGGATGGCCATCCAACGGCCGTCGTTCTTCTTCAATCTCTGCTCTTCCTGCTCCAGCCGCTTAAACAAGCGCCGGCGGGACTGCCTGCTCCCTCCTCCCTGCGGCCGGCTCTGACAGCTCAGATCCACCAGTTATATCTTCGTACGCAAGGAAGTGCCTCCTTATTACGCACAAAAAAATGAATACTCCCCCTGTTAGTTGGGACCCAGTATAGTGGCAGGCTCACTTGTGGGCCTACTAAGTTGACGGGGACGGAGGGCTTTGTCAACTTAGTCAATATGCACGATTCTAGCTCCAGTGACCGTACGATGTCCATCCAACGGCCGTAGTGCTTCTTCAACCTCTGGTCTTCTTGCTCCAGCCGCCCAAACCAGCGCCGGTCGTGCCTCGTGCTCCTGCCTCCCGTGGTCGGCTGCGATGCGGCGGAGGCCTCACCGCCCCCTACTACTCCCACCGCTGGCCAGGCCATCCCTCTACTCACCCACACCCCCTGTTATTTTGCGGCGACGGCAGCCTCACACAGCAGCAAACCAGTGAACCCTCGTACTCCTCTACGCGTCGTCCCCTTCCTAGGCCTCGCCGTCGTCCACCTCCCTGGTGCTCTCGGCGCGGCATGGTCAACGTGGTCAAGGAATGGCTTCCATCGGACGTGGACTGTACGTGGAGAGGCTGACAGCTGGGTCCACGGCCGCAGCAAGGAAGTGCCACCTTATTACGCGCAAAATAATTATTCCTCCACCTGACAGCGGGGACCCACCGGACGGGCCACCATATTTCACGAAAAAACGTTTCCCCCCTGACTGCTGGGACCCACCAGCTACACCTTCGCACGCAAGGAAGTGCGTCCGGGCAAAAAAAACGATTCGCCCCCCTGACTGCTGGGACCCACCAGCTACATCTTTCCACGCAAGGAAGTGCCTGACAGTCGGGACCCACCTAGTCGAAGCATACGAAGCGTTGTCATTTTGGTCGCGAACGTGTACGTACATATATACTGGTGGATGTAGAGGCGTGCACGTGTCGTAGTAGAGGCGCGCACGTAGCATGTACACGTACGTACAACGACAAGGGTGCAAGAAAGAAAATACGGCCACGTACGTACATACGGGCAGGGTCTCTAACGCCTATCGCGCATACATACATGGCTGGGTCTGAACGGAGAAACAACATCGTCGTCGTGTTCATGGGGAGCCAACCGGCTGGATCGAAATGGAATGCGTGGTCATGTTCATCGGGAGGGCTTGGATGGAACAGGCGATGGAAACGAGGCCCGGCGTACCGCACAACAGAGGAAACGGCCTTGTGTTCGACCGCACGCTCAAACGGGTCTGTTGATCGGGAGGGGGCTGGCGCGCAAAAAGCGGAGGAAGCAGACCTCCACGGTCGAAACGGGGTCCCTGTTGATCGGGAGGGTGTGGCGCATCCGCAAAACGGAGGAAACGGACCTCCTACGGTCGAAACAGGGGTCCTGTTCATCGGGAGGGGTGTGGCGTACCGCAAAACGGACGAAACAGACTTGTGTTGGAGCGCTACGGTCGAAACGGGGGGGGGGGGGAGGGGTGTGGCGTATCGCAAAACAGGACTCCACGGGATACTGTTCATCTCCACCGTCGACCTCCTCTAGCCTCCACGGGCTACCGTCGACCTCCTCCAGCCTCCACGGGCTCCTGTTCATCCAGCTTCCACCGCGCGCTACTCCACCGGCTACTGTTCAACCACCCCTCCACGGGCACGCCTCAACCGTCTACTGTTCATCAAGCCCTCCATACCACGGGGTCCTGTTCAACCACCCCTCCACGGCCACCCCTCCACCATCTACTATTCATCCAACCCTCCACACCACGGGGTCCTGTTCAACCACCTCTCCACGGCCACCCCTCCACCATCTACTGCTCATCCAGCCCTCCACACCATGGGGTCCTGTTCAACCACCCCTCCATGGCCACTCCTCCACCGTCAACTGTTCATCCAGCCCTCCACACCATGGGTTCTTGTTCATCCAGAGGCAACGCCAGCGCTCACTGTTCATCCAAACCCCCCGCAACACTCACTGTTCATCCAATCGATCGGCTTCAGTTAGCAGCAGTAGCGAAGGAATCGCTCCATCGGGTTCAGTTAACAGCCATCGATCAATCCCTTCGGTTCAAGAACGCGTAGCTGCGCAGGCAATCGCCGGGTTGATTAGAGCCCAACGCCTCGCTTCGGCTTGATTAGAGCTAACGCCGCACACACGCAGCGTACCTATACGAGAAAACGCGACGCTCTCCCACCGTAACCGCAACCCCTCAAATTTTCCTCCCCTCGCTTCTACCATGGTTTTTCCGTCATGGACGGCCCAAAGAATGTCATGCAGCTGCGTCTCCGGCCCGCCCAGGACAAAAAGCCCATTTTCTGTCATGATTTTTTGTCATAGAAGTCGGAGCCCACCACATCTATGATGATATCGGGTTTTGTCACAATTATCGTCATAGAAGTGTCATATGTATGACAGAAAAAAAATTCGTTCGGCCCAAAATGTCACGGATGTGTCTTTTTTTTGTAGTGCACGCTCGACCTTTCGGTCTCAGTGTTCCGAGGCCATATCTGCATATGCCAGGCTCGTCAAGTTTAACCCGAGTATTTCTGCGTGTGCAAAACTGGCTTGCACCCATTGTAGATGAACTTTGAGCTTATCACACCCGATCATCACGTGGTGTATCGGCACGACAAACTTTGGCAACGGTGCATACTCAGGGAGAACACTTATACCTTGAAATTGAGTGAGAGATCATCTTATAATGCTACCGTCAATCAAAGCAAAATAAGATGCATAAAGCATAAACATCACATGCAATCAATATAAGTGATATGATATGGCCATCATCATCTCGTGCCTTTGATGTCCATCTCCAAAGCACCGTCATGATCACCATCGTCAGAGCCGCGACACCTTGATCTCCATCGTAGCATCTTTGTCGTCTCGCCAACTATTGTTTCTACGACTATCGCTACTGCTTAGTGATAAAGTAAAAACAATTATAGGGCGATTGCATTACATACAATAAACTGACAACCATATGGCTCTTGCTAGTTGTCGATAACTCTGCTACGAAACATGATCATCTCATACAATAAAATTTAGCATCATGTCTTGACCATATCACATCACAACATGCCCTGCAAAAACAAGTTAGACGTCCTCTACTTTGTTGTTGCAAGTTTTACGTGGCTGCTACGGGCTGAGCAAGAACCGTTCTTACCTACGCATCAAAACCACAATGATATTTCGTCAAGTTAGTGTTGTTTTAACCTTCACAAGGACTGTGCGTAGCCACATTCAATTCAACTAAAGTTGGAGAAACTGACACCTGCCAGCCACCTGTGTGCAAATTATGTCGGTCCAGGCCGCTTCATCCAACAATACCGCCGAATCAAAGTATGTCATGATGGTAAGCAGTATGACTTGTATCGCCCACAACTCACTTGTGTTCTACTCATGCATATAACATCTACGCATAAACCTGGCTCGGATGCCACTGTTGGGGAACGTAGTAATTTCAAAAAAATTCCTACGCACACGCAAGATCATGGTGATGCACAACAACGAGAGGGGAGAGTGTCTTCCATGTACCCTCGTAGACCATAAGCTTAAGTGTTATGATAACGCGGTTGATGTAGTCGTATGTCTTCACGATCGACCGATCCAAGCACCGAACGTACGACACCTCCGCGATCTGCACACGTTCAACTCGGTGACGTCCCACGAACTCACGATTCAGTAGATCTTCGAGGGAGAGTTCCGTCAGCACGACGGCGTGATGACGATGTTGATGAAGCTACTGATGCAGGGCTTCGCCTAAGCACCGCTACGATATGACCGAGGTGGATTATGGTGGAGGGGGGGCACCGCACACGCCTAAAGATCAATGATCAACTTGTGTGCCTTGGGGTGCCCCCCGCCCCCGTATATAAAGGAGCTAGGGGGAGGTGGCCGGCCAGTAGGAGGGTGCGCCAAGGGGGGAGTCCTACTCCCACCAGGAGTAGGACTCCTCCTTTCCTAATAGGAGTAGGAGAAGGGGGAAGGAGGAGAGAGGGGGAAGGAAAGGGGGGCGCCGCCCCCCTCCTTGTCCAATTAGGACTAGAGGGGGAGGAGGTCACGGCCCTGCCTTGGCCACCCCTCCTCTTCTCCACTAAGGCCCAATAGGCCCATTACACTTCCCGGGGGGTTCCGGTAACCCCCCGGTGTTTCGGTATATGCCCGAACTTGCCCGGAACACTTCCGAAGTCCAAACATAGTCATCCAATATATCGATCTTTATGTCTCAACCATTTCAAGACTCCTCGTCATGTCCGTGATCATATCCGGGACTCCGAACTACCTTCGGTACATCAAAACACATAAACTCATAATACTGATCATCACCGAACATTAAGCGTGCGGACCCTATGGGTTCGAGAACTATGTAGACATGACTGAGACACGTCTCCGGTCAATAACCAATAGCGGAACCTGGATGCTCATATTGGCTCCTACATATTCGACGAAGATCTTTATCGGTCAAACCGCATAACAACATAGGTTGTTCCCTTTGTCATCGATATGTTACTTGCCCGAGATTCGATCGTCAGTATCTCAATACCTAGCTCAATCTTGTTACCGGCAAGTCTTTTTACTTGTTCCGTAACGCATCATCCCGCAAGTAACTCATTAGTCACATTGCTTGCAAGGCTTATAGTGATGTGCATTACCGAGAGGGCCCAGAGATACCTTTCCGACAATCGGAGTGACAAATCCTAATCTCGATCTATGCCAACTCAACAAGTACCATCAGAGACACATGTAGAGCACCTTTATAATCACCCAGTTACGTTGTGACGTTTGGTAGCACACAAAGTGTTCCTTCGGTAATCAGGAGTTGCATAATCTCATAGTCATAGGAACATGTATAAGTTATGAAGAAAGCAATAGCAGTAAACTAAAATGATCAAGTGCTAAGCTAACGGATTGGGTCAAGTCAATCACATCATTCTCCTAATTATGTGATCCTGTTTATCAAATGACAACTCATGTCTATGGTTAGGAAACCTTAACCATCTTTGATTAACGAGCTAGTCAAGTAGATGCATACTAGTGACACTATATTGTGTATGTATTCACACATGCATTATGTTTCCGATTAATACAATTCTAGCATGAATAATAAACATTTATCATGAAATAAGGAAATAAATAATAACTTTATTATTGCCTCTAGGGCATATTTCCTTCACTTTTGTTCTTGAGGACATGGGAGAAATCTTGTCATTAGTAATCATGTGAAGTTGATATTCGTTCGGTATTTTGATGATATGTATGTTGCGATTCCCTTAGTGGTGTCGTGTGAATGTCGAGTACATGACACTTCACTATATTTGGGCCTAAGGTAATGCATTGTGGAGTACTTATTAGATGATGGGTTGCTAGAGTGACAGAAGCTTAAACTCTAGTTTATGCGCTACTCCGTAAGGGGCTGATTTGGATCCTCGCGTTTAATGCTATGGTTAGATTTTATCTTAATTCTTCTTTCGTAGTTGCGGATGCTTGCGAGAGGGGTTAATCATAAGTGGGAGGTTTGTTCAAGTAATAACATCAACCAAGCACCGGTCCACCCACATATCAAATTATCAAAGTAGCGAACGTGGATCAAACGTTAACCAACATGATGATAGGGACCAAATGAAATTCCCGTGTGTCCTCGAAAACGCTTTGCTTATTATAAGAGACCATTCTGGCCTGTTCTTTGCCACAAAATGATTGGGCTATCTTGCTGTACCTATTGTTACTATTGCTACTTGTCAATTGTTACAAATTATCTTGCTATCAAACAACTTGTTACCAACAACTTGAGTGCTTGCAGAAATTACCTTGTTGGAAACCGCTTGTCATTTCTTTCTGCTCCTTGTTGGGTTTGACACTCTTACTTATCAAAAGGACTATGATGGATCCCCTATACTTGTGCATCATGAAGAATCTTTTCTGGCGCCGTTTGCGGGGAGTGAAGTGCCTTTGGTAAGCGGAATTTGGTAAGGGGGAATTTATATTATGTGCTGAAATTTACTGTTACTTGTCACTATGGAAAACAATCCTTTGAGGGGTTTGCTCGGGGTATCTTCACCTCGACTAGAAGCACAAAGATTTTCTCCTCAACCTACTTCTCCTACTGAAGACATTGGTTATGAGATTCCTTTGGGTATGATAGAGAAACTGCTGGCTAATCCCTATCCAGGAGATGGAACACTGCATCCTGATATGCACCTAATCTATGTGGATGAAGTTTGTGGATTGTTTAAGCTTGTAGGTTTACCCGGAGATGAAGTTAAGAAGAAAGTTTTCCATTTATCTTTGGGGAAAAAATCATTGGCATGGTATAGTCTATGCGATGATATTGGATCTTGGGACTGTAATTGATTGAAATTGGAATTTCACCAAAAGTTTTATCCTATGCATCTAGTTCTTTGTGATCAGAATTATATCTATAATTTTTGGCCTTTTGAAGGAGAAAGTATCTCTCAAGCTTAGGGGGAGGCTTAAGTCAATGTTGTATTCATGCCCCAATCATGAGCTCTCGAGAGAAATTATTATACACAAATTTTATGCTCGGCTTTCTCGTAATGATCAATCCATGCTCGATACTTCCTGTATCGGTTCCTTCATGAAGAAGACTATTGAATTGAGATGGGATCTCTTGGAAAGAATTAAATGCAATTTGAAGATAAATGCAATTCTGAAGATTGGGAACTCGACGAAGGTAAGGAGTCAGGTATAAAACTTGAGTTTGATTGTGTTAAAACTTTTATGGACACCAATGCTTTCCATGATTTTAGCACTAAGTATGGACTTGACTCTGATATAGTAGCCTCATTTTGTGAATCATTTGCTAGTCATGTTGATCTCCCTAAGGAGAAGTGGTTCAAATATCATCCACCTATGAAATAAAAAACTAAGGAGCCAGTTGTAGTTAAAGATGAAACTATCATTTATAATGTTGACTAGTTGTGCCTACCGCTTATATTGAAAAATCACCTTTCCCTGTTAGGATAAAGGAACATGCTAAAGTCTCAACTGTGGTTAACAAAAGTAATATTATAGAACCGAGACCCTCTAAACAATGTAAAGTAGAACCTGGTATTGCTATGGTTAAACATCTCTTTGTTGATAATATTGATGGGCATGTTATTTATTTCTGTGATGAAGCTGCTAGAATTGCCAAACCCGATACTAAAGATAAGAATATGCCCGTTGTTGGCATGCCTGTTGTCTCAGTCAAAATAGTAGTTCATTGCTATCATGGTTTATGTGATATGGGTGCTCGTGTGAGTGCTATCCATTTTACCTTATATCAATAAATTAAGCATGAGATTGCACCCAGTGAAATAGAAGATATTGATGTTACTATTAAACTTGTGAACAGAGACACCATCACACCACTTGGGATTGTTAGAGATGTTAAAGTCTTGTGTGGGAAAATAAAGTACCCTACTGATTTCCTAGTTCTTGGTTCTCCACAAGATGATTTTTGTCGCATAATATTTGGTAGACCTTTCTTGAATACAGTTAATGCTAAGATAGATTGCGAGAAAGAAACCGTTAGTATTAGCTTTGGTGATGTGTCTCGTGAGTTTAATTCCTCTAAGTTTCGTAGGCAATTAACCTCGTAATAAAGAATTTCCTTGTAAAGATGAAATAATTGGTCTTGCTTCTATTGTCATTCCTCCTATTGATCCATTAGAACAATATTTTCTAGACCATGAAAATGATATGCACTTGCATGAAAGAAATGAAATAGATAGGATGTTCTTTGATCAACAACCTATCCTTAGACACTATTTTCCTATTAAAACTCTAGGAGGACCTCCTCCACCTAAGGGATATCTCGTGTTTGAATTAAAACAATTACCTGATACTTTGAAATATGCTTATCTTGATGAGAATAAGAGATATCCTGTTATTATCAGTGCTAACCTAACAGAACATGAAGAAAAGATATTGTTAAAAATTCCGAGGAAGCACTGTGCTGCTATTGGATATACTCTTGATGATCTTAAGGGCATTAGTCCCATTCTCTGTCAACACAAGATTAATATGGAAGAAGATGCTAAACCCGTTGTTGATCATCAACGACGGCTGAATCCTAAGATGAAATAAGTGGTAAGAACTGAAATATTAAAGCTTCTGGGGCATGTATAATTTATCCTATAGCTGGTAGTAGATGGGTAAGCCCTATTCGTTGTGTTCCTAAGAAAGGAGGTATTACTGTTGTTCCTAATGATAAAAATGAACTCATTCCACAAAGAATTGTGACTCGTTATAGAATGGTAATTGACTTTAGAAAGTTTAAAAAAGCTACTAGAAAAAATCATTAACCTTTTCCTTTTATTGACCAAATGCTAGAAAGATTGTCAAAGAACACACACACTTTTGCTTTATTGATGGATATTCCGGTTTCGCTCAAATACCTATATCACAACCTGATCAAGAGAAAACCACCTTTACTTGCCCTTTTGGAACTTATGCTTATAGACATATGCCTTTTGGTTTATGCAATGCACCTGCTACCTTTCAAAGATGTATGACTACTATATTCTCTGACTTTTGTGAAAAGATTGTTGAGGTTTTCATGGATGATTTTTTCGTTTACAGAACTTCTTTTGATGATTGCTTAAGCAACCTTGATCGAGTTTTGCAGAGATGTGAGCAAACTAATCTTGTATTGAATTGGGAGAAGTGCCACTTTATGGTGAATGAAGGTATTGTCTTGGGGCACAAATTTTTTGAAAGAGGTATTGAAGTGCACAAGGCTAAAGTTGATGCAATTGAGAAAATGCTATGCCCTAAAGATACTAAAGGTATAAGAAGTTTCCTTCGTCATGTTGGTTTCTATAGAAGGTTTATTAAAGACTTCCCTAAAATTTCTTAGGCCTCTTAGCAATCTATTACAAAAGGATGTTCCATTTGTTTTTGATGATGATTGTGTAGAAGCCTTTGAAACACTTAAGAAAGCCTTAACTTCTGCACCTATTGTTCAACCACCTGATTGGAACTTGCCTTTTGAAATTATGTGTGATGCTAGTGATTATGCTGTCGGTGCTATTCTAGGACAACAAGTTGATAAGAAATTAAATGTTGTCCATTGTGCTAGTATAACTCTAGACAGTGCCCAAAGAAATTGTGCTACTACTGAGAAAGAATTTTTAGTAGTTGTGTTTGCTTGTGATAAATTGAAATCTTACATTGTTGATTCTAAAGTAATTGTTCACACCGATCATGCTGCTATTAAATACCTTACTGAGAAGAAAATGCTAAACCTAGACTTATTAGGTGGGTTCTTTTGCTACAAGAATTTGACTTGCATATTACTGATAGGAAAGGAGCTGAGAACCATGTAGCTGATAACTTGTCTAGGTTAGAAAATATTTTTGATGACCCACTACCTATTGATGATAGCTTCCCTGATGAACAACTAGTTGTCATTAATACTTCTCATAACACTCCTTGGTATGCTGACTATGCTAACTACATTGTTGCTAAATTTATAACACCTAGTTTCACATATCAACAAAAGAAAAAAAATTCTTCTTTGATTAAAGACATTACTATTGGGATGACCCACATCTTTATAAAGGAGTATATGGTATTATTAGATGTTGTATACCTGAGCATGAATAGGAACAAATCCTACAAAAATGTTGTTGGGGAACGTAGTAATTTCAAAAATTTCCCTACGCACACGCAAGATCATGGTGATGCATAGCAACGAGAGGGGAGAGTGTTGTCCATGTACCCTCGTAGACCGAAAGCGGAAGCATTAGCACAACACGGTTGATGTAGTCGTATGTCTTCACGATCCGACCGATCCAAGTACCGAACGTACGGCACCTCCGAGTTCAGCACACGTTCAGCTCGATGATGTCCCACGAACTCCAATCCAGTAGAGTTTTGCGGGAGAGTTCCATCAGCATGACAGCATGATGACGGTGTTGATGATGCTACCGATGCAGGGCTTCGCCTAAGCACCGCTACGATATTACCGAGGTGGAATATGGTGGAGGGGGGCACCGCACACGGCTGGGAGAGATCAACAGATCAACTTGTGTGTCTAGAGGTGCCCCCTGCCCCCGTATATAAAGGAGCAAGGGGGAGAGGCGGCCGGCCAAGGAGGGTGCGCCAAGGGGGGAGTCCTACTCCCACCGGGAGTAGGACTCCTCCTTTCCTTGTTGGAGTAGGAGAGGGGAAGGAAGGGAGAGAGGAGGAGAAGGAAAGAAGGGGGGCGCCGCCCCCTCCTTGTCCAATTCGGACTAGAGGGGGAGGGGGTGCGCGGCTGCCCTGGCCGCCCCTCCTCTTCTCCCACCAAGGCCCATTAGGCCCAATATACTCCCCGTGGGGTTCCGGTAACCCCCCGGTACTCCGGTAAATGTCCGAAACCTCCCGAAGCACTTCCCGTGTCCGAACATAGTCATCCAATATATCAATCTTTACGTCTCGACCTTTTCGAGACTCCTCATCATGTCCATGATCATATCCGGAACTCCGAACTACCTTTGGTACATCAAAACAAAAAAAACTCATAATATCGATCGTCACCAAATTTTAAGCGTGCGGACCCTACAGGTTTGAGAACTATGTAGACATGACCGAGATACGTCTCCGGTCAATAACCAATAGCGGAACCTGGATGCTCATATTGGTTCCCACATATTCTAAGAAGATCTTTATCGGTCAAACCGCATAACTACATACGTTGTTCCCTTGTCATCGGTATGTTACTTGCCTGAGATTCGATCATCGGTATCTCAATACCTAGTTCAATCTCATTATCGGCAAGTATCTTTACTCGTTATGTAATGCTTAATCCCGCAACTAACTCATTAGTCACATTGCTTGCAAGGCTTATAGTGATGTGCATTACCGAGAGGGCCCAGAGATACCTCTCCAACAATCGGAGTGACAAATCCTAATCTCGAAATACGTCAACTCAACAAGTACCTTCGGAGACACCTGTAGAGCACCTTTATAATCACCCAGTTATGTTGTGACGTTTGGTAGCACACAAAGTGTTCCTCTGGTAAGCGGGAGTTACATAATCTCATAGTCATAGGAACATGTATAAGTCATGTAGAAAGCAATAGCAACATACTAAATGACCAAGTGCTAAGCTAACGGAATGGGTCAAGTCAATCACATCATTCTTCTAATGATGTGATCCCATTGATCAAATGATAACTCATATTTATGATTAGGAAATTCAACCATCTTTGATCAATGAGCTAGTCAAGTAGAGGCATACTAGTGATACTATGTTTTGTCTATGTATTCACACATGTATCATGTTTCCGGTTAATACAATACTAGCATGAATAATAAACATTTATCATGACATGAGGAAATAAATAATAATTTTATTATTGATTCTAGGGAATATTTCCTTCAGTCTCCCACTTGCACTAGAGTCAATAATCTAGATTACACAGTAATGATTCTGACACCCATGGAGTCTTGGTGTTGATCATGTTTTGCTCGTGGAAGATGCTTAGTCAATGGGTCTGCAACATTCAGATCCGTATGTATCTTGCAATTCTCTATGTCTCCCACCTGGACTTGGTCCCGGATGGAATTGAAGCGTCTCTTGATGTGCTTGGTTCTCTTGTGAAATCTGGATTCCTTTGCCAAGGCAATTGCACCAGTATTGTCACAAAAGATTTTCATTGGACCCGATGCACTAGGTATGACACCTAGATCGGATATGAACTCCTTCATCCAGACTCCTTAATTTGCTGCTTCTGAAGCAGCTATGTATTCCGTTTCACACGTAGATCCCGTCACGACGCTTTGTTTAGAACTGCGCCAACTGACAGCTCCACCGTTCAATATAAACTTGTATCTAGTTTGCGATTTAGAATCGTCCAGATCAGTGTCAAAGCATGCATCAACATAACCATTTACGACTAGCGCTTTGTCACCTCCATAAATGAGAAACATATCCTTAGTCCTTTTTAGGTATTTCAGGATGTTCTTGACCGCTGTCCAGTGAACCACTCCTGGATTACTTTGGTACCTCCCTGCTAAACTAATAGCAAGGCACACATCAGGTCTTGTACACAGCATTGCATACATGATAGAGCCTATGGCTGAAGCATAGGGAACATCTTTCATTTTCTCTCTATCTTCTGCAGTGGTGGGGCATTGAGTCTGACTCAACTTCACACCTTGTAATACAGGCAAGAACCCTTTCTTTGCTTGATCCATTTTGAACTTCTTCAAAACTTTATCAAGGTATGTGCTTTGTGAAATTCCAATTAAGCATCTATCTATCTCTATAGATCTTGATGCCCAATATATAAGCAGCTTCACCGAGGTCTTTCATTGAAAAACTTTTATTCAAGTATCCTTTTATGCTATCCAAAAATTCTATATCATTTCCAACCAACAATATGCCGTCCACATATAATATCAGAAATGCTACAGAGCTCCCACTCACTTTCTTGTAAATATAGGCTTCTCCAAAAGTCTGTATAAAACCATATGCTTTGATCATACTATCAAAACGTTTATTCCAACTCCGAGAGGCTTGCACCAGTCCATAAATGGATCGCTGGAGCTTGCACACTTTGTTAGCACCTTTAGGATTGACAAAACCTTCTGGTTGCATCATATACAACTCTTCTTCCAGAAATCCATTTAGGAATGCAGTTTTGACATCCATTTGCCAAATTTCATAATCATAAAATGCGGCAATTGCTAACATGATTCGAGCAGACTTAAGCATCGCTACAGGTGAGAAAGTCTCATCGTAGTCAACCCCTTGAACTTGTCGAAAACCTTTCGCAACAAGTCAAGCTTTGTAGACAGTAACATTACCATCAGCGTTGGTCTTCTTCTTGAAGATCCATTTATTCTCGATGGCTTGCCGATCATCGGGCAAGTCAACCAAAGTCCACACTTTGTTCTCATACATGGATCCCATCTCAGATTTCATGGCCACTAGCCATTTTGCGGAATCTGGGCTCATCATCGCTTCCTCATAGTTCATAGGTTCGCCATGGTCTAGTAACATGACCTCCAAAATAGGATTACCGTACCACTCTGGTGCGGATCTTACTCTGGTTGACCTACGAGGTTCGTTAGTAACTTGATCTGAAGTTTCATGATCAATATCATTAGCTTCCTCACTGATTGGTGTAGACGTCACAGGAACCGGTTTCTGTGATGAACTACTTTCCAATAAGGGAGCAGGTACAGTTACCTCATCAAGTTCTACTTTCCTCCCACTCACTTCTCTCGAGAGAAACTCCTTCTCTAGAAAGGATCCATTTTTAGCAACGAATGTCTTGCCTTCGGATCTGTGATAGAAGGTGTACCCAACAGTTTGCTTTGGGTATCCTATGAAGACACATTTCTCCAATTTGGGTTCGAGCTTACCAGGTTGAAGCTTTTTCACATAAGCATCACAACCCCAAACTTTAAGAAACGATAACTTTGGTTTCTTACCAAACCATAGTTCATAAGGCGTCGTATCAACGGATTTTGATGATGCCCTATTTAACGTGAATGCAGTCATCTCTAAAGCATAACCCCAAAACGATAACGGTAAATCAGTAAGAGACATCATAGATCGCACCATATCTAGTAAAGTACGATTACGACGTTCGGACACACCATTACGTTGTGGTGTTCCGGGTGGCGTGAGTTGTGAAACTACTCCGCATTAGACCAAACTCATAACTGAAATTTTCTCCTTCACGATCAGATTGTAGAAACTTTATTTTCTTGTTACGATGATTTTCCACTTCACTCTGAAATTCCTTGAACTTCTCAAATGTTTCAGACTTATGTTTCATTAAGTAGATATACCCATATCTTCTCAAATCATCTGTGAAGGTGAGAAAATAACGATAGCCGCCGCGAGCCTCAATATTCATTGGACCACATACATCAGTATGTCTGATTTCCAATAAATCTGTTGCTCGCTCCATAGTTCCGGAGAACGGCATTTTAGTCATCCTGCCCATGAGGCATGGTTCTCAAGTACCAAGTGATTCATAATCAAGTGATTCCAAAAGTCCATCAGTATGGAGTTTCTTCATGCGCTTTACACCAATATGACCCAAACGGCAAGTGCCACAAATAAGTTGCACTATCATTATCAACTCTGCATCTTTTGGCTTCAACATTATGAATATGTGTATCACTACTATCGAGATTCAACAAAAATAGACCACTCTTCAAGGGTACATGACCATAAAATATATTACTCATATAAATAGAACAACCATTATTCTCAGATTTAAATGAATAACCGTCTCGCATTAAACAAGATCCAGATATAATGTTCATGCTGAACACTGGCACCAAATAACAATTATTTAGGTCTAAAACTAATCCCCGAGGTAGATGTAGAGGTAGCGTGCCGACAGCGATCACATCGACTTTGGAACCATTTCCCACGCGCATCGTCACCTCGTCCTTAGCCAGTCTTCGCTTAATTTATAGTCCCTATATCGAGTTGCAAATATTTGCAACACAACCAGTATAAAATACCCAGGTGCTACTGCGAGCTCTGGTAAGGTACACATCAATAACCGTTGTTCACCTCGCCATCCTTCTTATCCGCCAAATACTTGGGACAGTTCCGCTTCCAGTGACCAGTTTGCTTGCAGTAGAAGCACTCAGTCTCAGGCTTAGGTCCAGACCTGGGTTTCTTCTCTTGAGCAGCAACTTGTTTGCCGTTCTTCTTGAAGTTCCCCTTCTTCTTCCCTTTACCCTTTTTCTTGAAACTAGTGGTCTTGTTGACCATCAATACTTGATACTCCTTCTTGATTTCTACCTCCGCAGCCTTTAGCATTGCGAATAGCTCAGGAATCGTCTTATTCATCCCTTGCATATTATAGTTCATGACGAAGCTCTTGTAGCTTGGTGGCAGTGATTGAAGAATTCTGACAATGACACTATCATCAGGAAGATTGACTCCTAGTTGAATCAAGTGATTGCAATACCCAGACATTTTGAGTATATGTTCACTAACAGAACTATTCTCCTCTATGTTGCAGCTGCAGAACTTATTGGAGACTTCATATCTCTCAATCTGGGCATTTGCTTGAAATATTAACTTCAACTCCTGGAACATCTCATATGCTCCATGACGTTCAAAACGTCGTTGAAGTCCCAGTTCTAAGCCGTAAAGCATGGCACACTAAACTATCGAGTAGTCATCAACACGTGACTGCCAGGCATTCACAATGTCTGCAGTTGCTGGCGCAGGTGGTACACCCAGCGGTGCTTCCAGGACGCAAGTCTTGTGTGCGGCAATGAGGATAATCCTCAAGTTACGGACCCAGTCCGTGTAATTGCTACCATCATCTTTCAACTTTGCTTTCTCAAGGAACGCATTAAAATTCAACGGAACAATAGCACGGGCCATCTATCTACAACAACATAGACAAGCAAAATACTATCAAGTACTAAGTTCATGATAAATTTAAGTTCAATTAATCATATTACTTAAGAACTCCCACTTAGATAGACATCTCTCTAATCATCTAAGTGATCACGTGATCCAAATCAACTAAACCATAACCAATCATCACGTGAAATGGAGTAGTTTTCAATGGTGAACATCACTATGTTGATCATATCTACCATATGATTCACGCTCGACCTTTTGGTCTCAGTGTTCCGAGGCCATATCTGCATATGCTAGGCTCGTCAAGTTTAACTCGAGTATTCTGCATGTGCAAAACTGGCTTGCACCCGTTGTAGATGAACATAGAGCTTATCACACCCAATCATCACGTGGTGTCTCGGCACGACGAACTTTGGCAACGGTGCATACTCAGGGAGAACGCTTTTACCTTGAAATTTAGTGAGAGATCATCTTATAATGCTACCGTCAGTCAAAGCAAAATAAGATGCATCAAGTATAAACATCACATGTAATCAATATAAGTGATATGATATGGCCATAATCATCTTGTGCTTGTGATCTCCATCTCCAAAGCACCTTTATGATCACCATCGTCACCGGCGCGACACGTTGATCTCCATCGTAGCATCGTTGTCATCTCGCCAACTATTGCTTCTACGACTATCGCTACCACTTAGTGATAAAGTAAAGCAATTACAAGGCGATTGCATTGCATACAATAAAGCGACAACCATATGGCTCCTGCCAGTTGCCGATAACTTTGTTACAAAACATGATCATCTCATACAATAAAATTTAGCATCATGTCTTGGCCATATCACATCACAACATGCCCTGCAAAAACAAGTTAGAAGTCCTCTACTTTGTTGTTGCAAGTTTTATGTGGCTGCTACGGGCTGAGCAAGAACCGTTCTTACCTACGCATCAAAACCACAACGATATTTCGTCAAGTTATTGTTATTTTAACCTCCTCAAGGACCGGGCGTAGCCACACTCGGTTCAACTAAAGTTGGAGAAACTGACACCCGCCAGCCACCTATGTGCAAAGTACGTCGGTAGAACCAGTCTCGCGTAAGCGTGCGTGTAATGTCGGTCCGGGCCGCTTCATCCAACAATACCGTCGAACCAAAGTATGACATGTTGGTAAGCAGTATCACTTGTATCACCCACAACTCACTTGTGTTATACTCGTGCATATAACATCTACGCATAAAACCTGGCTCGGATGCCACTGTTGGGGAACGTAGTAATTTCAAAAAAATTCCTACACACACGCAAGATCATGGTGATGCATAGTAACGAGAGGGAAGAGTGTTGTCCATGTACCCTCGTACAATGAAAGCGGAAGCGTTAGCACAACGCGGTTGATGTAGTCGTACGTTTTCACGATCCGACCGATCCAAGTACCGAATGTACGGCACCTTCCAGTTCAGCACACGTTTAGCTCGATGACGTCCCACGAACTACGATCCAGCAGAGTTTTGCGGGAGAGTTCCATCAGCACGATGGCATGATGACGGTGTTGATGATGCTACCAACGCAGGGCTTCGCCTAAGCACCACTACGATATTACCGAGGTGGAATATGGTGGAGGGGCACCGCACACGGCTGGGAGAGATCAACAAATCAACTTGTGTGTCTAGAGGTGCCCCTTGCCCCCGTATATAAAGGAGCAGGGGGAGAGGCGGCCGGCCAAGGAAGGCGCGCCAAGGGGGGAGTCCTACTCCTGCTGGGAGTAGGACTTCTCCTTTCCTTGTTGGAGTAGGAGAGGGGAAGGAAGGGAGAGAGGAGGAGAAGGAAAGAAGGGGGCACCGCCCCCCTCCTTGTCCAATTCGGACTAGAGGGGGAGGGGACACGCGGTTGCCCTGGCCGCCCCTCCTCTTATCCCACCGAGGCCCAGTATGCCCAATATACTCCCCGGGGGGTTCCGGTAACCCCCCGGTACTCCGGTAAATGTCCGAAACACTTCCGGTGTTCGAACATAGTCATCCAATATATAGATCTTTACGTCTCGACCATTTCGAGACTCCTCTTCATGTCCATGATCATATCTAGAACTCCAAACTACCTTCGGTACATCAAAACACAAAAACTCATAATACCGATCGTCACCAAATTTTAAGCGTGCGGACCCTACGGGTTCGAGAACTATGTAGACATGACTGAGACACGTCTCCGGTCAATAACCAATAGTGGAACCTCGATGCTCATATTGGTTCCCACATATTCTATGAAGATCTTTATCGGTCAAACCGCATAACTACATATGTTGTTCCCTTTGTCATCGGTATGTTACTTGCCCGAGATTCGATCATCGGTATCTCAATACCTAGTTCAATCTTGTTACCGGCAAGTCTCTTTACTCGTTATGGAATGCATCATCCCGCAACTAACTCATTAGTCACATTGCTTGCAAGGCTTGTAGTGATGTGCATTACCGAGAGGGCCCAGAGATACCTCTCCCACAATCGGAGTGACAAATCCTAATCTCGAAATACGTCAACTCAACAAGTACCTTCGGAGACACCTATAGAGCACCTTTATAATCACCCGATTCGTTGACGCGTTTGGTAGCACACAAAGTGTTCCTCCGGTAAGCGGGAGTTACATAATCTCAGTCATAGGAACATGTATAAGTCAGGAAGAAAGCAATAGCAACATACTAAACGACCAAGTGCTAAGCTAATGGAATGGCTCAAGTAAATCACATCATTATTCTATGATGTGATCCCATTGATCAAACTATAACTCATATCTATGGTTAGGAAATTCAACCATCTTTGATCAGTGAGCTAGTCAAGTAGAGGCATACTAGTGACACTATGTTTTGTCTATGTATTCATACATGTATCATGTTTCTGGTTAATACAATTCTAGCATGAATAATAAACATTTACCATGATATGAGGAAATAAATAATAACTTTATTATTGCCTCTAGGGTATATTTCCTTCAAATGTCACTCCGAGGCCTACGGAGGACACCATGCGGGAGATAGAATTGCACACAAGGTACTATAGTCTGGATTTTACTGGCCTACTCTTTTCAAAGATGCTCGTAAGTTGGTCCTATCTTGTGATGAATGTCAAAGAATTGGTAATATTGGTAGATGTGAGGAAATGCCTATGAATTATTCACTTGTCATTGAACCATTTCATGTTTGGGGCTTTGATTATATGGGACCCTTTCCTTCCTCTAATGGGTATATACATATCCTGGTTGTTGTTGATTATGTCACTAAGTGGGTAGAAGTTATCCCAACTACTAGTGCCGATCACAACAATTCCATCAAAATGCTTAAGGAAATTATTTTTCCGAGGTTTGGTGTCCCTAGGTATTTAATGACTGATGGTGGTTCACATTTTATTCATGGCTCTTTTCGTAAAATGCTTGCTAAATATGTAGTCAATTATCGAATTGCATCCCCTTATCACCCTTAGTCTAGGGACAAGTTGAATTAAGCAATAGAGAAATAAAGTTATTTTGCAAAAGACTGTCAATAGGTCTCGAAAGAATTGGTCTAAGAAATTAGTTGATGCACTTTGGGCCTACACATCACCTTATAAAAATCCTATGGTATGTCTCCATATAAAATGGTTTATGGAAAAGCATGTCATTTACCTCTTGAGTTAGAACACAAAGCATATTGGGAATTAAAGAACTCAACTACGATTTCAAACTTGCCGGTGAAAAGAGGCTATTCGATATTAGCTCATTAGATGAGCGGAGAACCCAAGCTTATGAAAATGCCAAACTATTTAAAGAAAAAGTTAAAAGATGGCATGACAAGAGGATTCGGAAATGAGAATTCAAAGTGGGTGAATATGTTCAATTATACAATTCTCACTTTAGATTTTTTGTAGGAGAACTTCTCTCTAAATGGGAAGGACCATATATCATTGAAGAAGTTTATCGGTCTGGAGCTATTAAGATCAATAATGCCGAATGCACTAATTCAAAAGAGGTCAATGGACAAAGAATTAAACACTATATTTCAGGTACACCTATTAATGCTGAAACTAACATTATTCAAACCATGACCGGAGGAATACATAAAAGAGACCTTCCAGAACACTCTAGAACCCTGAAAGGAAGAGGTACGTGATACTGTAAGTAAACCGACTCCTAAAATTCCGCAAAAATATATTCTGTTAGTTGTGGAATATTAGAAAAAAATAAGAAACATCCGGGGAGGTAACCAAGGTGCCCACTAGGCACCAGGGCGCACCTACCCCCTAGGTGCACCCTGGTGGGTAGTGGGCCCCTCGGGGACCTTCTCGACTCTATTTTCCTTTCGAATACTTGTTTCCCAAGATAAAAATTATTTATATATACCCCTGAAAAATTTTACCACCGCATCACGGAAATATCCTCTGTTCTTGTTTTGTGTTGTTCTCTGCCAGATCTATCAATCGAGGGATCATGTCTTCTTTCCCCCTCCAACAACGTGGAAGAGGATGCTTGGCTGCTGAAGATGGAACTTAGGAGAGAAGAAACAAAAGAAGCCACCAAGGAGGACAAGGCCATGGAAGTTGCAAGAAATCATGCTCAAGAAGGGAGGCAAGCCATGCTCACGGAGGAAGTTGAGGAAGAAGAACATATCCTTCAACCCTACTATGATTACCTCACCCCCACTGAAATCAAAGCCTTTAAGGCCTTTGCAATGGTTCATGTTCAGAATACATATCTCACTCATGAAATTGTTTTGCTGGAGGAGCAAAACATCGCCCTTCGGAGCATCAATCATAGGTTGGAGTACCTGTTGAAGCTGAAGTGCTAAACTAATCCTTCCCCGCCACCACCATCACCAAAGAAGGAGACTTGGGTACACGGATATGGACACTCCCCTTGGCTTTTACCAAGCTTGGGGGGTGCCCCGGTATCGTATCACCATCACTTTTATTACCTTCACCAGTTTTTAGTTCAATCCTTAGTTATTTTGTGGTTTAGTTGAATAAAAGTTTAGTATGATCTATTTTTCAAGTGCTAGTTCATGATCTATCTATCTATGTAATCGAGTTGAGAGTTATATAATAAATATTAGTTTGAGTTTTTCCTTCTTTACTTTTATGTTTCAATCAGAATAAAGGAAATAATGAAAAAGATCATATGCTAATCTTATGGAAAGTAATGACATTACATAATAAAGAGTATAAGTGGTAAAATTTATTGAAAATTGACAAACATAGCATTGGTCAATGGTGCAATTCATGAAAGAATTAATAAGGGAAGAGAAGATTCACATGCAAATATACTATCATGGACATATTTTATGATTGTGAGCCCCAGTTAAATATTTTATGCCAAATTGTTGACGTTGGACAAGGAAGACAATGTAATGATTTATGTTTGTTCATATTCACATAGAAGTTATATTGTCATGGAGCCTCCAACATGTGGTGCTTGCTCAATATCTTTGCTAGCCAAAAATCCACACTAAGTAGAGATACTACTTGTGCATCCAAAACCCTTAAATCCAATTTCATGTCATGAGAGTTCACTATACCTACATATGGATTGAGTAAGATCCTTCAAGTAAGTTGTCATCGGTGCATAAAGCAATAAAAATTGCTTCTAAATATGTTTGATCTTTTATTGTAAGGGAAAATAGGTGTTATACAAACTTATGATGGCAAAGTAATAAAAGCGACGGACTACATAATAAAGGCTGCTATCATAAGGGGCAATATAGCATGATGTTCTTTTGCATTAAGGGATTGTACATCCAAAAATAAAAGCGCATGACAACCTCTGCTTCCCTCTATGAAGGGCCTATGTTTTAATTTTATGTATTTACCTTTTATGCAAGAGTCAATAGTGTTCTCCTGTATTCCTTTTTATTTTTCTCTTTTGCAAGCATCATGTGGTGGGGAAAGATCTAGGCACATATATCCAATTGAATGTGAGTGATCATGAGTTATTATTGTTGACATCACCCTTGAGGTGAATAAGTTGGGAGGTGAAACTATAAGCCCCTATCTTTCTGTGTGTCTGGCTAAAACTTTTTGCTCCATATATATGTTGTGAGTGTTAACAATCATACAAGACTAAATGATGGTTGAGTATGTGGACTTGATAAAAAGCTCTGACATGAGACCCTTACTGAAAATATGATGAGTTGCAATTTCATTGTTGACTGGGAACATAGTTTGTTAGTTTTCAATAAAGTTTATGCCTTATACTTTGATATTGTGCTGAATTGTTACTTACTCATAAGAATTCATATGATAATAAGTATTGCTATTATAACAATGATCATGATGCTACTATGTCCGTATTTTCTTTTTATCGACCTCTAAACATGTGGACATGATTTTCAATATCGGCTTTCGCTTCAGGACAAGCGAGGTCTAAGCTTGGGGGAGTTGATACGTCCATTTTGCATCATGTTTTCTTACTTTTATTTATAGTGTTTTTATTCAATATAACACTTCGGGGAGTAATTCTAATGTCTTTTCTCTCATTATATCCAAGGTTTATACAAAGAGGCAGAATACCGGCAGCTGGAATTCTGGACCTGAAAAAACTATGTCAAAGATACCTATTCTGCACATCTCCAAATGAGCTGAAATTTTAAGGAGACTTATATTTGAATATACAAAAAATATTGGATAAAAGAGGTACTGGAGGAGGCCACCCAGGTACCCACTAGGCACTAGGGCGCGCCTCCCCCCATGCGCCCTGGTGGGTAGTAGCCCCCCTAGCCCACTTCTAGTGACCATCTTCTGGTATATATTCTCATTTGACATAGAAAAAAATAACCGGAGGACTTTCAGGATGGAGCGCCACCGTCTCGAGGCGGAACCTGGGCAGGAGCCGTTTTGCTCTCCGGCAGAGCGGTTCCGCCGGGATACTTCCCTCCGGGAGGGGGAAATCGAAGCCATCGTCATCACCAACAACCCTCTCATCGTGGGAGGGCCAATCTTCGTCAGCACCATCTCATCTCAAGCCCTAGTTCATCTCTTGTATTCAATCTTTGTATCAAACCTCAGATTGGTACATGTTGGTTCCTAGTAGTGTTGATTACATCTTGTAGTTGATGCTAGTTGGTTTATTTGGTGGGAGATTATATGTTCAGATCCATTATGCTATTTAATACCCCTTTGATCTTGAGCATGAATATGCTTTGTGAGTAGTTACTTCTGTTCTTGAAGACATGGGAGAAATCTTGTCACAAGTAATCATGTGAATTTGATATTCGTTCGATATTTTGATGATACGTATGTTGTGATTCCCTTAGTGGTGTCATGTGAACATCGACTACATGACACTTCACCATCTTTGGGACTAAGGTAATACATTGTGGAGTAGTTATTAGATGATGGGTTGCTAGAGTGAAAGAAGCTTAAACCCTAGTTCATGCGCTACTTCGTAAGATGCTGATTTGGATCCACATGTTTAATGCTATGGTTAGACTTTATCTTAATTCTTCTTTCGTAATTGCGGATGCTTGCAAGAGGCGTTAATCATAAGTGGGAGCTTTATTCAAGTAAGAATAGCACCCAAGCACCGGTCCACCCACATATCAAATTAACAAAGTAGCGAACGCGAATCAAACCAACATGATGGAAGTGACTAGATGAAATTCCCATGTGTCCTCAAGAACAATTTGCTTATTATAAGAGACCGTTTTGGCCTATCCTTTGCGACAAAAGGATTGGGATATCTTGCTGCACCTATTTTTACTATTGCTACTTGTCACTTGTTACAAATTATCTTGCTATCAAACAACTTGCTGCCAACAATTTCAGTGCTTGCAGAAATTAGCTTGTTGGAAACCTCTTGTTATTTCCTTCTGCTCCTTGTTGGGTTCGACAGTCTTACTTATCGAAAGGACTACAATTGATCCCCTATACTTGTGGGTCATCAATAACTAAAGAAGTATTTGAATCCAAGTCAGGTCGATAGGCAGGTTGAAGTGCCCAGTGCACCCTCTCTAGTGCCTGGTCACATGGCGACAGTGATCGATTGTACAAGACATTTGTCAGCCGTTTATCAATTGCCAGGCATGATCAATAAATCACAATTATTGTGACCACTTGAGTTCCAGATATCAATTTCTATAGAATATAATAAAAGCATATATTTTTTCACACAAGAATTCTCTCAAACACCTTGCAAACAAAATCCATTCGCAGTATAAAATCACAATATACACTCCAAAGCAATCATTCGTCAAAATTCTCAAACAAAACTTGCACTAGAAGCATATAATCACTATATACATCATGCACAGTTATAGATACAGAAAATTAGAAGAAATAAATAACATAGACAATCAAGGTATGGGAGGGAGGGTTAAAGGAGGAGGGTGGATTGGTTACCGACTCAAGGCAATGGGAAGTCAGCTACGTAGTTATCACTTCAGACGGAGGGGACACTGATTTGGAGCGGGGGAGACCGGGGCATCAGACGGGGGGAAGGCCAAGATGGGGTGGGAAGATGGGGACAAGGCCGGAGAAGACATGAAAGATGTCGGGCTTGGTGGCAGAAGTCTGGGATGTGGCACAGCTAAACAGGATGAGCCGCTGGAGTGGCCGGAGGGTAAATGGAACCCTAGGCACACTTGTCCATCTGATGGCATGAATGGAGGCGGCGACGAAGCTATGAGCATTGTGTGGGGATGAAAAATGAACCTGTAGGATCCTTGTTCCTCTAGCGATTTTACGCTTTTAGTCAATCTAGCAATTTTACTAGTTTCATCTCCCAATCAGGGGCCCAGGAATTTTGGGGGCCCTGTGCAAGCACACGGCTCGCAAATGCCCCCGATGGACCTGTGTATATTCATCTTCCACGTAGGGAAATCCTTTGTATAATATCTCCTCCGAAAATCATGTGGGTAAAAATATGAGAAGAGTAGTGCAGATATGTTGCTAAAAATCTTTAAACCCATGGGATAATAATATGAAGAAAATGATGCAACATATAATGATTATTGTCTTATTGATAAGTCATATGAGAAAAACCTTTGAAGAAGGAGAAAACATGTTGATGAGTTTGGAGAACAATAATTATGGTTTATACACTTTTGTTTAAAAAACACTAGGGAAAATTGAAAGTAGCGCATCCACTCCTGGGTAGTTGCGAACATTTCTTGATGGCATGCAAGCCCAGTTGCACCCATCCTCTTCATACATGTGGTTCGCCAGTAGCAACTTGAGCTTCTGCCGAATTTTACATCGTGGTGGAGTGACTGCATCGCCAAAGCGGATTGCAGGGTCAATTCCAAGGCCAAGGCCAAGCATGTTAATCTACCACGTCTTGGCATTCTTGAAGATGATGAGCCAGTATTTGACGTGGCCATTGAGCAGTACAATAGGTTGTTTGAGAGACCACTAGTCAGAAATGTTGCCCATGCATTCACAACTTCTTCGATTGGCAGGTTCGGGCAAACGTGGATAATCTCCTCGCCTCAATCCCACTGCCTATTTAGACATGCCTCATAGAGATTTGAGCATGTGTTGCGGTGTGCATTGTGGACCCCCCATCTTTCCATGGATTGCAACCTAAGATAGTGTTTTAGAACGTGTGTGGCCTAAACGGCCATGTTGAACGCATTGTTGTGTGCAACATGATCTTCGTTGCATCCCCATGTATTTCGTGCTGTAATAGCCTGGCTTATTAGGGATGATAGACTACTCATATCAATAAGGAATTCCTTCTTTTCCGGGAGCCCATTCAGACAGAACTCCAAAGTTAAGCGTGCTCAGCTTGGAGTAGTTTCAGATGGGTGACCGACCGAAGTTGCTCCGAGTGCGCACGAGTGAGGACAAAGTGTGCGTAAAAGACTAGTATTGATCTGTGAGGCCGCCTAGATCCCGCCAGAGTAACGACCACCGGCGGTGTGTCCGGGCGTTACAAGTTGGTATCGAGCCGACCCTCGCGGTTACACGGATGGTTGCGGACAGGTGCGTGGTCATGTTGTTCATGACGTTTGTGACCCGCCAGGCACACGGCATGGCACATGTACCGGATGGATGCCTGACGGTTGTACCAAGAGGGAACGTTCTCGTGGCCCGACGAGGACGTCGGTTCCTCCGAGTGTGGGTGTATGTAATAGCCGGCTTATTAGGGATGATAGACTACTCATATCAATAAGGAATTCCTTCTTTTCCGGAGCCCATTCGCATGTAACTCCAAAGTTAAGCGTGCTCAGCTTGGAGTAGTTTCAGGATGGGTGACCGACCGGGAAGTTGCTCCCGGGTGCGCACGAGTGAGGACAAAGTGTGCAGAAAAGACTAGTATTGATCTGTGAGGCCAGTCTAGATCCCGCCAGGAGTAACGACCACCGGCGGGTGTGTCCGGGGCGTTACACGTGCCTTCTAGAAACTAAACTTCTTCTGGTCTCAATGGAGATTGTTCTCGAACGCTTGGACTTCTCTTCCTAGATTTCTTGTTCCTGCCCGCAAACGGTACCTGAGAAGGAATTATCCTGACTTGGCAGCGTACTTACATCGCTCTTTCTAATCCTGCCATGGGTACCCACCACATCAAGGCTCTCATTTATCCCCTTGTCGAAAACCATCATTGGTGCATTATTGGAGTTTATGGACCCCAGGAAGACCAGGCAAAGATCGGTTTCCTGTCGGAGTTGCAGGATGAACATGCTGCATGCGTGGGCCCTTGGATCATAGGGGAATTGCAACATGATCCTTTCCGTAGATGACAAGAAAATAACTGGCTGAATCGACTCATTATGCACCATTTTCGCTACTTCACCACAGATCTTGAACTGTGCGATATCTACCACCATGGTCGGAGACACACATGGTCCAAAGAACAAAGCATTTGATGCTGGTACACAATAGTCGCGTACTATGCAGTCTGGGCTGGTACGCACTACATCCTTTGGTGTTTGGCTTCGGTTGCCTTGGATCACCACCCCCTCGTGATCGATTGTGCGCCGTGCGCCCACGGGTGGCCGTGTTTCCACTTTGAGAGGTACTGGACTAAGATGGAAGGATTCCACCAGGTTGTCTCGGATGCCTAACGTAGAGCTAGACCCTAGCCCATTCAGGCACAACTACGCAAGGCTCGAGACCACAGCTCGTTGCCTGCAGATCTAGGGCATGAGATCTATTGGTGACATCTCCTTGTAGCTGCTTCTTGCTCACGACATCATAGCCTGCCTTGATGCTGCTCAAGACGTGCATCCTTTCACGGCCATGGAAGCACAACTATGGTGTAAAACCAAGTGCACATATCTTGGCTTGGCGTCCCTCAAGCGATTGATCGCACGCTAGCGTACGCGGTTTGCCTCCTTCATGACAGTGAGATGATCACCTTTTTCCTGAAAATCCATGCAACTCATGGACAATAGAAAAATTATATCTTCCACCTTTAGGATGATGGTGATTGCATTTCTGATTATGTTGGCATGGTCCAGGTGGCCTTCCACCACTTCTCCACCATCCCAGGCTCCAATGAGGATCGTGATCTCTACATTGATATCCATGCAATCGGCCACCCGTCTTTTGACCTCACCGCCCTTGGCGTGCCGTCCGCTGAAGCTCAATTTGGGATGCGATGTAGCGGTTGTCGGCCAGCAAGGCACGCGGAGTGGACGGGAAAACCTTTGAGATTCTGCGTGCATTCTAGATCGTTGTCAAAGGTGACATATGTGATGCTTTCCATAAGCTATTCCGAATGAATGGACATGGCTTCGACAAGCTGAATGTAGCAATGTTTACTTTACTACCCAAGAGACCTGATGCATCATCGCATTTTAACTATCGGCCCATTAGTCTGATCCATCCCCTAGCGAATCTAATCACCAAAGTTCTCTCCTTGTGGCTTGCCCCTAGGTTTGGAGACATAGGTTCTACCAAGCAAAGCTCGTTCATCGTCGGCTGCCGCGTGCATGAAGACTTCATGCTGGTTCAACAAACCGTGAGACAAATACATAACCTCAAGAACCCGTGTGTCTTCCTCAATCTCGAGATCGTGCGGGCATTTGATTTGGTATTCTGGCCCTTCATCTTTGAGATATTGCAACACCTCGGCTTTGGGAAAAAGTGGTGCCCCTGGGTATCCATTCTCCTATCAACTTCCCCTACGAGAGTGCGCATCAATGGGAACCCTGGACCACCCATAGAGTACGTGCGTGGTCTATGACATGGTGACCCCCTCTCAACCATGCTCTTCGGGGTGTGGCTTGCCATCTGCCATGGCATCCTCCAACGTCTAACCACTAGGCATGCGACATCCAGTGTCTCTCTTTTTGCAGATAATGTCGTGAAACCGTTACATTTTTTGCAAGGAGTTACTATTGTCAATCTTTAAGAAGACCAGTCATAAATCCAACAGGATCATATTCTACAGGTAAGTGCTTCCAACTACCAAGTATGGTGTTATCATTCATCATTAGCGGCAACTTTGCTAAATCGCTTTTGTTTTCTATGTAGGGATGGTATGACTGAAGGGCAGTTCACCCAAGTTCTGACGTTTGAATTGGATGCCATCAGGAAGGTGATCCTTCAATTCATGATGTTCTTTCCCTATATAATTCTGCTTTAATTCTTTTTGGTGTATTAACAGTGTTCCTTTTTTCTAGCCAAATGCATGTGCATCTTTGCAGGAGGATTATCAACCCCCTGTGACATTTGTGGTTTTCTAGAAAAGGCATCACACAAGGCTCTTCCCTGAGGTGCATGATAAAGAGATGACAAAAGTGGAAACATCCTTCCTGGTAAGTGTGCCTCACACACACATGAACGCACACACACACACATAGTATACATACACAACACATGCTAATTTAATAGCATCTACATTTGCCATTGTGTTTGACTGTCACCATTCTCTCGATGATGCTTGCTGGAATCGTAGTCGACACCAACATATGCCATCCCACCGAGTTAGATTTCTACCTTTGTAGCCATGCCGAGATTCAGGTACGGTGTCACCCATTTCTTTCGCTGCCGGTTGGGACATACACTTTGTGTTGCATTGACTGATTGTGAGCATTTTGCATGTTCTTTTCAGGGCACAAGCAGACCAACTCACTACCATGTCATCTTCAATAAAAACTATTTCGTGATCGATGGGTTGTACCAGATCACCAATAACATGTGCTACACATAAGCTCGGCACATCTCCCTTTTTCACTTTTTTCCGATTCAGGTTCATCTATCATGTTGACTCCTATTTTGCTAGCTAAACTAACTCTGATGTGGTATCTTTGCTTGTAAATGCATATACGCTCGATGCACTCACTCAGACTCTATTGGTGAGTTTCTTCTCCAAGTTCATCTCACATTTTTCTTGTAAAAAAGAGCACAATGGTATGTAATTATCTTCTATGGTACTATTGCTTGAGTCCTTTCTTCGCAGTTCGTCCTGCCTACTATGCTCACCTAGCCACATTCCATAGGTATTATGATGTGCTGTCGGAGGTCTTGGACAGCTCCTCGATCATCAACGGTGGTTCTCGGGAGTCAGCTGCCACCGGCGCAGGAGTTGGTGGTCCTCCTGTGTCATTCTGTCACCTTCCCAGGATCAGGGATAACATCAAGGATGTGATGTTCTATTGCTGAATTGGCCCTTTGCTGGCAAGTTCATGGGAGTCATGTGTTTTCTTGGCTTGCTGCTTAATTAGGTGGTACATTTGCTGATTAGGTGGTACACTTGCTGGGAACTTGCGATGTTGGATCATTAATGTACTTTGGTATGGTGTTGGTAAAACATGGGAGATCAGATGCCGTCGTGGTTTTGCATCTATTAGATTTTCTGTGCAGAGCAAGAAGGGAATCAAGCGGGCTTTCAATATGATGAAAAATGGCTTCCACATATGGTGCAAAATTAGGATTAAATGTATCCTACACAAAAAACAAAGTTTAACAAAATCCACCAAAAAATGTATCCTGCACCAAAGAATATAAATGGTTCAAACATATTTTTTGGATAATGCAGCTGTAATAGTGCAGGGAACTCAATGAAAAAATAGCATGCTATGAGAGATAGCGGCGGCCTCAAAAATAATTTTCTACACATAATAGTGTGCTATAATTCAACTAACCTTTTGAAAATAATTTGCTACATATAACCCAAAAATAAAGGCTTTCAACATGAATAAAGTATATTGTTAAATAATGAAGAAGCCTAACATCAATAATAGCACACACAAAAATACTTCTTGAGAATCAGGTGCCGCCGGGACCTCCATTATTAAGTAATAATCTCTTCCTGCCGGCCATGTAAGTACTCCAAGTAGCTAGCTAGTTAACAAAGTGACGAACAATCGGATTAGGAGTTAACATGAATAACTTGCGAGTTGAAGTTTGCAATGCAGCCGGACAAAACACACTAACATCTACCAAACATCCACACATCCTGGATCTACAAGCATAAAGAGCTTGACCGGCGCCTCACTAGTCCGCGGTGCAGTTGGCTGAGACATCTTGCTGATGTGAATGAGGGAAGACCGACGGGGAATGGGGGAAGGCTGGCGAGGAACGAAAGAATACCAGTGGAACTGGAGGAAGCAAGAGCAGCCGCCGCCACAACACAAGAGCGTGTGGTTTGGTGGAGAATGGAGAAGTGTAGAGTTGGGGCATGGGAGCGCTTCGGGTGGAGAATCAGGTATTTTTGCCTGTTCGGGCTAATGTGCTGCCAGAAAATAGGGCGCTACACGCTATCCTGTTTTACCGCGATACGGCATGCTATTTTGTGAATAACGCTATAGTGAGCAAAATAGCAAAAATTTAGCATGAGCTCTCATCATATGCTATAGCGCGCTACTAGTGCAGAAATAGCACACAATTTTTTCATTAGGCACACTTGGTCAAATTTTGGCATGATGTGTACAATTGTGCATTTGAGATGTACTTTTTTTAGATCAAAAATATGTAAACTCAAATCATTCCATATTTTGAACAACTTTTAGTTCACGTCCTATAAATTATCATAATAAAATGAGTGGTTGACAAGAAGTTTTTATTGTAGTACATGCGACTAATGATGCTAGTGGGATGGGCCGGCGGAGACAGATATATAAATGTCCAAGCCAACATGTCGTTGTTAGAGCAAAACGAGATTGAAATCAAGTGAATGGACAATCAACTCTGGTTTCTATTGATTCTCAAGTATATACATATCTAAAATTGATAGGAAGAAGAGATGCCTATTGATAACCCACAAGTATAGGGGATCAAGTAGCCTTTCTCGATCAGTAAAAGTGTCGAACCCAACGAGGAGCTAAAGGTAGAATTTATATTCCCTTCAAGTTCTATCGACCACCGATGCAACTATACGTGCACTTAACGTTCGCTTTACCTAGAACAAGTATGAAACTATTTTGTAGGTGTGATAGGATAGGTTTGCAAGAATAAAACTAGAAGTACTTAGCAAGAATAAACTACGAGTAATTTGCAAGCTAATAAAGTTAGTTGTTTAGTAGAAAGGTTTTAGTCACACAAGAAATTTATTTGTCCATATTGCAATTTTATATGAGGGAGGGGCAGGAGCTAACATACTTTCTCTACTTGGATCATATGCACTTTTGATTGGAACTCTAGCAAGAATCCGCAACTACAAAAGATCATTAAGGTAAAACCCAACCATAGCTTTCAGTATCAAGTCCTCTTTACTCCCATACGCAACAACCCCCTTACTCAGGTATGTGTTTCAGTCACTCACGCCACCCACTATAATAGAATCATGAACATATTGCAACACCCTACAACGGGGATCCCTCTCACTTGCGCGACACGTATGGCACCATAGGACAGAACCAAAATAAAAAATATAACTCAAAGCAATCACGATCACCAATCAACCCATAGGACAAAAAGGATCTACTCAAACATCATAGGATAACCACATATTATTGGATAATATTATATAGTGTTGAGCACCAAGTTTAAGTAGAGATTAGCGGGGAGAAGATGTGTTACACCACTGCATAGAGGGGGAGAAAGTTGGTGTTGACGGTAGCGAGGTTGTTGGTGTAGATCGCCGTCACGATCCCTGCCCCGGCGGCACTCTGGCACCACCGGGAAGAGCTCCCTTCCTTCTTCTTCTTCCTTGACCTCCCCCCTTGATGGGAGGAGGGTTTCCCCTCTGATCCATGCCCTCCATGGCAGCGGAGGGGTGAGAGCCCTTCCGAGATTGGATAACTCTCTCTGTTTCTCTTCTATTTCGCGGCCCTTCTTTCTGGCCTTTCACTATTTATTAAATTCCCGAAGATTCATAACTCCAATTGGGCTGAAAATTTAACACGATTTTCTTCCGGATATTAGCTTCCTTGTGGCCGAAGGACACCCCCAACTGACCTTCAAGGTGGCCACAAGTGCAGGGGTGCTCCCACCCCCCAAGGGCGCCCCCATCGAGCTTGTGGGGCCTGTGGGCCACCCCTTACGCTAATTCTTCTTCCCAAAAATCACATATATTCCAAAAAATCTCCATAATTTTTATCTCGTTTGGACTTTGTTTGATATGGTTATTCTGTGAAACAAAAACATGCAACAAATAGGAATTGGCACTGGGCACTAGATTAGTATGTTAATCCAAGAAAATCATATAAATTGTTGCCAAAAGTATGTAAAAGTTGTAGAATATTGGCATGAAACAATAAAAAATTATAGATACGACGGTGACATATCAGCATCCCCAAGCTTAATTCCTACTCGTCCTCGAGTACGTAAATAATAAAAAAGATAATTATTGATGTGGAATCCTACCTAGCATAATCTTGATCATGTAATTTAATCATGGCATGAATATTAAGACACGAGTGATTGAAGGCAATAGTCTATCAATTTAACATCAAAATAATAATACAAGACATGCATGTAATTCATCATTGCCTTTCATAATAATGGTGCTAAAGGAAACAACCTCTATACACTTAATTGTGGTAAGAATGACACACTCAGTCTTCCCTGCATAAAGTATAAATCATGAGCACCTTGGTGTCAAAACCAGGCAATTGGATCATACTTATAACGCGCTTCAGCATTTTCAACTTCACTCAATATATGAGCGTGAGCCATGGATATAGCACTATGGGTGGAATCGAATACGGTGGTAGGGATCAATAGGAGAAAGAAGAAAGTCTCGCATCAACTAGGCGGATCAATGGGCTATGGAGATGCCCATCAATCATATCAATGCAAGGAGTAGGGATTGCTATGCAAAGGATGCACTAAGAGTTATAAGTGTATGAAAGCTCAAACTGAAAACTAAGTGGGTGTGCATCCAACTTGCTTGCTCATGAAGACTTCGGGCATTTGAGGAAGCCCGTCCTGGGAATATACAAGCCAATTTTTATAATGAAAATTTCCCACTCGTATATGAAAGTGATAACACAAGAGACTCTTTATATGAAGAACATGGTGCTACTCTGAAGCACAAGTGTGGTAAAAGGATAGTAACTTTGCCCCTTCTCTATTTTCTCTCATCATTTTTTCTTTTTTTCTTTTTTTCTTTTTTTCTTTTTTTGTTGGGCTCATTTTGGCCTCTTTTTTATTTATTTATTATTTTCATTCGGAGTCTCATCCCAACTTGTAGGGAAATCACACTCTCCACCATCCTTTCCTCACTCAGGCAATGATGATCATCACACTTTTATTTACTTACAACTCGATACAACTAATACATGAGGACTCTATATGAATGCCTCTCGCAGTGTACCAGGATGTGCAATGATCTAGCATAGCAAAGATATCAAATAACGTACAAGCCATGAAGATGTCATGCTAGCTATCTTACGATTATGCAAAGCAATATGACAATGAACGCTCAAGTCATGTATATGATGATGATGGAAGTTGCATGGCAATATATCTTGGAATGACTATGGAAATGCCATGATAGGAAGGTATGGTGGCTATTTTTAGGAAGGTATCAGGAGGGTTTATGCACCAGCGAAAGTTGCGTAGTACTAGAGAGGCTAGCAATGGCGGAAACATGAGAGTGCGTATAATCCATGGACTCAACATTAGTCATAAAGAACTCATATACTTATTGTGATAGTTTTATTAGCCCTCGAAGCAAACTACTAGTAATGCCCCTAGGTGGGAGGTTGGTAGGAGTTAACCATCGCGCACCCCCGATTCAAACAGCACATAAGGATTTCAATCAACGATAAGTTATGCTCCGACCTCACCGCTAATGTCAGCGACCACCACTTTACATGCGTGAGGATTTACTTGCGTAAAGACTTACTTCCCTTAACACCATTATTAATACTCAAATTTAATTCTTTTACTAGCATGCCCCCATATTACCACCTCAATATCGCAAAACTATTGCAAGGAATCAAACATATTATACTCAGTGATCTACAAGTTTTATGTAGGATTTTATGACTAACCATATGAATGACCAATTCTTGTTAACTCTATAAATAGATATAAGTGAAGCAAGAGAGTTTAATTCTTTCTATAAAAGATCACCCTCTAATAAATATAATTTAAGAAAAAGAGCATTCTACAAATAACGGTTTTCTATGCGTAGAGAAACAGGCATCCAAACTTCAATTGATATAAGTGAAGAACATGAGGCATTCTATAAAGCCATACCCAAAAGATATAAGTGAAGTGCAAAGATCATTCTATAAATCAACCAATGACTATCTCGTACCAGCATGGTGCATAAAATAAAAGGGAAAAAATAAACACAAAAGACGCTCCAAGAATTTACACATATCATGTGAACAAAACAAAAACTGAGACATGCCGATAATTGTCGAATAAAGGTGGGATGCCTTCTGGGGCATCCCCAAGATTAGATGCTTGAGTATCCTTGAATATTTACTTGGGGTGCTTCGGGCATCACCAAGCTTGAGATATTGCCTCTCCTCATTCCTATCATATCAATACCTCCTCGATCTTCGAACACTTCATCTACACAAAACTTAACAAAACCCTCATGAGATCTGTTAGTATAATAAAACAAATCACCACTTTAAGTACTCTTTCAAACCATTCATATTTTATTTTTGCATTAAACCTATTGTATTGTAACTTCACTGTGGCTTATACCTACCAATACAATCCATATATTCATCAAAACAAGCAAGCACACATCAAAAACAGAATCTATCAAAAACAGAACAGTCTATAGCAATCTGACCATTGACCATACTTCTGTAACTCTAAAAATTCTAAAAGATAAGGAAGTAATAAAAAAATTGGATAGTAGTACCGTGTAAAAATTTCAGAAACTTTTGATGTTCTAGTAAAAAAATGTAAATTCACGCACTATAGCCAAAGTTTCTGTTTTTGCACTACACATACCCAACAAGCAATCTAATCATCCTAAAGGTAAATCTTGGCACATTATTTTTATAATACAATGGATTTGTACAAGGGCATAATTATTTTTGCAAGAACTTCCATGAAAAATTCCACATTGTTTCCATGAGCATGAACACAAGTGTTCAAGGTCAACCCTCACTTCTTCAATGCATAACCTTCCAATCGCTTCTCCTTTTGAAAAAGTTTTAAGTTCCCCTCTATTTTTTAAATTTTTGTAAGCACACAACAGAATAAAATGACTCTCTAAAACTTCCGGGTTATCTCCCTCGCAACGCTTTCTTTAAAGCCATTAAGCTAGGCATAAGGTGCTCAAGTAATTGATCCACCCGGATCCCAAGGTATATCAAAGCCAAATTTAATTAACTATAATTTGTAATTTAGTAAGCACAAAGCAACATATATCAAGCAACAACAAAGTATAACTCTTTTTCTATGCATCGGCATGTCATAAAAGAGCAATTCATGCACATCAAGTAAAGGCCAATGCATAGCATAAACAGTTTCATGCAATTTTATTGTATTGGAAACATAGAGAGGTGGAGATGTGGTTCCTCTCTCACAATGATCGCAATTAGGAGAAGCGGGCACATATTATATTTATCAAAATCATCATATGTAGTAGTAAAACGCAACCCATAAATATAATCCTTAACAAGCGCAAACTTCTCCAATATAGTGCTGTTGGGAGAATTCAAAAAGATAATAGGACTACCATGTGTGGGTGCAATAGCAACAATTTCATTCTTAACATAAGGAACTATAGCAAGTTCATCTCCATAAGCATAATTCATACTGGCATAATGGGCACAAGCATAGCAAGCATCAATTTCATCAAAAAGGGATATTTCAATGAATCCAAGGGATCATAGCAATCATCATAGTATTCATCCTTTAGTAAGTACGAAGAGTAATTAAACAATGTATGAGTTGAAGGGTTACTCTCATCAGAAGGTGGGCACGGGTGATCAATCCACTCTTCCTCCTTTTGTTCTTCGCTCTCCTCATCTTTTTCATCTAATGAGGTCACAGTGTCATCAATTTCTTCTTCCATAGATTCCTGCAAAATATTAGTCTCTTCTTGGACACTGTAGGTGTCCTCAATATATGGTTTATCATAAGCATTAGAAGCATAGTTTTTAAAGCAATAATCAAGTATGGCAAAATTTTCAGATTTGTAGAAAGTAGCATCATACTTTTAAATCAAAGAAGCAATTTCATAAGCACCTTTAAAAGCAACAAATTGTTCAATTTGTTCAATATCATAGTTATAAGAATCTTTGGCATAAGAAGATAAGATTCCAGTATCCTTAAACTCACATTGGAATTAAAGGTGTTTTTAGGGTCTTCAGAACAATAAAATAATATATTTCACATAAATTCCAAGCATAGCACTCCAAACAATTAATTTGATGGCGTAAGAGTTTCCCTTTTTGAGACAAGCTGTGTCGCACAAAATAAGCATGCTCATTTAATAATGTTTCCCTCAACTAAGCTATTTGGGTTTTCAGCACGAGCACTAATGGATCGCAGATGATCCAAATAAAAAGCTTCAGGAGTGTGGTAGATTTTAAGTGGTTCCTCAACCACTGGGTCAGAAGGTACAACTATTTTTTTGGTATTTTGCATTTCCTACCCATAACTAAAGATAGAAAACAACTTAGAACAGAAAATAAAAAGTACTTAGTGACAAAGAAAACAAGCACACACGAGAATATTCACCCACGCTATTGCTCCCAAGCAACGGCGCCAGAAAAAGGTCTTGATAACCCACAAGTATAAGGGACCAATTGTAGCCTTTCTCGATAAGTAAGAGTGTCAAACCCAACGAGGAGCTAAAGGTAGAATTTATATTCCCTTCAAGTTCTATTGACCACCGATACAACTCTATGTGCACTTAATGTTCGCTTTACCTAGAACAAGTAGGAAACTATTTTGTAGGTGTGATAGGATAAGTTTGGAAGAATAAAACTAGAAGTACTTAGCGAGAATAAACTATGAGTAATTTGCAACATAATAAAGTTAGTTGTTTAGTAGAAAGGTTTTAGTCACACAAGAAAGCTATTTGTCCCTAGGGAATCGATAACTAGACCGGTAATCATTATTGCAATTTTATATGAGGGAGAGGCATGAGCCAACATAATTTCTCTACTTGGATCATATGCACTTATGACTGGAACTCTAGCAAGCATCCACAACTACTAAAGATCATTAAGGTAAAACCCAACCATAGCATTAAGTATCAAGTCCTCTTTACTCCCATACGCAACAACCCCCTTACTCGGGTATGTGTTTCATTCACTCACGCCACCCACTATAAGAGAATCATGAACATATTGCAACAACCTATAGCAAGGATCCCTCATGCTTGTGCGGCACAGAGGGCACCATAGGAAAACACCAAAATAAAACATACAACTCAAACCAATCACGATCATCAATCAACCCATAGGACAAAACGGATCTGCTCAAACATCATAGGATAACCACATATCATTGGATAATAATATATAGTGTTGAGCACCATGTTTAAGTAGAGATTACAGTGGGGAGAAGAGATGTTATGCCTCTATATAGAGGGGAGAAAGTTGGTGTTGACAGTAGAGAGGTTGTTGGTGTAGATCGCCGTCACGATCCTTGCCCCGACGGCACTCCGGCGCCACCGGGAGAGAGGGGGAGAGAGCCCCACTCCTTCTTCCTTGACCTCCCCCTAGATGGGAGGAGGGTTTCCCCTCTGGTACATAGCCTCCATGGCGGCAGAGGGGTGAGATCCCCTCCGAGATTGGATCACTCTCTCTGTTTCTCTTCTATTTTGCGACCCTTGTTTCTGGCCTTTCACCGTTTATTGAATTCACAAAGATCTGTAACTCCAATTGGGCTAAAATTTAACACGATTTTCTTATGGATATTAGCTTCCTTGCGGCCGAAGGACACCCTCAACCGACCTTCGAGGTGGGCACAAGTGCAGGGGGCGCACACACCCCTGGGGCCTCCCTTCGAGCTTGTGGGGCCTGTGGGCCACCCCTTACGCTGATTCTTCTTCCTAAAAATCACATATATTCCAAAAAAATCTCCATAAATTTTTGTTGTGTTTGGACTTCGTTTGATATGGATATTCTACAAAACAAAAACATGCAACAAATACGTACTGGCACTAGGCACTAGACCAATATGTTTGTCCAACAAAATCATATAAATTGTTCTCAAAAGTATGTAAAAGTTGTAGCATATTGGCATGGAACATAAAAAATTATAGATATGATGGAGACGTATCACCTGTTTGGAGGCATCCTTCCTGCCTTTCGGGAATATATAGAGAGAAGGTACATGACTCTTAAGGGTTGGACACACCCTTTTGCTAATGACATTAATTAGTATGTGATAGTTAACAATTGACATGTGCTAATTTATTTTTAACATCCATCCTTCTACAACGTCATTTTATCAACATCATCAAAGGTTTCACGTATGCATGGCTATCTCTAGGAATTTGGGGCCCTGGTGCGATATGCAAGACAAGGCCTAAAATTTAAAAACTTCATACAACTAAAGAACCAATAGAACTTGAGCATATAACTAAAGAAGTATTCGAATCCAAGTCGGGTCAATAGGAGGTTTGAAGTGGTGTGTGCACCTTCCTCTAGTGCTTTCCCTCATGCCAATAGTGATCGATTGTAGAGGAATTCATTAGTCGTTTATCAATTGTCAGGCATGATCAATAAATCACACACAATGTGACGGCTCAAGTTTCAAATATCAATTTCTATAGAATATAAGAAAAGTATATATTTTTCACACAAGCATTCTCACAAACACCTTGCGAACAAAATCCATTCGTGGTATGAAATCAAATCTAGACTCCAAAGCAATTAATCGTCATAATTCTCAAACAAAACTTGAACTGGAACATATAATCTCACTATATATAGTAGTTGCACAGTTACAGAATTAGAAAATTAGAAGAACGAAATAACTTAGCCAATCAAGGGACGGGATGGAGGATTCAAGGAGGAGGGTCGACAGGTTATCGGCTCGGGGCAAAGGAAAGTCAGCGACATAGCTATCACTTCAGAAGATGATGTAGGAGGGGGCGCCGAGTCGGAGCGGAGGAGATCGGGGCACTGGATAGGAGGGAAGGCAGAAATGGGGTCGAGGCCGGATAAGATAGGGAAGATGCCATGATGGGCGGCAGAAGTCTGGCTTGTGTCACAACCATACGGACGAGCCACCGAGGTGGTCGGAGGGTAAATGGAACCCTAGGCACCCTTGCTCATCTGATGGCGTGAATGGAGGCAGAGACGAAGCTACAAGCATTGTGTGGGGGTGAAAAATGGACATGTAGGCTCATTGTTTCTATAGTGATTTTAGGTTTTTTAGTCAATCTAGCGATTTTACATGATGTTCTATTGCTGAATTGGCCCATTCCTGGCAAGTTCATGGGAGTCATTTGTTTTGTTGGGTTGCTGCTTAATTAGGTGGTACATTTGCTGATTAGGTGGTACACTTGCTGGGAACTTCTGATGTTGGATCATTAATATACTTCGGTATGGTGTTCGTAAAACATGGGGGATGGGATGACGTCGCGGTTTCGCATCTGTTAGATTTTCTATGCAGAGCAAGAAGGGAATCAAGCGGGCTTTCAATATGATGAAAAAAATGGCTTCCACATATGGTGCAAAATTATAATTAAATGTATCCTACACAAAAAATGTAGTTTAATAAAATCCACCAAAAAATGTACCCTCCACAAAAGAAGATAAATGGTTCAAACATATTTTTTGGATAATGCAGTTGTTTCAGTGCAGGACACTCAACGGAAAAATAACATGCTAAGAGAGAGCGCGCAACCTCCTCCATATACTACACATGACAGTGTGCTATGATTCAACTAACCTTCTGAAAATAATTTAGTACACATAGCACAATAATAAATGATTTCAACACGAATAAAGTGCTTCTTGAGAATCAGGTGCCGCCGGGATCTCCATTAATAAGTAATAATCTCCTCCTACCGGCCATGTAAGTACTCCAAGTAGCTAGCTAGTTAACAAAGTGACGAACAAATGTATTAGGTGTTAACATGAATAACTTGCAAGTTGAAGTTTGCAACATGGTCGGACAAAACATACTAACATCTAGCAAACATCCACATCGTCATAGATTAAGAACAAAGAACTTGACTGGTGCCTCACTAGTCAGCGGTGCAGTTGGCTGCGACATCTTGCAGCCACGAATAGAGAAGACCGACATGTGATGTCTACTACACAACTTGTTCTTGTATACTCGTGTTGGGCCTCCAAGCGCAAAGTTTTGTAGGACAGTAGCAATTTTCGCTCAAGTGGGCAACCTAAGGCTTATCAATCTGTGGGAGGCGTGGGATGAACATGGTCTCCCTCAAACAACCCTGCAATCAAATACAAAAAATCTCTTGTGTCCCCAGCACACCAAATACAATGGTAAGTTGTATAGGTGCAATAGCTTGGGGAAGAGATGGTGATACAAGTGTAGTATGTATAGTAGATATAGACTTTTGTAATCTAAAAATATAAAAATAGCAAGGTAGCAAGTGATAAAACGCTGCACAAACGGTATTGCAATGCTTGAAAACAAGGCCTTGGGTTCATTCTTTCAGTAGTGTAATCTCTCAACAGTGCTAACATAATTGAATCATATAACAACCCCTCAATGTGCGAGAAAGAATCACTCCAAAGTTCTTATCAAGAGGAGAACATAAGATGAAATTGTCTGTAGGGTACAAAACCACCTCAATGTTATCCTTTCCGCTCAATCTATTGAGCTATTCCTATAAGTGTCACAAACAGCCCTAGAGTTTGTACTAAAATAACACCATAGGATACACCTCAACCAACTCTAATGTCACCTAAATACTCCAATGTTGCCACAAGTATCCCTGAGTTGATCATTCGACATGCATCAAACAACTTCAGATTGATAATATTCAATCCAACACAAAGAACTTCAAAGAGTGCCCCAAGGTTTCTACCAGATAAAGTAGGACGAAAACGTGCATCAACCCCTATGCATTGATTACCCCAATGTCACCACGGGAATCCCAATTTGAGTACCAAAACATATATCAAGTGAATCAATAGAACACCCCATTGTCACCACGGGTATCCACATGTTAGACATACATCAAGTGTTCTCAAATCCATAAAAATATTCAATCCGATAATAGTGAAACCTCAAAGATAAAAACTCAATTCATCACAACAAGATAGAGATGGAGAAACACCATATGATCTGACTATACTAAGAAATCTCGCGGTACATCAAGATTGTGCCAAATCATGAACACAAGAGAGAGAGAGAGATAGAAAGAGATCAAACACATAGCTACAGGTACATGCCTTCAACCCCAAGTGAACTACTCCTTCCTCATCATAGAGACCATCAGGATGATGAAGATGGCCTTCGGTGATGATTTCTCCCTCCGGCAGGGTGCCAGAACAGGGCTCTAGATGGGATCTCTTTGGTACAGACGCTTGCGGCGACGGAGTCGAAGTTCTAGCCTAACTTTCAGGGGTTTTGGTATTTATAGGAATTTTCAGAGTTGGAATCACGCGAAAAGGTGCCACAGGGGGGCCACGAGGTACATGTGCACGACCAGCCGCATGGGCGTGCCTAGGTGCCTCGTGGGGCCCCTGTGGGTCTTCTAGTACTTCCCCAAAGCTTCCTGGTTCACTTTTCTTCCGGAAAAAATCGTCAAAAGGTTTCTCTGCATTTGGACTTCATTTGATATTGATTTTCTGGAAAACCAAAAACAAGCAGAAAACATCAACTAGCACTGGGCACTAGGTCAATATGTTAGTCAATGAAAATCATATAAAAGTGCACCAAAACCATATAAAATTACTGTAAACATGGCGTGAATACTTCATAAATTATAGATATGTTGGAGACGTATCAGCATGCCCAGCTTAATTCCTGCTCGTCCTCGAGTAGGTGAGTGATGAAAGAAATAACTTATGAAGTGTGAATGCTAGCATAGTGCATAAGTTTGTGATACATCTCCATCGTATGAACTTTTCCTAACACTTTTGCTCTTGTTTTGGACTCTAATTTGCATGATTTGAATGAAACTAACCCAGACTGACGTTGTTTCGGCAGAACTACCATGGTGTTTTTTTTACAGAAATAGAAGTTCTTGAAATTGAACGAAACTTTTTGGAGAATTATTTTGCAATAAATAAAAAATACTGGAACCAAGACCCACTGGAGGGGGGCAGCTGCCCACTAGGCACCAGGACGTGCCACACCCCTCTGGCGCGCCCTGGTGGGTAGTGGGACCCATGATGCTTCGCTGATCCTAATTCCAGCACTATAAAATCCTATTTTTGGAAAAAAAATAGGAGAGGAATTTTCATCGCGTTTTACAATACGGAGCCACTGCCACCTCTTGTTCTTCATCGGGAGGCCAGATCTGGAGTCTGTTTGGGGCTTCGAAGAGGGGGATATTCCATCTTCGTCATCATCAACCATCCTCCATCACGAATTTCATGATGCTCACGGCCAGGAATGAGTAATTCCTTCATAGGCTTGTTGGACGGTAATGTGTTGGATGATATTCATCATGTAATCGAGTTAGTTTTGTTAGGGCTTGATCCCTAGTATCCACTACATTCTGAGATTGATGTTGATGACTTTGCAATGCTTAATGCTTGTCACTAGGGCCCGAGTGCCATGATCTCAGATCTAAACTATTTATGTTTTCACCATTATATTTATGTTCTGGATCTGATCTTGCAAGTCATATGCACCTGCTACGTGTTAGGATCCACATACCCCAGGGTGACAATTTGTTCCGGTTCTCTATTAAAAGGAGGCCTTAATATCCCTTAGTTTCCATATGGACCCTGCTGCCACGAGAGGGTAGGACAAAAGATGTCATGCAAGTTCTATTCCATAAGCACGTATGACTATTTATGGAATACATGCCTACATCATATCGATGAATTGGAGCTAGTTCTGTGTCGCAATAGGTTATGACTGTTATATGATGAATATTATCCAACGGTATCACCGATCCAATGCCTACGAGATTTTCACATATTGTTCTTGCTAATTTACTACTATTGTTGCTACTGTTACAATTGCTACAAAACTGCTGCTACTACTGTTACCGCTACTATTGCTATCGGTACTACTGCTATCAAAACTATCATACTACTGTGCTACTGATCACTTTGTTGTAGGTATTTAATCTCCAGGTGTGGTTGAATTGACAACTCAACTGCTAATATTTACAAATATTCTTTGGCTCCCCTTTGGCGAATCAATAAATTTGGGTTGAATACTCTACCCTCGAAAACTATTGCGATCCCCAATACTTGTGGGTTATCAAGACCTTTTTCTGGCGCCGTTGCCAGGGAGCATAGCTATATTTGTTGAGTCAGTTGGGATTTATATTTGATTACCACTATGAAGAATCTTAAGGATGATAGAACCAAGATCGTTCCCTCTAAGACGAGAGGAGGTAAGGAACTGTTATCTAGATCTACACTTGATTCACCCTCTGTTTTGAGTAAGCTTGCAACACCACTACCTGCTATTAATCCTGATATGTCGCAAGTAATTGATGATGCTACTTCCTCTATGAATGATGATATTGATGATGCTAGTACCTTGCTTGATAAGACTGTGCCACTAGGTGAATTTCTTGATGAAAAACTTGGTATAGCTAAAGAAATTGAGACCGCTGAAACTGATGAGAATGTTGAAAGTGATGAAATTATTGAAACTGAAAATTATGAAACACCAGTTTGATCTAGCTCTCCTAGATATGAATTGCCTGATATACTTGAGGGTTATGTTATGCATGGATAGGTGGCTAGGGACATTCTCGCTTGTAAGGATAGGGATGATCTTAAGAAATTGCTATGCAAGCGGATATCCAATTCGCTGCCCAGGCTCATCTACTCTCGCTCAGGAAAAAATCAGAATAAATACTAGAAGAATCCAAAAAGTTCCAATTTGTTTTTGTGTGATAGATAATTTACCACGTGAGGTCCGCTCCAAATTTCAACTTATTTGGATATTTTAGTAGCTCTCGGAGAAAAAGACAAATCGGGTTAGAACAGTGCGTGAACAGTAAACATTTTTACATACCCCGATTTTTCTTTTTTGCCGAGAGCTTCTCACATGTTCAAATGAGTTAAAATTTGGAGCAGACCTCAAACATCAAATTATCTACCACCCAAAAGAAAATTGGATATTTTTTTTGAATTTTTTAGTATTTGTTTTGAATTTTTTCCTGAGCGCGGGTGCAGATGAGCTCAAGAGCAGAAACTCCGCGTCCCTATGCAAGTTGAAAGAAAAATCTTTGAATGCTAGAATGAAATATGATCCTAAGTTTGCTACTTCTCCTATTTTTGTTACTGATGAAGACTATGAATTCTTTGTTTACCCGGAGTTACTTAGTTTGGTCAAATTTGATCATTTCCATGGCTATGAAACTGAACTGTTGTGGCACATCTTACTAAATTAAATGATATAGCCACCCTATTGCTCATCATGAAAAAATCGCTACTACTATATTATCAAGTTATTTCCATTCTCATTAAAGGGTGATGCTAAGATATGGTACAACACTCTTGCTCCTGGTTGTGTGCGTAGTCCCCAGGATATGATCAATTACTTCTGTGAAAAATATTTCCCTGCTCATAAGAAACAAGCTGCCTTACAGGAAATATTTAACTTTGTGCAAATTGAAGAAGAGAGTCTCCCACAAGCTTGGGGGAGGCTTCTCCAATTACTTAATGCTTTACATGGTCATCCTCTTAAGAAAAATGAAATACTTGATATCTTCTATAATGGACTAACCGATGATTCTAGGAACTTCCTAGACAGTTGTGTTGGTTGTGTTTTCAGGGAACAAAGTGTTAAACAAGCTGAGGTACTATTGAACAATATATTGAAGAATTATTATGCATGGACACTTCCTGAAGCACCACCTAAACCCATCCGAAGAACATGGGTATTTTATTTCTCAATCCTGAACAAATGCAATAGGCGAAGAAATGCATGAAAGGAAAAGGTATTAAAGCTGAAGATGTTAAGAATTTACCACCTATTGAAGAAATACATGGTCTTAACACACTACCGCAGGTGGTGGAGGTAAATTCTCTTCTAAAGTTTGATGAAGGTGATATCCTTATAATAAACATCCTAATCAATGCTTGTATGAATTCGACAATTACATTAGGAAGCAAGATCATTTCAATGCCTATGTCATGAAACAATCAAAGCAAAACTCTGGTATGATTGCTCGCTTGAGTGACTTGTTATTTAGAATCACTAATGATGTATGAGGAGTAGGAAAACATGCTTCTATGGTTCAAACTCAATTAGATCAAGTTGCCAAATCTCAAAGTGAGTTACTCAATGAAATGAATAATAATATGAATGATTATGCTGTTAGAGTAATGACTAGAGGAGGTAAAATGACTCAGGAGCCACTTTATCCTGAAGGTCACCCTAAAAGAATTGAACAAGACTCCCAAAGAATCAATACTGAGGCACCTAGTACTTCTAGAAAGAAAAAGAAAAAGAAAAATGATAGGACTCATACTTCTATTGAAACTGTGGTAGAAAAACCCTATGAGGATGATAATGATGCTTCTATCTCTGATGCTGAAACTCAATATGGAAATGAAAATTCACCTAGTGATAATGATAATGAAAATGATGATGTTCATGTAGATGCTCAACCAGATAATGATAAAGAACCAGACAATGATGTTGAGATAGAACATGTTGTTGATCTTGATAGCCCACAATCTAAAAATAAGCGTTGTGATAAAAGAGACTTTATTGCTAGAAAACATGGTAAAGAAAGAGAGCCATGGGTTCAGAAACCCATACCATTTCCACCTGAACCATCTAAGGAAAAACATGAAGAAGAATTTGAACCCTTTGCCGAAATGCTTAGGCCAGGCTTTTTGTGTACTCGTTTGACTGATATTTTAAAGATGGCCCCTTATGCTAAATACATGAAAGATATTGTCACTAATGAAAGGAAAATACCTGAAGCTGAAATCTCCACCATGCTTGCAAACTATTCTTTTAAGGATGGAGTACCTAAGAAATTAGGAGATCCAGTAATACCAACTATACCTTGCTCCATCAAAAGAAATTATGTCAAAACTGCTTTATGTGATTTAGGAGCTGGTGTTAGTGTTATGACTTTCTCTTTATACAAAAGACTTGATTTGAATAAACTCGCACCCATTGAAATAACATTGCAAATGGCTGACAAATCAACTGCCGTACCTATCAGTGTTTGTGAGGATGTGCCTGTTGTGGTTGCAGATGTTACTATCTTAACCGACTTTGTTATACTTGGTATGCCCGAGGATGAAAACGTGTCGATTATCCTTGCTAGACCCTTTTTGAACACTGTAGGGGTTGTTATTGATTGCAACAAAAGCAAAGTCACTTTTCATATCAATGGTAATGAGCATGCGGTGCACTTTCTGAAGAAACAATTTCAAGTGAATGGTATTAATGTTATTGGAAAGACTCCGACAATTACTATTGGAAGTTTTCAACTCCCTATACCTATTGCCAAAAAGAAATATGAAATACTTATTGTTGGGCATATGCATATTCTCGTTCAAGTAACTTAGTGTTTTACGAAAATTCTTCGGGTTCATGCTAATCGAAAGTGGTTGCTAATAAGATTTGATCAACCTTATTAATGGATTATTTAGTAAAACCCATCTACCACCAACAAATACCTCCTTTATTTTCTCTTTTGTTGTGTAATTGTTCTATTGTAATTAATTGAATCGGTTCAATTCTTGCCCTCATATTTCGAGAGGCATGTGGTCGATGAACTTAGTAGACACAAAAATGCCATGAATATCCCGTTTTCCGAATTATCCGTGCAATAAAAAAGTGCCCAAAAATAAAAGTGCTCAGAATGACCTGAAATTTTGACACGATTTTTTGCTGAATATTTAAGAATTTCTAGCACAAAAAGCATCACAGGGGGGTGCCCCTAGTGCCCACTAGGCACCAGGGCACGCCACACCCTCCAAGCGCGCCTTGGTGGGTAGTGGGCCCCATGAGCCCCCCTCACTTATCTCTTTAGCACTTCGAATTCATCACCTACCTCCAGAAAAAATCACCCTAGTTCTCTCTCTCTCGTGTTCTTCCTCTCAAACCCATGGATTTCGATCTCTTTGCTCGAAGCTCTGTTTCTGAAACTGTTTTGGGGTATTGCTACTTGGTATGTGACTCCTCCATTGCTCCAATTAGTTTTTGCTATAGTGGTTTATATTTTGAGTAATTAGCTATTCTTGGAGCTACAGAAAATGAGCTTGAATGTTGAATTCTTTGAGTTCCAAGTAGTTTCTATGCTTGATATAGCCTCTAAACATCCATTTAAGTAGTTGCTATCAATCTTGTGAAGTTTTGTTGACATCATTTTGTGGCCCAAAAATTTCAGAAATGTGTACGCGAAGAAAATGAATATCGTTTGGAGGAGTTCCTCAATGTGGAATGTCAAAGGAGTCATTAGGGAGTCTTTGGACGATGACCTTAACCTTCCGCGTATGGTGGAGGTGCCGCTGTGCGACTGGCCACACATTATCTTCATGAACGAAGTTGGATTCTACCAAGAATTCACTCAATTCGTTGCAAATGTCGGGCTTACCAACTTCCTTAGATGAGTGTGACCAACACCACCTCCTTACAAACCTTTTGTTCAAAGCTTTAATTTCCTTAATAGTCTCGACACACCTGAAGTGCGCTTTAATTTATATTCTAAGTCTCGTCAGATTTCGCGTGATGAATTTTGTGAGATATGATTTATCTCTTCTGATGGGGATTTAAGAGAGCCTAGACCGGCGGAGTTTGAGGGCTTCCTTGGCACTTTAACGGTGGGTGAGGAAAGGGGCATGTCGAAAGCCACGTCCACTAGTCTGCAATTTCATTATGTGCTTTACTTTGCTCTATTTATCATGAAATGTTTGACCGTCAGAGAGCAGGGTGATATATTTAGTGCCCTTGACCTTGCCATTTTACGCCATGCACTTTACAATGAACATACCTATAACCTAGGGGCCATCATTGCATGTCCCCTCCATAATAATAGAACTAAAAGAAAAATTCATGGTGGTATTTATGCTACTCGCTCAGCGAGACTTTTTAATATTCCTACATTCCTCCATGATTACTTGTTCCCTAGAGCTTATTTAGATCACCAGGCAATGGAGGCTCATCACATTATTGATGCTCTATATTCTTTCAACCATATTCGTTATAAATTGGTATTCAGTGAGAATACTCGTGATGTTATCCCATTGCCTGCACCTACTTTGTTTGATTCTATTGCCAGCAACGGATACACCATCTTAACAGCGGACATTATTGCCTATCAAAACAGCCAGGCAGAGGCGAAGGAGGAACCCCAGGAGTGGGACTCTCAGGTGCCGCCACCTCAACACTTTCACATGGGACCAGACGACTACTACAAATGGTGATTACCAAGCTAGACGAAAGCCTAAGCTTGGGGGAGTACGTATTTCCCACCGACATTACATTCATGTTCACACACTTCATTCTAGTTATCGGTGTTCACACTTTTTCATTGTATCATCCATGCTAGTTTTATTTTTCTCACTTTCTTTTTGTATATTTGAGAAACTTTGAGAAAATCTAAAAATATTTCTCTCTTCTTTTCAGTTTTTCTTCTAATTTAATTTAATGTAGTATTAAAAGAAACCCCAAAAAGATTTCCCACTTCTTCTTTTGCTTGTTGGGAACTTTCCGATGAAAGTTCTCGTTTTTGTTTTTCTTCTTTTAATTTACCTTCTTCAAGAAAAAACAAAAACTCCGAAAATATTTCAGTGTGTTTCTCTGAACTTCTTTTCTTTTGTAGAGGCAGTATGAGGGAAGGCCATGATGAAAATGCGGAGTGACTCTCATATGCAATATTGCAATCTAACAAAGAGCCCATATTATTTTGTATTCTCTTCTTAATAAAATGTTTGCAGATTCCAGCTTAGTCCACGACACTCTTGCACTATTATTATCTCCATATCGTTCGGTCGTGCAAGTGAAAGGAAATAATGACGATATTTGATGAAGTGACTGTGGCAAGGAAAAGCGGGTACGAACTCAACTTGTTTTTGTTTTTGTAAATATGTTTAACTCAGTATCCATGATTCATCATATTATGATTAAACAAGTTTGCGATGACAATTAGAGATTATAATTGTTCATGCCATGCTTAAGTAGCTAGGAGTGGATAATGATTTATCTTGGGTGTCAACATGCATTAAAATGGTTGTGATGTAGTATGATGATATGGTATTCTCCTCTGAATGTTTTGAGTGGCTTGACTTGGCACATGTTCATGCATGTAGTTGATTCAAAACCAACATAGCCTCCATGATATTTATGTTCAAGGTGCCTATATCCTACTCATGCTAGTATCCAATGGTAATTATTCTCAATGCATGATTATGACCATTTTCGCACTCTAGCTGGTCACTTCTCAACCTAATTGCTAGCATTCGCCTGTACTAAGCGGGAATATTGCTTGTGCATCAAAATCCTTAAACCAAAGTTATTCCAAATGAGTCCACTATATATACCTGTATGCGGTATTACCTTGTCGTTCCAAGTAAATTTGCATGTGCCACCTCTAAATATTCAAATGAACATCTGTTTTGTGTGCCCATACCGCTCATATGGAGCAACAGGGGGTGGTCGGTATCTTCCATGCTAAGCGGGTTATTCTCATGATGAGTGTTTATAAACTCGTCCTTGCACGAGAGGGGCCGGTAATCGGGATGCCCAATCCCATGATCAAAAAATTGCAAATAATTAAACAAAACTCCCCGGACTGTTGTTGGTATGGAGGGGCACCCGAGGATTTGGCTAGCCATGGCTTGTGTTTGTTGGTGGAGGAGTAAACATTACTTTTACCGCTTGGGAACCACCCCTAATTTGTTTAGCATGGAAGATATTGAAAACTCTTGGCCATGATGTTGACAGGAAAGGTATACCTCCCAAAATTATATTTATCTATGATTTAAGCTTCAAGCTCTAGCACCTCTGCAAATCCCTACTTCCCTCTGCGAAGGGACTATCTATTTACTTTTTATGTTGAGTACCTTCTCAAATAAGCACCAGTCCTGAGTGTTAGCATGACTGGATCTCTTCTACCATGAATTACAATGTCTAGTCGCTGCTTGAACTTTGGAGGTGCTCTGCATTTATGTTTTGCGCTCTCAGAAAGGGCTAGCGAGATACCATCATTGTCATATTATATCATGATTTTTTTTTTGACAAAGTGTTGGCATTTGAGATATTTTATTATCGCTCGCTAGTTGATTATGCCATTGATATGAATGAATATGATTTTAGCATGGTTAGTTATCATCTTTGCTAAAAACTTGGGTATTATTTAAGCATAATATAGACACAAGAACAAAAGAGTTCGTAAAAGTTTTTCTTTAACACTTTCAGTTTGTCAACTGAATTGCTTGAGGACAAGCAATGGGTTAAGCTTGGGGGAGTATATATGTCTCCGCCATATCTACTTTTCCTAACGCTTTTGCTCTTGTTTTGGACTCTAATTTGCATGATTTGCATGAAACTAACCCGAACTGACGCTATTTTCAGCAAAACTACCATAGTGTTGTTTTTGTGCAGAAATAAAAGTTCTCGGTATTGGATGATACTTTTTGGAGAATTATTTTGCAATAAATAAAAGATACTGGAACCACTGGTGCAGAGACATGCTATACAAATGGTTTTTAACTCCTTTCCGCAACAGCATTTTGAATCGTCGCCTAGTGAGTGTGGGCGATAGGGGGGTCCTTCCCACACGACCCAGAAACCATTGGGGATAGGCCCTCCGGTCACACACGATGGGCAGAATGAGCTCGTGTGTGATCGGGCTAGACATCGCATACAATTATGCAGGCCTAATCATTTTCGTTCGTAAGTACATCCCACACAGTGAGTCCCAGAGAAACGTTTTCGTTCGTATGTATATCACACACAATTTTTTATGTGGAAACATTTGTGCAAGGTGGCCTAACGCAAACAGTTCTCTAGTCGAAGCCGTGTGTGATTGTTAATTGATCCAACACATGTACTTTATAGAAACCGTGTGGGTTGTTCGAGTTCATCACCCACGGTGTTGTCAGAGAAACCGTTTGCAATAGAAAACCCTAATAAGCAGGCTAATTGGCCTTATATTGATAATCCATGTAGTAATCAATTTGACATTTCTTATAAAACACACCACATATTTCATATTCGTATAACGGTAACCAGGATTTCATAATCGAATTAGATAAGATAGCTTCAGCACTCAGTTACACCATATAGGCATATAGCTAGCTATGCCATTACACAACAGCACCAAGTTTCACATGCAACATGAAAAACCTTTGGAAAGTAGCATCATACATGGTAAATAGACAGATGAATCTCATCTGGGAAATTGCAGAAGCGGAAGGAAAATATTGAGCCTTCAGTGATGTTGAATGTTTTTGCAACTTTAGGCCAGTGGCTATGGATAATTGCCCGCCCAACCTTCATCCTCTTGAGGAAGACTTCAATATTGTACCATGGGTGTTGAATGAATACCTTCATCGCCTCTTGACCATGTAGGTGGTTTGAGAGGTAATTACTGAAACAAATATATGCATAAATAGTTCTTATAAATTTTGAAATGCCACGAGGGGAAAAACAAGGTAAAAGAGTTAGTACCAGCCGTTGACTAATGTCTTCTTCATTGTGCAAACAAAGATCTTGTTGTTATTCTTCGCAAGTTTCTTTATCCTAACAATCTTTCTGAGTTTCTTGACTTGACTGATATTCATGGACATCTCATTTCCCCAGATGCAAAATGGGTCGAACAGTGGGTCTAAGCCTCTGATAGCAGGACCTACATGTGCAAGACCAAATTGTAAAAACCTAAATATTAGAATGATTCCTGCAACTTGCACAATAATGTGCTATTAGCGAAAGGGCCATGCATGAGCAAACCTCGATGGTAAACCTCAGTGCCTCCCATTGTTTCCCTGCAACACATATAAGGAAGATCTTGATCAGGTTAACTGAGAGATGACATACTACCAGTAGAATATGTTAATGAAAAATAAAAAAATTGCGGATCCAACAGATTAACTCGAGACGCATGGAAAAGCCATTTAACCTAACCAAGCATGCTAAACAACTTAGAAATAGAGCAACTATATATATATATATATATATATATATATATATGTGTGTGTGTGTGTGTGTGTGTGTGTGTGTGTGTGTGTGTTTCTCGTGTATTGAGTACACCCAAATTCGATTTATTTCTCACATGCATAACAATACAAAATTGTACCCACAACAAATGAACATCAAATTGCAGAACTGAACCAAAAAGTTAGCTGGACAGCAGAACAAATGAACCAAAATAGTTAACTGAGCACGACATTGCAAAATAAAACATATACTAGAAGATAAGACAGTTAACGAAACCAAGAATGCTTGAGAACTGCTAGGAAATGTAGCAATTGTTGGACTAAACTGTTAAACGAACATTACATTTCAGAATATCAGATTGCATATTAACATTACATAGGACAAATCACTAGAAGGCATGGACAGTGGCCTTGAGACAACACCAAGAACTATATTTGAAAAGTAGACAACCACGTGGTGGCGTCAACGGTGGCCTCGAAGACAAGGTGCTCCTCCAAGATCTAGCGGTCGGCAAGCATGGCAGCCATCGCGACCTCATCCACGCGTGCAGCCGCGATTTGCTTCTCCGCTACCAAATGTTGTTGAGCTCCTCACTATACTACGTGCAAAATGGTTGTGGGCGGCGGTTAATTGGACGATGGGGCAGTGATTTGGGCAGAAGGTGTTACACCGTCGGTTGGGGCATGTGGGATGAAGAAGGAGGAGGATGATGGGGGTGGGGTGTGTATTACCTGACCATATCGATGAGGTCGCGTGGCAAGAAGAAGGGTCACCGGCGAGGAGGTGACGCTGCAAGAAGAAGGGTCATTGGCGAGGAGTCGGTGCTGCCAGTAAGCGGTAGTGCAGGTTTGAACTTGGAAAACAAGGAGGAACAGTAGATATTTTCGCGGTGGCTGGAATTTTTTGCTCGATGTTGCAATAAACTGGTGCGCAAGTGTGGTTCAAGTGCGGGCGGTGGACTGTAGACGACAAAGCTTCCTTTGTAAGCCAGACAAGAGGGTGCGCCAAGATGTTTTATATCCCATCGCACACGATTCTTCCTAGTAAAATGTTTGTGGTGTACCTGATTTTTTCATTCTGATTTGAAAGACAAAATGGTGTTACGGAGGGAGAGGAGGGTGTTTGAATTTCTAGAGCATTATTATGCAGTGAACATGCAACTATATGAGCGTCGTGTTAAAATTTGGAATTATTCCGGGTTTGTTTGGCCTTTTTTATACATTATTGAGTTTCTAGGCACTTAATGTGCTAATTGAAATTTGAACTACAAGCACCTGCTCTAGTGCACCAAAGTTTGTTGAAAAATCACATGTGTGTCTTTGGGTGGATTTATATGTCCCATGCAAGAAATGGGAATGAAATTCAAACATCTGGGTGTTGTGGCTCGGCCGGAAACATTGAGAAGCTTGGTTTTTAAATTCCTGTAAATCCAAAACTCGCCTGAAAATCATGAAACTTGGCATGGTGTCATGACATGGCACCAACATGTTGTGGTAATAAAATTGGCCGAATTGGGACAAGTTTTGGTATAAGCTTCTTGCAAACCGGAGCTTCTCTTGAGAAGGCTCATGGTTCCAAGAGGGAACGTGTCACCTTTGTGTGCGAAACGACATATGCTATATATCCTACCCCCTTTTATTTTTTTTACAGAGGCAAAATAGAAGTATATGAGTGTTGTGTTAAAATTTGGAATTATTTCCGGGTTCATTTTGCCCTTTTTATACATTAATTGAGTTTCTGGGCATTTAATGTGCATAATTCAAATTTGAACTACAAGCACATGCTCTAGTGCACCAAAGTTAGTTGAAAAATCATATGTGTGTCTTTGCGTGAATTTGTATGTCCCATGCAATAAATGGGAATGAAATTCAAACATCTCGGTGGCGTGGCTCGGCCGGAAACATTGAGAAGCTTGGTTTTTAAATTCATGTAAATCCAAAACTCGTATGAAAATCATGAAACTTGGCATGGTGTCATGACATGGCACCAACATGTTGTGGTAAATTTTTTGGCCCATTTGAGAAGGTGCACACATTAACAACCAACAAAGTCATTTTGGAACAAGAGTTGTCACGTTACAATCGGAAACACAAGTATTATTGAAACCGTGGGCGTTGTACTAACAATTTATGTACCGGCACACGCCCCCTTTTTATTGGCTATGAGGCGTCGCGCGGGGTAGCTATTTCAGTATGGGAGGCGCCCACTACTACAATCTCTCAACAGTGCTGGCATAATTGAATCATATAATAATCCCTCAGCGTGCGACAAAGACTCACTCCAAAGTTCTTATCAAGCAGAGAACATAAGATGAAACTGTTTGCAGCGTACAAAACCACCTCAAAGTTATCCTTTCCCATCAATCTATTGAGCTATTCCTCTAAGTGTCACAAACAACCGTAGAGTCCGTACTAAAATAACACCATATGTTACACATCAACCAACTCTAATGTCACCTAGATACTCCAATGTCACCACAAGTATCCGTGAGTTGATTATACGATATGCACCGAACAACTTCAGATTTATAATATTCAATCCAACACAAAGAACTTCAAAGAGTGCCCCAAGATTTCTACCAGAGAAAGTAGGACAAAAACATGCATCAACCCCTATGCATAGATTACCCCAATGTCACCACGGGAATCCGCAAGTTGAGTACCAAAATATACATCAAGTGAATCAATAGAACACCCCATTGTCACCATGGGTATCCACATGCAAGACATACATCAAGTGTTCTCAAATCCATAAAAATATTCAATCCGATAATAGTGAAACCTCAAAGGTAAAAAGTCAATTCATCACAACAAGGTAGAGAGAGAAACACCATATGATCCAACTATATTAACAAAGCTCGTGGTACATCAAGATCATGCCAAATCAAGAACACGAGAGAGAGGGGAGAGAGAGAGAGAGAGAGATCAAACACATATTTACTGGTACATACCCTCAGGCCCAAGGGTGAACTACCCCCTCCTTGTCATAGAGACTGTCGGGGTGATGAAGATGGCCTTCGGTGATGATTTCCACCTCCGACGAGGTGCCAGAACAGTGCTCCAGATGGGATCTCTTTGGTATAGACACTTGCAGCGGCGGGAGTCGAAGTTCTATGTATTTATAGGAACTTTCAGAGTTGGAATCACGCGAAGAGGTGCCATAGGGGGGCCATGAGGTACTTGTGCGTGGCCACCCCCTGGGTGCGCCCAGGTGCCTTGTGGGGCCCCTGTGGGTCTTCTGGTACTCCTCGAAGCTTCCTAGTTCCCTTTCCTTCTAGAAAAAATTGTTCAAAAGTTTCGCTGCATTTGGACTTCATTCGATATGGGTTTTCTGGAAAACCAAACACAAGCAGAAAATAGCAACTAGCACTGGGCACTAGGTCAATATGTTACTGCATGAAAATCATCTAAAAGTCATATAAAAGTGCACAAAAACCATATAAAATTATTGTAAACATGGCATGAATACTTCGTAAATTATAGATACATTGGAGATGTATGAACGCGGAATGAGGGAAGACTGGCGGGGAAATAAAGAAGACCAGTCGAACTGGAGGAAGCAAGAGCTGCCACCACTGTAGCACAAGAGTGCATGGTTGGGTGGAGAATGGATAAGTGTAGAGTTGGGGACTGGGAGCGCTTTGGGTGGAGGATCGGGTATTTTGCCTATTTGGGCTAATGTGCTGCCAAAAATTAGGGCGCTACATGATATCATATTTTACCGCGATATAGCGTGCTATTTTGCGAATAGTGCTATAGTGAGCAAAATTACAAAAAATTAGTGTGGGCTCTCATCATATGCTATAGTGCATTATTAGTGCAAGAACATGGCGCAGTTTTTTTCGCTGGGCACACTTATTGGCATGATGTGCACAATTATGCATTTGAGATGTACTTTTTTAGATTCAAAAATATGTAAACTCAAATCATTCCATATTTTGAACTACTTTTAGTTCACATCCTATAAATTGTCATATGAAAATGAGTGGTTGATAAGGCGTTCTTTATTGTAGTACATGCGACTAATGATGCTAGTGGGATGGGCCAGTAGAGACTGCTGATATATAAATGTCGAAGCTAGTATGTCATCGTTAGAGCAAAACAAGATTGAAATGAAGTGAATGGACGATAAGTTTTGGTTCTATTGATTCTCAAGTATATACACATCTAAAATTGATAGGAAGAAGAGGTGCCTTTTCGAAGGCATCCTTCCTGCCTTTCCGGAATATATAGAGAGAAGGGATATGACTCTTCAGGGTTCGACACACCCTTTTGCTAATGACGTTAACTAGTATGTGCTACTTAAAAATAAACATGTACTAGAATTTGGGGCCCTGGTGCGATATGCAAGACAAGGCCTAAAATTTAAAAACATTATACAACTAAAGAACCAATAGAACTTGAGCATATAACTAAAGAAGTCTTTGAATCCAAGTTGGGTCGACATGCGGGTTGAAGTGCTGAGTGCACCCTCCTCTGGTGCTTGTCCTCATGCCGACAGTGATCGATTGTAGAGGACATTCATTAGTCTGTTATCAATTGCTAGGCATGTCCGTTATCAATTGTCAGGCATGATCAATCGAGTTTCAACTATCAATTTCTACAGAATATAAGAAAGTATATATTTTTTTCACACAAGAATTGTCATAAACACCTTGCAAACAAAATCCATTCCCGATACAAAATTACAATCTACACTACAAAGCAATTACATCATAATTCTCAAACAAAACTTTCACTGGAAGCATATAATCTCACTATATACATCAGTTGCACAGTTATAGAAATAGAAAATTAGAAGAAAGAAATAACATATCCAATCAAGGGATTGGAGAGAGGGTCAAAGGAGGAGCGTGGATAGGTTATCAGCTCGGGGCAACGGGAAGTCAGCGACATAGCAATCACTTCAGACGATGATGTAGGAGGGGACACCGAGTTGGCGCGGAGGAGACCGAGGCACCGGACAGGAGGGAAGGCCGACATGGGGAGGGAAGATGAGGACGACTCCGAAGAATATAGGGAATATGCCGGGACGGGCGATGTTGTCCAGGCATTCGTAGACTTCTGCAACTGGCAGGTTTTGGCAAATGCGGCTGATCTCCTTGACTCAGTCCCACTGCCTATTTAGACATGCCTCGTAGAGATTTGAGCCCGCAGTGCGGTGTGCCTCATGGACACCCCACCCCCTGATACGTCTCCAACGTATCTACTTTTCCAAACACTTTTGCCCTTGTTTTGAACTCTAACTTGCATGATTTGAATGAAACTAACCCGGACTGGCGCTCTTTTCAGCAGAACTGCCATGGTGTTGTTTATTGTGCAGAAAACAAAAGTTCTCGGAATGACCTGAAAATCCACGGAGATAAATTTTGGAAAATATGAAAAATACTGGCGAAAGAATCAAGGCCAGGGGAACCACACCCTGTCCACGAGGGTGGGGGGCGCGCCCTCCCCCCTAGGTGCGCCCCCCTGTCTTATGGGCCCCCTGATGCTCCACTGACCTCAACTCCAACTCCATATATTCCGTTTCACAGAGAAAAAAATCAGAGAGAAAGTTTCATCGCGTTTTACGAAACGGAGCGGCCGCCAAGCCCTAATCTCTCGGGAGGGCTGATCCGAGTCCGCTCGGGGCTCGGAGAGGGGATTCATCGCTGTCGTCATCATCAACCATCCTCCATCACCAATTTGATGATGCTCACCGCCGTGCATGAGTAATTCCATCGTAGGCTTGCTGAACGGTGATGGGTTGGATGATATTTACCATGTAATAAAGTTAGTTTTGTTAGGGTTTGATCCCTAGTATCCACTATGTTCTGAGATTGATGTTGCTATGACTTTGCTATGCTTAATGCTTGTCACTAGGGACCGAGTGCCATGATTTCAGATCTGAACCTATTATGTTTTCATGAATATATGTGAGTTCTTGATCCTATCTTGCAAGTCTATAGTCACCTATTATGTGTTATGATCCGACAACCCCGAAGTCACAATAATCGGGATACTTCTTGGTGATGACCATAGTTTGAGGAGTTCATGTGTTCACTATGTGCTAATGCTTTGTTCCGGTTCGCTATTAAAGGGAGGCCTTAATATCCCTTAGTTTCCATTAGGACCCCGATGCCACGGGAGGGTAGGACAAAAGATGTCATGCAAGTTCTTTTCCATAAGCACAAATGACTATATTCAGAATACATGCCTACATTACATTGATGAACTGGAGCTAGTTCTGTATCACCCTATGTTATAGCTATTACATGAGAAATCGCATCTGACATAATTATCCATCACTGATCCAATGCCTACGAGCTTTTCACGTATTGTGCTTCGCTTATTTACTTTTCCGTTGCTACTGTTACAATTACTACAAAACTGCTATCTTTACTTTTGCCACTGTTACCATTACTATCATACTACTTTGCTACTAAATACTTTGCTGCAGATACTGAGTTATCCAGGTGTGGTTGAATTGACAACTCAACTGCTAATACTTAAGAATATTCTTTGGCTCCCCTTGTGTCGAATCAATAAATTTGGGTTGAATACTCTACCCTCGAAAGCTATTGCGATCCCCTACACAAGTGGGTTATCAAGACTAATTTCTGGCCCCGTTGCCGGGGAGCATAGCTCTATTCTTTGAGTCACTTGGGATTTATATCTACTGATCACTATGAGGAACTTGAAAGACGAAAGAACTAAGATTTTTCCCTTAACTACGAGGAGGTAAGGAACTGCCATCTAGCTCTGCACTAGATTCTCCTTCTGTTATGAGTAAGCTTGCGACACCTAAACCTGCTACTGCTATGAATTCTGATATGTCACATGCTATTGATGACGCAACTTCTGCTATGCATGATACTTATGAATGAAGAAGCTGCTAGAGCTATTTTTGCTTGCAAAGATAGATATGATCTTAAGAAGTTATTAGCTAGATGGAAGTAGCAATCTCTTAATGCTAGAATCAAACCTGGCCCCGCTTTTACTACTTCACCTATCTGTGTTACTGATAAGGATTATGAATTCTCTGTTGATCCTGAAATAATTACTTTGGTTGAATCTGGTCCTTTTTATGGCCTTGAATCTGAAACTGTTGTGGCACATCTTACCAAGTTGAATGATATAGCCACCCTGTTTACTAATGATGAGAAGTCTCACTATTATTATATCCTTAAGATATTTCCGTTCTCATTAAAGGGTGATGCTAAGACTTGGTTTAATTCTCTTGATCCTGGTTGTGTGCGTAGTCCCCAAGATATGATTTATTACTTCTCTGCTAAATATTTCCCTGCTCATAAGAAACAAGCTGCCTTGTGGGAAATATATAATTTTGTGCAAATCAAAGAAGAGAGTCTCCCACAAGCTTGGGGGAGGCTTCTTCGACTACTTAATGCTTTGCCTGATCATCCTCTTAAGAAAAATGAAATACTTGATATCTTTTATAATGGACTAACCGATGCTTCCAAGGACTACTTGGTAGTTGTGCTGGTTGTGTTTTCAGGGAAAGAACAGTCGACCAAGCTGAATTACTATTGAATAATATGTTGACTAATGAAAATAATTGGACTCTTCCTGAGCCAATTCCTGAGGCAATTCCTGAACTAATTAAGCCAACTCCTGAGCCTATTCCTAAACCAACTCCAAAGAAGAGGGGTGTTCTATTTCTCAGTCCTAAAGATATGCAAGAGGCAAAGAAATCAATGAAAGAAAAAGGTATTAGAGCTGAAGATGTTAAGAATTTACCACCTATTGAAGAAATACATGGTCTTAATATACCACCTGTCGAAGAAACACATTGTCTTGATAACCCGACACAGGTAGTAAAGATAAATTCTCTCTATAGATATGATAAAGTTGAAATTCCTTCTACTAAATGTCATAGCCCATGCTTAGATGAATTTGATGACTTTATGGCTAGACAAGAAAGTTTTAATGCTTGTGTTGGTAGAGAATTAAAAAATAATGCTTTTGAAATAGGACGCTTGAGTGATTATATGGCTAGAGTTAAAGGTGAACTTAAACTCATTAGCAAATATGCTTCTATGGTTACCACTCAAGCTGAGCAAGTACTTAAAGCTCAAAGTGATTTGCTCGATGAATTAAATAATAAACATGACTTTGCTTTTAGAGTGGCTACTAGAACTGGTAGAATGACTCAGGAAGCTTTGTATCCTGAAGGCCACCCTAAGAGAATCGAGCGGGATTTTCAAAGAAATAATTTAGAGGCACCTAGTTATTCCAAAAAGAAGAAAAAGAAAAACGATAGGACTTTGCATGCTTCTAGTGAACCTATTGTAGACACACCTGAGAATCCCAATGATATTTCTATTTCTGATGCTGAAACACAATCAGGTGATGAACATGAACCTAGTGATAATGTTAATGGTAATGTTCATGTTGATTCTCAACCTAGCAATAACAACGATGTAGAGATTGAACCTGCTGTTGATCTTGATAACCCACAATCAAAGAATCAACGTTATGATAAAAGAGATTTTGTTGCTAGGAAGCATGGTAGAGAAAGAGAATCATGGGTTTAGAAACACATGACCTTTCCTCCTAAACCATCCAAGACAAAGGATGATGAGGATTTTGAGCGCTTTGCTGAAATGATTAGACCTATCTTCTTATGTATGCGCTTGACTGATATGCTTAAATTAAATCCTTATGCTAAATATATGAAGGATATCATTACAAATAAAAGAAAGATGAAGCTGAAATTTCCACATGCTTGCTAATTATACTTTTAAGGGTGGAATGCCAAAGAAACTTGGAGATCCAGGGGTACCAACTATACCATGCTCCATTAAAAGAAACTATGCTAAAACTGCTTTATGTGATCTTGGAGCCGGTGTTAGTGTTATGCCTCTCTCTTTATATCGTAGACTTGAATTGAGTAAGTTGACACCTACTAAAATATCTTTGCAAATGGTTGATAAATCAACTGCTATACCTGTTGGTATTTGTGAGGATGTGCCTGTTGTGGTTGCAAATGTCACTATCTTAACGGACTTTGTTATTCTTGATATTCCCGAGGACGATAGTATGTCAATTATCCTTGGTAGACCCTTTTTGAATACTTCAGGGGTTGTTATTGATTGCAACAAAGGCAATGTCACTTTCATGTTAATGGTAATGAGCATACGGTACACTTTCCAAGGAAACAACCTCAAGTTCATAGCATCAATTCTATTGGAAAAGTTCCAACTATTATTATTGGAGGTTTTGAATTTCCTCTTCCTACTGTCAAGAAAAAGTATAATTTTCTTATTGTTGGGGATGTTCATATCCCCGTTGAGGTAACTTAGTGTTATTCAAAATTTCTCCGTTTCCATGTTATTCGGAATGAGTTTGTTAACAAGACTTGATCAACCTTGTTAATGGATTCATTTTGATGATCATGAGATGGATGAAACTAGAAGGCACAACCTTCCGTACTCTCTTTTTACTTTCTGTTATTTAGAATAAATAAAGCAAAAATAGTATTATATGTCTGTTTTTCTGAATTATCCATGCAATAAAAAAATATCTCAAAAATAAAAGTGCTCCAAATGCCCTGCAAATTTAGTATGATTTTTATGGAATATTTGAGGATTTTAGGCATTGAAAACACTACAGGGAGGGCAAGCACCTGGCCACGAGGGTGGAGGGCGCGCCCACACACCCTGGGCACGCCCCCTGTCTCGTGGGCCCACGATGGCCCCCCTCCACTTATTCCTGCACCCACACACTCCATCTTCTTCCCAAAGAAATCCTCATCCAGCTCAAGCACGAGTTCTAGCTCATTTTGCTGCGATTTTCGATCTCCTTGCTCAAAGCTCCATTCACAAAACTGCTTTGGGAGATTGTTGCTTGAAAAAGAAATATGTCTAGGAGAATGTACCAAGGTGGTTCCTCAACAAAGAAAGGACCCAGGCGTGCTATGCGTGAGCAAGACGAGGAACCACCAAGGGATGCCGAAGTGCGAGCTTGTGAGTGGCCATCAGACGAGTTTATGGTCAAAGCATGCATCAAGGATGAATTTGACGCATATGTGTGTAATGCTGATCTTGAGGACTCCTTACAAGATAAGTGTCCTCAGTACTACCAATTGACTGATTCATTTGTGAGAAGGTTTAAATATAAATCTTCATGTAATTCTCAGAGTGTCCTGTTTGATATTTATGATAAATCTTATACCATGGACTTAGAAGATTTTACAACTGCTTGCAAACTCCCGTAGTGGGGCAATGTTAATGACCCCCACAGATCTGAATATAAAGACTTTCTTGCTAGTATTACATTATTTTCCTGCTATACATTATTTTGCTCTCTTCATTGATAGATGCATTAACGGTAAAGATGATGTTGGGGAACGTAGTCATTTCAAAACATTTCCTACGCACACGCAAGATCATGGTGATGCATAGCAACGAGAGGGGAGAGTGTGTCCACGTACCCTCGTAGACCGAAAGTGGAAGCGTTAGCACAACGCGGTTGATGTAGTCATACGTCTTCACGGCCCGACCGATCAAGCACCGAAAGCACGGCACCTCCGAGTTCTTGCACACGTTCGCTCGATGACGTCCCTCAAACTCCGATCCAGCCGAGTGTTGAGGGAGAGTTCCGTCAGCACGACGGTGTGGTGACGATGATGATGTTCTACCGATGCAGGGCTTCGCCTAAGCACCGCTACGATATTATCGATGACTATGGTGGAGGGGGGCACCGCACATGGCTAAGAGATCAATGATCAATTGTTGTGTCTATGGGGTCCCCCTGCCCCCGTATATAAAGGAGCAAGGGAGGAGGAGGCCGGCCCTAGGAGGGGCGCGCCAAGGGAGTAGGATTCCTACTCCTAGTAGGAGTAGGTTTCCTCCTTTCCTAGTCCAACTAGGAGAAGGGGGGAAAGGAGGGGACGGGAGAAGGAAGGGAGAGGGGGGCCGCGCCCCAAACCCCTTGTCCAATTCGGACTGGGCTTGGGAGGGGTGCACGCCACCTGCTCGCTACTGGCTCTCCTTCCCACTAAGGCCCATTAAGGCCCAATACTCTTCCTCGTATTCCCGTAACTCCCCGGCACTCCAAAAAATACCCGAATCACTTGGAACCTTTATGATGTCCGAATATAGTCGTCCAATAAATCGATCTTTACGTCTCGAGCATTTCGAGACTCCTCGTCATGTCGCTGGTCTCATCCGGGACTCCGAACTACCTTCGGTACATCAAAACACATAATCTCATAATGTAACCGTCATCGAACTTTAAGCGTGCGGACCCTACGGGTTCGAGAACTATGTAGACATGACCGAGACACGTCTCCGGTCAATAACCAATAGCGGAACCTGGATGCTCATATTGGCTCCCACATATTCTACGAAGACCTTTATCGGTCAAACCGCATAACAACATACGTTGTTCCCTTTGTCATCGGTATGTTACTTGCCCGAGATTCAATCGTCGGTATCTCAATACCTAGTTCAACCTCGTTACCGGCAAGTCTCTTTACTCGTTCCATAATACATCATCCTGTAACTAACTCATTAGTTACAATGCAAGGCTTGTAGTGATGTGCATTACCGAGTGGGCCCAGAGATACCTCTCCGACAATCGGAGTGACAAATCCTAATCTCGAAATACGCCAAGCCAACAAGTACCTTCGGAGACACTTGTAGAGCACCTTTATAATCACCCAGTTACGTTGTGACGTTTGGTAGCACACAAAGTGTTCCTCCGGTAAACGGGAGTTGCGTATTCTCATAGTTATAGGAACATGTATAAGTCATGAAGAAAGCAATAGCAACATACTAAACGATCAAGTGCTAAGCTAACGGAATGGTTCAAGTCAATCACATCATTCTCCTAATGATGTGATCCCGTTAATCAAATGACAACTCATGTCTACGGTTAGGAAACTTAACCATCTTTGATTAACGAGCTAGTCAATTAGAGGCATACTAGTGACACTATGTTTGTCTATGTACTCACACATGTATTATGTTTCTGGTTAATACAATTCTAGCATGAATAATAAACATTTATCATGAAATAAGTAAATAAATAATAACTTTATTATTGCCTCTAGGGCATATTTCCTTCAGTCTCCCACTTGCCCTAGAGTCAATAATCTAGTTCACATCGCCATGTGATTTAACACCAATATTCATATCTGTATATGATTAACACCCATAGTTCACATCGTCATGTCACCAACACCCAAAGAGTTTACTAGAGTCAATAACCTAGTTCACATTGCTATGTGATTAACACCCAAAGAGTACTAAGGTGTGATCATGTTTTGCTCGTGAGAGAAGTTTAGTCAACGGGTCTGTCACATTCAGAGTCGTATGTATTTTGCAAATATTCTATGTCTACAATGCTCTGCATGTAGCTACTCTAGCTAATTGCTCCCACTTTCAATATGTATCCAGATTGAGACTTAGAGTCATCTGGATCAGTGTAAAAGCTTGCATCGATGTAACTCTTTGCGACGAACTCTTTTATCACCTCCATAACCGAGAAACATCTCCTTATTCCACTAAGGATAATTTTGACCAATGTCCAGTGATCTACTCCTAGATCACTAATTTACCCTCTTGCCAAACTCTTGGTGAGGTACACACTAGATCTGGTACACAGCATGGCATACTTTATAGAACCTATGGCTGAGGCATAGTGAATGACTTTCATTCTCTTTCTATCTTCTGCCATGGTCGGGTATTGAGTCTTACTCAATTTCACACCTTGTAACACAGGTAAGAACTCTTTCTTTGACTGTTCCATTTTGACCTACTTCAAAATCTTGTCAAGGTATCTACTCATTGAAAAAATTTATCAAGTGTCTTGATCTATCTCTATAGATCTTGATGCAAAATATGTAAGTAGCTTTACTGAGGTCTTTCTTTGAAAAACTCCTTTCAAATACTCCTTTATGCTTTACAGAAAATTCAACATTATTTCTAATCAACAATATGTCATTCACATATACTTATCAGAAATGATGTAGTGCTCCCACTCACTTTCTTGTAAATACAGGCTTCACCGCAAGTCTATATAAAACTATATGCTTTGATCAACTCATCAAAGTGTATATTCCAACTGTGAGATGCTTGCACCAGTAAATAGATGGATCGCTGGAGCTTGCACATTTTGTTAGCACCTTTAGGATCGACAAAACCTTCTGGTTGCATCACATAAAACTCTTCTTTAAGGAATCCATTAAGGAAAGCAGGTTTGACATCCATTTGCCAAATTTCATAAAATGTGGCAATTGCTAACATGATTCGGACAGACTTAAGCATCGATACGAGTGAGAAAATCTCATCGTAGTCAACACCTTGAATTTTGTCAAAAACCTTTTTTGACAAGTCGAGCTTTGTAGATAGTAATACTACTATCAGTGTCCGTCTTCCTCTTGAAGATCCATTTAATCTTAATGGCTTGCCGATCATCGGGCAAGTCAACCAAAGTCCACACTTTGTTCTCATACATCGATCCCATCTTAGATTTCATGGCTTCAAGCCATTTCGCGGAATCTGGGCTCATCATTGCTTCCTCATAGTTCATAGGTTCATCATGGTCTAGTAACATGACTTCTAGAATAGGATTACCATACCACACTGGTGCGGACCGTACTTTGGAAGACCTACAAGGTTATGTAGTAACTTGATTTGAATTTTCATGATCATCATCATTAGCTTCCTCACTAATTGGTGTATCAATCACTGGAACTGATTTCTGTGATGAACTACTTTCCAATTCGGGAGAAGGTACAATTACCTTATCAAGCTCTACTTTCTTCCCATTCACTTCTTTCGAGAGAAACTCCTTCTCTAGAAAGGATCCATCTTAGCAACGAATATTTTGCTTTCGGGTTTGTGATAGAAGGTGTACCCAACAGTTTCCTTTGGGTATTTTATGAAGACGCACTTCTCCAATTTGGGTTTGAGCTTATCAGGATGAAACTTTTTCACATAAGCATTGCAACCCCAAACCTTAAGAAACGACAGCTTAGGTTTTTTGATAAACCATAGTTCATACGATGTCGTCTCAATGGATTTAGATGGTGCCCTTTTTAACGTGAATGCAGTTGTCCCTAATGCATAACCCCAAAACGATAGTGGTAAATCGGTAAGAGACATCATAGATTGCACCATATCTAATAAAGTACGGTTATGATGTTCGGACACACCATTACGCCGTGGTGTTCCGGATGGCGTGAGTAGTGAAACTATTTCACATTGTTTTAACTGAAGGCCAAACTTCATAACTCAAATATTTTTCCTCTGCGATCATATCGTAGAAAGTTTATTTTCTTGTTACGATGATTTTCCACTTCACTCTGAAATTCTTTGAACTTTTCAAATGTTTCAGACTTATGTTTCATTAAGTAGATATACCCATATCTGCTCAAATCATCTGTGAAGGTCAGAAAATAACGAAACATGTTGTGAGCCTTAACACTCATCGGACCGCATACATCAGTATGTATTATTTCCAATAGGTCAGTTGCTCGTTCCATTGTTCCAGAGAACGGAGCCTTAGTCATCTTGCCCATAAGGCATGGTTCGCAAGCATCAAATGATTCATAATCAAGTGATTCCAAAATCCCATTAGCATGGAGTTTCTTCATGCGCTTTACACCAATATGACCTAAACGGCAGTGCCACAAATAAGTTGCACTATCATTCTTAACTTTGCATCTTTTGGCTTCAATATTATGAATATGTGTATTACTACGATCGAGATCCAACAAACCATTTTTCATTGGGTGTATGACCATAGAAGGTTTTATTCATGTAAGAAGAACAACAATTATTCTCTAATTTAAATGAATAACCGTATTGCAATGAACATGATCAAATCATATTCATGCTCAACGCAAACACCAAATAACACTTATTTAGGTTCAACACTAATCCCCAAAGTATAGGGAGTGCGCGATGATGATCATATCAATCTTGGAACCACTTCCAACACACATCGTCACTTCACCCTTAACTAGTCTTTGTTCATTCTGCAACTCCCGTTTCGAGTTACTAATCTTAGTAACTGAACTAGTATCAAATGCCGAGGGGTTACTATGAACACTAGTAAAGTACACATCAATAATCTGTATATCAAATATAACTTTGTTTACTTTGCCATCCTCCTTACCCGCCAAATGTTTGGGGTAGTTCCGCTTCCAGTGATCATTCCTTGCAGTTGAATCACTCAGTTCCAGGCTTGGGTCTAGCTTTGGGCTTCTTCATGGGAGTGGCAACTTGCTTGTCATTCTACTTGAAGATCCCTTTCTTTCCCTTTGCCCTTTTCTTGAAACTAGTGGTCTTGTCAATCATCAACACTTGATGCTCTTTCTTGATTTATACCTTCGTCGATTTCAACATCACAAAGAGCTCGAGAATCGTTTTCTTCATCCCTTGCATACTATAGTTCATCACGAAGTTCCAGTAACTTGGTGATGGTGACTAGAGAACTTTGTCAATCACTATCTTATCTGGAAGATTAACTCCCACTTGATTCAAGCAATTGTAGTACCCAGACAATCTGAGCACATGCTCACTGCTTGAGCTATTCTCCTCCATCTTTTAGCTATAGAACTTGTTGGAGACTTCATATCTCTCAACTCGGGTATTTGTTTGAAATATTAACTTCAACTCCTGGAACATCTCATATGGTCCATGATGTTCAAAACGTCTTTGAAGTCCCGATTCTAAGCCGTTAAGTATGGTGCACTAAACTATCAAGTAGTCATCATATTGAGCTAGCCAAACGTTCATAACGTCTGCATCTGCTCCTGCAATAGGTCTGTCACCTAGTGGTGCATCAAGGACATAATTCTTCTGTGCAGCAATGAGGATAAACCTCAGATCACGGACCAAGTCCGCAAAATTGCTACTAACATCTTTCAACATAGTTTTTCTCTAGGAACATATCAAAAATAAACATAGGGAAGCAACAACGCGAGCTATTGATCTACAATATAATTTGCAAAATACTATCAGGACTAAGTTCATGATAAATTAAAGTTCACAATCATATTACTTAAGAACTCCCACTTAGATAGACATCTCTCTAATCATCTAAGCGATCACGTGATCCAAATCAACTAAATCCTAACCGATCATCATGTGAAATGGAGTAGTTTTCAATGGTGAACATCACTATGTTGATCATATCTACTATATGATTCACGCTCGACCTTTCGATCTCAGTGTTCCGAGGCCATATCTGCATATGCTAGGCTCGTCAAGTTTAACCTGAGTATTCTGCATGTGCAAAACTGGCTTGCACCCGTTGTAGATGGACATAGAGCTTATCACACCCGATCATCACGTGGTGTCTGGGCACGGCGACCTTTGGCAACAGTGCATACTCAGGGAGAACACTTTTACCTTGAAATTTAGTAAGAGGTCATCTTATAATGCTACCGTCAATCAAAGCAAAATAAGATGCATAAAAGATAAACATCACATGCAATCAATATAAGTGATATGATATGGCCATCATCATCTTGTGCTTGTGATCTCCATCTCCGAAGCACCGTCATGATCACCATCGTCACCGGCGCGACACCTTGATCTCCATCGTAGCATCGTTGTTGTCTCGCCAACTATTGCTTCTACGACTATCGCTACCGCTTAGTGATAAAGTAAAGCAATTATAGGGCGATTGCATTGCATACAATAAAGCGACAACCATATGGCTCCTGCCAGTTACCGATAACTCGGTTACAAAACATGATCATCTCATACAATAAAATATAGCATCACGTCTTGACCATATCACATCACAACATGCCCTGCAAAAACAAGTTAGACGTCTTCTACTTTGTTGTTGCAAATTTTACGTGGCTGCTACGGGCTTAGCAAGAACCGTTCTTACCTATGCATCAAAACCACAACGATAGTTCATCAAGTTAGTGCTATTTTAACCTTCTCAAGGACCGGGCGTAGCCATACTCGGTTCAACTAAAGTTGGAAACCGACACCGCCAGCCACACGTGTGCAAAGCACGTCGGTAGAACCAGTCTCGTGTAAGCGTACGCGTAATGTCGGTCCGGGCCGCTTCATCCAACAATATCGCCGAACCAAAGTATGACATGCTGGTAAGCAGTATGACTTGTATCGCCCACAACTCACTTGTGTTCTACTCATGCATATAACATCAACGCATAAAACCTAGCTCGGATGCCACTGTTGGGGAACGTAGTAATTTCAAAAAAAATCCTACGCACACGCAGGATCATGGTGATGCATAGCAATGAGAGGGGAGAGTGTGTCTGCGTACCCTCGTAGACCGAAAGCGGAAGTGTTAGCACAACGCGGTTGATGTAGTCGTACGTCTTCACGGCCCGATCGATCAAGCACCGAAAGCACGGCACCTCCGAGTTCTTGCACACGTTCAGCTCAATGACGTCCCTCGAACTCCGATCCAGCCGAGTGTCGAGGGAGAGTTTCGTCAGCACGACGGCATGGTGACGATGATGATGTTCTACCGATGCAAGGCTTTGCCTAAGCACCGCTATGATATTATCTAGGAGGACTATGGTGGAGGGGGGCACCGCACATGGCTAAGAGATCAATGATCAATTGTTGTGTCTATGGGGTCCCCCTGCCCCCGTATATAAAGGAGCAAGGGAGGAGGAGGCCGGCCCTAGGAGGGGCGCACCAAGGGAGTAGGATTCCTACTCCTAGTAGGAGTAGGTTTCCTCCTTTCCTAGTCCAACTAGGAGAAGGGGGAAAGGAGGGGAGGGGAGAAGGAAGGGAGAGGGGGGCCGCGCCCCAAACCCCTTGTCCAATTTGGACTGGGCTTGGGAGGGGCGCGCGCCACCTCCTGGCTGCTGCCTCTCCTTCCCACTAAGGCCCATTAAGGCCCAATACTCTTCCCCGTATTCCCGTACCTCCCCGGTACTCCGAAAAATACACGAATCACTCGGAACCTTTCCTATGTCCGAATATAGTCATCCAATATATCGATCTTTATGTCTTGACCATTTCGAGACTCCTCGTCATGTCCCCAGTCTCATACGGGACTCCGAACTACCTTCGATACATCAAAACACATAAACTCATAATATAACTGTCATCAAACTTTAAGCGTGCGAACCCTACGGGTTCGAGAACTATGTAGACATGACCGAGACACGTCTCCGGTCAATAACCAATAGCAGAACCTGGATGCTCATATTGGCTCCCACATATTCTACGAAGATCTTTATCGGTCAAACCACATATCAACATACGTTGTTCCCTTTGTCATTGGTATGTTACTTGCCCGAGATTCGATCGTCGGTATCTCAATACCTAGTTCAATCTCGTTACCGGCAAGTCTCTTTACTCGTTCCGTAATACATCATCCTGTAACTAACTCATTAGTTACAATGCTTGCAAGGCTTATAGTGATGTGCATTACCAAGTGGGCCAGAGATACCTCTCCGACAATCGGAGTGACAAATCCTAATCTCGAAATCGCCAACCCAACAAGTACCTTCGGAGACACCTGAGAGCACCTTTATAATCACCCGATTCGTTGTGACGTTTGGTAGCACACAAAGTGTTCCTCCGGTAAGCGGGAGTTACATAATCTCATAGTCATAGGAACATGTATAAGTCATGAAGAAAGCAATAGCAACATACTAAATGACCAAGTGCTAAGCTAACGGAATGGGTCAAGTCAATCACATCATTCTTCTAATGATGTGATCCCATTGATCAAATGATAACTCATATCTATGGTTAGGAAATTCAACCATCTTTGATCAATGAGCTAGTCAAGTAGAGGCATACTAGTGATACTATGTTTTGTCTATGTATTCACACATGTATCATGTTTCCGGTTAATACAATACTAGCATGAATAATAAACATTTATCATGAAATAAGGAAATAAATAATAACTTTATTATTGCCTCTGGGGCATATTTCCTTCAGATGAAGCATGTCACATGTGTGTCCCTGATCTTTGTGTCCTCAAGAGTGCTGTGTTAGGTAATAAAGATTACCACTTGGGGGCAATAGTTGCACGTAGGTTGCATAATAATGGTATGTCTGGAGATTTATTTGGAGGAATTTATGCGACCCGTGTTGCTAATTATCTTGGTATAGCCCCACGAGAGGGGGATATGGAGTTGCTTCCTGCTTATTTAGACTATGACGCGATGGTCAAACATCATTTTCTTTTGAGGAATGAACAATTCCTCCAGTATCGACTAATCTTTGACAGACGTAGCTCTGCCCATGTTACTCTCCCTGCTCCTTTCCTTTTTGATTACCAGGCAAAACGAAGATGTGTTGTTACCAGAGAGGAGGCAGTTGAACACGAAGGGAGAGCGGAGGCGGCTCGCCAACATGCCGCAGCTCAGGATGCATTTGCTGTTGCATCTCAATATGACCCCGGTTATAACTACGGATATCAGCCAGGCTATCCTTGGCATTAGACCAACTTAGGCCAAAAGCCTAAGCTTGGGGGAGTACGTATTTCTCACTGACTTTACATTCATGTTCACACACTATTCTAGTTGTCGGTGCTCATACTCTTTCATTGTATTATCCATGCTAGTTTAATTTTAATTTTCTTTTTCTAGTTTTCTTCTTGTGTGTTTGTTAAACCTTAAGAAAAACAAAAAAATTAGTTAGTTTAATTTCCATGCTTGTAGTAGAGATTAAAATGAAAACCCAAAAAGATTTCTCGTTCTTCTTCTTGCTTGTTGGGAGCTTTCCCGTGTAATTAGTTTTATTTCTTTTCTTTCCTTTGGGGGTCGAGAGTAGAAGACCATATTGAAAATGTTTAGTGGCTCTCATATGCATGATTGTTTATTTAACTTAGAGCCCTTATTACTTTGTCTTCTCTCTTGAGTTGAATGCTTGCGATTCGGCTTAGTCCAATGCCGTGCACTATTATTATTATACACATCGTTCGGTCGTGCAGGTGAAAGGAAATAATGACGATATATGATGGACTGATTGAGATGAGAAAAGCTGGTATGAACTTGACCTCTCTTGTTTTTGTAAATATGATGAGTTCATCATTCCTGATTTAGCTTATTATGAAGTAAACATATTTGCAATGACATTTAGAGATTATAGTTGCTTGTGCCATGCTTAATTAGCTATGAGTTATAATGGTTTACCTTGCGTGCCAGCATGCTATTAAAATGATTGTGATGTGGTCTGATGGGATGGTATCCTCCTTTGAATAAATGACTCGACTTGGCACATGTTCACGCATGTAGTTGAAACAAATCAACATAGCCTTCACGATATTTATGTTCATGGTGGATTATATCCTACTCATGCTTGTACTCGGTGTAAATTAATTTTAATGCATGTTCATGACTGTTGTCGCTCTCCCGGTTGGTCACTTTCCAGTCTTTTGCTAGCCTTCACCTGTACTAAGAGGTAATACTGCTTGTGCATCCAAACTCCACAAACCCCAAAGTTGTTCCATATGATTCCACCATACCTTCCTATATGCAGTATCTACCTGCCGTTCCAAGTAAATTTGTACGTGCAAAACTCCAAACCTTCAAATGAAATTCTGTTTTGTATGCTCGAGCAGCTCATGTTTCAACTAGGGTTGTCTATATCTTCCATGCTAGGTGGGTTATTCTCAAGAGGAGTGGACTCTGCTCCTCATTCATGAGAAAATGGTCGCTAACCGGGATGCCCAGTCCCATGATCCAAAAAGATCAAAGCAAATCAAAATAATTAAACAAAACTCCCCCAGGGTTGTTGTTAGTTGGAGGCACTCGTTGTTTTGAGCAAGCCATGGATTGATGCTTCTTGGTGGTGGAGGAGTATAAACTTTTACCATTCTGTTTGGGAACCGCCTATAATGCATGTAGTATGGAAGATATCGCCATCTCATAGTTGTTGCGTTGACAGTGAAAGTATGCCACTCAAAATATTATTCATCTCTATTTTAAAATCGAGCTCTGGCACCTCTACAAATCCCTGCTTCCCTCTGCGAAGGGCCTATCTATTGACTTTTATGTTGAGTCATCACCTTCTTATTAAAAAGCATTTGCTGGAGAGCACACTGTCATTTGCATTCATTATTATTAGTTTATATTGGGTATGACTTGACTGGATCTCTTTTACCATGAATTACAATGTTTAGTCAGCCCTTGGTCTTTAAAGGTGCTCTGCCTTTATGTTTTGCGGTCTCAGAAAGGGCTAGTGAGATACCATCTTGTTATATCATATTATGATTGTTTTGAGAAAGTGTTGTCATCTGAGTTTTATTATTATTGCTCGCTAGCTGATTATGCCATTGATATGAGTAAATATGAGACCTAAGTGTTATTGTGAGTATGGTTAGTTCATAATCTTTGCTGAAAACTTGAATGTTGGCTTTACATATTTACAACAACAAGAGCAAATAGAGTTTGTAAAAGTTTTTCTTTATCACTTTCAGTTTATCAACTGAATTGCTTGAGGACATGCAAAGGTTTAAGCTTGGGGGAGTTGATACGTCTCCAACGTATCTACTTTTCCAAAAAATTTTGCCCTTGTTTTGGACTCCAACTTGCATGATTTGAATGAAACTAACCCGGACTGACGTTGTTTTCAGCAGAACTGCCATGGTGTTGTTTATTGTGCAGAAAACAAAAGTTCTTAGAATGACTTGAAAATCCACGGAGATAACTTTTGGAAAATATGAAAAATACTGGCAAAAGAATCAAGGCCAGTGGGCCCACACCCTGTCCACGAGGGTGGGGAGCGCGCCCTCCCCCCTGGGCGCGCCCCCCTGTCTCGTGGGCCCCCTGATGCGCCACCAACCTCAACTCCAACTCCATATATTCCGTTTCGCAGAGAAAAAAATCAGACAGAAAGTTTCATCGCGTTTTACGATATGAAGCCGCTGCCAAGCCCTAATCTCTCTCGGGAGGGCTGATCTGGAGTCCGTTCGGGGCTCCAGAGAGGGGGATTTGTCGTCGTCGTCATCATCAACCATCCTCCATCACCAATTTCATGATGCTCACTGCCGTGCGTGAGTAATTCCATCGTAGGCTTGCTGGACGGTTATGGGTTGGATGAGATTTACCATGTAATCAAGTTAGTTTTGTTAGGGTTTGATCCCTAGTATCCACTATGTTCTGAGATTGATGTTGCTATGACTTTGCTATGCTTAATGCTTGTCACTAGGGCCCGAGTGCCATGATTTCAGATCTGAACCTATTATGTTTTCATGAATATATGTGAGTTCTTGATCCTATCTTGCAAGTCTATAGTCACCTATTATGTGTTATGATCCGACAACCCCGAAGTGACAATATTCGGGATACTTCTCAGTGATGACCATAGTTTGAGTAGTTCCTGTATTCACTATGTGCTAATGCTTTGTTCCGGTTCTCTATTAAAAGGAGGCCTTAATATCCCTTAGTTTCCATTAGGACCCCGCTGCCACGGGAGGGTAGGACAAAAGATGTTATGCAAGTTCTTTTCCATAAGCACGTATGACTATATTCGGAATACATACCTACATTACATTGATGAACTGGAGCTAGTTCTGTGTCACCCTATGTTATAGCTATTACATGAGGAATCGCATCTGACATAATTATCCATCATTGATCCAATGCCTACGAGCTTTTTACATATTGTGCTTCGCTTATTTACTTTTCCGTTGCTACTGTTACAATTACTACAAAACTGCTATCTTTACTTTTGCCACTATTACCATTACTATCATACTACTTTGCTACTAAATACTTTGTTGTAGATACTAAGTTATCTAGGTGTGGTTGAATTGACAACTCAACTGCTAATACTTAAGAATATTCTTTGGCTCCCCTTGTGTTGAATCAATAAATTTGGGTTGAATACTCTACCCTCGAAAGCTGTTGCGATCCCCTACACTTGTGGGTTATCACCCCCCCCCCCATATTTCCATGGATTGCAACCTCAAGATGGAGTTTTGGAACGTGTGTGGCCTAAAGAGCCAGGCCAAACGCATTGTTGGGTGCAGCATAATCTTCGTGCATCCCCATGTATTGTGAGCCTTCTAGAAACTAAACTTCTTCTGGTCTCGTTGGAGATTGTTCTCAAATGCTCGAACTTCTCTTCCAAGATTTCTTATTCTTGCTCGCAAACAGTACATGGCGAGGAATTATCCTGGCATGGCAGCATACTTCCGTCGCTCTTTCTAACCCTGCCATGGGTACTAACCACATCACGACTCTCGTTTATCCCCTTGCCGAAAACCATCATTGGTGCATTATTGGAGACTACGGACCCCAAGAAGACCAGTCAAAGATCTATTTTCTCTCAGAGTTGTAGGACGAACGTGCTACATGTGTGGGCCCTTGGATCATAGGGGAATCACAACATCATCCTTTTCGCAGATGACAAGAATAATAACCAGCTGAATCGACTCATCATGCATCGTTTCTGCCAGTTCACCTCAGGTCTTGAACTGCACGATATCTACCACCATGGCCGGAGACACATGGTCTAATGGGCATGAGCGTTCAGTGTCGGTACACAGTAGTCGTGTGCTATGCACTCTGGGCTGGTACGCACTACATCCTTCTGTGTTTGGCTTTCGTTGTCTCGAATCACCGCACCCTCGTGATTGATTGTGCACGACACGCCCACAAGTGGCCGCATTTCCACTCTGAGAGGTATTGGACCAAGATGGAAGGATTCCGCCAGGTTGTCTGGGATGCTTGGAACAACATTGAGCCGGACCCTGGCCCATTCAGGCATAACTATGCAAGGCTCTAGACCACTACTCATTGCCTGCAGATCTAGGGCACGAGATCTATTGATGGCATCTCCGTGCAGCTACTTCTTGCTCGCGAGATCATAGCCTGCCTTGATGTTGCTCAAGACTTGCACCCCCTCTCGGCCACGGAAGCATGGCTACGGTGTAAAATCAATTGTGCATTGTAACACCCTGGATTTTGCCTTTTTCTTTTTATTGGAATTTATTGAGTATCTGAATTTGCATTTGGGTTTTTCAGTCAATTCCTTTTGACATACCACTTGGAAATCATTTTGATTTTCTTCCAAGTGGGTTCTATCATCCTTAAACCCTCTCTAGACCTCATCCCTCTCACCATAATGCCATGGGACAATTTTCTTTAAAGGCATAATATTCATTTTCCTCCTGAAAATGAATGTTTTCCCTCTAAGCTATGAACCAACCCTCATTTTTCTTGCTCGTTAAATCCCAAGAAAAATCCCAAATATTTTTTGGGTCATGCATCACCTTACCATGCAAAATTTTGCCTCTATCCTTTGTAAAATTTCAGCTAAGGAAAATGTTTTTGTTTTTGTCCAAAAATGGCACTTTGTGAAGCAAGTGTAATTTTCCTTAATCTCTTGGAGCTGAAATTTGTACCACTTCATTACCTTCCTAAGAGAAGCTTAACTACCAAAAATCAAACTTCTTCACCAAGTCGTTGGACCACAGCTTGTTGAACAAGTTTCTGTCCAGAAACTTTGTGCCAGTCTCAAGTCTTGTCATTGGACCTAGGTGGCAATCTAAGGGCACTCCTCTGACCAGCTTTGAAGGGACAACACACCAGACACGGTTTGCACTTTGCAAAAGCACCGCCATGCCAGTGCACATTGTGACCATGCAGGCATGAGGTGTTCGACATTCAATCGTCGCGCTCTGGGCATCGGGGCCCTCTATCGCCACCCATTTCTCCTCCTCGCGCCACCGCAGCTTGCCCCTGAAGGAAATATGCCCTAGAGGCAATAATAAAGTTATTATTTATTTCCTTATATCATGATAAATGTTTATTATTCATGCTAGAATTGTATTAACCGGAAACATAATACATGTGTGAATATATAGACAAACAGATTGTCACTAGTATGCCTCTACTTGACTAGCTTGTTAATCAAAGATGGTTATGTTTCCTAACCATGAACAAAGAGTTGTTATTTGATTAACAAGGTCACATCATTAGTTGAATGATCTGATTGACATGACCCATTCCATTAGCTTAGCACACGATCGTTTAGTATGTTGCTCTGCTTTTATCCATGACTTATACATGTTCCTATAACTATGAGATTATGCAACTCCGTTTACGGAGGAACACTTTGGTACTACCAAACGTCTGGCAACGAATCGGGTGATTATAAAGGAGTACTACAGGTGTCTCCAAAGGCAGATGTTGGGTTGGCGTATTTCGAGATTAGGATTTGTCACTCCAATTGTCGGAGAGGTATCTCTGGGCCCTCTCGGTAATGCACATCACTTAAGCCTTGCAAGCATTGCAACTAATGAGTTAGTTGTATGATGATGTATTACGGAACGAGTAAAGAGACTTGCCGGTAACGAGATTGAACTAGGTATTGGATACCGACGATCGAATCTCGGGCAAGTAACATACCGATGACAAAGGGAACAACGTATGTTGTTATGCGGTCTGACCGATAAAGATCTTCGTAGAATATGTAGGAACCAATATGGGCATCCAGGTCCCGCTATTGGTTATTGACCGAGACGTGTCTCGGTCATGTCTACATTGTTCTCGAACCGTAGGGTCCGCACGCTTAAGGTTTCGATGATGCTTATATTATGAGTTTATGAGTTTTGATGTACCGAAGGAGTTGAGTCCCGGATGAGATCGGGGACATGACAAGGAGTCTCGAAATGGTCGAGGCGTAAAGATCAATATATTGGACGACTATATTCGGAGTTCGGAAAGGTTCCGAGTCATTGGGTATTTTTGAGTCTGGGAGAGTTACGGAATTCGTATTGGGCCTCATTGGGCCATACGGGAAAAGGAGAGAAAGGGCCAAAAGGTGGCGCGCCTCCCTTGCTCTGGTCCGATTGGACTAGGGAAGGGGCCCCTTCCTTCCTTCTCCTTCTCTCTTCCCTTTCCTTCTCTCCTACTCCCCTACATGGAAGGACTCCTAGTTGGACTAGGAAAGGGAATCCTACTCCGGTGGGAGTAGGACTCCCCTGGCGCGCCTAAACCTAGGCCGGCCTCCTCCTCCCTTGCTCCTTTATATACGGGGCAGGGGCACCCCATAGACACACAAGTTGATCCTTGAGATCGTTCCTTAGCGTGTCGGTGCCCCCTCCACCATAATCCACCTCGGTCATATCGTGGCGGTGCTTAGGCGAAGCCTGCATCGGTAGAACATCAAGATCGTACCACGCCGTCGTCTTGACGGAACTCTCTCTCCCGGAGCTTTGCTGGATCGGAGCCGAGGGCGTCACCGAGCTGTCGTGTGTCAAGAACTCGGAGGCGCCGGAGTAACGGCGCTGGGATCGGTTGGATCGCGAGGAGAACGTACGACTACTTCCTCTACGTTGTGATCGCTTCCGCTTCGGTCTACGAGGGTACGTAGACAACACTTTCCCCTCTTGTTGCTATGCATCACCATGATCTTGCGTGTGCGTAGGAAATTTTTTGAAATTACTACGTTCAACAACAGCCCCCGCCACTCAGCATCCTCCCACACTTCCACCTAGTCTCGCATTGCTCTTCCTCGACGCCAGTAGGCAGCACACCGGAAGTGGCCGACGTGCAACCAGGCGGAACAATGCGCGCGAGTGCGCCGCCTGCTCCACTTAGTGCGCTTCACAGTGCCCGTGTGCATGCATAGCTTCTCTGTGTTGAGCTACTTCTTCTCCAAGACTCACTGGAGCTCATCTTCCTCTCAATTCGCCAGCAACACTTTCCCTGCATCATAGCAATGACTCTATGTATTGTGTTTGGTTGCTCGAATTGTCTAGGCTCATACTACTACACGTTGTTTGGTTGCATACAGGCAACGAGGCCTGCTTACCTTGTACCATACGTGGAAAAATTACCAGTTGCACCTTACACATGATCTCACCACCCACACCAATAAAACAACAGTGCAATGACGATGAAGTGGATGATGATGATGAAGTTCTTCATCCCAAACTATCAATCTGACTTGGAAATTTCAACATTGCATTCCTTCTTGAGCACTGCCTTGAAGTAAGCATCCTCTATCGCCTACTTACTCTTAAACCCTCTATGGAAGCTATTTTTGTAACCTGCCACTTGTTCATCGCATGCTTCCCATGAACCGTAAACCCCTGGAACCCTTCCTCAGAATACCACATTCCACTTGTCCTAGCATAGCAGAAGAGCAACAATTCAAGTAGCAAGAAATGGAGCACACTAGACATGTAACATAAGAAAGCATGCATGATCATACGACATTGCATGCTCATCCTACCATTACTATGGCCTCATCCTACCACCACATCCAAAAGAGAGTGTTATCATACCATTGCTAGTTCGCCATCGGTGTGAGGAATTATTATATACTACCTTGTCAAAATATACAGGCCATCATCAAGAGTTTATCAAGCCCTAGCTACCACAAAATGTACATCGTCATCGCCATTGTTGTCGAGGATCATGCATGTTGTCACCACCACCACAAGAAACATCACTAGTAGTAGTTCTTGCCCGGCCAGGTCCTGAGCCAGAGCACCATGTGCGCGTCTGCCATGGCACCAAACCCAACACCCTGAGTCATGTTTTCTAGTTGGTGGCTGGGAGAAGAAATGAGACCCTTTGGGTTGAAGCCACCTTGGTCCATGACGGTGCTGTAGAGATCAGGGTGGATGCCGACCAGCTTGCTCTCCCTAATGACTCTTGCCACCTCCTTGGTATCCTAAGTCATTCTACTGAAGATGATCAGCTCTTCATCCATCAAGCCTCCCCTCTTCATCTTCCTATAAAGCACGGGAATGCGATCACCATCGTTATCGGGACCATCAAGGATCATGGTCTTTGACTCCTAGGTGTTAGGATACTCGAGCATAGGTGATCCAAGCAGCTGACCGAAGCCCAGGGCATGCTTGCCGGTTGCCAACACGAAGGAGAAGATTTGTTGCATCTGGTGGTAGTTTTTGATGGGTGTGTTGAGGAACTCTACATCCTTGGGGTGAGCCTAAGAAAGAAACACAATAGTGTGGTTAGTTAGACAACAACGTGGTTAGTTGTGATTGGCATGGTACATAGGCTTAAACAAGTGGTTCATGAGCTAACTGCATGTGGCCTTCGTAGTGCTCTGTCTCCAAACAGATCGAGCAGGTCTCATGGTCCCATGAAGCGTCGCTCAGGTCTCTAAGCTTGGACACAGTGATCCACCTCGCTCTCCACTTACTGAGGTGGTTGTAGACCTGGTTCGAGGTGACCTCCTGCCCATAAAACTCGAACACCTGCTTTGCAACAGCGTTCAAGTGCACCTCCTTGAAATCCTTGTTAGTCCTCATCCCACTGGCTATGATTTCACACATCTTATTAAGCACGAATGTCGACAGGAATTGTTGCCATTTAATAAAGTTATCCCTACCCTCCTTTTCCTTTGTGGCTACCTTTTGAGCAGCAGCATGAGAGCTGCAGCATCAGGCTGAGCCAACACAATTGCTATAGCCACAAATGGTGGAACCGTATGAGACACCTTCAAAACATCTGAATCGGGAGGCATCCGGTCATAGATGGGAGAGGTTGGGAGTCCGTGAACTGGCGCTGGGACACGACAAGGGCCTGACTAAACTCTTGCGTGCTCATGTACTACAAGCATAAGCATCAGCAAGAGTGGAACACACTACACATCTATAGTAGGAACGAGCACTAAACATTGACAGTATGAACGAGCACTACATATGGAAAGTATGAACGAGCACTACACATGTACAGACGGATGATCTAGTTCAACACATCGGCTCAAATCATAGCAAGGAGTTCAACAAACTAGCACATATACTTGCATACTAGCATACTACCAATCCATCACCACTAGCTATTAGTCCTTGCCGATATGGAAACAACTCCTAGCATGCTACAAATCCATCACCACTATCTATTAGAACATCACATTCACATATATCGGTGTACAATGCTACAAGATGGTCATGGATCTAACCCTACCACATGCTCATAAATCTAGTTAGAACGGGTACAGAGAAGGGGTGATTGAACTCATAGACACCATCAAAGCAACTCAAAGGAGGCGTGGAACACGTCAAAGAAGAGGAGGACTTGAATCGCCACCGCCGCCAAACGATGGACGAGCAGGAGCGCTGCTTACCTGGTCATCGTTGTCGATCTGCGCCAGAGGGAAAGCTCGAGATGGGGGGTGGTGGCGAGAGTTTTGGCGGTGAGGTGAGGTTGGCTATAAAGGGCGACCGATTCAGCGGGAGGTGACGCCAATTCCTCCTGCCACTTTCTGAGACACGCGCGAGGTTGCGCATCTCCATGGATGCATGAGGTCACCCGCATTCCCCTCCCCTGCATCGCTCGAGCTTGGCTCACTTGAAATGGCTGAATCGGTCATTCCTAGCAGGACTCGCTAGGAGATGCTTTAAGTTCCGTGTTATGCAAGAATCTAATGCAGCCCAACTAAACAAACAAACAACTTGTTTTCTTCCCGCGCAGACCTGGTTGAGTTTGTTGCTGCCTACCAAACTCCTCATAACTGTATTTGCAGTGGCGTGCAGGTTCGAAAGGGAGACCGCCAAAGCATCCCAAGCAATGCGGATCCCCTCCACGGGTGCCCACCACTACTTGTTCGTTTCAATGTTGCTACGCTTGTGAGTTGCCATCCGTTTAGCTAAGGCCTAAGAGCAGTGTTATACACATGACCCAATCCACATGATTCATATACGATGCTTAAATCCAGCCGGACATGCACAGGATTGACAAGGGCACCGGCCACTGGATTAGCACGTGGTGCAAAGATCGGATAGTATCGTGTCGGTAGCAGTTTCGTTTAGCTTCTGAGGCTCGACTTGTACTAAATGGCGTGGTGTTGGCAAGTTGCTTTGTGTGCATGGCTGACTACCTCTCTTGTAAATTTCTCTGTTGTCTTCTATTAAAAATATGGTACATGATTTGCTTACTCTTAAAAAATATGTTATTCATTTAGATACATTTATCAAAATGACTAGACTAGATCAGAGGCGAACACTTAATTTAGATTCATTCATTTTCTCAGGAAATGGGTGAATATTTGATGCCTGTTGTTGATGGCTTTCACCCGCAAAGTCATTTCGCGCGGTTAGGCTACCTACAGGTAGATCTCACACCACCCATATTTTCTGAGATGCGTGTGAGCTATGGCCCACCTAGATGTATAGCAGTAGTATATTGTTGTATATTTTTTGGGGGTCAAATCAGTGTCAGTTTGATGGGCCCAAAGGACTTACTTTTGCCAAGAAAGATGTGAATGTAGCTCTCTCTCTATCTATCTATCTATCTATCTATCTATCTATCTATCCATCTATCTCTCTCTCTCTCTGTGTGTGTGTGTGTGTGTGTGTGTCTCAATCAAATCCCTTGACTTTATTTCATCTTAAACAATTTAAATCACTCATATTTTTAAACTATAAACTCATTTTTGAAACTTTTTATATATTTGGACTCTTAGCTTTAAGCCCTTTAGAATTTGACCAATTTTGGATACATTTCGAGCACGTTCAAATTTTGATGTTCACATTTCATACGTGAAGAAAAACATATTTCACTAAAAAATATGAAACAAACCAATTTCACTAGAAATATGTGAAAATAACTTGTTTCACCGAAACGTACTTAACCCAACTATGAAAATGAAATGTCAACTTGTGAAACTGATTATTTGGAAATGTGTAACAGTTTATTTCAAAAGAGTGAAATATGTTATTTTAAAAATGTGCAAATGAAACAGATGTGATTTTGTGAAACAATACAAGAATGTGAAATGTACCTTCTGAAAGTGAAAAAAATGTTAAACTAAAAAGTCAACTTGTGAAATTGAAATGTTTGAAATGTGTAACAGTTTATTTGAAAGGGGTGAAATGTGTTATTTGAATAATGTGAAATTGAAATAGTTGTGATTTCTATGAAACAAGCGATTGAAAAGTGAAATGTAGGTTCTGAAAATAAAACAATATTAAGTGGAAGTCAACTTGTGAAACGGATTATTTTGAAATGTATAACCGTTTATTTCAAGAGTGTGAAACATGTTATTTTTAAAAGTGTGCACTTGTAATATATGTGATTATTGTGAAACAAGCTAATGAAAAGTGAAATGTAATTTTGGATCATTTTGGATCCAGCACCCTGGCTTCATGGAAACGGTTCAAAGATCATGGTCAAAACCGGTGTTCTCCCAAAATATGGCGACAATACTTTGTAAAAAAACTCAAGAATCTCAGGCATGCTCTTAAATACTAGAGCAAAGGTATTTCCAAATTGTCTACTGTCGTTAAAAATACAAATAGGGCACTACTGGAAATTGATGGTTTAGAAAATAAAAGAAGACTCACAATTACTGAAACTAATTTTAGAAGAGTTCTCAAAGCTCACCTCATCAGATTACTTTCTTACCAAAAACTATACTGAAAGAAAAGATGTACAATGGGTTCAATTTGGGGACAAAAACTCAAATTTTTTCCAAGCAATGGCTTCCGAGAGGTACAGAAGAAATAATAATGTGTCACTAACTACTGATGAGGGATATTGTGTGGAAGATCATACAGTGAAGGAGTCAGTAATCTTCGAGTCCTTTAAACAAAGACTTGGTACATCAACTCACAATGGTTTGAAATTTGACCTCACAAGAATCATTAATAGGATTGATGGGCTCGAGGAGCTTATAGTCCCTTCACTACCGATGAGATTGATCATGTTATTAGATCAATGCCAGCTGACCTCGCACCAGGCCCGGATGGCTTCACAGGGGCATTCCTCAAATCTTGTTGGCCAGTGATCAAAGAAGACTTCTACAAACTTTGCAATCAGTTCTTTGATGGAACCCTCAATCTTGAGAGCATTAATGATGGTTTCATCACATTGATCCCTAAAACTAATGCTCCAAGCACTGTCAATGACTACAGGCCAATCACCCTCCTAAACTATTGTCTTAAAGTGATCACGAAGATCCTAGCCAATCGTCTACAAAAGGTAATTCTCAAAATTCTATAGGAACCAATACGGTTTCCTCAAAGGATGTACCATCCAAGATTGCCTTGCCTGGGCATTCGAGTATATTTACCAATGCCAAACATCCAAGAAATAAATTGTCCTTCTCAAACTTGACTTCGCAAAGGCCTTCGACACAATCGATCAGGAAGCTATGTTGGAAATTATGAAGAATATGGGCTTCAATGACAAGTAGCTGAACTGGATTAAATGCATTTTTTTTCTTCGGGCAAATATGTCGTCTTACTAAACGGAGTCCCTGGACGGCAGTTCCATTGCAAGTGTGGTGCACGCCAAGGTGATCCTTTATCTCCATTAATTTTCATACTAGCAGCAGACTAGCTACCAGCCGCGATCAATGACACGTTTTCCAGAGGAGTCAACAGCCTACCGTTCCCTTGCAACAACTAGAAAGAGTACCACGGTGATCCAATACGCTGACGATACCATCCTTGCACTGCATGCATGCCCCACTCAAGCTACAATCATCAAGAACATTCTGTCTGATTATGACACCTCGATCGGTCTGAAAATCTCACAAATCCACACTAATGCCAATAAATTGTGATGAAGAACTCTGCAACACTTTAGCAAACATCTTCGGTTGTGTGGTAGGAAAGATGAACTTCACATACCTAGGCCTCCCCATGGGCACAACTAAACCAACCATACATGATCTCATGCCTCTGGTCTGCCAAGTGGAAAGACGTCTATCGACAACTCTCAACATGATATCATATGGAGGCAAACTCACTCTGTTCAACTCATTCATAACTTCCCTCATAACCTTTGCCTTGTGCACTCTTAAACTGCCAGCTGGCATCATTGAACTCCTGGACAAGATACACAGGAAATGCCTCTGGACAAAGAAAAATGACCAAGGTGACACATGTAACTCACTTGCATCATGGAACATGGTATGCAAACCAAAAGAATGTGGGGGATTATATATGTGTTCTTAACCCGAAAGTACAAAGTGATGTGTTACTCCTCAAATTCTTACATGAATTCTATAATCACTGGGATCTCTCATGGGTGGAACTAATCTAGGATACATATTACATAGCAAAAGATTCCACATGCCACGGACTTGTGCGGCTCCTTCTGGTGACCGGATGTTTCAAAGCTTATGCCAATTTATCGCGGGATTACCCAGGTAATTATTCACAATGGATCTACGACTCTATTCTGGAAAGACGTGTGGCTTGATAATGTCTTGGATGAAACCATCCTCGAGCCTTTTCATTTGCACAACATGAAGATATTTCTGTGAGATATATCTTGGGAAGCACTTCTCTGCGGCAAACATTTCACCTACCTCTTTCGACACAAGCGCATGCGGAGACACATGACCTGCAACAAAAAAACCATGGAAACTGAGCTCACAGATCCCTTGGTCAATGATGAATGGAAGGCGTGTATGGGGATCAATACACTACTCAGCCAACAAATACTACACCTTCTATTTCAAGGACATCCAAGCGAATCGAACATACACCTAGATCTGGCAGTCCAAAGCAACGATGAAAATCAAAGTTTTTGGTTGGTTGCTTTTGTCTGATAGGCTTAACACTCGAAACATGCTGAAAAGAAGACACTATAACATTGGCACCAATTTTGGCTGCCTTCTCTGCACCACATGTCAAGATGAAATGGTGGAACATCTATTTTTTTAAGTGCCCTTTTAGCCTTGATTGCTGGCATGAGCTTCATATGATGGGGGGGCAGAATAGGTACACGTCTGGACTAGGTGGTTGCAGCAAAAAAACTCTTGGAACAAACCTCTGTTTATGGACACCTTTCTTCTAGCTGCTTGGAGCATTTGGAAGGAACTAAACAACAAACACTTTTGAGGGGTGCTGCCATCAAGAGACTCCTGGCATTCAAGACTAAACGAAAATTTGTCCCTCCTCACTTATAGGGTGGGAAAGAAACAAAAACCCTTCCTAGTTTCCTGTATTAGCACTCTGTAATAAGACTTTTCTCCCAACCCACATCCCCAAAGGGGATGATTTGTAAATGACCCCTTTTTACATTATTGATCCCTATTAATTAATTTGCAGCGAGAGCCTCTCCTACTGTTTCAGCTATAAAAAAAGTGAAATGTAGGTTTCGAAAGTGAATAACAATATGAACTGAAACGTCCACTTGTGAAACCGGCCATTCCCAAATGTGAAACGGTTTATTTTAAAATTGTGAAATATGTTCTTTCAAAAATGTGAAATTGAAGTGGATATGATTTATATGAAACAAGCCAGTGAAAAGTGAAAAACAACATAAAACTGAAAAATATGAACTTGTGAAACTGATTAAAATCATTTTATTCATAAGATTTCAAGCGGGGAAAATATGTGAAATGTGTTTCATGACTTTTAAAGTCATTTAAAATGTATCCAAAATGGGTTTTGTTTTGCGACATGAGTTCAAATATATTAGAAAAATGAAATCGAAAGTTTAGTTTAAGAGATATGAATAATTTTAAGTTAGCAAAGGTGAAAAAATGGATGAATTAGCTTAGGAGAGAGAAGAGAAAGAATGGGCAACAGATGCATGCAAGGCCCTGTGTCATCTGACCACAAGCTGACAGTGGCGGAACGTGTATACCCTATTTGCAGGTTGTATAGCTACGTATTCTCGAGACACAATGATTTGCTATATTGCATAGTATTGCACTAATCTTCAGACCACGATGAGCTCAGATATGTCGGTACATGTTGGAACCGCTCAACTTTTCATTTTGGGCCTTCACCCCTATCGGCTATCGCCGTCTGTGACATTTGGTGAGTCCGCCCGCGTTGGAGTTGCCCTTACAGCATAGTCACAACTGCAGATTAGAGCATCTCCACTCCGCGCCCAAGACGCCCCCCCCCCCCCCTAAGCACCTTTTTTAGCACCGACGGTAAAAGGTCCCATTCATGCTCCAAGACGTCGTTTTCCGCCGGATTTGAGCAAAACTAGCCCAGCGACCCCAGGCCAAACCCAGCCCCCCGGTGGCACTTGGGGCGTCCGGCGCTATTTTGTGCATGCTCAAACCCCACCAGTCAGCCTCTCTCTCCTCCTTTTTGTGCCAGGCCCACCACTTGCATGCAAAAAAGAATCTCTCCTCCCCCCCCCCCCCAAGGGATCAGGCTTGCCTGCTCCCTTTTCATGCTCCCATCTGTGCTCCCACTTCATCCTACTGTGTCCTTTTCCTTTTTTTCTAATCTAATCATCTCCCCTAATTTTCGGGGGTGGGGCGAGTCTTCTTTTCTTCCAATCAAATCAAGCCCGTGGCGCGAAGCGCAGATGGGAGCATGGCAAGGAGCGAGCAAGTCTCGTCCCACACGACGAATAGCTCCTCGCTCGTGGCGCTCATTGCCGCCTCCTCGCCGCCGTGTCGTTGCTACCCGCCGAGCCCGAGCCCGAGCCCTGGTTGCCGCGCGCCCTCGCCACGTCTCCTCACAGCACACGTCTCCTCGCACCCTCGCCACGCCAAGCTCCGGCCGTGGCGGCGTTGGCCCCCTGCAGCGCGGCGTTCTCGGTGAGGCGGCGCGCGTTGCACCGGGGCCTACCCCTCGCCGCGTCGTGCCCAGGGCCTCCACGGGCGTGCCAGAGGTCGTGTGCGACAACGCGAGGGCCGAGCTCATGGCGGCGCACGTCGGCGCGGCGCTCGCGGACGTGGACTTCGCCGACGCCGACGCCTCGCTGGGGCGCATCCAGATGCCGTTCGAGCACGGGCTCGCGTTGTCGCTGCAGCTCGTCCGATTCGCCTGCGAGCCTGGGCTGAGATGCTCGCGACCGCGTCTCCCTCTTCCGCTGAGGTACGACCCGGGCACGGCGGTGCAGGCGGTGCAACACCAGGACGCCACCGTCCTCGCGGCGCCAATGCGCGCTCGGGCGCTGCTGGGCCGTTCCTCGTGGCCGGCGAAGCGCGCGCGGGCACGAGAAGGCGGAGAAGTTGCTGGGCCGTTCCTCGTGGGCGGCAAGCGTGCACGGGAAGCGGGCGGAGTAGGAGGAGCTTGGCGCATGGAGCGCCCACAGGCTGTTCGTCCAAATGACAAGCCAAAATGAGTCGGAAAAAAAAATGACTATCCATTCATTCAAAGGCGCCGGTCAATTAAAAGTCGCCACTAACACAGATGAATCATCATCGAACACAACTGGTAGCAGACTCTCAAGTGGGCACTGCAGTGGGGCCATTCAAGAATGCGGTACATTTAGCAGAAAAGATAGCCAAGCCGTGAACTTTGGGAACATACATAGTTCATGATTTGCTATCCAAAAACACGCAGCAGCAGATGGGCACCGTTACTACGCTCGCTGGCTTACTGTTAAGCTAAAACCGCCTCCGGCTTGCTGCAAAGGGCTACTTGCTTCTACGGCACTACTCTGACTCCTGAAGACATGTCATGAGAAATTTCCCGCTACTCTGATTCCTGAAGCTAATGTCCTCATAATTTCCACCCCTATACATTTCCCTCCTCGAAGAAAGAACATCCTACGTTGCAGTTAGTCCCACCTCGAAATTCAATCAGTCGAAGCCAAACATAAACCATCAGCGCATATAAGGTTGCCACAGCGACAAAAACTTGAAGATAAGTGTTGCTTCGGGTGAACAACACACCAAGCTCCAAGGGGTGACAGTTGACAACTCCATCTGGCCGGTTCCCATTACATTTTGGTTAAGCGACTGCAAAGAAGCTACTTACTTCTCCATCTTTGCTGCAAACGACTTCCTCTCACCCGCGTGCCTCTGCAAAACGATGTTGCACATGCAAAAATTAAGGTCTCAACTTACGGAACCCACGCAAGTCCAGAGAGTACGTAGGAAGCAGCATTTACCTTATGAAGTATACTGAACTTCATTGCTTGCTTTTCTCGGACAAGCATCCAGTCCAAGGCCAGGTCATATTCTATTGTATTGGGTTGAGAACAATGTGATGTTGACACTGCCTTCTTCTGCGGAAATAACAACAGTTGCATTGATATCATGTACAGAAAAGGAGAAACTGCGACGGGATTAATTATAGGACACCATCGAGACCTGCTCTTCTCGTTGTCTTGGGTTCATTTTCTGATTACTGATGGTTAAGTGCCCAACCAGAGCTCCTGAAGCTGGTTTTGGGACCTTAAGTAACCCTTTGCTGCAGTAAAGGGGTCTGCAAGAAATACAATTAATCAGAAGTACCAGAAGTTAGCAAAAGAAGACCAAACTAGAAGATTACTAATTACTTATACTGAGCAATGCCACGTGGCAGTCACATACAAACTGTGTAACCAGCAATTGCAATGTTGCACACGCACAATCCCTGTCTGATTTGCCAACTAAAGAACTAGTAAAACACATAAATTGGTGCTCATCGCAGAAGCAATTGGTTAATATAAAGCTCTGTTAGTTCCAATCGGTGTTTTTGCAGTTGGTTTGAACTGAGGTGCCATCATGTGAAACTGAAACATAACAGACAGTAGCGATGCTTGGTATGAAATTTATTACATGCCAGCACTGAATAATAAGTAAAGTACATTTCATCATTCCAACAAGTATTGACACAATAGAGTGAGTTACCTTCCACCCACAACCAAACCTGAATTGATTTTCATAACAGCGTCATCAGCAATATTTCTAGAATTGAATACAACATATGCTTTTCCTACAAATTAGAAAAAGGCATTTTATTTAAACTGCGTTGGATAAGGTTAAATGGAACATGTTAGTATTTGTGTAGAAGTTCACTCACCATTGTTAGGATCATCGTAGGTCGGGTGGTTAATAGGCTTAGCAGTACAAGATAGTTGTAGTGCCTCACGAATAAGTTCCTGCAAACATGATTGTAATAAGATATGTTCACTAAATTGATGGTGTGATACACAGGAGGAGCAGATAACATGTGAAAAGAACATGAAGACTAAACAAAGCACAAGTAGAATGAGTACTGAACAGGGTGGACGAAGATCCTTGAAAAAAAGAGATGGATATGCACAGAGTTAATCAACTTTTTCATGCCCCAACAGTTTCAACTTCTCTGTGCTGCTACTTGTTATCGAATAAAAAACATATCTATTTATTTATTACTTTCTTGAGCAGAAGCACATAGTTCCTTTTTCACAAAATCAGGAGACATTTTGTAAGAGACTGTAGAAGTTAAGCAGGCAGAAATCAGTGTACACAGCTGTGTAAAGCTCAGCTTGTGGTTGCTGGATTGTGCTGTGGTGACTTGTTTATGATAATCTGCTGCGGAAAATAGTAATGTGGGCAGGAAAGAGTTGGTTTAGCCAAACCAAAATAATAGGAAAGAGTCAGTTGGAAAAGCTGGATCGTCATAATCCACATCATGCCAAACACGGCCTACAGAACAGAAAGCTTAAGCTATTCAAGAAGACAAGTAGATTATCCTTCTAGGCCAGGAACACAATTAGAGAGCTAGAAGCAGCTCAGGCTTCATGACAACCAAATACAGAAAAAAGAAGATAGTCATAGTACCACTATTTCAGAAGCTCCAAACCGTATGTCAAGATTCTGAATATACACCAGCCTCCCCTCCCTATCAGCTTGTGTTAGTTTTTCATGCCATGGCTGCAAATTACATTTAATATAGATTATGAGTTTATGCCATATATATAACTGAAAGCCAAAGCATGATTTCATTCAATAGACAATAACATAGAACTGAATCAAAGGCTACATCTTAGTACTATGCTAATTTGATGAAACGATTTATCAAGTGAAGACTGCAGATATAACATATACTTCATAATAATAACAACAACAACAACAATAACAACAACAAAGAAAAGAAAAGATCACTCACCTGTGGTTTGAACCATTTTCTTCTGTCCTGTTAAGTAGCATAAAGGTGTATTAGCACACGAAAGTAAACATGATAGTAGCAAACTGTGTTAACACACAAAAGTAAACGTGATAGTAGCAAAGTGTAAACAACAGCATTTTGTGCATGATTTATCAAGTCAAACCTACTCGTAAATAGCATCGGTCGAATTTCTATCAAAAGCACATAATATTCTGCCAAATAAAGAACAGTCCATAAAGCAAAATAATTGAGAAATATGAGACCCCTTTACTTGCTGTGTACAAATAAACGATTATATGTGCCCAAGATTCAATCTATTAATATTAATGCTTAAGAAATATAGCTGAACATGTAAATAATACTTCAGATGGTAAGTTCGAAAAGGGCACAGCCCAAAAATACCTGCTCTAGAACATGGTGGCAGTTCACCATTCAAGGGACTGCTTTATGGCATTGAATTATTAATTTTCAGTAGAGTAGGCCAGTGTTGTATCTTTGGCATATGGCCTGGTTTAAATTTGTCAACTAAAATGTTCCAAACACACCACAGCCTAAAGTAAAGTTACTATTTCTCAGAAAAGGAACCAAAATATACCTTATCCTTCTATGTGCGTTAATTTATGATACGCTGGAGTTGGATAGCAATCAACGTGTTTTTCGTTTCACTGAGCATGCATCTAGTTTACATGTCCATGGGCAAACACATAGTAACTGCTCGGGGTAAAGAATACAGAAGGCGACACCGACACTGTGTTTTTCATGTTTATAACATGTTCATTTATTCGCATTATATTTATCACTCTGAAATATGTCACCAACAGCTATTTACTAATTCAGAAAACTTACAGCCTGCCTTGTTGGTAGTTCTGCCGAAGGAACAGAGCGAACTTTCACATCAGGAACTGGGGCCATACTCTGTGTTGTAAGATCTTCAGATAGTTTCAACTTCTTTGAAGGCATATTCTTCGTTGTGGCATCTTGAGATATTTTCAACTTCTTTGAAGGCATCTTATCAGAGAGAACTTTCTGTGTACTCTGTGTACGCTTGAAAACTTTTTGTGTGGGTTTGGGAACATCCTCCTCAACTGCTAGGGGAAGAGGAACAGCAGCAACCTGAACTTTATCCACCTCTTTGACTGATGGGGGAAGAGAAATGGCCACTGACTGGGAAAGGGGAACTGCAGCAACAGGAATTTCATCCTCCATCTTAGCAGCTGATTGCGGAAGGGGTGCAACAGGAATTTCATCCTCCATCTTAGCCGCTGATTGCGTAAGGGGTGCAACCAGACCTGCACCCACCTTCTGATCCATGCCTTGCACATCCTGATCCGGGTAACATATAACTTGCTCATCTTTAGGATTAAGCAGCGCGTTGACTACATCAGAAGGAGAGTAGTTAAATATACGTGCACATTATGTGTGTGTGTGTGTGTGTGTATAATGTACTGCTTAAACGAAATATTTAATGTGATGTACTGCATGAACAAAATTTACATCCAATGCTGACCTTCCAGCCCTGCAATTTTCTCAGGTACTTGCTCAGAAAGTGTGCAGTTTCCAACATCAAAAAACCTATAGAAGATATAATCAGCGACCGTTTGTTCCTTTGGGGTAGGCTGGCGATTCCTTTCATCCTTTGAAATGCAAACAACAGTGCATTTACCAGCAATAGATTCCTAATATAAGCAATAAAAAGACGCTATTAGAACATTTTACTTGTAAGAAAGGTCAGAAATGAACTGAATTAACAATGATGCGCCCAGCTAGCTTCGAAAAAATGTAATTGTTGACCCCAACTAGCTTGTTGCCCCTTTGAACTGACCAAGCTGGTTCTGCTCAGTTTTGCAAATGAGCAACCAAGCCGGATCCAGCTCATTCAGGCTTTTGTTCCGTCTAGTATTGCCAGATATACTTCCAAAAGTGGTAATCAAACTGTTGCTCCTTGCATATTGTTAGCACGCCTTTTATACAGGAAGATTAGAACTTCAAATTGCATTTCTGATGTGGATCAATCCAATTAAAAAATGCAAATATGTGAGTAAGGAAGGAACAAACTACCAGCGGGTTGATATCGGCAAGGCCAGTGCCATCACCAGAAGCAAGAAATATCTCATTCTCCGCCACGGGGCCTCTTAAATAATTTCTGATCTCATCCGGGGTGAAAAACCAAAGAATCTTTACTTTCTTAGCTTCATTCTGCTGCCATATCTTTACTATCTTTCCAATGTATGGTTCAGATTCACCATTTTTAAAAAGATATACACAGTCATACAGTGAGTACTTCACATTGTCAAATGTGAAGGAACCATAGAACTGTGTATCCATCTTGGCACCACCTTTTGCTCTCTTCTTTCCCCACGAAAACTGGATATTCTCGTTACTTTCACCCATTCTGATAATAGCCACTTGCAGCTCAAGTTGCCCTTACCATAGGCCTAGAAAGATAAAAACCGGTAGATAAGATCTTAATAAATTAAGTAGCATCAAAACATCTAAAAATCATATTATCACCACATATAACTCCTGAATTCTTAGTCCTTTCAATTTTAACCATAAACAGTAAACACATAATTCTTAACCGTTTCAGTTCATCAGCTATGGCACAATGTCTATAATCAACTCGCAAGCAGTCCATTTATTGTCCACTCTAAGGAAGACTCTGTATATTTCCCTTGGGGGGCATCAGCTTTTTTAAGCTACTCCCTCCATTTTTGTATACAAGGCCACAAACCCATATTACGGATACCAAGATACAAATCAATTCATGTTTAAGTCAATGTTGTAAGCTAGCTTGTCACCTTGTTTGCCGTGTTAATTAATGTGGTTTTTCTCTCCCACGCACAACAAGGCAACCCTTTTACTCCTCACTGGTTGATTAATGTTGGGAATGCAAGCCAACCTTCTCACTCCCGCATGCATGCAAGGGATATTAATGTCCTCGGGTTCTAGTATGAGGCAAACACCATCAATTTTGCCTCGATTAATGTTAGTGGCCTTGTATAGTTGCAAATTGTAATGTTGGTAGTGGCCTTGTATACAAAAATGGAGGGAGTAACCAGAATGGCACTCAAGCACCAATATCACAAGAAATGTGCAGTGTTCATACTTCATACATACATTATAGAAAAAATATCATCTTGATGCTATGAGAGCTTGAGAAAACGGCATACAAATACCAAAAGAATCATTCCCGAAACACAAAATGCACACTGCAGAGTTCTGGGCATAACAAATGCTGCAGCCCAAAGACGATTTGAACAACCCCCAAAATTCATGAACGATCCTTGCAGAAAAATACCTATACCAGGAGGGTACAGGAAGAAAGCGCACAACATATTCCCTCTAACTCGATCGGGCCCCATCCAAGACAAACCTAGGGTTACAGAAACTGAACCAAACTAAGACAAACAGAAACCTCGAGTTTGCCTAAAAAAACAGAAACCTCGAGGGTAAATGGCAGGGGGATTGAACTAGGGTTTCGACTCCCAATGATACAGTATCAGGGAGTGGGGGATTACCTTGTGCAGATGAGGGTGGAGGGCCGGGGAGAAGCAGGGGGCGGGGGCCGGTGAGGTCCTAGCAGAGGCCACCGGCGGTGAGGTCCGCGCGGACCACAGGCGAGGAGGGCGCCGGAGAAGTATAGCAGGGGAGGGAGAGGGGGAGGTTAGCGATGGAGTGGAAGTGTCGCGTGGACGAACTAGGGCAGCGGCGCCATGGGGTGAGGGGAGAAGGCCACGCGGCTGCTTGTTTGGTGGACCCGATGCGCCGCCGAAAAACAATGAAGGCCCATTTCGTGGGAAGTGCACTGTCGCAGACCCAACTCCGATTCCTCATATTCTCAAAAAAAAAAAAGATCCGATTCCTCATGTCAAAAAAAAAAACTCCGATTCCTCAAAAAAAAAATCTCCTATTCTTCCATTCTAAAAAAAACTCGATTCTCCCTTCACTCAAAACAAAACATAAGAGCAAGTCTAGCAGACTTCCACTAAAAAAACATAAGAGCAAGTCTAGCAGACTTCCACTAAAAAAACATAAGAGCGGTCGTTATATTTGTAGCTTTCTTTTTTCAGAAAACTTTGAGTGTTTTATTCAATAAAATATTCCTACAACAATCTACTCCCTCCGTTCTATAATATCAGAGCGTTTTTGACCCTAACGTAGTGTAAAAACGCTCTTATATTATAGGACGGAGACGCTAGTGTTAAAATCATTATTATATTATGGGACGGAGGGGTAGTAAACTGCTGACCACCAGTGAAGGAGGTTGAGTCTATCCAGCTCTCGGTGATCATCGGCGAGGTAGCATGCTTGGTGTTGGCGCATGAGAACCGGAAGATTAGCTGGCATGTTTGCATGTTGACCTACTAAAGAAGAAAAATGATGAGGCTAGCTCTCCTATTAATTTGCACGGTTTGAACCGGCGTCCCTAGCAACGGGTATACTGCCGGCCATGCCTTCTCCTCTTTTCTTATTTTTCTTGACAAAAGAGAATATATTAATAGCGCGAACATACCAATTACATCCGGTCATGCTTTCTCCTGCAAGTTTAATGTCACAAGAAGATTAAGATATAAAGTATACGACAATCCACTTCAGTGCCCCGGCTCAGAAGAGTGGTAGGAGCTAGGGTTCTGCCGGGTCTAGGGTGGAGGTTGTAGGGGAAGGAGGGGGCTGGACGTGGGCGATCTCGCGGTCGCCGGCGGCTGGGCGCCGTCGTGCGCGAGGGAAGAGGCGGCGGCGTTGGCAAGAGGCGGCTAGGGTTAGGTCTCCCGGCTCCCTAAGGGAAGCCGAGCAAATACTGATTGCTTCTTGCTTGATTAGATTGATACATCTCCTCTCCTTATATAGAGAGGTTTACTTGACTCCTAAGAAAACGATCCTAATACGATAAGATAATTGGGCTAAGCCCCTAATTAAGATACTTGGGCCATAACCCACTGGGCTAAGCCCCTATGTCAGTCATAACACTTCTCCCCGCCTGCACAAACAGCTCGTCCTCGAGCTATAAGGTGGGAAAGCGCTTGCTGAACTCCTCGAGGTGATCAACCAACGTCAAACACCTTCGCGACAGCTGGGGCGGCAAGGTCGGCGGTGACGGCGTCCTCCGGAATGTAGTCTGCAACCTCCAGGTAGAAGAGTCGCGGGCAGGTGTGGCGGGTGTGTAGGGCTCGTCGCAGTTGAAGCACAACCCTTGGCGGCGATGCTCGAGTAGCTCGGCCGAGGTGAGCCGGAGGAACGGGCGCGCCGTGGTCGCGGCGAGGTGCCATGAAGCTGGCGAGCCGACCTTGGCGGGATCTGGCGAGTAGCGACCTAGTGGCCGGGGCGGTGACTCTGGCGGGCGGCCACCGCTGGCGGCCTTTCGAGCAGCAGGCGTAGTACATGGCCGTCTAGATATCCTGGGGTCCCTAAAGCTCCACGTCCACGCGGATGTGATCCAGAAGTCCACCGACAAAGAGGTCAGCCCGCTGCTGCGCCGTCACGCCCGACGCGTGGCATGCGAGTGGCACGAAGCGGTCGCGAAGTCTGAACCATGGAGGTGAAGGAAGGCGGCCTAGCTCGCCGAGCGGCTCCCGGTCGGGGCCCAAAGCGAAGGAGGCGAGCTCATGAGCGCTCCCAAGGGGCATGCCGCCCTCGTCCCTTTCGAGGCGTAGTACAGTCCGGCTGCACATGGAGGTGGTAGGATGCCAGCCAAGTGCGCTCTGACGCGAGCGTGCGCTGTCCACGGAAAAACTGCTCACACTGGTTGAGCCAGTTAAGCGGGTCCTCCGTACCATCATAAGTGGCGAAGTCGATCTTGGCGAACCGTGGCGGCATCTGGGTCGGCGCGCCATGGCCGACCGGCTCGGGGGTGCGGAGCAGTGATGATGACAGTGCCCGGTCAACGGTGGGGAGACCGTCATAGGCCCCCGCGGAGCCGGACGAGGCCCCAGACTGCAGCGTGGGTACCGGTGGGTCCCCGGCCTCCGTGTAAACTGGCGGTAGCGACGTCCCGTTTAGCCAGGCCAGGATCTGGGAAGGTGATGGTGGAAACCGGACTTGCTGGATCGGGAGGCCTCCCGGTGTGGACTGTGTTGGGGAACGTAGTAATTTCAAAAAAATTTCCTACGCACACGCAAGATCATGGTGATGCATAGCAACGAGAGGGGAGAGTGTTGTCCACATACCCTTGTAGACCCGGCGGAAGCGATCTGGCGTAGAGGAAGTAGTCGTCGTTCTCCTCGCGATCCGACCGATCCGGTATTTGTTACTCCGGCGCCCGAGTTCTTGACACGTACAGCTCGATGGCGTCCCTCGTACTCCGATCCAGCCGAGTGTCGAGGAGAGTTCCGTCAACCTGACGGCGTGGTGGCGATCTTGATGTTTCACCGGCGCGAGGCTTCGCCTAAGCTTGCGACGGTATAACCGAGGTGGAATATGGTGGAGGGGCACCGACACGGCTAAGGAACGATCTCACGATCAACTTGTGTGTTCCAAGGTGCCCCCTGCCCCGTATATAAAGGAGCCGGGGGAGGGGCGGCGGCCAAGGAGGAGGCATGCAGGAGTCCTACTCCCTCGGGAGTAGGATTCCCCCAATCCTAGTTGGACTAGGATTCCGGAGGGAAAAGAGAGAGGGGCGGCCCTTCTCCTAGTCCTAATAGGACTAGGGAAGGGGGGGCGCAGCCCCTTGGGCTGCCCTTCTCCTTTCCACCAAGGCCCATAGTGGCCCATTTACCTCCCGGGGTTCCAGTAACCTCCGGTACTCGAAATAAATTCCGTTTTCGCCGGAACCATTCGAACTCCAAACATAGGCTTCCAATATATCAATCTTTATGTCTCGACCATTCGAGACTCCTCGTCATGTCCGTGATCACATCCGGGACTCGAACTCCTTGGTACATCAAAATACATAAACTCATAATAAGCATCATCGAAACCTTAAGCGTGCGGACCCTACGGTTCGAGAACAATGTAGACATGACCTAGAACTTATTCACGGTCAATAACCAACAGCGGGACCTGGATGCCCATATTGGTTCCTACATATTCTCGAAGATCTTTATCGGTCGGACCGCATAACAACATCGTTGTTCCTTTGTCATCGGTATGTTACTTGCGAGATTCGATCGTCGGTATCCAATACCTAGTTCAATCTCGTTACGGCAAGTCTCTTTACTCGTTCCGTAATACATCATCTCGCAACTAACTCATTAGTTGTAGTGCTTGCAAGGCTTGATGATGTGCATTACCGAGAGGGCCAGAGATACCTCTCCGACAATCGGAGTGACAAAACCTAATCTCGAAATCGCCAACCCAACATACGCCTTTGGAGACACTGTAGTACTCCTTTATAATCACCCGATTCGTTGTGACGTTTGGTAGCACCAAAGTGTTCCTCCGCAAGCGGAGTTGCATAATCTCATAGTTACAGGAACATGTATATGTCATGGATAAAAGCAAGTAGCAACATACTAAGCGATCGCGTGTTAAGCTAAGGGAATGGGTCATGTCAATCAGATCATTCTACTAATGATGTGACCTTGTTAATCAAATAACAACTCCTTGTTCATGGTCAGGAAACATAACCATCTTTGATTAACAAGCTAGTCTAGTAGAGGCATACTAGTGACATCTTGTTTGTCTATGCATTCACACATGTATCATGTTTCCGGTTAATACAATTCTAGCATGAATGATAAACATTTATCATGATATAAGGAAATAAATAATAACTTTATTATTGCCTCTAGGGCATATTTCCTTGATCTCCCACTTGCACTAGAGTCAATAATCTAGATCACATCACCATGTGATTAACATTGATAGTTCACATCATCATGTGATTAACACCTATAGTTCACATCGCCATGTGACCAACACCCAAAGGGTTTACTAGATTGATAATCTAGTTCACATCGCTATGTGAGTAACACCCAAAGAGTACTAAGGTGTGATCATGTTTTGCTTGTGAGAGAGTCTTAGTCAGCGGGTCTTTCACATTCAGATCCGTTATATATTTTGCAATTTTTCTATGTCTACAATGCTCGCACGAAGCTACTCTAGCTAATTGCTCCCACTTTCAATATGTATCTAGATCGAGACTTAGAGTCATCGGATCGGTGTCAAAACTTACATCGGCGTAACCCTTTCGATTGAACCTTTGTCACTTCCATAATCGAGAAACATATCCTTATTCCACTAAGGATAATTTTGACCGCTGTCGATGATCTACTCCTAGATCACTATTGTACTCCTTGCCAAAATCGGTCAGGGTATACCATAGATCTGGTACCTGACATGGCATATAGAACCTATGGCCAAGGCATAGGGAATGACTTTCATTCTCTTTCTATCTTCTGCCGTGGTCGGGTTTTGAGTCTTACTCAATTTCACACCTTGTAACACAGACAAGAACTCTTTCTTTGACTGTTCCATTTTGAACTACTTCAAAATCTTGTCAAGGTATGTACTCATTGAAAAACCTTATCAAGCATCTTGATCTATCTCTATAGATCTTGATGCTCAATATGTAAGCAGCTTCACCGAGGTCTTTCTTTGAAAAACTTCTTTCAAACACTCTTTTATGCTTTGCAGAATAATTCTACATTATTTCTGATCTACAATATGTCATTCGCATATACTTATCAGAAATGTTGTAGTGCTCCCACTCACTTTCTAGTAAATACAGGCCTCACCATAAGTGCATGCAAAACTATATGCTTTGATCAACTCATCAAAGCGTATATTCCAACTCGAGATGCTTGCACCAGTCCATAGATGGATCATTGGAGCTTGCACACTTTGTTAGCTCCTTTGGATCGAAAAAAACTTCGGTTGCATCATATACAACTCTTCCTCCGAAAACCATTCAGAATGCAGTTTTACATCCATTTGCCAAATTTCATAAATTGTGGCAATTGCTAACATGATTCGGACAGACTTAAGCATCGCTACAGTTGAGAAAATCTCATTGTAGTCAACATCTTGAACTTTGTCGAAAAACCTTTTTGCGACAAGTCGAGCTTTGTAGATAGTAACACTACTATCAGCGTCCGTCTTCCTCTTGAAGATCCATTTATTTTCTATGGTTTGCCGATCATCGGGCAAATCCATCAAAGTCCATACTTTGTTCTCATACATGGATCATATCTCAGATTTCATGGCCTCAAACCATTTTGCGGAATCTGGGCTCATCATCGCTTCCTCATAGTTCGTAGGTTCATCATGTTCTAGTTACATGACTTTCAGAACAGGATTATCGTACCACTCAGTGCGTATCTCACTCTGGTTTACCTCACGAGATTCGGTAGTAACTTGATCGAAGTTACATGATCATCATCATTAGCTTCCTCACTAATTGGTGCGATAGTCACAGAACAGATTTACGTGATGAACTACTTTCAATAAGGGAGAAGGTACAATTACCTCATCAAGTTCTACTTTCCTCCCACTCACTTCTTCGAGAGAAACTCCTTCTCTAGAAAGGATCCATTTATTAGCAACGAATGTTTTGCCTTCGGATCTGTGATAGAAGGTGTACCCAACAATTTCCTTTGGGTATTCTATGAAGACGCACTCCTCCGATTTGGGTTTGAGCTTATCAGGATGAAACTTTTTCACATAAGCATCTTAGCCCCAAACTTTAAGAAAGCGACAACTTTGGTTTCTTGCTAAACCACAGTTCATATAGTGTCGTCTCAGCGGATTTAGATGGTGCCCTATTTAACGTGAATGCAGCTGTCTCTAATGCATGATCCCAAAAGCGATATTGGTAAATCGGTAAGAAACATCATAGATTGCACTATATCCAATAAAGTGCGGTTACGATGTTTGGACACACCATAACATTGTGGTGTTCGGTGGCGTGAGTGTGAAACTATTCCACATTGTTTTAATTGAAGACCAAACTCGTAACTCAAATATTCGTCTCGTGATCGATCACGAAACTTTATTTTCTTGTTACGATGATTTTTCCACTTCACTCTGAAATTCTTTGAACCTTTCAACTATTTCGGACTTATGTTTCATCAAGTAGATATGCCCATATCTGCTCAAATCATCTGTGAAGGTCGAAAATACGATACCCGCCATGAGCCTTAACACTCATTGGATCGCATACATCGGTATGTATTATTTCCAATAAGTCGGTTGCTCGCTCCTTTGTTCGGAGAAGCGGAGTCTTAGTCATCTTGCCCATGAGGCATGGTTCTCAAGCATCAAGTGATTCATAATCAAGTGATTCCAAAATCCCATCAAGCATGGAGTTTCTTCATCGCTTTACACCAATATGACCTAAGCGGCGATTGCCACAAATAAGTTACACTATCATTATTAACTTTGCATCTTTTGGTTTCACCATTATTAATATGTGTATCACTACGATCGAGATCCAATGAACCATTTTCATTGGGTGTGTAACCATATAAGGTTTTATTCATGTAAACAGAACAACAGTTTATTCTCTTACTTAAATGAATAACCGTATTGCAATAAAACATGATCAAATCATATTCATGCTCAACGCAAACACCAAATAACATTTATTTAGGTTCAACACTAATCCCGAAAGTATAGGGGTGTGCGATGATGATCATATCAATCTTGAAACTACTTTCAACACACATCGTCACTTCACCCTTAACTAGTTTACATTTATTACGCAACTCCGCTTGAGTTACTACTCTTAGTGGCGAACCAGATTACCAAATACCGAGGGTTGCTATAAACACTAGTAAAGTACACATCAATAACATGTATATCAAATATACCTTTGTTTACTTTGCCATCCTTCTTATCCGCCAAATACTTGGGGTAGTTACGCTTCGATGACCAGTCCCTTTGCGGTAGAAGCACTTAGTCTCGGGCTTAGGTCAGACTTGGGCTTCTTCACTTGAGCGACAACTTGCTTGCCGTTCTTCTTGAAGTTCCTTTCGTCCCTTTGCCCTTTTCTTGAAACTAGTGGTCTTGTTAATCATCAACACTTGATGTTCTTTTTTTTGAATTCTACCTTCATCGATTTCATCATCATGAAAAACTCGGGAATCATTTTCATCATCCCTTGCATACTATAGTTCATCACGAAGTTCTACTAACTTGGTGATGGTGACTAGAGAATTTCGTCAATCGATATCTTATCGGAAGATTAACTCCCACTTGATTCAAGCGATTGAAGTACCCAGACAATCTGAGCATATGCTCACTAGTTGAGCGATTCTCCTCCATCTTTTAGCTATAGAACTTTGTTGAAGATTTCATATCTCTCAACTCGGGTATTTGCTTGAAATATTAACTTCAATTCCTGGAACATCTCATATGGTCCATGATGTTCAAAACATCTTTGAAGTCCCGATTCTAAGCTTGTTAAGCATGGTGCACTTAAACTATCTAGTAGTCATCATATTGAGCTAGCCAAACGTTCATAACGTTTGCATCAGCTCCTGCAATAGGTCTGTCACCTAGCGGTGCATTAAGGACATAATTCTTCTGTGCAGCAATGAGGATTAACCTCCGATCACGGATCGAATCCGCATCATTGCTACTAACATTTTTTCAACACAATTTTCTCTAGGAACATATCAAAAACAAACATATGAAAGCAACAACGCGAGCTATTGATCTACAACATAATTTGCAAAATACTACGGGACTAAGTTCATGATAAATTTAAGTTCAATTAATCATATTACTTAAGAACTCCCACTTAGATAGACATCTCTCTAGTCATCTAAGTGATCACGTGATCAAATCAACTAAACCATAACCGATCATCACGTGAGATGGAGTAGTTTTCAATGGTGAACATCTTATGTTGATCATATCTACTATATGATTCACGCTCGACCTTTCGGTCTCCGTGTTCCGAGGCCATATCTCGCATATGCTAGGCTCGTCAAGTATAACCCGAGTATTCTGCGTGTGCAAAAGCGGCTTGCACCCGTTGTAGATGGACGTAGAGCTTATCACACCCGATCATCACGTGGTGTGCGGGCACGACGAACTTTGGCAGCGGTGCATACTCGGGAGAACACTTCTTGATAATTTGGTGAGAGATCATCTTATAATGCTACCGTCAATCAAAGCAAGATAAGATGCATAAAAGGATAAACATCACATGCAAATCAATATAAGTGATATGATATGGTCATCATCATCTTGTGCTTCATGATCTCCATCTTGCAGCACCACCATGATCACCATCGTCATCGGCGCGACACCTTGATCTCCATCGCAGCATCGTTGTCGTCTCGCCAAACTTATGCTACTACGACTATCGCTACCGCTTAGTGATAAAGTAAAGCATTACAGGCGATTGCATTGCATACAATAAGCGACAACCATATGGCTCCTGCCGATTGCCGATAACCGGTTACAAAACATGATCATCTCATACAATAAAATATAGCATCACGTCTTGACCATATCACATCACAACATTCCTGCAAAAACAAGTTAGGCGTCCTCTACTTTGTTGTTGCAAATTTTACGTGGCTGCTACGGGCTTAAGCAAGAACCGGTCTCACCTACGCATCAAAACCACAGCGATACTTCGTCAAATAGACTCCGTTTAACCTTCTCAAGGACCGGGCGTAGCCTTTCAGTTCAACTAAAGTGAGAGAGACAGCACCCACCGGTCACCTTTAAGCAGCGAGTGCTCGCGGCGGTGAAACCAGTCTCGCGTAAGCGTCTGGCGTAATGTCGGTGCGGGGCGCTTCATCTCACAATACCGCTGAACCAAAGTATGACATCTTTGGTAGGTAGTATGACTTGTATCGCCCACAACTCACTTGTGTTCTACTCGTGCAAAACATCAAACCATAGAAAAAACGGCTCGATACCCTTTGTTGGGGAGCGTAGTAATTTCAAAAATTTTCCTACGCACACGCAAGATCATGGTGATGCATAGCAACGAGAGGGGAGAGTGTTGTCCACATACCCTTGTAGACCAAGGCGAAGCGATCTGGCGTAGAGGAAGTAGTCGACGTTCTCCTCGCGATCCGACCGATCCGGCGCCGTTACTCCGGCGCCCCGAGTTCTTGACACACGACAGCTCGATGGCGTCCCTCGTACTCGATCCAGCCGAGTGTCGAGGAGAGTTCCGTCGAGACGACGGCGTGGTGGCGATCTTGATGTTTCACCGGCGAGGCTTCGCCTAAGCTTCATGACGGTATAACCGAGGTGGAATATGGTGGAGGGGCACCGACACGGCTAAGGAGCGATCTCACGATCAACTTGTGTGTTCAAGGTGCCCCCTGCCCCGTATATAAAGGAGCCAGGGGGGGGGGCGGCGGCCAAGGAGGCATACAGGAGTCCTACTCCCTGCGGGAGTAGGATTCCCCCAATCCTAGTTGGACTAGGATTCCGGAGGGAAAGAGAGAGAGGGGCGGCCCTTCTCCTAGTCCTAATAGGACTAGGGAAGGGGGGCGCAGCCCCTTGGGCTGCCCTTCTCCTTTCCACCAAGGCCCATAGTGGCCCATTTACCTCCCGGGGTTCGGTAACCTCCGGTACTCGATAAATTCCGTTTTCGCCGGAACCATTCGAACTCCAAACATAGGCTTCCAATATATCAATCTTTATGTCTCGACCATTCCGAGACTCCTCGTCATGTCCGTGATCACATCCGGGACTCGAACTCCTTGGTACATCAAAATACATAAACTCATAATAAGCATCATCGAAACCTTAAGCGTGCGGACCCTACGGTTCGAGAACAATGTAGACATGACCTAGAACTTATTCACGGTCAATAACCAACAGCGGGACCTGGATGCCCATATTGGTTCCTACATATTCTCTGAAGATCTTTATCGGTCAGACCGCATAACAACATCGTTGTTCCCTTTGTCATCGGTATGTTACTTGCGAGATTCGATCGTCGGTATCCAATACCTAGTTCAATCTCGTTACCGGCAAGTCTCTTTACTCGTTCCGTAATACATCATCTCGCAACTAACTCATTAGTTGTAGTGCTTGCAAGGCTTCAGTGATGTGCATTACCGAGAGGGCCCAGAGATACCTCTCCGACAATCGGAGTGACAAAACCTAATCTCGAAATCGCCAACCCAACATACGCCTTTGGAGACACTGTAGTACTCCTTTATAATCACCCGATTACGTTGTGACGTTTGGTAGCACCCAAAGTGTTCCTCCGGCAAACGGGAGTTGCATAATCTCATAGTTACAGGAACATGTATATGTCATGGATAAAAGCAGTAGCAACATACTAAACGATCGCGTGTTAAGCTAAGGGAATGGGTCATGTCAATCAGATCATTCTACTAATGATGTGACCTTGTTAATCAAATAACAACTCCTTGTTCATGGTCAGGAAACATAACCATCTTTGATTAACAAGCTAGTCTAGTAGAGGCATACTAGTGACATCTTGTTTGTCTATGCATTCACACATGTATCATGTTTCCGGTTAATACAATTCTAGCATGAATGATAAACATTTATCATGATATAAGGAAATAAATAATAACTTTATTATTGCCTCTAGGGCATATTTCCTTGATCGCCCATCCAGAGCTGGGCGGCGATGGTGGGAGATGGACCGGTCTTGAGGCGCGGTTGGCTTGGTGGGACCAGCGCGGGCCATCTTGACCCATCTGCAGTCTTTGGGGCGAGGCGCCGATGGCGCCATGAATCTGGCCTTGAACCCACTGCGCGCCAGGCAACCTTGAGGCGGCGGCGGCTGGAGCGACGGATGGGCCCCGGCGATCGCATGTGGTACCGAAGTACCGGCGGTGTGCGGCGGTGTTGGGGAGCGTGGCGAAATTCAAAATTTTCACGCAACACCAAGATCAATCTATGGAGTAATCTAGCAACGAGGGAAGGAGAGTGCATCTACATACCCTTGTAGATCGCTAAGCGGAGCGTTCAAGTGAGCGGGGTTGATGGAGTCATACTCGTCGTGATCCAAATCACCGATGATCCTAGTGCCGAGCGGACGGCACCTCCGCGTTCAACACACATGCAACCGGTGGCGTCTCCCATGCCTTGATCCAGCAAGGAGAGAGGAGAGGTTGGGAAGACTCCGTCCAGCAGCAAAGCCTGGTGGCGTGGTGGTGGTGGAGGCGTGGCACACTGCAGCGAGGCCGCCAAGCACCGAGGAGACAAGGAGAAAGAGAGGTAGGGCTGCGCCAGGAGAGGTGGAAACTCTTGTGTATGGCAGCCCAGAACCTCAAGTATATATAGGGAGAGGGAGGGTGCGCCCCTCTGGGGTTTCCACCCGAGGGTGCGGCAGCCCCAAGCCCATCTAGGGTGGCGGCCAAGGGGGAAGAGGGGGAAACTTGCCCCCCAAGCAAGGTGGAGGAGCCCCCTCCCCAAACCCTAGGCGCCTTGGGCCCTTGTGGGGGCGCACCAGCCCACCTGGGGCAGGTCCCCTCCCACACTTGGCCCATGCAGCCCTCTGGGGCCGGTGGCCCCACTTGGTGGACCCCCGGGACCCTCCCGGTGGTCCCTGTACATTATCGATAACACCCGAAACCTTTCCGGTGACCAAAACAGGACTTCCCATATATAAATCTTTACTCCGGACCATTCCGGAACTCCTCGTGATGTCCGGGATCTCATCCGAGACTCCGAACAACATTTGGTAAACACGTGTATCTATTCCCTATAACCCTAGTGTCATCGAACCTTAAGTGTGTAGACCCTACGGGTTCGGGAGACATGTAGACATGACCGAGACAACTCTCCGGCCAATAACCAACAGCGGGATCTAGATACCCATGTTGGCTCCCACATGTTCCACGATGATATCATCGGACGAACCACGATGTCGAGGATTCAATCAATCCCGTATTCAATTCCCTTTGTCTACCGGTATATTACTTGCCCGAGATTCGATCATCGGTATCCCTATACCTTGTTCAATCTCGTTACCGGCAAGTCTCTTTACTCGTTCCGTAACACATCATCCCGTGATCAACCCCTTGGTCACATTGTGCACATTATGATGATGTCCTACCGAGTGGGCCCAGAGATACCTCTCCGTCACACGGAGTGACAAATCCGATCTCGATTCGTGCCAACCCAATGCAGACACTTTCGGAGATACCGTAGTGCACCTTTATAGCCACCCGATTCGTTGTGACGTTTGGTACATCCAAGGCATTCCTACGGTATCCGGAGTTGCACAATCTCATGGTCTAAGGAAATGATACTTGACATTAGAAAAGCTTTAGCATACGAACTACACGATCTTTGTGCTAGGCTTAGGATTGGGTCTTGTCCATCACATCATTCTCCTAATGATGTGATCCTGTTATCAACGACATCCAATGTCCATGGTCAGGAAACCGTAACCATCTATTGATTAACGAGCTAGTCAACTAGAGGCTTACTAGGGACATGGTGTTGTCTATGTATCCACACATGTATCTGAGTTTCCTATCAATACAATTATATCATGGATAATAAACGATTATCATGAACAAGGAAATATAATAATAACTAATTTATTATTGCCTCTAGGGCATATTTCCAACAGTCTCCCACTTGCACTAGAGTCAATAATCTAGTTCACATCGCCATGTGATTAACACTCACAAGTCACCTCGCCATGTGACCAACATCCAAAGAGTTTACTAGTGTCACTAAACTAGTTCACATCATCATGTGATTAAGACTCAATGAGTTACGGGGTTTGATCATGTTTTGCTTGTGAGAGAGGTTTTAGTCAGCGGGTCCGCAACATTCAGATCCGTATGTACTTCATAAATCTCTAGGTCATATTGTAAATGCTGCTTCCACACTCCACTTGGAGCTATTCCAAATGGTTGCTCCACTATACGTATCCGTTTTGCTACTCAGAGTCATTCGGATAGGTGTTAAAGCTTGCATCGACGTAACCCTTTACGCCGAACTCTTTATCACCTCCATAATCGAGAAACATGTCCTTATTTCTCCAAGGACAATTTTGACCGCTATCTGGTGATCCACTCCTTGATCACCTTTGTACCCTCTTGCCAGACATGTGGCAAGGCACACATCAGGTGCGATACACAGCATAGCATACTATGGAGCCTACGTCCAAGCATAGGGGACGACCTTCGTCCTTTCTCTCTATTCTGCCGTGGTCGAGCTTTAACTTCATACCTTACAACTCAGGAAAGAACTCCTTCTTTGACTGATCCATCTTGAACACCTTCAAGATCATGTCAAGGTACAAGCTCATTTGAAAGTACCATTAAGCGTTTTTTATCTATCCTCATAGATCTTGATGCTCAATGTTCAAGCAGCTTAATCCAGGTTTTCTATTGAAAAACACTTTTCAAACAACCCTATATGCTTTCCAGAAACTCTACAACATTTCTGATCAACAATATGTTAGCAACATATACTCATCAGAAATTCTATAGTGCTCCCACTCACTTCTTTGGAAATACAAGTTTCTCATAAACTTTGTACAAACCCAAAATCTTTGATCATTCCATCAAAGTGCATATTCGACTCGAGATGCTTGCTCTAGTCCATGGAAGGATCATTGGAGCTAGCATACCTTTTAGCATCCTTAGGATCGACAAAACCTTTCGATTGTATCACATACAACCTTTCCTTACTGGCGGTAAGGAAACTCGTTTTGACATCCATCGCGATTTCATAAGTGCAGCTAATGCTAACATGATTCCAACGGACTTAAGCATCGCTATGGATGAGAAAATCTCATCGTAGTCAACTCTTTAAACTTGTGAAAAACTCTTTGCCACAAGTCGAGCTTCATAGACGGTGACATTACCGTCCACGTCTGTCTTCTTCTTAAAGATCCATTTATCTTAATGGCTCGCCGATCATCGGGCAAGTCCACCAAAGTCCATGCTTTGTTCTGATACATGGATCCTATCTCGGATTTCATGGTTTCTAACCATTTGTCGAAATATGGGCCCACTATTGCTTCTCCATAGCTCGTAGGTTCATTGTTGTCTAGCAACATGACCTTCAAGACAGGATTACTGTACCACTCTGAAGTAGTACGCATCCTTGTCACCCTACGAGGTACGGTAGTGACTTGATCCGAAACTTCATGATCACTATCATAAGCTTCTACTTCAATTGGTGTGGGCGCCATAGGAACAACTTCCTGTGCCCTGCTACACACTAGTTGAAGTGACGGTTCAATAACCTCATCAAGTCTCCACCATGCTCCCACTCAACTTTCCGAGACAAACTTTTCCTCGAGAAAGGACCCGATTCAAGAAACAATCCCTATTGCTTTCTTATCTGAATTAGGAGGTATACCCGACTGTTTTGGGTGTCCTATGAAGATGCATTTTATCCGCTTTGGGTTCGAGCTTATCAACCTAAAACTTTTTCACACAAGCATCGCAGCCCCAAACTTTTAAGAAATGACAACTTAGGTTTCTCCAAACCATAGTTCAAACAGTGTCGTCTCAACGGAATTACGTGGTGCCCTATTAAAGTGAGTGCAGTTGTCTCTAATGCCTAACCCATGAACGATAGTGGTAATTCGATAAGAGACATCATGGTACGCACCATATCCAATAGGGTGCAACTATGATGTTCGGACACACCATCACACTATGGTGTTCCAGGCGGTATTAATTGTGAAACAATTTCCACAATGTCTTAATTGTGTGCCAAAGCTCGTAACTCATATACTCATCTCTATGATCATATCATAGACATTTTATCCTCTTGTCACGATGATCTTCAACTTCACTCTGAAATTACTTGAACCATTCAATAATTCAGACTTGTGTTTCATCAAGTAAATATACTCGTATCTACTCAAATCATCGTGAAGTAAGAACATAACAATATCCTTTGCGTGCCTCGGCACTCATTGGATTGCACACATCAAAATGTATTACTTCCAACAAGTTGCCTTCTTGTTCCATTTTATTGAAAACGAGGCTTTCGGTCATCTTGCCCATGTGGTATGATTTGCATGTCTCAAGTGATTCAAAATCAAGTGAGTCCAAATGGTCCATTTGCATGGAGTTCATTCATGCATATACACCAATAGACATGGTTCGCATGTCTCAAACTTTTCAAAAACGAGTGAGTCCAAAGATCCATCAACATGGAGCTTCTTCATGCGTTTTATACCAATATGACTTACATGGCAGTGCCACAAGTAGGTGGTACTATCATTACTATCTTATATCTTTTGGCATGAACATGTGTATCACTACGATCGAGATTCAATAAACCATTCATTTTAGGTGCAAGACCATTGAAGGTATTATTCAAATAAACAGAGAACCATTATTCTCCTTAAATGAATAACTGTGTTGCGATAGACATAATCCAATCATGTCTATGCTCAACGCAAACACCAAATAACAATTATTTAGGTTTAACACCAATCTCGATGGTAGAGGGAGCATGCAATGCTTGATCACATCAACCTTGGAAACACTTCCAACACATATCGTTACCTCACCTTTAGCTAGTCTCCGCTTATTCCGTAGCTTTTATTTCGAGTTACTAACACTTAGCAACCGAACCGGTATCTAATACCCTGGTGCTACTAGGAGTATTAGTAAAGTACACATTAACATAATGTATATCCAATATACTTATATCGACCTTGCCAGCCTTCTCATCTACCAAGTATCTAGGGTAATTCCGCTCTAGTGATTGTTCCCTTTATCACAGAAGCACTTAGTCTCGGGTTTGGGTTCAACCTTGGATTTCTTCACTAGAGCAGCAGCTGATTTGCTGTTTCATGAAGTATCCCTTCTTGCCCTTGCCCTTCTTGAAACTAGTGGTTTCACTAACCATCAACGATTGATGCTCCTTCTTGATTTCTACTTTCACGGTGTTAAACATCGCGAATGTTTCAAGGATCATCATATCTATCCCTGATATGTTATAGTTCATCACGAAGCTCTAGCAGCTTGGTGGCAATGACTTTGGAGAAACATCACTATCTCATCTGGAAGATCAACTCCCACTCGATTCAAGTGATGGTTGTACTCAGACAATCTGAGCACAAGCTCAACGATTGAGCTTTTCTCCCTTAGTTTGCAGGCTAAGAAAATCGTCGGAGGTCTTATACCTCTTGACGTGGGCACAAGCCTGAAATCCCAATTTCAGCCCTCGAAACATCTCATATGTTCCGCGACGTTTCGAAATTGCCTCAAATCTAAACTGTTTAACTAAACTATCACGTAGTTATCAAAATGTGTATGTCAGATGTTCGCAACATCCACAGACGACGTTCGAGGTTCAGCACACTGAGTGGTGCATTAACGACATAAGCCTTCTACGAAGCAACGAGGACAACCCTCAGTTTACGGACCTAGTCCGCATAATCGCTACTATTAACTTTCAACTGAATTTTCTCTAGGAACATATCTAAACAGTAGAACTAAAGCGCGAGCTTACGACATAATTTGCAAAGATATTTTGACTATGTTCAGGATAATTGAGTTCATCTTATGAACTCCCACTCAGATAGACATCCCTCTAGTCATCTGAGGGATTACATGATCCGACTCAACTAGGCCGTGTCCGATCATCACGTGAGACGGACTAGTCAATGTCAGTGAACATCTTCATGTTGATCGTATCTTCTATCGACTCATGCTCGACCTTCGGTCTTCCGTGTTCGAGGCCATGTGCGTACATGCTAGGCTCGTCAAGTCAACCTAAGTGTATTGCGTGTGTAAATCTGGCTTACACCCGTTGTATCTGAACGTTAGAATCTATCACACCCGATCATCACATGGTGCTTGAAACAATGAACCTTCGCAAGCGATTGCAGTTAGGGGAACACTTATCTTGAAATTATTTCGAGGGATCATCTTATTTCAGCTACCGTCGTTGTAAGCAAATAAGATGTAAAGCATGATAAACATCACATGCAATCAAATAGTGACATGATATGGCCAATATCATATTGCTCCTTTGATCTCTATCTTCGGGGCGCCATGATCATCTTTGTCACCGGCATGACACCATGATCTCCATCATCGTGTCTTCATGAAGTTGTCACGCCAACGACTACTTCTACTTCTATGGCTAATGCGTTTAGCAATAAAGTAAAGTAATTTACATGGCGTTCTTCAATGACACGCAGGTCATACAAAAATAAAGACAACTCCTATGGCTTCTGCCGGTTGTCATACTCATCGACATGCAAGTCGTGATTCCTATTACAAGAACATGATCAACTCATACATCACATATATCATTCATCACATCCTTTGGCCATATCACATCACAAAACACTTGCTGCAAAAACAAGTTAGACGTCCTCTAATTGTTGTTGCAAGTTTTTACATGGCTTCTATAGGTGTTCTAGCAAGAACGTTTCTTACCTACGTAAAACCACAACGTGATATGCCAATTTCTATTTACCCTTCATAAGGACCCTTTTCATCGAATCCGCTCCAACTAAAGTGGGAGAGACAAACACCCGCTAGCCACCTTATGCAACTAGTGCATGTCAGTTGGTGGAACCTGTCTCACGTAAGCGTACGTGTAAGGTCGGTCCAGGCCGCTTCATCCCACGATGCCGCGAAGCAAGATAAGACTAGTAGTGGCAAGAAAATTAACAACATCTACGACCACAACTGCTTTGTGTTCTACTCGTGCATAGTAACTATGCATAGACCTAGCTCATGATGCCACTGTTGGGTAACGTAGCAGAAATTCAAAATTTTCTATGCAACACCAAGATCAATCTATGGAGTAATCTAGCAATGAGGGGAAGGAGAGTGCATCTACATACCCTTGTAGATCGCTAAGCATAAGCGTTCAAGTGAACGGGGTTGATGGAGTCGTACTCGTCGTGATCCAAATCACCGATGATCCTAGTGCCGAACGGATGACACCTCCGCGTTCAACACACATGCAGCCCGGTGACGTCTCCCATGCCTTGATCCAGCAAGGAGAGAGGGAGAGGTTGGGGAAGACTCCGTCCAGCAGCAGCACGACGGCGTGGTGGTGGTGGAGGAGCGTGGCAATACTGCAGGGCTTCGCCAAGCACCGCGGGAGACAAGGAGAAAGAGAGGTAGGGCTGCGCTAGGGAGAGGTGGAAACTCTTGTGTATGGCAGCCCCAGAACCTCAAGTATATATAGGGGAGAGGGAGGGGGTGCGCCCCCTCTAGGGTTTCCACTCCAAGGGGTGCGGCAGCCCCAAACCCATCTAGGGTGGCGGCCAAGGGGGGAAGAGGGGGAAACTTGCCCCCCAAGCAAGGTGGAGGAGCCCCCTCCCCAAACCCTAGGCGCCTTGGGCCCTTGTGGGGGGGCGCACCAGCCCACCTGGGGCTGGTACCCTCCCACATTTGGCCCATGCAGCCCTCTGGGGCCGGTGGCCCCACTTGGTGGACCCCCGGGACCCTCCCGGTGGTCCCGGTACATTACCGATAACACACGAAACCTTTCCGATGACCAAAACAGGACTTCCCATATATAAATCTTTACCTCCGGACCATTCAGGAACTCCTCGTGACGTCCGGGATCTCATACAGGACTCCGAAAAACATTTGGTAACCACGTATATCTATTCCCTATAACCCTAGCGTCATCGAACCTTAAGTGTGTAGACCCTACGGGTTCGGGAGACACGTAGACATGACCGAGACAACTCTCCGGCCAATAACCAACAACGGGATCTGGATACCCATGTTGGCTCCCACATGTTCCACGATGATCTCATCGGACGAACCACGATGTCGAGGATTCAATCAATCCCGTATTCAATTCCCTTTGTCTACCGGTATATTACTTGCCCGAGATTCGATCGTCGGTATCCCGATACCTTGTTCAATCTCGTTACCGGCAAGTCTCTTTACTCGTTCCATAACACATCATCCCGTGATCAACCCCTTGGTCACATTGTGCACATTATGATGATTTCCTACCGAGTGGGCCCAGAGATACCTCTCCGTCACACGGAGTGACAAATCCCAGTCTCGATTCGTGCCAACCCAACAAACACTTTCGGAGATACCCGTAGTGCACCTTTATAGCCACCCAGTTATGTTGTGACGTTTGGTACACCCAAATCATTCCTACGGTATCCGGGAGTTGCACAATCTCATGGTCTAAGGAAATGATACTTGACATTAGAGAAGCTTTAGCATACGAACTACACGATCTTTGTGCTAGGCTTAGGATTCGGTCTTGTCCATCACATCATTCTCCTAATGATGTGATCCCGTTATCAACGACATCCAATGTCCATGGTCAAGAAACCGTAACCATCTATTGATCAACGAGCTAGTCAACTAGAGGCTTACTAGGGACATGGTGTTGTCTATGTATCCACACATGTATCTGAGTTTCCTATCAATACAATTATAGCATGGATAATAAACGATTATCATAAACAAGGAAATATAATAATAACTAATTTATTATTGCCTCTAGGGCATATTTCCAACAAGCAGCGGCGGAGGCGGCCTGCTGGGGTGCCCCGCCTGGAACGGCGGCAGCGGTGTCCCGCCCATTGCAGACGCGCCCTGGGATGGCCACGACAGCGCGGGGTGGCCGTAGGCGGCGGTAGTCGCAGCCGGCGGAGGTGCGGGTGGTCCGGCCAGGTACAGATGGATGCCCTGGACGGCCATCACGAGATCCCGCAAGATACCGGTGACTTCTTCCGGCGTGAAAATTGCGGTTGTCGGCGCAGCGGAGGTGACCGGGGCCGGCGGCGTGGGGGAACCGGCGGTGGTGACGGTGACCGGGGCTGGCGGCGGTGGGGAACCGGCGATGGTCAGCGGTGCGGTGGTGATGATTGGCAGCGGCGGCGTTGGCGTTGACGAAGACATGATCGAGCCCGAGTCTCTGGATACCAAATTGGTAGGAGCTAGGGTTCTACCGGGTCTAGGTTGGAGGTTGTAGGGGAAGGAGGGGGCTATACATGGGCGATCTCGCGGTCGCTGGCGGCTGTGCGCCGTCGTGCGCGAGGGAAGAGGCGGCGACGTTGGCAAGAGGCGACTAGGGTTAGGTCTCCCGGCTCCCTAAGGGAAGCCGAGAAAATACTGATTGCTTCTTGCTTGATTAGATTGATACATCTCCTCTCCTTATATAGAGAGGTTTACTTGACTCCTAAGCAAACGGTCCTAATATGATAAGATAATTGGGCTAAGCCCCTAATTAAGATACTTGGGCCATAACCCACTGGGCTAAGCCCCTAATTAAGATACTTGGGCCATAACCCACTGGGCTAAGCCCCTATGCCGGTCATAACAAAGAGCCCGCTGAATAGTAATGCGATTACAAATAGAAAAAAATCCAAAAAAATTACAAGCAAGATGCGCATGTGCGTGATGTTCGTGCAAAATTTCATGAAGTTTGGACAAGAGCGCGTGACAAAAAAGACAAAATCGTGCGTGAGCGGTGTTGTTTTCAAATGTTTCTCACATATTCGAAAAAAATTGCCACAAGTTCCTCGAATGTCAGAACTTCATTAAATTTTGCACAAACATCACGTATTTGAGCATCTTGCAGCACAAAAAATTGAATTATTTTAAAAAAACTATTTTTTAGGCCTCACTATTCATGCACCGGGACCCTTCCTCGGACCCTGCGCAAGCGGGAGCTATGTGCGCCGGGCTGCCCTTTTTTTACTGTTCATGCCCGGGATCATCCGAGCCCGGGCACCAAAACGCTGCACTCATAAAGTATAGTACATGTTGTCTCAACTATCTATGAGTTTCTAAATAAAGGTAGTTTGCTCAATACATTGGACTTAAGATTTGTAGATTAATTTTTCAGAAAGGCGTGAATGTCTCGATAGTTAAATCATTTATAGGGTAAGATGGTTATGGTTTCAAGATATTTATACCAAACTTATAGAAATAAACATCTCCGGTTTTAAGATTCAGCTTTTAGTGTACCCCAAAATGTCAAATTACATGTATACATTAGCAGTCCATAATGTGTACTTGCATTCACTTCGCTGCTATTTGAGTTCTTTTTTGTTTTATCAACTGACCCACCGTAATCTATTGTATCATTCTTAGGAAGTCATGAAAGATGTCATGGAAAGAGCACCCCTTGTAGAAGAGCTGATAGATATGTACATCAGGCCTGGTGTCATTGCTGCAAAACAACAAGAAGAGGAGTTGGAAAAGGGTTGCCACACATGTAGAAAACATACCCAATTTTGTAAAGCGGTTCAATGATAAAACTTAATTTTCTCTTAAGGCTTGCCTTGTTATTCCAGCTGATTCCCTAGACAACACAATTTTTATGAGCCAATTTAGCCATTTGAGTAATTGAGCTTCTGAATATTTTGCTGCCATGGGAATCAACATGATTATCATCTAGCTTGACAATTTTAACATAACCATTATTAGTCAGTTTGTTTCCAAAACTAGTACTACATTAGCATACCAAGATTGATTTCAAGTCAAAAAGGAACTACATTAGTGTATGTCTCTCCATTTCAACTTCAAGTCTCATCTACGGTCCGGTTCCCCTAAGCATGGTAGACACATTTGATAATTGTTTACAATTTCTTCAAGGTATAAATGGTTGATACTATATAACATGAAAGTTGGCTAAGTGCATATGCTTAATGTTCTGCTTTGGAACCTTAAATAAGTAATTGTGACTATGCTTTAATTAAAAAGAAATCCCGTGTTGGTACCTTATTCAGTTTGTATTTTACATTTCAAGTATGCATCATTTTAGCAATGCTCGAATAGTAATTATATTCGAGATTCCTCCTAAATGCTTATATGAGTACTGTGTTTGAAACTAGTGTTGGGGAACGTAGTAATTTCAAAAAACATTCCTACACACACGCAAGATTATGGTGATGCATATCAACGAGAGGGAAGAGTGGTGTACGTACCCTCGTAGACCAAAAGTGGAAGCGTTAGAACAACGCGGTTGATGTAGTCGTACGTCTTCATGGCCCGACCGATCAAGCACCAAAAGCACGGCACCTCCATGTTCTAGCACACGTTCAGCTCGATGACGTCCCTCGAACTCCGATCCAGCCGAGTGTCGAGGGAGAGTTCCGTCAGCACGACGCCATGGTGACGATGATGATGTTCTACCAACGCAGGGCTTCGCCTAAGCACCGCTACGATATTATCGAGGTGGAATATAGTGGAGGGGGCACCGCACACGGCTAATAGATCTCAAGGATCAATTGTTGTTGTGTCTAGAGGTGCCCTCCTGCCCCCGTATATAAAGGAGCAAGGGGGGAGGGGGAGGCCGGCCAGGAGGGGCGCGCCAGGAGGAGTCCTACTCCCACCGGGAGTATGACTCCCTCCTTTCCTTGTCCAACTAGGAGAGGGGGAAGGAAGGGAGAGAGGGGAGGAAGGAAGGGGGGGCGCAGCCCCCCCCCCCTCCTTGTCCTATTCGGACTAGAGGGGGAGGGGGCACGCGGCCTCCCCTGGCCGCCCCTCCTCTTCTCCACTTTGGGCCCATAAGGCCCATTAACCCCCAGAGGGTTCCGGTATATATCCGATAATCCCCGGAACCATTCCGGTGTCCGAATATAGTCGTCCAATATATCAATCTTCATGTCTCGACCATTTCGAGACTCCTCGTCATGTCCATGATCACATCCGGGACTCCGAACTATCTTTGGTACATCAAAACACATGAACTCATAATATAACTGTCGTCTAACTTTAAGTGTGCGGACCCTACGGGTTCGAGAACTATGTAGACATGATCGAGATACGTCTCCGGTCAATAAACAATAGCGGAACCTGGATGCTCATATTGGCTCCTACATATTCTACGAAGATCTTTATAGGTCAAATCGCATAACAATATACGTTGTTCCCTTTGTCATCGGTATGTTACTTGCCCGAGATTCGATCGTCGGTATCTCAATACCTAGTTCAATCTCGTTACCGGCAATTCTCTTTACTCGTTATGTAATGCATCATTCTGTAACTAACTCATTAGCTACATTGCTTGCAAGGCTTATAGTGATGTGCATTACCGAGAGGGCCCAAAGATACCTCCCCGACAATCGGAGTGACAAAACCTAATCTCGAAATACGCCAACTCAACATGTACCTTTGGAGACACCTGTATAGCTCCTTTATAATCACCCAGTTACGTTGTGACGTTTGGTAGCACACAAAGTGTTCCTCCCGTAAACGCGAGTTGCATAATCTCATAGTTGTAGGAACATGTATAACTCATGAAGAGAGCAATAGCAACATACTAAACGATCAAGTGCTAAGCTAACGGAATGGGTCAAGTCAATCACATCATTCTCCTAATGATGTGATCCCGTTAATCAAATGACAACTCATGTATATGGTTAGGAAACATAACCATCTTTGATTAATGAGCTAGTCAAGTAGAGGCATACTAGTGACATTATGTTTGTCTATGTATTCACACATGTATTATGTTTCCGGTTAATACAATTCTAGCATGAATTATAAACATTTATCATGATATAAGGAAATAAATAATAATTTTATTATTGCCTCTTGGGCATATTTCCTTCAGTCTCCCACTTGCACTAGAGTCAATAATCTAGATTACACAGTAATGAGTCTAACACCCATGGAGCCTTGGTGCTGATCATGTTTTGCTCGTGGAAGAGGCTTAGTTAACGGGTCTGCAACATTCAGATCCGTATGTATCTTGCAAATCTCTATGCCTCCCACCTGGACTTGGTCCCTGATGGAATTGAAGTGTCTCTTAATGTGCTTGGTCCTCTTGTGAAATCTGGATTCCTTTGCCAAGGCAATTGCACCAGTATTGTCACAGAAGATCTTCATTGGTCCCGATGCACTAGGTATGACACCTAGATCGGATATGAACTCCTTCATCCAGACTCCTTCATTTGCTGCTTCCGAAGCAGCTATGTACTCCGCTTCGCATGTAGATCCCGCCACGACGCTTTGTTTAGAACGGCACCAACTGACAGCTCCACTGTTCAATATAAACACGTATCCGGTTTGCGATTTAGAATCGTTCGGATCAGTGTCAAAGCTTGCATCGACGTAACCATTTACGACTAGCTCTTTGTCACCTCCATAAATGAGAAACATATCCTTAGTCCTTTTCAGGTATTTCGGGATATTCTTGACCATTGTGCAGTGATCCACTCCTGGATTACTTTGGTACCTCCCTGCTAAACTTATTGCTAAGCATACATCAGGTATGTTACACATCATTGCATACATGATAGAGCCTATGGTGAAGCATAGGAACATCTTTCATTTTCTCTCTATCTTCTCGTGTGGTGGGCATTGAGTCCGACTCAACTTCACACCTTGTGTCTACAGCAAGAACCCTTTCTTTGCTTGATCCATTTTGAACTTTTTCAAAACTTTATCAAGGTATGTCTTTTGTGAAAGTCCAATTAATCGTCTTGATCTATCTCTATAGATCTTGATGCTTAATATGTAAGCAGCTTCACCGACGTCTTTCATTGGAAAACTTTTATTCAAGTATCCTTTTATGCTATTCAGAAATTCTATATCATTTCCAATTAACAATATGTCGTCTACATATAATACCAGAAATGCTACAGAGCTCCCACTCACTTTCTTGTAAATACATGGTTCTCCAAAAGTCTGTATAAAACCATATGCTTTGATCACACTATAAAAGCGTTTATTCCAACTCCGAGAGGCTTGCACCAGTCCTTAAATGGATCGCTGGAGCTTGCACACTTTGTTAGCACCTTTTGGATCGACAAAACCTTCTGGTTGCATCATATACAACTCTTCTTCTAGAAATCCATTTAGGAATGCAGTTTTTACATCCATTTGCCATATTTCATAATCATAAAATGCGGCAATTGCTAACATGATTCGGACAGACTTAAGCATCGCTACGGGTGAGAAAGTCTCATAATAGTCAACTCCTTGAACTTGTCGAAAGCCTTTCGCAACAAGTCGAGCTTTGTAGACAATAACATTACCATCAGCGTCAGTCTTCTTCTTGAAGATCCATTTATTCTCGATGTAAGTCAACCAAAGTCCATACTTTGTTCTCATACATGGATCCCATCTCAGATTTCATGGCCTCAAGCCATCTTGCAGAAATCTAGGCTCATCATCGCTTCCTCATAGTTCGTAGGTTCGTCATGGTCAAGTAACATGACCTCCAGAATAGGATTACCGTACCACTCTGGTGCAGATCTTACTTTGGTTGACCTACGAGGTTCGGTAGTAACTTGATCTGAAGTTTCATGATCAATATCATTAGCTTCCTCACTGATTGGTGTAGTTGTCACCTGAACCGGTTTCTGTGATAAACTACTTTCGAATAAGGGAGCAGGTATAGTTACCTCATCAAGTTCTACTTTCCTCCCACTCACTTCTTTCGAGAGAAATTCCTTCTCTAGAAAGGATCTGAATTTAGAAACAAAAGTCTTGCCTTCAGATCTGTGATAGAAGGTGTACCCAATAGTCTCCTTTGGGTATCCTATGAAGACACATTTCTCCGATTTGGGTTCAAGCTTATCTGGTTGAAGTTTCTTCACATAAGCATCACAACCCCAAACTTTAAGAAACGACAACTTTGGTTTCTTGCCAAACCACAGTTCATAAGGCGTCGTCTCAACGGATTTTGATGGTGCCCTATTTAACATGAATGCGGCCGTCTCTAAAGCATAACCCCAAAACGATAGCGGTAAATCAGTAAGAGACATCATAGATCGCACCATATCTAGTAAAGTACGATTATGACGTTCGTACACACCATTACGTTGTGGTGTTCCGGGTGGCGTGAGTTGCGAAACTATTCCGCATTGTTTCAAATGTAAACCAAACTCGTAACTCAAATATTCTCCTCCATGATCGGATTGTAGGAACTTTATTTTCTTGTTACGATGATTTTCCACTTCACTCTGAAATTCTTTGAACTTTTCAAATGTTTCAGACTTGTGTTCCATCAAGTAGATATACCCATATCTGCTTAAATCATCTGTGAAGGTGAGAAAATAACGATAGCCGCCGCGAGCCTTAATGTTCATTGGACTGCATACATCAGTGAAGGAAATATGCCCTAGAGGCAATAATAAAGTTATTATTTATTTCCTTATTTCATGATAAATGTTTATTATTCATGCTAGAATTGTATTAACCGGAAACATAATACATGTGTGAATATATAGACAAACAGAGTGTCACTAGTATGCCTCTACTTGACTAGCTTGTTAATCAAAGATGGTTATGTTTCCTAACCATGGACAAGGAGTTGTTATTTGATTAACAAGGTCACATCATTAGTTGAATGATCTGATTGACATGACCCATTCCGTTAGCTTAGCACACGATCGTTTAGTATGTTGCTATTGCTTCCGTCATGACTTATACATGTTCCTATAACTATGAGATTATGCAACTCCCGTTTGCGGAGGAACACTTTGGTACTACCAAACGTCACAACGAATCGGGTGATTATAAAGGAGTACTACAGGTGTCTCCAAAGGCAGATGTTGGGTTGGCGATTTCGAGATTAGGATTTGTCACTCCAATGCTCGGAGAGGTATCTGGGCCCTCTCGGTAATGCACATCACTTAAGCCTTGCAAGCATTGTAACTAATGAGTTAGTTGCGAGATGATGTATTACGAACGAGTAAAGAGACTTGCGGTAGCGAGATTGAACTAGGTATTGGATACCGACGATCGAATCTCGGGCAAGTAACATCTGGATGACAAAGGAACAACATATGTTGTTATGCGGTCCGACCGATAAAGATCTTCGTAGAATATGTAGGAACCAATATGGGCATCCAGGTCCCGCTATTGGTTATTGACCGAGACGTGTCTCGGTCATGTCTACATTGTTCTCGAACCGTAGGGTCCGCACGCTTAAGGTTTTGATGCGGTTATATTATGAGTTTATGAGTTTTGATGTACCGAAGGAGTTCGGAGTCCCGGATGAGATCGGGGACATGACGAGGAGTCTCGAAATGGTCGAGACGTAAAGATCGATATATTGGACGACTATATTCGGAGTTCGGAAAGGTTCCGAGTCATTCGGGTATTTATCGGAGTACGGAGAGTTACGGAATTCGCCGGGAGAAGTATTGGGCCTTATGGGCCATACGGGAAAGAGAGAGGGCTGCCCTAGGCAGGCCGCGCCCCCTTGCCCTAGTACGAATTGGGCGGGGGGGGCCGCACCCTCCTTCCTTCCTTCTCTCTTCCCTTCCTAGCCTCCTACTCCTAATACATGGAAGGATCCCTAGTTGGACTAGGAAGGGAATCCTACTCCCGTGGGAGTAGGACTCCCCATGGCGCGCCTCCTCCTAGGCGGCCTCCTCCTCCCTCCCTCCTTTATATACGGGGCAGGGGCACCCCATAGACACACAAGTTGATCTATGGATCGTTCCTTAGCCGTGTGCGGTGCCCCCTCCACCATATTCCACCTCGGTCATATCGTCGCAAAGCTTAGGCGAAGCCTGCGCGATAGAACATCAAGATCGCCACCACGCTGTCGTCTTGACGAACTCTCCCCCCGAGCTCTCTTTGGATTGGAGCCCGAGGAGCGTCATCGAGCTGTACGTGTGTCAAGAACTCGGGGCGCCGAGTAATGGCGCTAGGATCGTTGATCACGAGGAGATCGTGACGACTACTTCCTCTACGTTGTGATCGCTTCGCTTCGGTCTCGAGGGTGCGTAGACAACACTCTCCCTCTCGTTGCTATGCATCACCATGATCTTGCGTGCGCGAGGATTTTTTTGAAATTACTACGTTCCCCAACAGTGGCATCCGAGCCAGGTTTTATGGTTTGATGTTTTGCACGAGTAGAACACAAGTGAGTTGTGGGCGATACAAGTCATCTTGCCTACCAAGCATGTCATACTTTGGTTCAGCGGTATTGTGAGATGAAGCGGCCCGGACCGACATTACGCGTACGCTTACGCGAGACTGGTTTCACCGTTACGAGCACTCGTGCTTAAAGGTGGCTGGCGGGTGTCTGTCTCTCTCACTTTAGTTGAACCGAGTGTGGCTACGCCCGGTCCTTGAGAAGGTTAAAACGGAGTCTATTTGACAAAGTATCGTTGTGGTTTTGATGCGTAGGTGAGATTGGTTCTTGCTTAAGCCCGTAGCACCCACGTAAAATTTGCAACAACAAAGTAGAGGACGTCTAACTTGTTTTTGCAGGGCATGTTGTGATGTGATATGGTCAAGACGTGATGCTATATTTTATTGTATGAGATGATCATGTTTTGTAACCGAAGTTATCGGCAATCGGCGGAGCCATATGGTTGTCGCTTTATTGTATGAAATGCAAACATACGTAATTGCTTTACTTTATCACTAAGCGGTAGCGATAGTCGAGTAGCAATAGATGGCGAAGCGACAACGATGCTACGATGGAGATCAAGGTGTCGCGCCGGTGACGATGGTGATCATGGCGGTGCTTGAAGATGGAGATCACAAGCACAAGATGATGATGGCCATATCATATCACTTATATTGATTGCATGTGATGTTTATCCTTTATGCATCTTATCTTGCTTTGATTGACGGTAGCATTTTAAGATGATCTCTCACTAATTATCAAGAAGTGTTCTCCCGAGTATGCACCGTTGCCAAAGTTCGTCGTGCCTGACACCACGTGATGATCGGGTGTGATAAGCTCTCGTCCATCTACAACGGGTGCAAGCCAGTTTTGCACACGCAGAATACTCGAGTTATACTTGACGAGCCTAGCATATGCAGATATGGCCTCGGAACACGGAGACCGAAAGGTCGAGCGTGAATCATATAGTAGATATGATCAACATAAGATGTTCACCATTGAAAACTACTCCATCTCACGTGATGATCGGTTATGGTTTAGTTGATTTGGATCGCGTGATCACTTAGATGACTAGAGAGATGTCTGTCTAAGTGGGAGTTCTTAAGTAATATGATTAATTGAACTTAAATTTATCATGAACTTAGTCCTGGTAGTATTTTGCAAATTATGTTGTAAGATCAATAGCTTGCATTGTTGCTTTCATATGTTTATTTTGATATGTTCCTAGAGAAAATTGTGTTGAAAAATGTTAGTAGCAATGATGCGGATTTGATCCGTGATCCGAGGTTTATCCTCATTCTCGCTTGAAGAATTATGTCCTTAATGCACCGCTAGGTGAGCAGACCTATTGCAAGCGATGATGAGACGTTATGAGCGTTTGGCTAGCTCAATATGATGACTACTTGATAGTTTTGTGCAACATGCTTTATGGCTTAGAATCGGGACTTCAAAGATGTTTTGAACATCATGGACCATATGAGATGTTCCAGAATTGAAGTTAATATTTCAAGCAAATACCGAGTTGAGAGATATGAAGTCTCCAACAAGTTCTATAGCTAAAAGATGGAGGAGAATCGCTCAACTAGTGAGCATATGCTCAGATTGTCCAGGTACTTCAATCGCTTGAATCAAGTGGGAGTTAATCTTCCAGATAAGATAGTGATTGATGAATTCTCTAGTCACCATCACCAAGTTAGTAGAACTTCGTGATGAACTATAGTATGCAAGGGATGACGAAAATGATTCCCGAGCTCTTCGTGATGTTGAAATCGACGAAGGTAGAAATCAAGAAAGAGCATCAAGTGTTGATGGTTGACAAGATCACTAGTTTCAAGAAAAGGGCAAAGGAAAGAAAGGGAACTTCAAGTAGATTGACAAGCAAGTTGTCACTCCCACGAAGAAGCCCAAAGCTGAACCAAAGCACTGAAACCGAGTGCTTACATCGCAAAGGAAATGGTCACCGAAGCGGAACTGCCCTAAATATTTGGTGGATAAGAAGGATGGCAAAGTGAAAAAGGGTATATTTGATATACTGGTGTTTGATGTGTGCTTTACTAGTGTTTATAGCAACCCTCGGTAATTGGTACCGGTTCGGTTGCTAAGAGTAGTAACTCAAACGGAGTTGCGAATAAGCGAAACTAGTTAAGGGTGAAGTGATGATGTGTGTTGAAAATAGTTTCAAGATTGATATGATCATCATCGCACACTCCCTATACTTTCGGGATTAGTGTTGAACCTAAATAAGTGTTATTTGGTGTTTGCGTTGAGCATGAATATGATTTGATCGTGTTTATTGCAAAACGGTTATTCATTTAAGTAAGAGAATAAACTGTTGTTCATTTACATGAATAAAACCTTATATGGTTACACGCCCAATGAAAATGGTTCATTGGATCTCGATCGTAGTGATACACATATTCATAATATTGAAACCAAAAGATGCAAAGTTAATAATGATAGTACAACTTATTTGTGGTAATCGCCGTTTAGGTCATATTGGTGTAAAGCGATGAAGAAACTCCATCTTGATGGGATTTTGGAATCACTTGATTATGAATCACTTGATGCTTGCGAACCATGCCTCATGGGCAAGATGACTAAGACTCCGTTCTCGGAACAATGGAGCGAGCAACCGACTTATTGGAAATAATACATACCGATGTATGCGATCCAATGAGTGTTAAGGCTCACGGTGGGTATCGTTATTTTCTGACCTTCACAGATGATTTGAGCAGATATGGGTATATCTACTTGATGAAACATAAGTCTGAAATAGTTGAAAGGTTCAAAGAATTTCAGAGTGAAGTGGAAAAATCATCGTGACAAGAAAATAAGGTTTCTACGATCGATCATGAGACAAATATTTGAGTTACGAGTTTGGTCTTCAATTAAAACAATGTGGAATAGTTTCACAAATTCATGCCACCTGGAACACCACATCATAATGGTGTGTCCGAACGTCATAACCATACTTTATTGGATATAGTACAATCTATGATGTTTCTTACCGATTTACCAATATCGTTTTGGGATCATGCATTAGAGACAGCTGCATTCACGTTAAATAGGGCACCATCTAAATCCGTTGAGACGACACTATATGAACTATGGTTTAGCAAGAAACCAAAGTTGTCGTTTCTTAAAGTTTGGGGCTGCGATGCTTATGTGGAAAAAAATTCATCCTGATAAGCTCACACCCAAATCAGAGAAGTGCGTCTTCATAGAATACCCAAAGGAAATTGTTGGGTACACCTTCTATCACAGATCCGAAGGCAAAACATTCGTTGCTAATAAATGGATCCTTTCTAGAGAAGGAGTTTCTCTCGAAAGAAGTGAGTGGGAGGAAAGTAGAACTTGATGAGGTAATTGTACCTTCTCCTTATTGAAAGTAGTTCATCACGAAATCTGTTCCTATGACTACTACACCAATTAGTGAGGAAGCTAATGATGATGATCATGTAACTTCAGATCAAGTTACTACCGAATCTCGTAGGTAAACCAGAGTGAGATCCGCACCAGAGTGGTACGGTAATCCTGTTCTGGAAGTCATGTAACTAGATCATGATGAACCTACGAACTATGAGGAAGCGATGATGAGCCCAGATTCCACAAAATGGTTTGAGGCCATGAAATCTGAGATATGATCCATGTATGAGAACAAAGTATGGACTTTGATGGATTTGCCCGATGATCGGCAAACCATAGAAAATAAATGGATCTTCAAGAGGAAGACGGACGCTGATAGTAGTGTTACTATCTACAAAGCTAGACTTGTCGAAAAAAGTTTTTGACAAAGTTCAAGATGTTGACTACAATGAGATTTTCTCAAGCTGTAGCGATGCTTAAGTCTGTCCGAATCATGTTAGCAATTGCCACAATTTATGAAATTTGGCAAATGGATGTAAAACTGCATTCTGAATGGGTTTACGGAGGAAGATTTGTATATGATGCAACCAGAAGGTTTTTCGATCCAAAGGAGCTAACAAAGTGTGCAAGCTCCAATGATCCATCTATGGTGGTGCAAGCATCTCGGAGTTGGAATATACGCTTTGATGAGTTGATCAAAGCATATAGTTTATCTGGACTTATGGTGAAGCCTGATTTACTAGAAAGTGAGTGGGAGCACTACAACATTTCGATAAGTATATGTGAATGACATATTGTAGATCGGAAATAATGTAGAATTATTCGCAAAGCATAAAGGAGTGTTTGAAAGAAGTTTTTCAAAGAAAGACCTCGGTGAAGCTACTTATATATTGAGCATCAAGATCTATAGAGATAGATCAAGATGCTTGATAAGTTTTTTCAATGAGTACATACCTTGACAAGATTTTGAAGTAGTTCAAAATGGAACAGTCAAAGAAAGAGTTCTTGCACGTGTTACAAGGTGTGAAATTGAGTAAGACTCAAAACCCGACCACGGCAGAAGATAGAAAGAGAATGAAAGTCATTCCCTATGCCTTGGCCATAGGTTCTATAAAGTATGTCATGTTGTGTACCAGATCTATTGTATACCCCTGACCGAGTTTGACAAGGAGTACAATAGTGATCTAGGAGTAGATCATCGGACAATGGTCAAAATTATCCTTAGTGGAATAAGGATATGTTTCTCGATTATGGAAGTGACAAAGGTTCGTCATAAAGGGTTACGTCGATGCAAGTTTTGACACTGATCTGGATGACTCTAAGTCTCGATCTAGATACATATTGAAAGTGGGAGCAATTAGCTAGGGTAGCTTCGTGCAGAGCACTGTAGACATAGAAAAATTGCAAAATACATAACGGATCTCGAATGTGAAAGACCCGTTGACTAAGACTCTCTCACAAGCAAAACATGATCACACCTTAGTACTCTTTGGGTGTTAATCACATAGCGATGTGAACTAGATTACTGAATCTAGTAAACCCTTTGGGTGTTGGTCACATGACGATGTGAACTATGGGTGTTAATCACATGATGATGTGAACTATCAATGTTAATCACATGGTGATGTGATCTAGATTATTGACTCTAGTGCAAGTGGGAGATCAAGGAAATATGCCCTAGAGGCAATAATAAAGTTATTATTTATTTCCTTATTTCATGATAAATGTTTATTATTCATGCTAGAATTGTATTAAGGAAACATAATACATGTGTGAATATATAGACAAGCAGAGTGTCACTAGTATGCCTCTACTTGACTAGCTTGTTAATCAAAGATGGTTATGTTTCCTAACCATGGACAAGGATTTGTTATTTGATTAACAAGGTCACATCATTAGTTGAATGATCTCGATTGACATGACCCATTCCGTTAGCTTAGCACACGATCGTTTAGTATGTTGCTATTGCTTCCTTCATGACTTATACATGTTCCTATAACTATGAGATTATGCAACTCCGTTTGCGGAGGAACACTTTGGGTACTACCAAACGTCACAACGAATCGGGTGATTATAAAGGAGTACTACAGGTGTCTCCAAAGGCGGATGTTAGGTTGGCGATTTCGAGATTAGGATTTGTCACTCCAATGTCGGAGAGGTATCTCTGGGCCCTCTCGGTAATGCACATCACTTAAGCCTTGCAAGCATTGTAACTAATGAGTTAGTTGCGAGATGATGTATTACGGAACGAGTAAAGAGACTTGCCGTAACGAGATTGAACTAGGTATTGGATACCGACGATCGAATCTCGGGCAAGTAACATACCGATGACAAAGGAACAACGTATGTTGTTATGCGGTCTTACCGATAAAGATCTTCGTAGAATATGTAGGAACCAATATGGGCATCCAGGTCCGCTATTGGTTATTGACCGAGACGTGTCTCGGTCATGTCTACATTGTTCTCGAACCGTAGGGTCCGCACGCTTAAGGTTTCGATGATGCTTATATTATGAGTTTATGAGTTTTGATGTACCGAAGGAGTTCGGAGTCCGGATGAGATCGGGGACATGACGAGGAGTCTCGAAATGGTCGAGACGTAAAGATCGATATATTGACGACTATATTCGAGTTCGGAAAGGTTCCGAGTCATTGGTATTTATCGGAGTGGGAGAGTTCTGAGAATTCGCCGGGAGAAGTATTGGGCCTTATGGGCCATACGGGAAAGAGAGAGGGCTGCCCTAGGCAGGCCGCGCCCCCCTTGCCCTAGTCCGGGTGGGCTGGGGAGGGCCGCACCCTCCTTCCTTCCTTCTCTCTTCCCCTTCCTAGTCTCCTACTCCTAATACATGGAAGGATCCCTAGTTGGACTAGGAAAGGGGGAATCCTACTCCCGGTGGGAGTAGGACTCCCCTATGGCGCGCCTCCTCCCTAGGCCGGCCTCCTCCTCCCTCCCTCCTTTATATACGGGGGCAGGGGGCACCCCATAGACACACAAGTTGTTCATGCTCAATGCTGGCACCAAATAACAATTATTCAGGTCTAAAACTAATCTCGAAGGTAGATGTAGAGGTAGTGTGCCGACCGCGATCACATCGACTTTGGAACCATTTCCCACGCGCATCGTCACCTCATCCTTAGCCAATCTTCGCTTAATCCGTAGTCCCTCTTTCGAGTTTCAAATATTAGCAATGTAACCAGTATCAAATACCCGTGTGCTCTGCGAGCATTAGTAAGGTACACATCAATAACATGTATATCACATATACCTTTGTTCACCTTGCCATCCTTCTTATCCGCCAAATACTTGGGGCATTTTCACTTCCAAATGACGGTCGCTTGCAATAGAAGCACTCGATCTCGGGCTTAGGTCCAGATTTGGGTTTCTTCTCTTGAGCGACAACTTGTTTGTTGTTCTTCTTGAAGTTCCCTTCTTTTCCCTTTGCCCTTTTTCTTTGGCGGTGGTCTTATTGACCATCAACACTTGATGCTCCTTCTTGATTTCTACCTCCGCAGCCTTTAGCATTGCGAAGAGCTCGGGAATAGTCTTATCCATCCCTTGCATATTATAGTTCATCAAGAAGCTCTTGTAGCTTGGTGGCGAGTGATTGAAGAATTACATCAATGACGCTATCATCCGGAAGATTAACTCCCGGTTGAATCAAGTGATTGTTATACCCGGACATTACGAGTATATGCTCACCGATGAACTATTCTCCTCCATCTTGCGGTTGTAGAACTTATTGGAGACTTTATATATCTCAATCCGGGCATTTTCTTGAAATATTAACTTCAACTCTGGAACATCTCATATGCTCCATGACGTTCAAAACGTCATTGAAGTCCCGCTCTAAGCCGTAAAGCATGGCACCTTGAACTATCGAGTAGTCATCAGCTTTGCTCGCCAGACGTTCTTAACGTCGTCGCCAGCATCTGCGAAGAGGCTCGCACCCAGCGGTGCTTCGGGACGTAATTCTTTTGTGCAAAGAATGAGGATAATCCTCAAGTTACGGACCCAGCTCGTGTAATTGCTACCATCATCTTTCAACTTTGCTTTCTCAAGGAACGCATTAAAATTCAACGGAACAACAGCACGAGCCATCTATCTACAACAAACATAGATAAGCAAAATATTATCAGGTACTAAGTTCATGATAAATTTAAGTTCAACTTAATCATATTACTTAAGAACTCCCACTTAGATAGACATCCCTCTAATCATCTAAGTGATCACGTGATCCAAATCAACTAAACCATGTCCGATCATCACGTGGGATGGAGTAGTATTCAATGGTGAACATCACTATGTTGATCATATCTACTATATGATTCACGCTCGACCTTTCGGTCTCAGTGTTCCGAGGCCATATTTGTATATGCTAGGTCGTCAAGTTTAACCTGAGTATTCCGCGTGTGCAACTGTTTTGCACCCGTTGTATTTGAACGTAGAGCCTATCACACCCGATCATCACGTGGTGTCTCAGCACGAAGAACTTTCGCAACGGTGCATACTCAGGGAGAACACTTATACCTAGAAATTTAGTGAGAGATCATCTTATAATGCTACCATCAATCAAAGCAAAATAAGATGCACAAAGGATAAACATCACATGCAATCAATATAAGTGATATGATATGGCCATCATCATCCTGCGCTTGTGATCACCATCTCCGAAGCACCGTCATGATCACCATCGTCACCGACGCGACACCTTGATCTTCATCGTAGCATCGTTGTCGTTTCGCCACCTATTGCTTCTACGACTATTGCTACCGCTTAGTGATAAAGTAAAGCAATTACAGGGCGATTGCATCGCATACAATAAAGCGACAACCGTATGGCTCCTGCCAGTTGCCGATAACTCGGTTACAAAACATGATCATCTCATACAATAAAATATAGCATCACATCTTGACCATATCATATCACAACATGCCCTGCAAAAACAAGTTAGACGTCCTCTACTTTGTTGTTGCAAGTTTTACGTGGCTGCTATGGGCCGAGCAAGAACCATTCTTACCTACGCATCAAAACCACAATGATAGTTCGTCAAGTTAGTGTTGTTTTAACCTTCTCAAGGACCGGGCGTACCCACACTCGGTTCAACTAAAGTTGGAGAAACTGACACCCGCCAGCCACCTATGTGCACAGCACGTCGGTAGAACCAGTCTCGCGTAAGCGTATGCATAATGTCGGTCCGAGCCACTTCATCCAACAATACCGCCGAACCAAAGTATGACATGCTGGTAAGCAGTATGACTTGTATCGCCCACAACTCACTTGTGTTCTACTCGTGCATATAACATCTACGCATAAAACCTGGCTCGGATGCCACTGTTGGGGAACGTAGTAATTTCAAAAAAAATCCTACGCACACGCAAGATCATGGTGATGCATAGCAACGAGAGGGGAGAGTGTTGTCCACGTACCCTCGTAGACCGAAAGCGAAAGTGTTAAAACAGCGCGGTTGATGTAGTCGTACGTCTTCACGGCCCGACTGATCAAGCACCGAAAGCACGACACCTCCGAGTTCTAGCACACGTTCAGCTCGATGACGTCCCTCGAACTCCAATCCAGCCGAGTGTCAAGGGAGAGTTTTGTCAGCACGATGGCGTGGGGACGATGATGATGTTCTACCGACGCAGGGCTTCGCCTAAGCACCGCTACAATATTATCGAGGTGGAATATAGTGGAGGGGGGCACCGCACACGGCTAATAGATCTCAAGGATCAATTGTTGTTGTGTCTAGAGGTGCCCCCCCTGCCCCCGTATATAAAGGAGCAAGGGGGGAGGGGGCGGCCGGCCAGGAGGGGCGCGCCAGGAGGAGTCCTACTCCCACCGGGAGTAGGACTCCCTCCTTTCCTTGTCTAACTAGGAGAGGGGGAAGGAAGGGAGAGAGGGGAGGAAGGAAAGGGCCCCCCTCATTGTCCTATTCGGACTAGAGGGGGAGGGGCGCGCAGCCTCCCCTGGCTGCCCCTCCTCTTCTCCACTTTGGGCCCATGAGGCCCATTAACCCCCCGGGGGGTTCCGGTAACCCCCCGGTATTCCGGTATATATCCGATAACCCCCGAAACCATTCCGGTGTCTGAATATAGTCGTCCAATATATCAATCTTCATGTCTCGACCATTTCGAGACTCCTCGTCATGTCCATGATCACATTCGGGACTCCAAACTATCTTCGGTACATCAAAACACATGAACTCTTAATATAACTGTCATCTAACTTTAAGCGTGCGGACCCTACGGGTTCGAGAACTATGTAGACATGACCGAGATACGTCTCCAGTCAATAACCAATAGCGGAACCTGGATGCTCATATTGGCTCCTACATATTCCACGAAGATTCGGTCAAACCGCATAACAACATACTTTGTTCCCTTTGTCATCGGTATGTTACTTGCCCGAGATTCGATCGTCGGTATCTCAATACCTAGTTCAATCTCGTTACCGGCAAGTCTCTTTACTCGTTATGTAATGCATCATTCTGTAACTAACTCATTAGCTACATTGCTTGCAAGGCTTATAGTGATGTGCATTACCGAGAGGGCCCAGAGATACCTCTCCGACAATCGGAGTGACAAAACCTAATCTCAAATACGCCTAACTCAACATGTACCTTTGGAGACACTGTAGAGCTCCTTTATAATCACCCGATTACGTTGTGATGTTTGGTAGCACACAAAGTGTTCCTCCGGTAAACGGGAGTTGCATAATCTCATAGTTGTAGGAACATGTATAAGTCATGAAGAAAGCAATAGCAACATACTAAACGATCAAGTGCTAAGCTAACAGAATGGGTCAAGTCAATCACATCATTCTCCTAATGATGTGATCCCGTTAATCAATGACAACTCATGTCTATGGTTAGAAAACATAACCATCTTTGATTAATGAGCTAGTCAAGTGAGGCATACTAGTGACATTATATTTGTCTATGTATTCACACATCTATTATGTTTCCGGTTAATATAATTCTAGCATGAATAATAAACATTTATCATGATATAAGGAAATAAATAATAATTTTATTATTGCCTCTAGGGCATATTTCCTTCAACTAGTATTGTTAATAAATTGGAAACAGAGGCGCATAACCAGTGTTATTGTCCCCGCATCCCTGGTCAGTGTGATATTTTTAGCTGTGATATTTTAGGTGCATGATGTTGATATATCAAGTTTTTCATTTGTTCTTGAAACAGTGAAGGAAACATATGAATGGTTTGTTTATCTCTGTTCTTATTCTTTTTGCAATTTAATCTATTATAATACTACTCCTTGTTCTATGCCTCCACGTCAATCTTTATTGGAAATGGAGCAAGGACGCCTTTTTGGGATGTGCCATGGGTGAATGACCGCAAGCCTAGGGACATTGCACCTCTGATTTACGAGGCGTCCACAAGGAAAAATTGGAAGGTGCGCAAAGCTCTCAACAACGATGCGTGGGTCTCGAGAATATGCGTCCTGGACTCTTTTTCGTTGAATCACTTGCGTCAGTTTGTCACCCTCTAGACAACGCTTCGTGGCCTCCATCCCGAGGCGGATGCCGAGGATGATATTGTGTGGAAGCACACCGCTAGCGGGCAATACACGACCGAGTCGGCATACAAAGCGCAATTCCTTGGCACAATCAAATCCCCTATGGAGCACACTGTGTGGAGGGCTTGGGCTCCCCCCAAAGTCAAGTTCTTTGCTTGGCTGGCTATTCAAAACAGAATTTGGACGGCAGACAGATTGGAGAAGCGCGGATGGCCAAACTGTGGCCTTTGTACACTTTGCAAGCGGGAGCAAGAGTCTGTTGATCACCTTTCCTACAAATGCCGCTTCTCTATCCGCCTATGGGGATTAGTCAAGGACTGGCTGCAACTGGTGAGCATCGATACTTCCTCATGGCACCTCTCGGACAACATCAAAGAATGGTGGGTGGGCCTCTCCGACACATCTACCGCCAACAGGAAAGCGATGGCCTCGCTCACCGTGCTCGTCACCTGGACCATTTGGAACGAGAGGAATGCTCGGGTGTTTCGTCAGAAGAGTGCTCTCACCGATGGTGCTTCTCGCCAACATCAAGAAGGAGGCCACGCTTTGGGTAACTGCGGGTGCTAGAAAGTTGGGATACTTGATGACGGGAGAGTAGTTGGTCACTTTTTTTTCGGTTGTTATGACGCTGTTGTTGTAACACGACCATAAACTCTATTCCTCTTATTTAATGAATGAGGCAAATCTTTTGCCTCTCTTCAAAAAAAAAATATTAAGATTTTTCCTCAAAATGTTTTTTTGTTACTTACGGATGCCAAGTAATTTCAAAATGATATTCCACTGCATAAAATTCTTAGTTGAATTGTGTGAAAGACCAGAAGGTGCCATCCTCTAGAGTATAGAATGTTGTAAAAAAAATGTCCATTTGTTGCATGCTACCTTCTCATGAATGGGGTTGTTACCACAACAATATCTTTTCTCTGTTTTGTTTCCTAGCTATCATTTCAACTATTGTGTGGTAGTGCTATCATTTCATCCACTGACATGAGGTGCAACCTAGATTGTTTTTTAGCCTTCCATTAATCATCAATATCATTTTCCTTCCCTTCTATCTTCACAAATGAGTCATGTCATCTTACCTAATGATTTTTCTTTCAGTTTGTGATCGAGGCTGCGGTGCTGCCTCATCATGGAGATAAACTCCTCGAATTAGCCTCATGGATCACATTATCAATAAACAGAAGGGGGATGGCCTATATACACGAGAAAATAACATAAAATTCGATATTAACCGGTCAACTTGCATCACTACAGACACAGATTCGGTGCACTACCAACACAGCCAGACGGCAACACCGACATATAGTGTCACACTGCATATAGACACGACGAAGATAGAAAAGAAAACATAAAATCCGGGTCAAATTACAAAGGTGAGCTCCCTCCAAGGCTGGAATTAATAGTACATGAGCTGCTGCTGCTGCTGTTGCTGCTGCTGCTGCTGCGAGGCACCGACGTTCTGGAAAGTACCATCGTACATCGCCTGACTCGCACCTACACCCATCCCCATGGCTGCGTGCCTGAGATGCTGAGCCTGCATCAATGCCTGGGTTGAAGCCATCTTGCTCATCGCAATAGCACGTTGATACGCGACGAGATCGGCGGCGGCGGGGTGGCTAGGAGCAGCAGGAGGGGGCAGTGGCGCAGAGGTGGTACCAGGGGGTGTAGGCTTGTTCCCCCAGGAACACTGCGAAACAAGAGAAAAGACCGACATGCAGCTCCAATCAGGACATCAGTCAAAAAAATACCAGCGAAGTGGAGAAAAGAAAAGGCGGTTAAGATGACACATTGGCAAAATACTTGAGCAGGAAAGGTGCTGCTAACCTTGACTGGTTTACCACCCAAAATACGACCATTACCCGTCTGAATTGCAAGGGCAGTTTCGGCATGGTTGCTGTACTTGACAAAACCAAAGCCTTTGCCATGCTGGACACGCACCTCCTCGATGGCTCCAGCACCAAGTGCATGGAAGAAACGGTGAAGCACGTCTTGAGTAACCTGGTATTAAGAACATCACGAAATCATTAACGCAGCAAATGGGACAGGTGGGATAATTCATCCACATGCAAAGTGATTCGTGTAACAACAGAGCTTATAGTCTATATGAGCCATGCAAGTGAATGGCAAAGCATAAGAGATGCATCCATAGAAGCATGCTTGAAGAGAATACCTCGTGAGCAAGGTTCCCAACATAAACAGTTCTGTACAGTGGATTATTCTCGGGAGCATCTTCGTTTGATTTCTGCTTTGCATTTTCTGGACAAGACAAATAGTAGACAGCACATCTCAGCATATGGATGATGGAAAGACTTTATATGACATATGAAGAATTGCAGTACTTAAGTTCCTAGGAGTCAAAGCCCAAGAACATCATGTAAACATAAAGCGTCGCAACAGAAACAGATATCACAGAAACCAAATAAATACAATCAAACAGCCTAGAATCACATACCCATTGAAATATTCTGGCCAAACCAGCTAATTACTGCTAAATTTAGAAAAGTGCTGCTTTAAGTGGGTATGCTTTACTAATCAAACTTCAGCATCAACACGAACCAATAAACCTTTATGAAAAGTATTGTTAATTAAAAGATTATTTGACAATGATAATAGCACATATCGAAGAACTAATATTCTACATAACCCATCTTTTGAAACACATCTTAGCAAATTTAAGGAGGTAATAATCCAAATGGTATAAAATACAACAGGTCCATAGAATTATACCTGTGAAATTGTTATTTACATCAGCTATACTTTTCGAATCTGATGTTAGCTGGTCCTCGCCACTGTTGGCACCTTTTGTTGCCCAGTTGCAACGAATCTGCCGATTTCCAAGCCACTGACCTAGAAAGGTTATTTTTTTAATTTTGTCATCACCGGCATTTTAAAACTAAGAAGCTGGCACTCACGATGTCATTTGCGTGACTGTTTCAATCGTGGAAAATATCAAATGCATAGGCCTACAGGCAAAGCAAAGCGAAATCCTCACCACACACAAAACAGGTCTGAACAAGAAAAGTTTTGAGGGCATACCATTTAAGTCATTTATGGCACTCTGCGCATCCTGCAGATCAAATAAATTAATTTCAGCAAAAACCAGGAACGGATAAAGCACAGATTCAGATGGTTGGGACTGAGAATCAGCACACCTGTTGATTCCTGAAGGAAACAAAGCCATAACCTCTTGATCTTCCGGTCTTTTGGTCCCACATTACTCGAGCATCACTAGATAACACAAATTACACCATTTTAAAACGATTCAACACTAGGCAACACAAGCACCATTGCCAATCGACGAATATTAGGTATAACAGCACCATTACAAGATTATAGTTTAGGAAAGCACAAATTCTCAAAAGGCTAACTAAGCCCAATAGCAAAAGGAACTAATGAATACAAGGAAGCACGAAATGCTTACGAGCAGTTAGGGGAATATGCTGAGAAGAATGCAAATAATGCAGAATCCGTGACCTCAGGGCTAAGATCACCAACAAAAATATGGAAATGGTCTGTAAAATGAGTAAGGATTAAGATAATTGGTCAAAAGCTACTGCACAAGATGCTGGAATACTGATTCACAAGAAACGGTAGTACTAACCTGTTGTATCCTCCCTCTGACCACTAGCGTATGCCCAATTAACTCTGATAGGCTGCCCAAAACTGCAATAATGTTCTTCAGTAAGATATAGTATTGGAAACAAGTGACAAAACTAAGTTGCAGAAGAATAGAACAAGTAGCTGCTCCTAGCTATTCTTTTTTCTTACATTTGCTTCCCATTAAGTGTCAAAATTGCTAGGGCAGCTGATCCGCGTTCGTAGTAGTCAACAAAACCATATGAGGACTGCACAAAAGATATAGTTAAAGGTCAATTTTGCCATCCTCTAAACTTGAATCATATATTCGTATTCACCTTCTAAAGCCAACATAACTGCACCCAAAAAAAGGAAAACAGAAAAAGAGAACTACCTTCTCTTTTCTTATAAGCTTGCATCCGTCAACTGAACCAGCACTCTGAAAAACCTCTCGGAGAAGTGCCTCGGTCACTTGAACATGAATATTGCCGACATATCTAAAATTTATAGAAACTTGGCAAATCAGAAAACAGTGTGAAAATTGCTTGTAATTAAGTATTTGCCAGACAAAAATAGACGATATCCATGCAAGAGCATCAGAGTGAAACTAGGTACTCCCTCTGATCCAAAAAAAGTGTCGCAGTTTTGAACTAAAGTTAGTTCAACATTAGTTCAAAACTGCGACAATTATTTTGGATCGGAGGGAGTATTATAAATCTACAAGTGCGCAAGCAAAAGGAAGTAAAAATTCAAAATGTGACATGCAATTCAAAGCATGCAAAAATAAATAAAGAAAAAATCACTAATGGGACTCACACACTGCGGCATGTACTTGTATCAAAACCAGGTGGCAGATTTCCAGTGAGAATTGGCTCTATCTGCAAAAATAAAAATGTAAAAACAATGAAAGAAAGAAAAGAAATATCTATTGATAAGCAAGAACCTAAGGAGAAGAAGTAAAATGTGTGCAAGCTATACAGCACAGCACACCCTATAAGATATCACCAGGACGTTCCAATATGTTAAGTGCAACATCAAGAATAAAAGAATCTACATGCTTTGCGATGAAAACCTAATCGGTCAGGAAAAAATGTATGTGCAAATGCAAAATATTGGAAATTGTCATGTAATAACAATGTAAGCATTTTACATCAGGTGCATGACAAGGCAAGTGCAAAAACTCATGATTTGAGTGAAAGAGACTTTAAAACTAACCCACAATGTCAAATCATCTGGGTAAAAAATTATATAAACAGAGCGGCAAGGTTAACACGATTCCCAGCTAGATTTGGCTGAATAAAATTTAATCAATCAACCAAAATGTCCAGAACACTATAATTTGAAGCATTAGCAGTCTTCCACCGGATAAGCATCAAAAGCAAACCACTAACTAAACATCAAAGTTTGAATACTAGCACTCCAGACCAATAAGTCCTCAATCCCGTTGAGAAATTTAACCAAACAAGCTGAAATCATCCTATTAGTTGTACAAAGTGAAACAAATGAGAAATCCTAGCACCGGACACTTACCAATTACTCGCTAATCGTTCACTACAACATGATATATAAAAATGTCCATATAACCTGGAGACTGTTCCCTCACTTAGCTGAACATCAAAATCTAAAATCGCCACGATTTGAACACTAAGCGCCTTAAGGTCACTTGCCCTGCTC